>JACSYO010002128.1:1860433-2465433 GCA_016806645.1 Ophiodon elongatus
GACACTCCGCCAGCGCGGAGACAGTCTGCGTTTTTTTTTATTCAACTCTCTGCTGTGCATCTGTACGGTACAGTTTTATGAATGGTTATTTAGATGGACATAATTATTACTTTAGTAAAGCGAGAAAGAAGAAAATATCGTCCTGCGCATGTATTATGCTGTGCACCGCACACACCTCGCCCGAGGGGTGACTAAATCAAACGCGCCCTCGAGCTGCGTGCAGATACACGGTGGCGCAACTTTAAAAGTGGAAACCAAAACGAACGATATTAGCATAACTTTCTCTGCGTAGTGATAACTTTGTTTCTGGTCATTCATTTCTCCTTTAAAACTGTTATAGCTCATACTTCTGTTGGTTATTGCTTCATCATTAAGGCACACAAAAATGACGGCAGACAACGGTAAACCAAGATGAGCTTTATTTATATGTTATGACAAGGTCAATAGTTATCTTGTGTAGGCTATGTGAGGACAAGTGGACGTTCATGGTGGCATTTCAAGCAGACATATTCCAAATTTTGAGATGCATGAAGGCTGGTCCTGCTGTCAGAGAAAACCAGGCTGACATTTTCAACAAAATATATTGTTACTGTTCAAGCAGGTTTCCATGTCTTTTGATGAAATGAATCACCCAATTGGGGGATACAGCCCTGATAGCAAATTTACAGTTCATGACAATGTTCTCTCTATATATACAAAATGAGGGTTAAGGCTAAAATTTTAGTCAGAGGTGTTAGGCAGATGAATTGTAACGAAATCCCTGATATCTGGCAAATGGCTGTGAGAAGGTTCACCAGAGTGCAAAGCATGCCAAGCTGCCTATATAAACTCTATTGAGCACACCGGACAAATGAAGTCAATGTCGCACCACTCACATGATGAATTGAGGCTGCATTCATTGGTACGGTTGGAAGATACTCTGCTCTCAAATAAATAGCCAGACGAACAATGCACAGAAAGTTTGAACTAGTACTATTACATTTTCAATGGTGGTCTGGTAGCAAAAAAAGACTTTCACTGCATTTTGAGGATATATTTTCAAAACCTTTAGCATATACTGTATTTCAAGATGACTTGATTTGACAATTTTTCTCTACAGCAGCCGACAATGATGAAAATCTATATTTGGTGCCTGAACCATGGTGTTAATTCTACAATCGAAGCCTCTAAAATGTTCATGCTTTAAGTATGGACCTATCGGGATGAATCCACTCAATGCCTCAAAAGCTAAATTTCTTCCCCTTTATAATATCAAACAATTCCCTTTATATTGGCAGCATCAGCACATTATGAGCCATGACTAAAAAAAACAAAAGGAAGAAAAAAAAGAACGAAAATCATAGCATTTCCTAACTATTTTACCCAACAGCCACAATGAATTATATTAAAACCAATATTACATTATGACACATCACAATCTTGTTCAAATCTGGTGAAATGAATGAAAAAGAAATTACCTATTACTAAAGCTTTCAAAGATACAATACAAAAGGTCACCAATGTTTCACCGAGACAAACTGTTGTACGGTCAGTGTGGATTGTTAATCCCAAAACAAAACAAACCTTTGCAGACCCGAATAGGAACATAAAGAAATGCTAACAATCTTCACATCACTTGATGTTTAAAGCAGATGAAATTGTCATGAAAACTGTATTTCTTCACCTCAAGTAACAAGATGCACATGACTTGATATGACTAGGTTATGAAAAAATGCAAAGTGTGTTCACGTTCCCATTTTGAGTATAACTGGCACCAGCTGTAACCAAAGGCCATTTCATCTGAGGAAACCAGCATCAGCTAAAAGCTGCTCACATCCAAGTGTTGCTAAAAGATAAATGAAGATGGTAATGAAAAGAACTTGAGAGGGATCATGAAACAAAATCCGAGACAAAATGACGAGTTTTGGGACCGCATTCGTGCAACACAGACCATCAGGGCCTCGATGCATGAAGAACTTCAGGAGTGCGGATCTGCCTGTTATCAATTTGTCTCTTCAGGGTGAGATTTTTCTTTTAGATGAACAAACCAGTGAGCTTAGATCAGTACAGTTTTAAGAAGCCTGATGATACACAACCTGGTCATTTTTCTCACAATGGGTCACTGCATGTAAAGGCTGATGATTTGGTTAGATACCTGAGTAACTGTACTGAGGAGGTGGCACACAGCTCAGCTATATGCCAAAGAGTAGCTATGGTCATAGCTTTACAACAAGTAATATGTTAAACAGTAGTATTGTGTGCACTATGGATACCAGCCACGGGTGTTATACAGGATTTAAGGGCAATGACAGCATGTGTGAGAAAAATGGGAGTTGACATCGCCATATGGAGGTCCACAACAGTGTCGCCAAAACCACTAAATACTGTTGCAGTTTAAAATGCAGTGTGGGTGATAAGAGACCGATCCTTCTTTGCATCTTTCACATTGTTACGGGGTAGAGACAGTATGTGCCAGCAGATCAGCTGCTGGTAATGAATGGTACTGCACCAGTTTGAGTTGAACAGGGAACATTCTGCCTCAATTGCACATATACCAAAAATCATAACACAGAAAGGCCACTAATATACATGGAAATACAGCAATAACAAGACATCCAGTGGGACACAGACAGTACCTCTGAAAATGAAGGGAGAACAAAATCTCCAAAACAAATCAAACATTTTGCTTCAGAGTAGCACAACAATATGACTCATTGACAGTGAAAATGATGAGTATGAATAGCAACAACAATAGTGAAAATCACAATAGCAGGAGTAACAGTTTAAAGTCTGAGTGTGGCGGTATGGACTGTGAAGAGTTTCCGGTATTCCATATGGGAGTGCTTTAAGGAGCCCATCAGGTCCTGCTCAGCAGATTCACACAAGTCATGAAGGACAGCACATGGTAGCAGCTCAGCACATGGAAAGCCAGGTGGCACTGTACCTCATTGTATCACTTTCTCCTCCTACTACTTCTCATCCTTTTCCTCCTCCTCCTCACCTCTGTTGCTCATTTGCCTCAAGTTACAAATCAAACGCGTTTCTTTTGTTCTCATTTGTATTTTGATCTCCCTGGCATTTTCACATTGCATACTTGTGTGTCCATTCTCTTGCTGATTTGTTGTACCTGTAAAATACATGCAAAGTTTGGAAAAAGGTTTCAGGTGACCTAGAAAACTAAGAACTTGATCTCCAAAAATAATAAGACGGTATGACAGTGAGCAAAGCTGAGAGGTGTGGTAAATCTCATTCATGTTTCACACTCACCTTTCCCTGTCAGCCTTGTACGTATGGGCGATCTCTGGTACCAGAGGGTCGTCCGGGTTTGGATCACAAAGAAGAGAGCAGATAGACAATAATACTGTGGAAGAATGAATCAAAAAGTAATTAGATTACATTAACAGAAACCCAATGTGACAATGACAGTGAATGGCTCCTCTTACACACAGCCATGTGTGATTTTGACTTTAGATATTCATCACAATAGGGCCAAGCAATATTGATAAAAGGGAATATTAATATGTACATGACCAAATACCATATAATATAACTGACTGTTTGTGCCTTGAGAATAATGATAAAATATTTAAAGGCACTGATTTATTCTCTCATACTGTAATTTGTATGTATCCTATAAGACATCATTTGAAATTGAAAAGTTTATCAAAACTTCATTTGTTACTGGATTCCATTGGTTCCAACTTGATTTTTCTTGATGACATTTCACATTCAGTCTCAACATCTGACTTGAGACTCGAGTCTCACGTTTGAAGACCGACATGAGCCTGGAGAAAGTTAAATTGGGTGAAAATACTTGGGTGTCAACATCACTCTTCCACACGATGCCTGCGATGAATGGGAAGCGCAAAATCAGAATCAAGAGTGTTTAGTGATTGAACACGAAACACCATCTGACAAAAGCTCTCTGGACTTCAGTCAGAGTACTGAAACTGAAAGGTAATCAAGATTGTGACACTAAGTGGTCAAAAAGAGAATCTGCGGTATAATTCTATAATTCTAATAATGTGATTTATTTGCAGCTGATCTTTCAGCAGTAAAATGTGATATTTCAAATGTAGGCTGAATGTTTGTCGTTTTGCCACCCTGTGCAAAGTGATTGTGGAAACTTTCACATCCTCTAAAACCGAAGTGTAGCTAATAACATTAAAGGTGTAATATTCACGATTCAGAGCATTAATATAGCAGCAAACAACTACTTCTTTGTAAAGATATAGTGGAGTAATGTCTACCTGAGCAGAGAATGAAGTTGCTCTCCCTGTGTGTCTGTCTGTGTGTGTGTGTGTGTGTGTGTGTGTGTGTGTGTGTGTGTGTGTGTGTGTGTGTGTGTGTGTGTGTGTGTGTGTGTGTGTGTGTGTGTGTCTCCCTCCTTGCCTTGTTGACATGACCGTGCATGTTTTAGGATGCTTGTTTGAGCATTTGAGCGTGCCCCACTGGCTAGCTCACTGCTGCCGCTCGACGGTTACAGCTGATAACACCGGACCAACGGTGTTGTTTTGTTGTAGTTTGCACTGTTGCGAGGCAATATAAATGCTCCCAATCTCATATATTGCACCTTTAATACTGCTTGCATCACATTCAGCTGTGACCAGAGTCAGGGCCCTACTGCCGTGTGTGTGTGTGTGTGTGTGTGTGTGCTGGCGAGTGCTAGTCAACAATCACCACTGTTTTAATAACTACAAATGTCAATACACTAATATGAATACTGTATTATCACTTACCTTTTGATACTGTAAGTGCAGGTGACCATTGTGATCTCAGTATATCCAGACAAATACTTCCATTGCTGTTGATATTTGGGTGGTAAATTTTTGTAGTGAATGCAACCTGTGAGAAATTGGGAAAACAATGTTGTAATGATCCAGTAAAACCAATTACCATTTATCACACGACAATAACTGAATGAGAAGCGAGTTGAGAAGTTTAAACATGTGACGCATAAGATAGACCCACTCACTTTGGGTGGTTTGAAAGGGTAATCTGTCGGGAAGTGAATGGTGAGGAAAAACACTCCGCTCTGATAAGGGCTGTCACTCTATTAAAATATAAATAAAAACGAGATAAGTTAGTCGACAGAAAATGTCATTGTTTATGTAATATTTAAATCACAATTCCATTGGTTTTAGAAACAGTTTCACTTACCGGACCCATGATTGTTGCCTGCCAATGAAATACTGGGGAAAAGATTTATAATGCATTTAGAATTTACATATGGATGCAACATTCTTACACACACACACACAATACACTTTGTATTTGTACACTGTTGTAATCTCAAAAAGCTGATGTACACATACAAATAAGGTATTACACTCAGGCATACACTGATGCAGCAATTTCCTCACTACTTACAATCCTCCCCAACCGGTCCAGCAGAGCACTGAGCAGGTGGGTCTTTCTGCAGGTCAGACAGTTCCTAAAGGCAAGACAATCACATAATGAATGAGCATTGAATTCATCAGTCAGTTGATGTATTGCAACACCTGGGCTCTCTGCAAGGGAATCGCATACACTTTAAGTTGGGTTTGAAAACAGAGTGGTGGTTAAATTATTATTTATATTGTGTACATGTGGGTACACGGGAAAATATGTTGATGCTTGAGCCTAAACATTAGGGTTAATGTATGTAATGTATTAATGTACTATTTGTCAAACTGTTGGATCACAGATTACTTTATTATATTATATTAAATCAATATAATATTGATTAATAACACAATACAAGTTGGATTTAGTAGAGTGACACCGCCGACACGGGTTGATGATGTATATTACTTTTTAATTCACCATTTGTATTTATGACAAATACCAGTGTACGGTTGTATCTAGATGGAAACCCTCGAAAATAAACATTCCAGAAGATATGCCCATAATTTCACCAACATGTACAAAGGTGGTAGGCCATTCTAATTGATATTTCCTACCTGACGGAATAAGCTGCTCTACTTAGCTACACTTCCAGAGGTTTATCAGACAGGATGAGCTAATGGGAGGTAATTCTGAGCAGGCAGCTCAAGTTGTCTGAACACTGGTTTACCAGTTTGCATAAAATCTAACTAATCTCTTATAAGGAGTAGGACAAACCAGATATCGACCAAACTCTCGCTCTGGGGTTCTTGACGTGTAAATAGTCGTTTTGGGACAGATGGCTTCATAAATAATTAAGTCATCAGTACAGTTTGGAGATAGATGTTAACTACAAAGGTTACAAAACTCAATAGAAATGTTCTCCAGAAATAACCAAAGCAAAGGAATACACGTTTATTGTATCCACATTAAACTGTAAAGGCTCGGGCCAAACAACAGAGCACTACATTCAACGCGCTGACAGCAAAACAGCAGATGGTTAAATGGAAATAAAGCCCGTTATTTAACATCTCTTGGAGTAAGCCTATCTATTCTGTTATATAAATACACACCGTGGCCTGCTCCATTGGCCCATTTGCCATTCCATATATGGCCACGCCGACACTAGGGTGCACTTTTGGCAACAAGCAAGCGTCTGTCATTCAGCAACTAAAAACACCAGCGGCCACACTACTAGTGACCAGCCACGAGGATAAAGACAACTGTCAAGCTACGAGTTTAAAACCCAATCCTGTCACGTTACACGTCAATCAGTCCACCCGGAGCCCCGTCGTTAGCTTAGCGCTGCTCCACGACCGGTGTATCAATGTCAGACACCTTTACTGAAGTATCCACGAGGGGCTCCACGTGAAAAACAGTGATAAATACTCAGCTGAACACAAACAAAACGCGCCTGGCTGTTGAGATAAAGGCGCTGTTTTGAGTTATCGCCAGCTAGCAGCACGGGAGCGATGCACCAACATGGCCACCAGCTCGTCTTTGTCTGTGAATTGTTTTAAAAACGAGCACAAAACAGGCGATTCTGCGGGGATAACAAACCCACGGCCACACGCCGGTGTGGTCTCAATAGAGGGCCCCTGGCCCAGGGCACAACAAAGGGCGAGGGTGGCACATTAGGTAAATATATCCACTCACCTTCTGAATTCTTTTCAACGCCATAGCATCAATGGCTACGCCGTGTAGCCTGCCAGCTAGCAGTTAGCCCCTCGCTCACTGTGGCCGCGCGCCTCCAAATATCGCCTAACGTGCAGTCGGGAGATCTCGTCTGATGTACAGAAGGCCTGGTTTGTTTCTACTTCAATCCGAGCGACGAGTTGCTTGTTAAATGTTGATATTTCGTTCGCTTGCAACGGAACAACCGATATATGTTTGCTGTCTCTATTCTCGCCTCCTCTCGGTGCCTGCCTGTCAAACAGGTTGCGGTAATATCGCGAGACTTTTCTTTCGCCTCGTGAACGACGACGCGGTCACGACTTCCATGGCTGTAGTTCCAAAATACAGTTTTATTTATTAGTTTTAAGACAAAATCAAAGCTGCATTACCTCCAACGCTTAAGGCAGATAATCACAATGGTAATTTAGACAAAACATCTGCATGTTACTTATTTTCTCCAGTCTGTTTGCCACTTTATCATATATGCTGCCTTAGATCAAAAGTTATTGTCTATTTATATGTATTTTTAACAAACATCAATGCAATCATCGTCGTCATCATCAGATTTGCAGCACTATTACAAGAGCTAGGAATGGAGTGTTATAACAACATAACACATGGCCCAAACATACAGCACAATAATTGAGGCCAGGCGTCCACCAGATGTCACTATTTGAAAAGAACAAAAACACACAAAGATATGGCCAGAATGGATAATGTACAGCTTTGACCAGGAAACGTGTTTGCAAGATCTTCTGTGTCATTTATCAAATCAGTTGCTACATGCTCGGAATAAATTCATTCATTAAAGTTTTGTTTTGAATTGAATTTGCTCTGAATGACAATGGAGCTGCAAAGTACAATAAAGCCAAACACATGTATTCTTTACACGGACATAAGACTAAAGAAAAAGACTATGGAATTGTTCATTCAATACCCAATCATTGTAAAGGCATATTCATCTGAGTCAGCTGCATGCTCTGGTTTCTGCACAGCCTTGTCTTGCAAAGCCTCATGAGCTTCCCTTTATATGTCTTAAACAAGAGTGAAAAAAGAGCTCTCATTATTTTAGTGAGTATGTATGAATGGGTCACAGTGTTCATTCTTCTTAAATGGCTGATTCAGTGTCAGGTTGAGGATCCTATCGTCAATGTGACACTGAGAGGGACCATTTTCCTTTGGAAAGCTGAAGATTCCTTCAGATAATATCTTATTGTTTGCTCATCTCTGTGCTCTCAATGACCTGCCTGTCCTCGGGGCCTGCCTGTAATCAGATTCAGCCGGCAGCAGAGGTAGCCGTTTGGGTCTTGTGCAGCAGGGGCCTTGTGTTCCCAGTTTGTCTTCTTGGAGAGGCCATTTATCAGCATGAGGTTTTCAGACACAGTCAAGCCCACACGTTGTTGGCTTGAAGCCTCAGTTCACAAAGTCTCCCACAGTCACTCTACTGTAGCTTCCTCTGAAATCTCAAATCACATTGGTTTGCTTGCTACTGTGTACTTTAAACCTAGAGGGTTTGTAGTGAACATATAGTGAGCCCTTCAATCACGCGGTGATGCTACCTTGTAAATGTTCAAAGTAATAAGCAAGAGATGTTGTGGTTTCTATAAGGCAACATATCACTGACCTGTACGGGGAATTTCCCACCTATAAGCAGAAGTTGAGTTTTTAGTTACAGGGCTGGTGCCCCAAGTTCCAAATTGATGTATGAGCCAAGGCGTGAGTGTGTCAGAGTTGAGATGATATGGGTGGGAGTGGGAGCTTAGTTGACCTGTCTCATGAGGAATATAGCCTATAGTGCTGTTATTTGAAACCATGAACTGAACAGACTCCAGTGATCTGTCTCTTTGGTCACATGAATCATCATTAGTAGAAGTTCCATTGTATAACAGAAAGCATTCCACTTATTGCTGCAATTATGCTCAAGCTGCGTCTTAGCTTAAGTATATTCCTCTCGATGGCACTTTTCCCATGGTTGCCATTGCCATGACAAAGCACATGGTCACTGTCATTTTCAAAATTAACTTAAATGGATCTCGCTAATGTCTAAATTATCCAATAAAAGCACAACCAATTAATGCTGAGCACAAGCTGGGTTCTCAGTCCCCAGAGGTGTTCTACCTTCGGTCAGTCTATTAGCTTTCTGTGGACTCTCTTATGGAACAAAGATCCATTGTTCCCACATACTAAGAGATATTTGTTCACTCCTTGTATCAATGGTCTTGATTTGATTATACACTCAGGCAATATGTGCAAGCAGTGCTCATGTTTGCAGTGAAGTCAGCACTCTGTACAATCAAATAATTCTTGAGCTAAGTAACTGGAAAAAAGGGTTATTATGTATGGAGCAATCAGTGTTTCATGGCTCATTTCCTTAGCTGTGATTTGATTTTGCTTGTCAGTGTTAAGGTGGCCCTTGACCTAGAAAATCTCAGAATTATTCCTCAAATCTTCCTTTTGCTTTTGTGGGTATCACTATTAGTTTTACACTTGAATTAATAAAAGAAAGTCCATTATGAGAGAAATGTGAAGCTTACCCATGTCTTCTTCAACAAGCTGGTACATGATGAATGTTTTTTTGGCCAACAAGGTTGAAATGATGCAATCATATAAACATTTATAGCTTCAAGGATGTGCTTATTAAATAGCATTATATGCTTTAACTGTGGCTGTCAGTTACTCTGCAGGTTTTATTGGTCTAATTGCATAGCTGGTTACGGGATGTCTAAAGGACAAAAATAATACTTCATTAGTGTTTTCAGAGACCAAACCTGTTAAAAGTGACTGGCTGAGTGATGACTTGTTTGCTGAATAAGTGACTTTGGACCCTTTTTGAACATACAAAAACAACTTTTGAAGAATGGTCCCTTTCAAAGGGCATCTTAGTTGAAACAATAGCAATGCATCAGATTTAAAGTTTATCCTATGTCACATGTCATATCTTAATTTGGAAAGTGAATTCAGCAATCGGAGAGATGTAGTGAGTTAAATGTGGACTAAAGTAAAATAAAAAAACTCAGGTAAACGCATATATACATATATATATATATATATATATATATATATATAAAGAGAGAGAGAGAGAGAGAGAGAGAGAGAAGCCCAGTCCAAACTGCAAGTTATTGTCCAAACATACTTTACTTTCCACAATTGGATTAAAAAAGAATTACTAAATTAAACATTGTTGTTATTACCACAGCAAGCATAAATTATGGATTCATCATCTCCAAAATTATTTTTGGGTTATTCTTTTCATTCTTCTCTGATTATCAGGGTTTAATGTCTCTCTGGAGAGAGCTGAAAGAATGAGATCTGATCCAGTCCCCTGTGTCCGTCACCTCTGATCCACCCTTATCAGATGAGCATCATGTGGAGCACAGACACAAACCACACATATAGTCATAAAGAACCAGTAATCCATTGGGGTTAAGCACTTAAAGAGAAATCCCCAGAGCCCTCTGTGTCTCTGTATTGCACCATAGCTCTGGTACAGTGATTGACAGCTCTGGAAACTGTTTTACTGTGCTGCTCTTGCAATGAGTGGTCTCCAGAGCCTAGGTAATAACTAGTCTGGAGTGTTGACTAATACGTTTAGCGGTGACTCTCCGTAATTAAATGTGTTCCAGCTGTTTGAGTTCTGATGCAAAATTCAGGTTTCCCCAGTTTGCTGAGCTTCCTTGAGAGACAAAGGAGGGATTTCCTCTGAAACAGACAGGCAGTGGCAGCACCAACAAATGGCTTGGTACTGTTATCAAATAGAAAGTCTGACTAAATATAAACTTATCATCTGCAGTCTGAGCCTGTGCAGAAAAGAAGGGAAAGCAACAGTTGAAACAAGGCCCTGGGACAAAGAAAGTAGACTCATATAAAAAACATATTGAAAGAAGTAATAAGTAGTCACAGCATGTGGTAATATTTTGTGACCTTGGTCAAAGGGAAATATTCTTATTATCTTTGTACTTTTATTAGAGCCAAGCGCGCGCACACACACACACACACACACACACACACACACACACACACACACACACACACACACACACACACACACACACACACACATCTCTCTAACTTTTGCTACATGATTCAGAGGTATTGAAGCAGCCACCTGTCGCTGGATGTTTCACGGTGTAGAGGTGTGTGTGTCTGTGACTGTGTGTGAACGTAAGTGACTGGTACATTGGGGGCCGTCCATCCTGCTGCACAATAAACAGTTTGTTTCCCAGGAGCACCCCTCATGTTCCTGTTGTTGGCTCCATCGTTGCTCACTGGGAAACGTCCTGGCCTCTATTGTCCAGGAGGTCGGAGGGTCACAGGATGCTCCTAAAGACCCAAAAGTGGAGGTTGGTTAGTGAGGCATGATAAAGAGCTAACCCCCCTCCTCCACACACGCACCTCTCATAAACAAAACATGAAATTTTCTTTTTTTCTCCCCTCTCTTTCATTCAAAATCTCAGGCATTATTAAGAGTTTCAGGATATGAAATCAGGACAAGGCTTTGACTGACTACTTCATATTGAACATCCTGATTGCCTTTCGTACGTCTTTCATGTGTAGGGGTCTGTTCCTTGCGTGCATTCTTTACATATCTTTAATGGCAGATTTAGTCCACAAGCTTTCCCATACAAAAATGGGAAATTCAATCTAAGCAGCTAACAGACAGTTAATATCATTAAAGAAAAGAAAAAGAAAACAGCCAAGAAAGGAGTGGTTGTATTGTACCGTTTTTACCACACAAATGTTATTATTTAACCACAGACAGAGCTAAAACACTGGCTGAAAGTATGGAGCAGATACATGCTTGTGATTGCAGTGCCATTTTAAACAGACCAGCACATAAACAGCCACATAAATGCTGTTTTTGCAGGCTGATTAAATATGTCGCCTCATAACAGCAGACGTTTATAATAGTTAAACAGACACACCATGCTGCCATAATGGAAGCTTCTTGCGCCTCTCTTTACAAGCTGACAGCACACTCTGAGGTGGGCATCAGTTTGAGCTATTGTGTGAAACAGCAGCCAAGCAATATTTCCCTTTGAAGTAAGATTTTTAAGGCTTTTGAGCAATGGTCTCAATTTTTTTTATTGAGCTTGAACCGAAGCGCTTTAGGGTCTGCAGCCTTTGCTTAGGTACTGGAGGAATGAGTAGACATGCTATTCTCAGGACATTCACGGGGACACATCTATCTTTTTTATGGAGCTGAGCTAACTGGAGCTTTGAACAATATTCCAGATGCTTCTTGCATTTCATTATATCAGCCTAATACAAATGGATCGCTATCCACAGCACCTCGACAGCAACAAGAAGGCTGTGATCCTTTATCTGTCCCCAAACTTTATTTCATGTGTAGCACATCAGATTTGATGTATAGTGCAATCAGATGACAGATAGCCCGACATCTCTATTGATTCACACATCCATAGGTTAAATGACATATTATTTCCAGACTAATTATTGCATGATTACAATAGTGGATGTTTAAGCAATGGAGGAAGAATCATTTTAATGTTTTACTTCAGTTAAAGAAGCAACAACAGTGAAAAAAATGCTTTATTCTGCATTCAAAATCTTATTTTATGCAGCTATAATCCATATTTTTATAATAACAGTGTATCAAATGACCATGCAGCGATGTGACAATGTAAAATTGGTAGCTTATAATGATGAACCTACAAAGACATTTCCCCTGAATCTGCAGCTCCCTCTAGCATTACAGTTAACTGTTTAGCTGTTTAGGCTCACTCTCACCACTCTCATAGTTTTCGGCCACATTGTTTTCAGAAACAATGCTCTGAAAACTCACTGTGCACTACCTGCTCAGAACCAAACAGCAGACAGACACGGTTAGCATTTAGCTGCTGAACATAGTGGAGCACTTAGCAGCTAAAGAGCCAGATATTTCACTCAGTAGTTGGTACAGACAAAAAACAGAGCCAAAAGAGAGTGAATATTGGCCGGTGCATTTACTCTTTTGCTAATTTTAACTATGTTATGTGGGGTTGGATAGTTTGTTCTGTTATAATGTGTCATATTTGATCATGAGTTTTGTTTGTAAAATGTTATTCAGCAAAGTGACTACAACTATCAAATAATGTCAGGGAGTAAAACGTGCAAGACTTTCCTTTAAAAGCAGTTGAAAAGTATAAAATAATAAAAACTGAAATTGTACTTCAGCACAGTGCTTGAGTAAATGTACAGTACTTATTACATTCAACCACTGCATGATTGTGTTTTTTTATTTTTTTTAATTTTTTAGCCTTGTTATTGTATGTATGAAAACTTGTAGTGTCAGATATAAGATGAGAAGTTAATAAAGGTAACATGAGCGACAATAGGTGCAGTACTTGGCCATCTTCATTTTTCAACCACAGGCAATTATGAACATAATGCTCATAGCTTGAGTTACATGTTATGAATCTTCCTCGAGGCCTGACCCTCGTCTTGCCCTGTCATATCAGGTTAGGAGTTATACTGCAGCGGGGACGTGACAGCTGGAAATGGTTTGAGGCTCTCCGGATAGTTTGTTTTCAGATGGCGCTGCAGGGAATGGATGAGATACACGTGCAGGTTAGCCTTTAGCTGTAGTGCTTATGGGCCTCATGGTGATTAAAGTGTTACTGGCGATAAAGTCTGCACTGTAACATATTTACTCTGCTCTTAGTGTTCCTTGTAAGTATGACTGGCTGATGTGAGCTGTCCAGGTATCCCAGTAATGTGTCACTATCAGACTTAATTAGACTCCTCTGCACTTTGAGCACTTTGACCTATTGGGGATCATTTCCTGGCCTGTTGTGTTTCTTAGTCTGCAACTGGGGTTCTGGCATATTTTGTGTTCTCACTTCCCAATCCTTCTCAGATGGTGGGGTGCTTTTCCTTTCTTTATGACCAAATAAATCTGACTGGTGCCAAAGGAAAAAAATGGGATTAAAATTCCCCTTTTGCTGTCTTGAGAAGCCCAGCTGCACTGCACTGTTTGTTTTCCACAGCGCAGTGCAGCTGCAGAGTCAAGCGTTAAAGAGAGGTGGGCCAAAGCAAAACAGAAATGACTTATTTTTGTTGGCATGTATACCTTCCAATTCACTGAGTGATAATTGTATTGTGGAATTAGAAAGCAAGAACGACAGTCTAGTTAAAATAATCTTAATGTGGTTTGACAAGCTCTCTGTTTACATGTGATATCTTCAAGGTGGTTTTCTTCAACTGGAGGATTTTTTTTTACAATAGCACTTCATCTCAGAGCTAAATTCTTCTCACCACTGTCTATTTCAGAAGACACACTGTCCTCACAGCACTTACTATATAATGAGGAAGCACACGAGGGACAACACAAATAGTGACTGAGGCCAGAACACAGAGAATGATATTAACCTAGATGGTTTAAAGATGATGTACAGAGCAACATGAACGGTGTTTTCTTTTTAAATGCTATAGTTATTTAACAGACATACAGCAGCAGCTAAGAGCAGGTAGTCATTCGCGGAATGAGCTGCAGCGAAGAGAACAAGCAACGACGATGCATCTCGAGATAACGCAGGAAAAATGTGGTGCAGCAGGTAAAACATGTCTGTGAGTAACATTACCCGGGCTATGGTACATTTCAGTTGATTCTCTGAAAATAATGTCCGAATGTAAATGAGCATGACTGCCCAGCAGGTTTATGATAGCTGCCTCTCAGTTGAATCACTCAAAACCTTCCTTAACCTTGGAGCAAAGAAGAGAGGGAGCTGCACTTTGCTTAATTATGCAATTTATCTTGGATCCCCCCCACAATTATGAACATTTTCAGTTTGAGACCGGTACGTCCGATCAACATGACTCTCTGCAAAGAGTACACTACCAGCACATCAATTTATTTTTCTTCACAGCAACCCCGCCTCCTGTGATTGTGCACACACTACCAGCTGTAGACATTCAACTGTGAGGCAACCTCCAGCAAAGGATTATAGAAATTCTATGGAGGAGAGATTTACACACCAACACATAAAGTTGATGGTTTCCAGACCCTGTCCATTATTCTGACAGGGTCTGTGTGCTGGCCACAGCCATTCTATAGCTAGAGAGGGTAAAAGACAGCACTAATAATAAGTAATCCATGTGAAAAACAAAAGTCCTCATGGACTGGGAATAACTTTATCTTCTCCTGTGGATACACAAAGACAAAAACCAGCAAGGACACTAAAAATATGCAGAAGACTTGTGGTGCATGGTTCCCAAGGCCAGAGAAAGGAAATAGACTGACAGTTTCTCCCTGACCTCTTTACTACCCCCCTGTAACCTCCTAACAACCCCCACGGGGGATCCTGTCTCTATGTGTAAAACAGACAGTCAAAAAGCATCCTGGAAACTTTAGAGCCACGAAAACAAGGGGACATGAGGAAGTCCAATAAGCTTGTATGTAGAGGGCTCAGTCGGGAGATAATCTCGAGGCCACACAGACCAGGCGCCAAGCCTATAGAGCCTAAAAGCTCTGTGGCGCAGCAGAGCAGCGTGGTCATTGTTGTCTTTGGAAAGTAAGCAGCTTCAGTGAGGCCAGTGGTGTGAAAGCCACCTCTCTTCTTGAGTGTCTGCTCCAGACCCTGTTGTTGACATACAGGGCAGGTGCAGCTGCTCTAGAACTGCATCAAGTAGAACCCCCTCAACCCACATACTCGCACAGACTCACATAGAGCTTGGATGTCACAAGACAGGGTTATATGGACAAAGACAAATCTACCATTTTCTTTAATATCTCTGCAACAATCAGCGAGGCACTGCTGAGTTAACACAGGGCCCACAGAGATGAAAACAATGGTTGGATTCTTCTGGCTTGAAGATGGCTATGGGAAATGGCAGGGATGCCAGGGCTGATAAGTGACCGAGGGGCTCAAGTTACTTCCAGCTGTCTGCAGCAGTGCATGCCTCTGCGGAACGTATGGTTCACGCATAATGCAAACCATTTCATTTGCGTGAAGCTCATAAAAAAAATCTGGCGGACATATTAAATAAAGTCAACAGCCTCTCACTTAGGCAGGGTTTTATATCACAGGAAAGAATCTCCAATCCTCCGAGGAGCGCTGCAATGCATCCTCAGCTGAGAAAACACAGACAGTTGAAGACTGTGACCTTGTGAGCGATAATGTTAACTGGATCAATAAAACCAGGCGATAGCAGAAAGTCTGGATGCCGCATGTAGACAGAGTCTGACTCAGGCTTTGTGGACAATGATGGTAGCCACGGAGCTGTGCATAGTAAATAGTGTCCATGAGGACCTGCTGGCATTGTTGGCTGTGCTTGCTTTTTCCCTTAAGCCATAAAAGACAAATTTCCAGATAGACACAGCAAAATAAAGAGTATATTTGTCCTCTTGTATTTTAAATGATGGGGAATTAAAGTTAATATAAAATAAAGCCTGTAAAAGATTAATAGTACTTTATTACGGACTGGATTTTTGTGCTGTAAAACTAGTTACGCTGAAAAACTAGCGCCACAATGCATTAGCATCACCTCAATACCAGTAAGGGCCTCTTCCTGTCCATTTGGAAAATATAAGTACATTTTCAAGCTGCTGCACACTCCAAAAGGAGAGTGCTTTTGGCAGGCTTTGAAGTTCTCAGAAATAATGCTCCTTAAAAGCATCCTCTGCAATACAGAAAAATATGAACATGTATTTCAGTCAAGAGGCGTGAGCGAGCACTTCCTAGCAACCATGTAAACCTGAACTGGAGGACTCTGACATGTTTGTTGTCTTTTAAGTCTCATAATGTTGCACCCTTTGCACGAGCGGTATTGATTCGCTTTTTGCTACTGCAATATTCATTATTCATTAATTAATTGTATTTATGAATGTAAGCAGTTCAAGCACTGGTCATATGTGTTAATTCAGTCTGAATCTGACTGAATTAAATGCTGTTACAATTCTGATTTGATCATATAGAAAAGACATCCTTTTCATCATAAAGTTGTCTTTGAGTGTTTTTCCTTCCTGGACCATTCAGTAAAAGGATTATACAAATGCAACAAAACATAAGAGAGAAAGAGAAAGGCAAAGGAATAAAAGTTTGCAACAAAGTCTTTTATTTTCTCTTCTCTGCACAGTTTAGTGTTTCAGCTACACCCTAAAGGCAGTAAAAACTGTCATCTAATCATATCCTTACACAGTCTTAAATGCCATATACGCCCCTACCAGCCTGGAAAGGAGACCTTTCTGTGGATTAAAACGGATATGAGGTTATTTTTGTGCGATCCATGATTGCATGAGGCACTCCCATCCAGACTTAGTGTGATGACTGAAGAGGTGAGCTAATATGGCACAGTGGTGATGCAAAGGAGTTGTGTAAATCCATCTGCAGTGGATCCTGCCCTTTGGTTGAAAAGTCAAATGTTTAGTTTTCGTTCTTTTAAATCTGTTGATCCTTCTGTGTTGTCTGAAATAAGGCTGGTACACACTTTATGTTTATAAAATGGGGTCAAGTGAGGGAGTTTCAGAATGTTTAAAAGATGTATGGCTCTAATGGAAAATTCAACATCAGTGGCAGATTGAATGATTTGAAACTCTTGAATCTGTCTTTTTAAATATAAATACACTAGAAAACAATATGTTTTACATACTGTATATGAAGCATCTTATATGAATGGAAGCATCATATATACAACAATATGAGGCCACACCTATTACAATAGTTCCAGATTGGTTTGAACATTTTTGGCTCAATCTCCAGAAATTCAAGCTGTACAAAGAAATTAATGGAGACATTGTGGAGGAAACGTCGGATTAAAGAAAGAACATGATTTGGGTACGCTTCAAAGACAATCAAGTGAGACCTAAATCTCCTGAAGTGAGATAGATGGAAGCAGCAGTAGCACATTGTGTGATCTGACATGTCCTCCTCACACTTTAACTAGTATTATTAGAGAGCTTGACAGGGCGGGTTCGGCCCTGGCAAGACATGTTGGACACACTGCATCAAGATCAGAGAGAAGACAAGGGAAATGCTTCAACGCCTCTGGAACAGTGAGGCGAAAACGTGATGAGGACATGGGAATTACTGCTGAATTAAGCACCACTTTGATTGGAAACTGATTGACCGATGGTTGGCAAAACATAAAAGAATGACCTTGAATTCTCCAAAGCGAGTATGGATTGGCACACAGCATCTCTCCCTCTCTCCTCCCTCTTCCACTCTTTCAAACACACACACACACACGAGCGCGCACGCGCACACACACATGCACGCCACACAAACACACACACCCCGGGCACACTCCGATAGGAACACACACGCCCCACGTGGAAACACATACATGGGTATCGACACACACGAGTGCTCCATCGCTGCTTTTTCGGGGGAAATTAACACACTGTCACGTACGACAAGCCAGAGTTGGGAGAGCAACTTCAAAGTAAGGCAGATGCAGGGACAGCACCCACTGAATACATTTTCTGGCCACCAGTCGATCTGCCCCCAGGCTAAGATTGTGGCTGTTCGCATCGCTCCTGACCCCTCATCAACTTCCAGTTAAAACCAATCCCACTCTAAAAAGGCAGACGTAGAGGGAAGGAAGCGATACATGTGTAAATTTAAGGGAGATAAAAATCATTTCTCACGTGTTGCAGGTATGAAGAAATGAATTCTCATCAAATACTCAATTGTCAGATTTTCCAAAGAGCAAAAGTGAAGCTGCTTTAATGAATAAATCAAAGTAAGTGAGAGGCTTTGTACCAACACAAAGCACATTAAAAACATCTGGAATTATCATTCAGTAATTATACATGTGTAGTAATTACGTATTTTTCGAGGAAAGCTAAAAGCAATCAATAACTGTGCTTTATTTTCACGCCTGCAGCCATTTTGTAACAATAGACTTCCTTTTATTTTTGAATTGGTGGCTTTCTCACTTTGGATTAAAACATTTCAGATACATCTGATTTCTTTTTTTTTCACATTTATCACAGAACTGTTATATCTCACTGTGCTGTTACAGCTTACTGTGAACAACAGTCTACTTACTGCATGCCAATGGTGCTTAATAGCACACTGCTGAAACTTGTGCGTGTGTGAGAAGTGTCAGTATTTAGGAGATATTCCTGTTCGGCAACTGCTTCTGCATGTCATTATTATTTTTCTGTGTTGACTTGTTTTAATATTTGATTTCTTTATCAATCATTCATACGGCTATGGTGCATAAGCACTGCATGATTGTAATTACACATGCTGGGACACGCACAGTCCTTTACATCTCTGACATGTGATACGTTAAGAAAAAAAAAAGGGAAAATATAGGAAACCATACTAAAAAACTGCATCACAAATGTGGACAAACAACTTGCCCGTGCCTCATTTGGAGAAAGCATTCTCTGCATACTGTATCACAAAAAAACAATGATATGTAGCCCTGAGGGCAATTATTCACCTGTGTGTGTGTATGCAAGTGCAAACATTTGTTGTATGATGAACCCACTATACCCATAACCACAATGAAATTCGTGGAGGATGCAGTATGCCACTACAGTAGGTGTTGCTTTTAACTGAATACAAATACACACACTGACGCGTGCACGCACACACTAACACCCAGGAGGAGTGTGGATCTAATGAGGCCCGTGGAGACACTGCTGAATTGTCAGTCAACCCTCAGCTTGCTGACACGCAGTCGACAACATCAATGACTTCTTTTCTCAAATGGGGGAAGCCTGTCGAATAGCATCAGAAGTGAAGAGAAGGCTGAGGTCAATTGGATCTGGACTGAGACAGGTGAAGATAGAAAATGTTCGAAAAGAGCTTCAGGGAAACAAGAGGAGCAGCTAACTTATGTGTTACACCAAACTTTAAAACTTTGGATGCTTTGTGAGCAAACGTTTATTTTTCATTAATTTAAAAACACATCTCCAGGTCAAGATTAAGCTGTATGAGCAGGTTACTGCACAGGAACAAAGAAAAAAAGTTGTTACCTCCCTTCTTCCTTCTTCCAAGACGCTTGTAAAACCGGGCCTCCAATCCTGTTCCTCAAAACAACAATGGGGCCATGTATATCAGTCAGAGAAAGAGAGAGAGAGAGACAGAGAGCGAGAGAGCGAGAGAGAGAGAGAGTCCTGTCATAAGAGGCCTGGATGTTCAGAGGCTTGTTGCCTCACTGTCATGCCTATAGTTGTGCCATAATGGGCCAACGCTTATCCCTGGTGTTATTGAGCTTTGTCTTTCCCAGCGTAGTGTTTCAGGACACGCAGCCGTGCAATTTACATGGCAGTGTGTAATTATGACTTTCTCACTAAATCCGGGTCTGTTATTTTCACACAGATGGAGGCAGTGTGGTCTCTTGCCCTGACAATAGTGGAGATATCAGCCGGTTAAAGCGCAGGAGAGACCGCTGCTCAAGTTTTTTTAAACAAGGGAAACAAACAAGTTGGGTTCCAATCACACAGGCAACATTGGCTTTTCTCTCTTTTTATAAATATATATATATATATATATATATATATATATATATATGTATATATTATTCTTCATTAACAGTAATAGTAATAATAATAATAATAATAGTATTAATAATAATGCTTATAATAAATAAATGAAATAAAAATAAAAATATTAATAATAATAAATCATCATCATCATCATCATGAATAGACACTCTGTCTTTAATCTATTTGGTTACTGTATTTCTGTCCAAACCTCCCTCATTCTGCTGCCTGTTGTGCTGGCGGCTGGAGGGGGAGAGCGAATAGCTGATCTCCATGGCGGTGAATGAAGTGTCGGTTTTCACTGCTAACTCCTCCCCTACGGACGGGCTGCGCTTTTCTTCCACTTGAACAACCAAGTAGTTTTTCAGGGCGCATTCCCCGGCAGCAATGTGGAGGGAAAGGGCGACCACGTCCCGCTGAACATTTTTATATACTTTTACATCCGGTTACGTTGCTGTTTTAGAAACATTGTTAGAGGAAAAACACGCGATCGCTGGTTCTTTGCGAGGAAAAGAAGCGAGTGAGAAGTGAAGAAAAACTGCAGCCTGACCGTCTCGTGTTGTTTTTTTTTTTTTTTTTTTTTTACATTTTTTTTTTAACGCGAGCCATTGTTTTCTCACACATGGATATTAGGAGATGAAATCGGACGTGTTTCTTGCTCTTGAGTAACCCTCCCGGCCGCCTGGACTGTAGTTTATGTGGTCTCCGGGCTCTGTAGGAGGAGGAGAGAGAGTCCCATTCCTCAGCAGCGCAACAAGGACAGACACACAGGGGCCACAAGTTGTCCACAAGCTGCGACGGAGACCAAACTTTGCCAAGTTTCTTCTGCGCATCCGGCCGCCGACGCCAAACACCCATCCATATTTTGTAGCTCCGTCGTAACTTTAACTGTGGATTATTACCGCTCAAGCCTCGTCATGGACCGCGGGAGCACGTTCAGAGGATGATAAGGGCTTTTTGAAACATGAACAATTTATTGTAGTTAGTTTCACTACTCCAGTGACACGTTTGGACTACATTGATCTTGAAAAAAAAAAAAAAGAGTCAATTGTTATTGCCAGTGTTTCCCCCCCCCTCCTCTTCTCGATACTATCTATTCTGCAAAAATGCCACAGTTGAACGGAGGTGGCGGGGATGATTTGGGGGCCAACGATGAGATGATATCGTTTAAAGACGAGGGCGAGCAGGAGGAAAAGATATCCGAAAATGTGTCAGCGGACAGGGATTTGGATGATGTGAAATCCTCCTTGGTGAACGAGTCAGAAAACAACAGCAGCTCATCCGACTCCGAGGTAAGGACACCGCGAGCATGAACCCGTCTCCACGCTCCTCAGCGGGAAGAAGAAAAAAATACCATTTAATGCTGTTTCAAGTTTCAATAGTTTCTCTCCCCCGTGTGTGTGCATTTCTCCCCTTGTCAGCAAGCGGAGAGGCGCCCCCAAACCAGACCCGACTCAGAAAGTTATGAGAAAGCAAGAGACTACTTCAATGAAGGTAAAACATAAACCACCCTCGGAACTTTATGCGCCGTGGCTGGCAATTATGTCGCTTTTGGTGCCTTTATCAACCATGACTGTTTTTCTTTCTCCTTGCAGCGCTGAGGAGACAGCAAGATGGTGGCTTTTTTAAGAGTCCTCACTATCCCGGCTACCCGTTTCTCATGATCCCAGACCTCAGCAATCCTTACCTATCAAACGGGTCTCTGTCTCCGAGTGCAAGAACAGTAAGTGTCCAACTAGACGTGTTTGTGTTTTGCTCTCTTTCTTTTTTTTTTTTTACTCGGTTCAATCGCACTCCGCGAAAACTTTGCCCGTGCGTAAAAGTTCCTTGTGCACTTCCAGACCGCCATATTCCCTCCGAGTGGCCTCTCAAGGAGTACTAACTACTTCTTTGTTCTTTTTTGGGGGGATATACATTTCTCCCTGCCAACCACTCCTCGACATGACTCGCATTAGACAACTTTTCATTCGGCTCAAAGTTCAGACACATTAGTCGTTCTTTTTTGTTTTTGAATGATTTATGGCAACTCCTTGTCGAAAATACGCCGCAACACCCATGCTGCATCTTGATTGCAGAGCAGACTGGCCTTACTTCAGCGACCTTATGGGCTTTCTCTTCTTACATTTTGCAGCGTAGGGGCTAAAATTCTTCTGAAATGTGTTTTACAATTACAAGATATTTTATAGGTTGGCTACTTATTTTCTTTTTCTTTTCGAGGAAAGCGTTTCCTCGGAGTACAGGCTAGTTACTCTCAGCTCTTTTCACCCGTTTGCACACATTCTCTGCAGAAAATTGAGAAAAAAAAGAAGCTGTTTCTGAACTCATATCCCCGTAACAACAATGTAATACCTCGCGTTGACACACATGGGAGGCATTTCACTGCAGTGTCCATGACAGCTGTCCAGTGACTTAAAAAAAAAAGTCTAGATAAATTTGACAGTTGTTGATGAAGAGTTCACATTCATTTACTTGTTGCATCACATCAGTTGTCCACAAAGCTGGTAAGGGCTTTTAATCCGTACTGTGATTATTGTCGCATTGGTGTCTCCGGTATAAGCCGTAGATATCACATATTAAACAGCAGGTTAATAAAGCATAGAGACATTACAATAATTCAACACTAGTTAACAATGCTGCAAACACGACTAAGGAATTCACATAGAAAGGTAATGATTACAAAATCAAAAAACACGCACTAAAGTCAAAGAACATGTTATTTGGTAGTGGCAACAAACACCATTTCCAAACAAACATGCAATATTTGAAGAAATTTAAACAACAATATTTGGAACCGTAACCTACAAAATGCAATTTAACTATGTAAACTTCCTTGAAATAATCCCAGTTGGAGAGCTGTGTTCTTCGGGGTTTGTCCATCCCCCAATCCATGTCACATCCCCCCAAAAAACAAGTACTTTCGTTAAAGCCTGGCAGGCATCTGACTGAAAAGACCCCCCCCCCCTTTTTTTTTTCTGTCTCCTTTTCACTGTTCCAGGCCCACTCCCCTCGCCTCCCTCTACCTTCCATTCAATTAGAAAGGCGTTAGTTGACCATTGTTATTCTGAACAGTCTTGATGGCTTCATTGGAGGTCTCCATTGGGGCTCATTAACTAAAAGGCTACTCTGCTCAGACAAGGTGATACATACCAGCGTGTAGATCGTCTATCTTGTTGCTTTTGGCCACCCGAGTTTCATAGGAATAATATAAGAGATAAACATGCAGGAATGTAAATGCTGCACAATGTTTTTTTTTTGCTTTTTCTTAAGGAGTTTTAGCGAGGAACTTTGGTGGATGTGTTTGGTAAATTCAAGGAACAAACCTAGCAGTCTTAAGTAGTTGACGAATTTTAGCAGCCTATTATATAGTCTCTGCTTTGTTGTGTCTTGTGTCTCTGGAATGGTAGCAAATAATTGAAGAGGATTTGAAATTCAGAGGTATAATCCCCCATATTAGAAAAAGAAAAGAATGGGGTCAATGGGACAGAGTGAGCTGACTGTGTCAATCATCAGTGTGGCAGAAAACATGCAGGCAGACAATGGCTGGCATACTTAGCAGGCGTCTTAAGGTCCTCCATGTTGCTCGTGGCTTAGTGTGAACGCAGTGAATTTGATTGATGGGAGGTTTGCTTTTTGCACTATTTTAGGCTCACATTCTGGAGGTTTGGTTTGTTTACACCTGTGGATGAAGTTCGATATAGTCAGATTATATTTCCCGGTTGCCCACATCCACAGCAGGCCAACAACATAGTTTGAAGAATACGCTGATTGGCTTGCGAGATACAAATTTGCCCACGGGTTAATCTTATATGTGTTGTAACCTCTCAACAAACAATCTCAGTTTATTATAGTGTTTGTCCTGAAAGCCCTGTTGGGACTGACATATTTGTTTTATAAGTGTGGTGTGGTATGTGGTTGTACTTCAGCTGCATGAGACACATTTAAGTTATGGCTCTCAAACAGATCATGTGACTAATGCCAGGCCGATAAAACCCTCCGCTATCATTTCCGGGTTCCAGTTTCTTAGCTGTGAACGTAATGTAAATATTTTTTGTAATCAAGGACAAAACAATGTGTGTGAACTATTCTGTTTACATTTCCTGCGTGTGTCTATTTACAACCGCCCCTTCTGGTCTGACATCTTCTTTTTCTTTCTTTTTTTTTAGCGCAATAAAAAAGCCATCTCGAGCCGTAATGAACATATTCCGCACATATCAGCATTTAAAAGAACACGCTGCTCAATAATATATAGCCGAGATGTTGCTCAAGAGTCGACGTGGAGTGATTCACTCTCTTAACGTGCAAGATGATGAAGGATTTGGGGCCAAACTTTTAAATTTGGATGTGGCAACCCTATCATGAGCAATGAGAGACAGACCTACATGGGATCAGCACAGAGTTCCCCTGAGGGCCAAGCATAACTGATTTAAAGCCTGCTCAGTGCTGACATTCTGCTGTAATCCACTGAGAGCTGAGGAGGAGGTTTTATGTTTGCAGAGATGTTCCACCAGACTACTGCCCGCTGTGGTGTGCAGGGCCAGAGAGAGTTTTGTTCCCCACCCAGTCAGCTCGACAAATCCAGTTTATTGTTTGTCGATTCATTGATGTGATTATCGCCGCATTGTTCCCGTAGTGACAGACTAGTGCCAGATTTAATTGGTGAGCACACACTCTGCTTGACGCCACCTCTTGTCAGCTTCATCAGCACTTTTAGATAACTCTGCTAGTACATCATCATCATCGTCAGTAAAGAGTGAAATGCCTCTTGTGTGTGAGAGGTGGCACGTAAGCGAGAGCGAGGTTAGCCGCTCAAATATATCTTCATCAAATGTGCAGTGGGACACTCCAACTCCGGAGCATGATTGTTGAAAAGCAAATTGTTTGAGATATGAATGGCAAGCTTGTATAAGTCTGAACATGTCTGTGGCTACGATTGCATGCCTCCCTGACTTCTTTTTTCCCGTTCTTTCTCCTGCTTTTGGTGCTCGAAAATGTTCGGACAAAGAAAAAGTCAACACAGACATTGTCCCTCTGAATGAAAGGGCCTCTCCCTGCATAAGCAAACGCTGTTTGTGTGGAGGTGTCTTTTCATCAGGTGGCTCAGTTGGCGTTTTGCTCACCTTGGTGTGTGCGTGTGTGTTTGTGTGTGTGTGTCTGTGTGTGTGTGTGTGTGTGTGTGAATGTGCACACATGCATCCATGCTGCCTGTTTGTGTGTGTAAAGTCTGTGAGTGTTGGGGGGTGAGAGTGGGGAGGGGGGGGGGGGGTTGTTCAGGTGAGGCTCTGTGGATACTTTGCAACAGAGGGAACAGTGTGCAGGGCTCACATTCTGACAACCCCCAGTGTTGTATTCCTGAATGTTAGCGCACAAATATTTTTTCAACCAAGCGCTGTGTCAACAGAGCGAACATTTTTTGACTAGGTTTATAGTTTTTAAAAGATTTTTCCTTCAAAGACACACACATCTACATCAATCTAGTGGCACTGTACAATTAAAAACAGGTCGCGGGCAAACACAGAAATGCCATCGCTGCCTGAGAGCTCTTTCCTGGAGTGATTAAGTTTGGTAATGAACTCAGTGCAAGGGGCTTGAGGAAATATAATTCAATTTGGCAAAAAAAAAAAAATCGAAATATTAGATTAATCAGGATTTAGTTTGAGAAGGAAGAGAGAGAGATGTTTGGACTGATGTTTGCACTGCATTTTAAAAATAGAAGCATTTAAATTGATTACAGTTGAGATTGTTGCATATTTCAATAATTGTGTGTCTCAGTGTAAAATATGTTTTATACATAATTACAGTGAGTGAATATATATATATATATATAATCAGTCACTGTGTAACAGACATCGAAATCAGAAGATGTCATAATAGTATTCGGTAGCTTTAGTAGATTCACAAAGAACATACATTTCATTTTTAGACCGAGGGTGCTAATGTTGACTTCCTAACATCACATGTATAGAACTGTGTGAAATGGTGTCAGTCCTGGTCTGTATCCTTCCCTCTTTGGTCTCTGTGGAAAGCATGAGCTGGCGTCAATTCCTCCCACTACCCCGTACTCTGCTAGTTCACTACCTAAACCCACCCACCCGCCCGCCTGACATTAGAAATTCTGTTTATAGCGCTCTCTGGCTTCTCGAGCGCGGGGCCCATCAGGAGCATCTCAGCACCCTTTGAGAAAAGGATAACCAACATCTCCCCTCTCCAGCCGCAGACTCCCCATGTTCAGTGACATCAATGAATCCCTTTGATGTGCCAAGATGAATATGTGTGCAAATGTGTTTTTATCAATTAATGTGTTTTTCTCGTTCTCTATGTCTGGCCAGAGCTACTGTGCAGTTTGGTACATCGCTTTCCCCCGTGAAAATTTAGGCAAACTTGTGTTGAGAGTGTTTGAGTTGTGAGACATTTGGCCAAAGGTGAACATCTCTAACACACCTGAGTTCACTCCAAAAGCTCTGCTCTACCTTTTGGCTTTGAAACAGTTTAAAAACCCGAAGATGGTGGAGTTGAGGTTGAAGCAATGGAAAAAAACATAGCATGATATCTCCAGTCCTCCACAGCTGCTCATTATCAAAAAAAGTAAAAAAGTTTTTGCCACAAATTGAAGCTCTGGGAGAAGGAGATGTGGGAGTCAGAGACACATGTGTCATGTGAATACCAGCTTAGTCATGTCTGTTCTGTGGTCTTAACATGGAGCCCCGGTGCAGAGGGGGGATGGGAGGCCCCTGGATTTATGTGGAGAGTAGTCAGACTCACTCCCAGGTGACCACAGTCCGGAAACTATTTGTGGTGAAACTATTCCTAATCATGGATTAATTGTCTAACGGATTAATCCAGTAAATTCCCTTACATCCAAATATGAGCTAATTGCAGCTTCTTCTCTTTTTTTGTGTCATGCCGGAATATAATGCAATTTGAATATATTTTGGTTTATGGTCTGTTGGTCAGACTATAGTGATTTTAAGACATTATGACTGCAACCAGTGATTTTTTTCACAATCAGATTGTTCTCCTGATCGATTGTTTAATCATTTGGGCCGTAAAATAGTGAAAAATGCTCATTTTAGTTTCCCTGAGCCAAAAGTGATGTATTCACATTGCTTGTTTTGTAAGACCGAAAGCCCAAAAGCCAATCTTATTCTGTATTTTGTCAAAGAAAACAACAACGACTTGCTTAAAATATGCTTAAAAACTGACTGAAACAATTAATTGATGATCCAAAATTTGCCAATCAATTTTCTGTCGATCAATTCATCAAATAATTGACGAGTCGTTTCAGCTCTAAGAGGCTCTCGAAGAATGTTTAAATAAACCCTACAGATTAACTGATACTGAAAACAGTCCTTACTTGTATCTAACTGATAGACGGGTGTGGGGGAGCCAGTTGACTGTGCTGCTGGACTGTCCCATATAAGTGTATGTAGTCCTCTCATAGCCATAACCACTACTGTTTAGCTCACATAAAGAAATGTTTTCCCTCTGTAATTGTACCTTAAACGCTTCACTCCATGCTAATAAAACGTGATTGTACAGCAGGAAGAAAAAGAAAAAGCTCTAAACAGGGTTTCATCAGTCTGGTATTCCAAGCAGCTGTTTTCAGTTTAAGCACTGCAGGCAGCAGGAGAGAGGGAAAGAGAGAGAGGGAGGGGGAGAGAGAGCAGGCAGGAGGATAGATTGTTGATGAGATGTGGTGGTGGGAGCTTAAACTGGGGCAGATACGGGTCCTGCTATTCCTTTGCCTGTTATCCCGAGGTGGGCCGGCTTCCAGACCTTGAGGCACTCACTTATCTGAGAGATTCAGTCTCCCACAGAGCGCAGTTTCTCCACCGTAGACCACAATGCTTTGCCATTCCATCACAGTCACAGACCAATCAGCAAACAGCAGGAGGCTATCAGATCGCACACATGTTGCATCAGTACTACTAAGATTTCCATCAAGCTTCACTTCGGTTCACGTACAAATGTGCTCTCCACGCATTGGGTCTGTTAAAGGCCATGTCGTACAGTGTGTGTGTGTGTGTGTGTGTGTGTGTGTGTGTAGTATCATACTAAATTAAGAAGTGGATGGATGTCCAGGATGAGGTTAGGTGAAGGCGAGCAGAGCAGCTGTTCTTCTGGTTGAAGTTGTAAATCAGTTTGGCTGCGTCCCACTGAGTCTGTCCCTGTAATGGCGGAGCAGGTCCGGACTGCGGCTCACGTCCCGTGACGGACGCATGTCACGTCAACACACTGCACCTGCGTAAGCCTGCGACCTACTGTCTATGGTTGGCTTTAATGCGTGTCGACTATTACACCTTCTGCATTGCGGCATTAATCTCTCTTTTACTGTGAAAAAATAGAGATTAAAACCTACATATGCTGTAAACTCACAGCTGTAACTGATGATGTAACCGATGAGACTGACGTGCCATCTGTAATCTGAATTTAGCTCTGGCTCTAAAAACACAAGTAGAGTATGTAATGGATCGTATGTTTGACTGCATAAATCTTAAACAGAGCCACAGGGAATTTCCATGTTTTAATACATTTATGTAAGCAGGACACATGCTACTATGTGGTTACTTTCACTGACTTTGTCTGAAATACAAGTGGAAGACATGAGCTAAAGTCTACAACATTCTGTTTAACTCCATAAGTTTAGCTATTGTCGTGTCAGTGTATTCTCTTGGTAGTTTGCATAATATCACACAAAAAGTATAGATTTAAATTTTACATTCTACAAAATGGTCATTTACATCACTATAGATTCGTTTGTTTGTCAAATAACTATCTGATTGCCATGACTTATTTGAAGAAGTCTTGAGTCTGTTTTTCTTTAATTCTTTTAAATACTTTTTGATTAGATGAAATAATTTTTGGTCTGGGATAATTGTCTATAATTGTTTATGGAATATCTTACACATAAGCGCAATTTCCCCAAGAGATCAGCCCGCTCATCCTAATATTGATAAGAAGGTAACCTTTGGATGCCCTTTGCTTTCCACAGTTACCTTCATAAACCAATTGTACTTGTTAAGAAGTCACAATGTTCTGCGGGGCGACAAATTCGATTAAAGCGGAGCAAAGACACAAGTCATCTAAAATGTGTAGTCTCCTTATCTGGAACCAGACTTGTGGATCCTGTTAGTATAAACAAGCAGCAGAAAAACTTCTGACATTTGACATTGGCCCTGGGCCACACAATATCACCCTTTTTTGACCTTATCTGCTCAATTTAAAATTATGAGGTAATGTAATGGTGATTATTTATGAGTAATGGCTGTTGCAGGCCTTGTGCTCCTCAGACAATAAGACACTCTGTTGTGTTGAAGGGATTCCCATTGTGCTTCAGATGATCAGCGTGATTAACTTATTTGTTTGGCGATGTAATCATTTGACATACTCAAGTTTGCCTCTCTTTCTGTGAAATATAAAATGTGTATTAGCATGAGATGAATCTTGTATTGTATGATAACGATGGGCGTAGGCGGGTTGGATGGCAGTTCCACATCCTCCGCTGACATAATCCCTCACCCATTTACATGGCTAAATACCAAATCCCTACACATGTGACTGACTTATTTGCTTCAAATTTAGAGTAGCAACATGAGAAAAAAAAAGCTCTAATCAGCCTTATATGACATGGAGTAGGCCAAGGAGCCCTTTTGTTTGATTTGTACATGGGTTGGAGGGGCTGGCTATTGGAAATCCCTGAAGCAGGCTTTAGGGGCAGGTCTGATTCTCGTGTGAAATGGGGAGGCTCTATAGCTCTCGGCTGACTTGACTGGGGCTGTATGGGTGTGTTGGCAGGGGGAGCGCCGGTCATGAATAGGGTCTTTGACTACCTCAGACTTGCCCTGAAAGGCAGGACAAAGACCCTAGGGCAACGGCTTAGAGCCTCACAGCTGAGCTACAGAATGCTTGGCCCAGTCTTCCTCCCTCCTTGCCTGATTTAAATACTACAGTGGCTTTCAGCATTCTGGCGACGGAGGCTTGCATTCACCGCAGCACATTTACCATCAACTTTTCTCTCTGTTTTTGTTTACAGTATACTAATGCCAGAGCTGTTTACGTAATCCTTTGTGTAGAATCCATCAGAGGTGCTGGTGAATATGCATCAGTGACTCTCTTAAAACCGCCTGAAGATTAGCTTCATGTTGTTCGTATTAAGCAGAATTTATTTGGATACAGACTAACTGCTGGCATATGTGTGTATCACCACTAATCACAACTCTGCTCTGAGTCGTTAATTATGGAGCGTTTTTTTTTTTTGCTTATCTTCGTGCAAGATGTAGGTATTGGCAAATAAACAAGACCAAACATGGTGCACACCTCTTAATTGCTTGATTATTTTTGACGGATCTGCGCGACTCGTCAGCGTCGAGATTTGCAGAGGCAGAATAAAAAGCCATAAATCTTTTCTGCGGAGTTAATGGGGTTATTTGAGTCCTGTCCAGACACTCTCTCCCCACAGAGTGTCTAGTTTCAGATGTCACTCAGAGCTTTGTTTGCCCCCCAGGGTGAAGGGTTAGAGGTCAAGGTTCAGGGCCAGTTGGCTGAGTGGCCACAAAAGCCCAGGCTTCCCCGCAGCACATCCGATCCCTTCTTCCACACCAGCCTGCAGCCACAATGAAGGGATCAGTTTGCAACATTTGTCTTTTCTTAATATAACCTAAAATTAAATTTCACATATGTCAAGAGTGTAATTATAAGGTTATAGTTCATAGTTTTGCAGTGAAGTCATAAAAATGTCTTTGGTTTACTGCTCAAAACTTTAATTGTTACTCAGTGGAAACTTGTGTACTTATTCAGTTACAGTTTTGGAATAGTTAATTTACTGTCCGGCTACTGTGTAAGCCCACTATTACCATAGAACAAATTCTTTATTTAGTATTACTTGCATGCTTTGAGAATGCGTGTTCCCGCACAAAACTTTATTCTCTCTTTTTCTGTTGAATTTAACGATCAACAATGGCACCTCAGCAAAAACTCACACCAAAAAAAGTTCTCCGTTTCTTTGTTCCAAACACCTCCAAAAAACACAACCTCACCCGCATCAGCCCCCACCCACAAACTCAACTTCTCCCCCCCCCCCCCAACCACCACCACCACCACCACCACCACCCAAACATGTCCTCTAGCCAGGTTTATTATGCCGTTTCACGCAGACCAAAATTGCAGCTGCATTGAGAACAATCTGGAGCACATTAGCTCAGGCGCTGTGATTTATAAATTGTTTCTCAGGCCATAAATCCCTGCTGTAATTGTGCACAAGCACCCCTCTCTTTCTCCAGTCACTCCCCCTTCGTTCCCTCTCTCTTTCTCTTCCTCCCTCAGTCTCTCTCTTTTTCTCTGAGCAGCTTACAGTTCTTGGGTTAATACTAATTGTTTGCAGAAGTGTGCAGTTTGGATTGAGTGGAAGTTTGTTGCATTGTGGCGCAGATTTGGAGCTCGCAGAAACAGTTCTTCGTGAAAGATAAACTTTCCTATTTCTTTTTACGCCATCCGTAAACCTCTTCTGTCATGTGGTGTGAGCTTAACGTCCAAAATGGGATGTGAGCATTTTGTCTTCTGCTCCATGTTGCTGTGGTTCATGCTCTGCATTCCTGAATACTGTGTAATTGTAAGGGGCCTCTCCTAAACTCTGTCCCTGGAAATTTGATATTTACAGCAGCCCATGATAGTAATCACCTTGCCGTTCTCATTAGATTGTATTAAAACTGAAAGATAGCAGCAGCTGTATATATTGTTTTAAATAGCATGTCCAGCCTTGAGTTCTCAGTGGTCTGGTTAATGTTATGAGGACATTTTTCTGCAACTTTACAAAGTGGAACAGCTCCTATTAATCAATGTTGGTTCCTCTAAAGCATCTCTCTTCACAAAATGTATTAAAAGTAATTTATTCAATATTGACCAGCAATTTTTTGGAGCAAAAAAAAAAAAATAATATTTGGGAGCCAGTTGCTGCTGAATGTTACTCCATTGTTTTGCTTTCAAGGGACCTGATGAACCTTGAAGAGGTATGGGACCTCATGACCCAACCTCATCCCGCCTTGCGACTTCTCTAAAGGCTTTTTTACAACCCCGAAAACCTATACGTTCTTACTGGAAAATTTATTCTTTACAAAGTTTCAGACATGTAAAACGATCCCTGGATGTGAAACTGAATTGAATTTACAGCCAAACCTATCACACGATCATGATTTAGCGCTCACATGAAAATTAAGTCTGTAGATTGCGGGGGAATGACTTTTACAAATGTGTTACGGTATAAAAAAGTTTTGGCGACATTCCAGACCTCCCTGCAGTCTGCTGACAATACTCATAACTATCCTGGAGAATATCATGTTAGTAAATTGTGCGCTTCGTTGCACACTATGTTTTTTTCTTTATGTCAAATGAGATTATTTTGCTGTCCCCAAAATTATTTTTGGTTGTTTGTCTGATTTAGTAGAAATGTACAAAAAATGGCAGATTGGAGAATTATTTTAGCTTCTAGAACATTTTTGTGACATCTCACTAATTGTTTCTAAAAGTGTACATAAATGATGTGGTTTTAATTTCCAACAGTCAGTCTCTGTATCCCTGTACGACAGGGCCGAGCGTCCCAGCATACCTGTGGCATGTGAATGTCTGCGTGTTTGAGTAGGATAGAGGGTGGGGGTGGGGGGTGGAGGGGGGGGAGAGGAGACGGAGAGTGGAGTGAGTAGGGTTAGCGGTGGGGTGATAGGGATGTCAGGTAGTAAAATGTGAGATGAGGCAGGGCCCGGAGTCTGCGGGGGCCTGGAGATTTGCGCCTACACTCGGCGAGCAAATACAGGACGCATCTGCAGGCAGCTGTGTGTGTGTGGGGGGTGGGCTGGGGGCTGGGGGCTGGGGGGTGGGGGGTGGCGGGTCGGGGGGTTGGGGGAAGGGGGGGGTTGCTTGCTGTTGCTCAGGGCAGGGGGTTGGGGGTGTGGAGCTGGGTGGTAGTGTTGGGTGGTGGTGAAGAGAGAGAGGAGGAGGGGAGGTGGACTTGCAGAGTGAACACAATCAGCCCTCTGTTTTCATAAGACTTGTGGTATGTGAGAGCAGAAACAAATGTGTTTAATTTAGGCCCTTTTTTCTCTCTCTGGCCTTCTCCACTAAACCCACTTATGCCCACCTCAGTCTTTCAAAACTGACTTTTTCCCTTCAAGATGCTCCATTGCCTCTTCTGCCAATGTCAGCTACTCTTAGGACGTTTTAAAAAAGAAACAATCACCCACTGTGCCCTGTCAGAAAAACAAACAAACTTTGAGACACACTTTTAGCAGACATACTCAAATTTACTCTTTCGGTGGGGGTAAATATTTATCTGCAGTGACTAGAAAAAGAAGAGAAAAAGATAATTTTTTATGTTTTTGCTGAGAGTTTGGAGTGATTACTGTGCTGTGGTATTTGTCCCGTGCAGTGTGCGACGTGCATGCTGGATTATTGCCTCCTGAATGCCTTGGCAGGAAACGCTGTATTATATTGGTAACCAATGCTGTCTCCAGTCAATTCGTGTTTGGTCATAAATGAAAAATTCAGGTCTCACTTGTGTGTCATTGGCGTAGACTTGGATGCACACATACCTACACTCAGACGCACGCACGCACGCACGCACGCACGCACGCACGCACGCACGCACGCACGCACGCACGAACACACACACACACACGCACGCACACACACACACACTTGATCGAGCTTTACTGTAAACATCCAGCCAACCTCTGCTAACCACATCGTGTTCTGGAGTTAATTATACAGACGTTTACGGCTGTGAATTTCAATGAAACGAGGCTACTCCCCAAACAATAATAAAGTTGTGTTCCTGTGCGACTGGACAAACAATGCCACAGGACATAGAAAAGGACGACATCTTTGACATTTGAGGTGTAGGCTGTCTTGACATCAGATCACACTGACATTATGCGCAGCAGTTTGTGACAATTGAAAGCAGATCTCCCAGGTACGGGAAACCACATAACTGACTGCACATAATTGACTTGAATAGCTTCGCACCCTCCTCTCTGTCTTTATGAGATGGCCTTGCTCTTACCAGATGCGTAATTATTTTCTTGTGTGTCTAATTATACAGTGAGTTTTATATGACCTGCAGTTGTGCTCTGTAACAGAATTACTCACTTATTCCTACGTTTAACCTCAGTGAGACTGAACTGTTTCTTTTACTACGTCTGATTCGAAGTACCTGGAAGTTAGCGAGACAGAATAAGAAGAACAATGGCGGCTTCATTTAAAAACTCACATGAGCTCTAAAGTTGTGGATACAGGAAGCAATAACTCAGGATCATGTCACGCAAAAAGGAAGAAAAAAAAAAACCTGATACAAATAATTGCTTGAGTTGCAAAAATGCAAACTCCTGCTGAAGTCGCAGCCGACTCACTGGGACAGAATATTAAAGAAGCTCTTTAGGGGGGTTTATCTTGGCCTTGTATAGTGTTAATGCTGTTTTATTACTGAAACAGCAGTAAATTCACTCCCAGGACTTTTCAAATAAACCCATTTTGCTGGCTAGCTTGGCCTTGTACAACTATGCATGAGGCATGTGACACCCTTGCTCATTTACTTTTTTAAAGATGGAGAATTGGAAATACTTTCCAGTAAATGTACACTTAAACACTTCATATGCAGAACAAGAATCATATTCATATTTTGTAATAGATTACCAAAACATACAGTTTTTTTCTTAGTCTCCTCTAAACTCATTGAGGGGCTACCGATATCCCATGTATGCTACATATAGACGTATTTGGAGCTGCAGGCAGAGTGTGTAACCATCTTGGAAATCTTGGAAAAACCTTGTCGTTATGTTGTTAGGACCTCCCTCGCGCTGCCTCCCCTCTTCACTCTCCTCTCTCCCTCTTTGCACTAATAGTTCTTTTGTGTACAAGAGCATGTTAAGAGGCCAATGAGCCTGGCCTTAATAGGCCACGTTGCCATAGAAACCACAGCACTCTGGATGTCTGACCTTTGACCCAGTTTTTTTTACTGGCTGTGAATAAGAGTGCAGGACGACCAACCAGGTCACAATAGAGGCCCGGCAAACTGAGGGAGTGCCCCTGTCATAGTCACTTAACTTCATTCCTCTATGGGCTAATGGACACTTCAAATGTTGTAGCCATTAGCAGTATGCTATCGCCACTGCAGGACCACAGGCTTCTCAGGGCTAATATAATGTAAAGAGACTTTAAATTTACTTTTGCAGGTTCCTGATGTGATTTTTATACACACATCTAAACAAGGTCTCCACTAATAAAGTGCCAGGATCAGAAATCCAGGTCGTCTGTTTGGTTGATGAATTATGATCCATCAATTACACCATCACCAAGATATATTTTGTAGTTTCTTTCTCTTTGTACCTTCCTTTAAGATAGCTTTAATTAATAACTTCCTCCCTGACTAATCTACTTACTTCATAGTGGACCGGATAATAGGACATGGTCCCCATTCAGAAAAATTTGCAGTGGCACAGTAGTGCATTGTGGGTCTGACCAACTGAGCTGCTTGTCGTTTCCCCATCAATTACACACTAATTAGCACAATGACTGCCGAAGTTTGCTTAAGAATTGTCAATGTAATTGCCTCTAATGTTGGTAAACAATGAGCTTTAATGCAAACTCTGAGACAAGGCGGGGGATACTTATCACATTGTCTTTGTTGTAGAAGCTTTAATTGTGTTTCATGCATAGATCAGGTTGAGGTGTCAATGGCCCTGCAGGAGCAGGTGATATCAGCAGAGCAAACCAGGGAGGGACTGTTGTGTAGGGGGCCTGACAGGGCCATTGTCTGAAGTTGCTGTTCATATGGGCAGGGGACGGTAATTAACACCTCAGCCAAACAGCAAGCTGTGCGGCCCATTTGTTTTCTGTTGGGGGGTAAAAGAAAACAATGGGGAGGGGTTCTCCACACAGTAGGTGATTGACATTATCTGCTGGAGCGATCCGTCGAGGCATTCCTGCTGCTCCGCCATTCAACACAAGTTAGGCGAAGCCATTTCACAAGCGTCTGAGCTGCCACTTTATACATATTGACTCTTTTATCTGTTATTTGACTTTGTCGGAGTGTGTGCTCTTGACTTGTTGAGTTAATGCAATTCAGCATAAGATGCAATAACATGTCATTTGTTTAGATAGTAATAGTTAATATGCATATCTGCTGTTTTCCAGAATCAAGAAATGTTTTATGCCATTTTATTTTGTAGTTTATACACATTTTATAAAATCTAACAGAATCTAATTCAACATTAATATTATTTTTGACTTTAGTTTCTGCAGCCCTGAAGTCGACAGACAGTAGCTAGCAAAGTTTGGGATTTTTTTTCTGTCCCTTTGGCAGAGTGTCTGACTTAGTTTGAAAGCAAATGTCCAGACATCTGTCTCTTCTCCATGCTCTGATGTTGGCCTGCAGTATGGCACCACACACTTCAGAGATGACAAAGACTCTTGGCTGTGTTTTCCTTCGCTCTGTGAGAGCGATGTAACAATTAGAACCCAGCTCTGGCAGGCCACATGCCCCAGAGCATATGTTGCATTCTCTCTGTTCAAAAAACCAAAGGGCTCCAGTGCAGCTTTTTGGAAAATTTCAGTGGCATCATTGCCACCTTTGTCGCATCTGGGTCCTGTAAAAGTAGCACATTCTACTGATGTCTATTCTGAGTGTTGGAGGCAGCAAGGAGGGCTGGAAGACAATTAGAGAGCTATGGAAATGGATCAGCTAAACTTCACTTTAGTTACACATTTCTTTCAGTAGTCCGTCCGAGTCTATTTACCAGAGCTTCCAGCTCCCAGGCTGAAACAGACATTGCTATGGGCCCAACCATATGTCTGTATTTGTTTCTTATAAAATAAGGGCATGTGCAAAGCATCACTAAATGTCCTGCAGTTACATTGATACCAATGTATCTCCTGTCTCGACCTTTTTACAACCATTTAATATCACATGTCATAACTATTTGAATCATCCATTTTAATGCGCCGGCTATCATTCAGCTGTCCTTACTTTTTTTCTTACACTTCCCTTGTGGTCTATTTTTTTCACTGAGAAAGTTTCTGCTGAGCAGCATGGCCCACAAGTCCTCGCCTTTTGTTTCCAGAAACAACTCACAGACCCAAACACCCTCCCTCTCTCCCTCTCATGTGTTTGTGAGTGGTGTGCTGCTGTTGTCTGGACTGGAGCTGATGTGACAGTATGCGGCTGGCATTACCTGGCTGGATGTTTCAGGGAGTGTGTGAACAGTTGCTCCATCGGTGCATGCTGGCAATTAAAAGAAAAGTAGGCGCTCAGTAAAAAAAAGTGCCTGGGGGCATGTTCCTCAGTCCTGGCAGAAGCTGTCAAATAAGGGATGGATTGGGTGGGAGAGCCGGGGTGGGCACGGCAGGGCAAGACCAAACGCTCACAATAGCGCTCGTTTCATTTGTGGAAGGACTCATGATTGACATAGATTAGACAGAGAAAACTGCATTGTTTTGGATTTTTTTCCTCCGGAGAGCAGCATTCATTAGGCGCCATGCACACAGCAGAGTAAAGTTTCAATAGCAGCCTCTAAAAGCAACTGCCTCCTGACAGTTGTATGGACTTGGGCCCATTAGTTGGAACTTACGATTCAGCCTTGAGCAGTATAGTGAAAATGAAGAGGGCTGATGTCAACTCCAAGAATTTCCCCCCTTTTCGAAGGGAAAAAGGGTCCCCTTCCCCCTGCCTCGGTCTCTGTTGGACCCCAGCTGTCAGGAAACAATACCCTCTGCCTGCTCCGACAAACTCATTCCTGAAAATGTTTTTTTTCCCTCCTCTCCCTTTTCCCCCTCCTGCTATAATGTCTTTTCCATTTTTAAACCACAGCCATCCAAGCTTCCTTCCTCCTTACAAACCCTGAGTGATGAATGAAGTTTTAAAAATCAGAACCTGAATGCATGACTCCTCCAGTTTGCTTGTTTGTCATCATTTATCCTGCAACAACTTTTGAAAAGCAGACAAAGCGTTGCATATATTCTTTAACTGCTTTTGTCAGTCATTTTTTAAAAAGTCAGATACTATTTATTATCTTCTCCATTCGTCATGTGTTTGCTATGGGTGAACGCCAAACTGTTTGTGCATAGGAATTCATGAGAGCAACGCTATTTAAATAAAAATGACAGTATACATTGTAGAATAATAACAGAGGACGCGTGGGGAGATTGTGTAATCGCAACTTCCAGACAGAATTTATAACCCATAATATGTTCCCATGCACAAAAAGGCATCTTAAATAATGTACTATGATACCTTTATGTCTCTGCACTACATGGGCCTGGGTGAGCCAAATTTAACCTATAATATACAAAACCCTTTTAATTAATTTGAAATTGTACCAGCCCAGAGAGAAAATCCACATGCATGACGAGCTGCTGTGTCCGGTATTTAAACTGATCCATAAACCAGATGGTTGAGCAGTGCTTTTGGAGCTCTGGCTTCATGCTATCTCCATTGCTGGGGGAAGAAAAAAAATGCTCAGCTTCTTGTATGAAGTAGTAAATCATAAAATTTCTCCTCGAGTACACATAGCTCTAACTCTGTTACACAGCGGCTAAGGAACGGGCAGCGGTAATACGGTGATGGAAATCTTTTGTTATGTGAGGGAAAAAAAAGAGGGAAAGCAAACACGTACACAACCCTTTATGATAACTTTGATACATGTGTGAAAAGTAGTGGAACTGAATGGAGGAGGGACTATTTTCGGGGTCAAAAGGCCAAACCAATGGAGACGGGAGTTAGCTTCGAGTCCGCAGCTCAACCTCTTTGCTGCTCTGTAAGTGGGGCTTCCTTCCAGCTGTCTCTTCCCACCCGCTCAGCGACGGGCGCCCACAGCTGGCCTCTTGTTTTTCCTTGACAAACGGCAATTTCACAGTCCTCCACCAGTCCGTTGTGTTCACATCGCTCTCCCTACTCTACCCCGTGCCAGAAATCACTGTCTGACTCCAGCAGCGGTGTGGGTCTGGTACAGGTGTCTGCTGGAGATCCCTGTGGGCTAGACGCCATTCATACTACTTTTGCATGCTTCAGTCCCTTCAGTTAAGAAACACAGCAGGGCAACATTTCTTTTGTGAAATAGAGCCTTAGATAAAAAATGTTTGGTCTCTCCATCATGTCTCATTTTGAATGCATTCTGTTAATACTTGTATATTTCATGTTTTTATTACTGTGTATGTTTTCCCTGCCGAATGTTTGGTTCTGTTATATAATTCTGCTCCTTTTCTGTCACCCGCAGTACCTGCAGATGAAATGGCCTCTTTTGGACGTTCCTGGATCTGCAGGACTAAAAGACTCCCGTTCTCCAACTCCGGGGCATTTAGTAAGTAGACAATCAAAACAAAACAACTTTTTTTTATCATGGAGTGTACCAGAAAAAAAGTGTGTTTGACAAAAGAGCACCATGGCTGATTGGAGGAAAAAAAAAGAAGAAAAGAACAATAATTTCCACATAAACATTTCACACAACAAATAACTTTGAACACCAGCAGTGTCCCACCACTTTCCCTCCCTTATGTTATGGCACTAATAGGATGTTTCCTCCGGGCTACATCCTACGGGACATTAACTTAATTATCAAACAAATCATGGTAACTTACTGGGGGAATCAGTTTACTGGGAAAAATGCCATCACCATGATGGGGTAATTCACAAAAACAAAGTTATAGTGTGCATGTAAATTTACTGGCTCCCACCCATCCATGAACAGCCTCCCCCACAACCCCTATAGCACCCGCAGGCAAACTGCTGAGCAGTCTGTCTGTCTTTTGCCACAAAAACTCCATAAATCTCTCGAGCTCGAACCACCTTGTCATTCTTGAACTTTCCCACACAGGTGTGAACTAGTCATCATGGTGTCTCACTCTGGTTAGACAATGCAGGGCCTCAGCAGACCTGTTTGGTTTGTGGCTTCACTGAGGGATGTGTGTTAGAGATTGAAAACATTCGATAACATGAGCATCTATCTGGCATCTCACCTGCTTGATTGTATCAGGGCGTTTTTTAGTTTGTGGACTCATATTAAGCGGTGCATGGAGCAGAAAGCCACTGTCACTACACTGTAGTAAACACAGCCGTTGATATTCAGCCTCTTGACCTTACATATCCTGGCTAGATGTGCTTGCTGAGTTTGTGGTTGATTTGTTGGATCCCATAATCGCAGCGATGCACATGATAAAGTCCTCATTGAGCGCAGTCAATGGGACATTGTTGTGATGGGACGGAGTTTGCTCATGGGAATCAAGGACTGACTTAAGTCTCAATAGAAACCAATTATATATATTTATTATAATAAATGCTGACCTGGCAGTGACCCTGTTGATTTTTCTGTGAGACACGGAAGCTACTGTGTGAAGTTTTGTTGCAGAAAACTGATTCTAAGTAGTTTAGACAATGTGTAACTTTATAAAATCAATGAATATACAATGTAGGGAGACAGAATTACGAGGAAAAAGTCAAAAAAGTGAGTATGATAATAGCAGTTGAATTTAAAGGAAATGAAAGCATATTGACTGAGGTTGAGTTCTCTGTTTGGATTGTTTCTGTTCTGTCCTTCAGTGGTTGCTGCTACTTTTCATGTGGCTCTGTCGGTGCTTTATTTTTGCTTGGCCTTCATCTCTTTGAACGTCATTAATCCAGAAAAGTCAATACAGAAAGAAACATTGTAGAAGACTGAGAATGTGAGGAATCCAACTGTTTTGTGGGAGAAATGTTACTCACATCATCGGAATAATAAGTAGCCTTCGCCTTTGTGTGCTTGGATATATCCTTTCCTCAAGTTTGCAATGTTTATCCTTTTGTTGTATTCAATTAAATGTATTTTAGATGCTTTCATATCTGCATATAGGAGCTTATAAATACCTATACAAGTTCTACATCGTTGTTAGCACGGAAAGAGGCTTCTTTGTATCTTGGTTTTAAATTAGAGTCAATACTGTGTGCTATTTAATATCATTATACTATTTTTATTGCAATTGAATAGCACAGCTCTAATAAATGTGCAATCCACTGCCAAAGATTGCAAATGAAACACTTAATTTGGCTGACAAAGAATATGGGATAACATTAGTGTCTTAGAACTTGTGCAACACTTTCATTTTAAAGCAGTATAAAAAGGAGGGAAGTTCATTGAAAGTGTATTATTAGCTTTCAGTATGTGAACTAAAAGAGGAAGTTGCCATGCTTGATCTGGTGACCTGTGACTAGAGGGTCATTTGATTAGTGGTGGGAAACACTAATACCGGGTGCGGTGTACCCTTGGCACAGAGGATAGAGAGTGAAACACCCTGCTGTGGCCTTACCCCCCACTCTGGGCCAGGAGCCCACATGCCCCTCTGGTGTGCTGCTGCTGACAGGGAGCCAGGCTGATTATGTGCTCATTACTCCAGCCGAGGAGAGAGTGGAAGAGTGGGAGGGGAGCAGCAGGCTGGCTCCCCAGGCCTGCAGGCTCCCCAGGCCCCAACACTGCACTAATGAGAGCATGGGGAGCGGATGGGCACACATGGGGGGCCAGGGATTACTGCCCAGGGCCAAGAGGAGCCAGAGAGAGAGACCCGAGGAGAGGAGACACCAGCAGGGACTCCTGGAGCAGACCTGTAGTCCTGCAGTCATTCTGCAAGCATGTGTTGAATCTGACATCGTTGTTTTGCTTTTATGATGGACTGTCATGGTTTGGAATATCTGTCAAGATTTGCTTGTAGGCACATGTATATCTTATAATATTATATGCATGGCAACTAGTCGCAATGTTAGTGTACTGAACAGGCTTTTGTTACATACCTGCTCAGTCAAGTGTCTTTGCAGATGAATAAATCATCCACTGGCGAGCCTCCACTTGAAGACAATTTTTGGTGAATTATATAATCTCTATCATTCCCACATATGCCTACAGAGATTGATGCTATATTTGTTGGTAAACTGAAATTGCTCTGATATTTCTAATTCTGGCAATTTGGACCGAGATATAAGGATGTTAAGTAGAAATCGGAATGTTCGGTGGATACCAAAGTCCAGGGAAAGACCATCCTGTCACTGTGCAGATTGGGTCCATAAGGCCTGTATGCTAATCAGAGCCTGCTCTGGCCTGAGATCCTCAATTATTCAACAGACAGGTTTGTTTAGCATTCAGTTGGTATTGCTTTTGGTAGTAATGGTGGTGCTGGTGTGGTGGGAGGACTGGGAAGACGGGAGCAAGCTTCTCTCACACACACACATTCACACACACACACACACACACGCACACACACACACACACACATGTACATGCACACACAAATACGTTCAGCACCCCAAAACCCCCACATAGACCCCTGTGTTCAGAGGGCTGCCTCTTCATGAATAATACATCAAAGGCGCTGCAGGGCCAGGTGATGCAGTATAGGGAACATGTCAGCCCATCAGTAGTGGCCGAGCTGGACCAGAGAGGAGAGGAGAGGAAAGGAGAGGAGAGGAGAGGAGAGGAGAGGAGAGGAGAGGTGGCGCTGCTGTCTGAATCATGTGCGTCTCGTACTCATCTTCCACAACGCACCGATTCACAGTCGTTAACACTCTGCTGATAATGATGTCAAGGCTGCGTACCTTCCTCTCTGAGGTCATTCAGTCACTTGCAGTAATTTGCCCATAATACCTATTCTCTGTGTCATTACCGACTACACTGACGAGTACTGTTATTTTGGATTAGAAGGAGCTGTGACTGTCTAATGAGGTGAAACTGACAAGGGGTGTCTGTCCCTCAGTAACTTATCAGATCACGGTGCACTTAGTGCTCAAATATGGGCTGATCTTCACTTGATAGGAAGACAAGAATTGCCCTCTTTGTTTCAATATTGTATTAGCGCCATCGAGAGAAATCAAGGCATTTAGGGATATGGTCCTGTCAGCGTGTCATAAGTCACTTAGTCACAGAATTGTTAAAGGGAATTGAAGTGGTGAGGTTTAGCGCTGCATTCCAGAGATGCTTTTTGTCTCGCTGCATGTGTCGGGTTCAATCTTCAACTCTCAGGGCTATATGGCACTTTCAGTAAAGATATTAACTGAAAATCTGCTGTTTTTTTTCTCCCATAGAGATACATATACTTGCTTTAGACCCATATTCTTGCAACAGACCTTTGACTGGGAGTCCGTGGAGATTCTCTCGTTTTGCATTAGGCAGTGAACAACCGGGATCCATCATGAAATCAAAGGCTTTGGGAGGATTGAACTGAATACTGATCTGAGGTCTGCAGTCCTGCTGGGCCACTGCAGAGACAAGATCCTTTTCAGAAATGAGAAAAGGAACCAGTGCTTTGATTCCATTCAAACTCTGAAATGAAGAACACTTAGGATTTAGAATTGATCTCTCAGTTTACAAATATGTACTACCACACTAGTTCCCAGTCCATGTTTGTGTCTATATATGCTCTGCTGATTGTGTTAAGAGCGCTCTCAATTTGTCTAATTACCACTGGGGATATTCCCTCCAGTAATCTGACGCTCTGCTCTGTATTATTTTAAGCTAGAATATTACTCCCATTGACCCATTCAGAGTCGATCACCAGACGCAAAGCACACGTTGTCTGTGATGAATGGCATAGTTTGGAGTGGTTGATTTTAAAGACATACGACACGGTCAGTCCCCTCTCACGTCCGCTTCCTGTTGGCGTTGACAAACAAGGCTTGGATTTCTCAGCATGCCAGGCATTCTTTTCACCCTGTCTTTCCTGGAGTTTTGAAAGGCCTCTGAGCCTCCCACCCAGAATCACCGAGCATAAAGACACACAAAGCTGCGGGGTTATTCAGTTTGTTCTAAGCTCTCTTCCCCATCGGCTGTTTGCCTAGTAATTCAATTCAGATGTGCAGGATCCAAAAACATGTTTGCTTGAATGAAATCCACCCCTCCACCCACACTGACCAAGGACTGTGCTTTTCTTAGCGCCGTTCCAAGTTGGACAGCCAGGCGAGGTACTGCCACCTCGGCCTTTTTAGCTTCAAACCCTCTTAGGAGACAGACATCTTTTCTCTGCACCGGCTCAGCAACTTTTTGCTGTTTTTTTTCCCTTTAAACCTTCCTGTTACTATGTCCAACCCAAAGACCAGTTCTGGGTGTTTATACTTGCTCACTGAGAGGTATGCACCACTGCAGACCTGTTTGCAACAAGCACGTCTATGTAAAGAGCATGATTTCTGTCTGCCGATGTAGATACCATCTGGTTCCAGGTTGCCCTTTATCCGTCCTATCACGTAGATGTTGTTTATATTTAAAACACGGCTCATGTTCCTTGTGGTTTCCTTATTACACTTTGCTTGTGGATCATGAAACCAGACGTATGAAGCTCTCATGGGCTCGAGGAATATTACCTCTACACATAAAGCAAGTGAAAGAAGGCATTGATTCGTTAGTGTTTGGTTTAATTCATGATAGAGCCATTAGTCTAGTTTTAAAATTTCACAAAACCACATGTTATGCTCTCAGAGCTCTGGATAACTTAATACATTTAAATTTGTTCAGAAATTGTGATTTATATCATTCAAAAATGTTCTGATTTAAGAAGAGGGATTTGCTTGATGAAGTAGCCATCTTCATTCCTAACGGAGACACTCTGGCAGGTAGGATACAGTTCAGAATAGTTTTGCATATGTACAACCTGCATACTCCATTTTTCTCCACATTTCGCGGGGCTGCTGAACTGAAAGACAGCCCGGAGTTAAAACTAGTGCCTTCAAACTTAGAAATATGTGTAGAGCACACGATTGGTGTATTCCAGGATATGAATAATTAATAGGCATCATTTCAAATTCTCACTGAAGTGCTTCCCAAAATGTGTTGGCACCCAGGTCTAGAGGTCTCAAACAGCCCTCACAATATATGGAGAATTCAGGCATATTGTACATTAAGTAGAACAACAAAGCACAACTCAAATATACATGACATGTGGGACATGGGATTTCAACCTAGCAGGTCAACACTATTTCTGCCATGAAGCTTCATCAAAGTCTTCTCCGTGTTGTGTGAAATTGTGTTGTTGGTGCATCATCATATGCATTGACCTTATATGCTCTTAAGTCTGGAGAAACCAAAAAAAAGTCTTGAGCAAAGTGATCCTAATATAGCCATGTTTAACACCAGTAAATATTTTCCTCACTCCATCTGGCATTAACAGAATCAAAGCGTGCTTTAGACACGGGAGAAACCAATTTGCTAAAGATTTAAAAGGAGGAAAAGGTTGGACCTTCCTTTTAAAAAGAAAAAAAAAAAGTGGCGGAAAAAAAAGCAAAGATTTGGAACAATTCTTAGCAGCGTGAAGCAAGAGAGTGTACAGAAGTCTCAATGCAAACCTTGTTCCCTAGCAGACCACGTTGGAGAGAGACGAGAGGTTGAGAAGGGGGTGGGGAGGGATATTGAAGAAAGGTTAGCCTGGAGGAACAAGACTCCTTTCTCCCCCCCCCACCCCCCCTCCACCCCTTGACCCTCCCATGTGACAAGTTGAGCCAACAAGTGCTCTATTCAGCCAGGCAGCCAGGGGAAATGACTGCGAGGCTGAGCGCTGCCTAATGAAAGTAGAGACGCTGGTTATTATTATTGTCTTCATTATCCCCGCCGTAGCCGCAACACCGGTCAGATCTCGGCCAGTTTCTGTGCGTTAAGTGTTGTTAAAATAGCTAAAAGATCCATGAAGTTCCATCTTTCTGTTCTTCACCACCTATCTTAAGTTATACAGAACTTTCAGTGTTTTTCCTACATCAGGGTCATCTGCAGTGTAACGTGGCAGTGTAATCCACCCATGGGCGTCTGCGTCTTCCCATCAAGTGACTGCTGTGTGACAGAGTGGGAGATGATGTCTCCACTTGTTTATGGGTATTCAGTTTACCTTAGCCTGATTGTGTTTGTTTGAGGCTCACTGGTGTGACTTTTGGACTTGGTAGCACCGTTGTTTTTCTTGTTGGACTGAACAAACAGTTCTCTCCTCAGCTAAATGACCATAATGGTCTTGGCATGTGTCTGCAGGGCTTTTTAGTGTTCCTTGGTGCTGGTCCAGATTGCATCACAGGGCTGGTCACACGCACAGACTGATGTTATGTTTGCCGTAGAGGGCATTCACACATGATGGCCTATTTACAGCATGCATTTCTTTTGAACAATGGGAAACAGAGTTCATGTGCGGTATACACTGTGGGATAGTTAGATGCTTGTTTCAGCCACAAGCATAATAGCTTTGATGGATTACATTCACTATCGCTCAAGTTTTATGTGTCAGACCCTCGTTGTCACCTCCTGCTCATAACTTCTTTGTGTCTGTTCTTGTCTTCTTTTTTTTTCGTCTTCAACAGTCCAATAAAGTCCCAGTGGTGCAGCATGCCCACCATGTCCACCCACTGACACCCCTCATCACCTACAGCAATGAACACTTCTCCCCCGGGACGCCACCATCACACCTCTCCCCGGAGATCCTCGACCCAAAGACAGGTAATTTATTTTAGATGAACATTGATTCACTTCACTCTACACCGTAGATGTTAAAGTGATATTCCATGTAAAATCTGTCAGTAGTCCTGAAATGTGGCTGTAAAAAATGTCACTTTTGTGAGAGGCTTTACTCAGCTTAAATTCATGTCAGTTACAATGAGTACAAATTGTGACCACTTGTCGCAGTTGAAAAGAAGTATCGAAAAACATCCACAGCAACCAGCAGGTTACTGTAATGGGCCCAAACGAAGCTAATGAGCTCGACAGGGTCAGGAAGTTTGAAAAGGAAACGGCATGTTAAGACACATATTTGGGAAAAAAACGGTTTTAGTTTGGAAAGTACAGAGCAAGTTTCTATGGACATTTTGTCTTTTTTCCACCTTAAAAACTGGTAACTATTGGAAACACCAAAGTTAATTCTCCACAGCTGCTGTACTCTGAAGGCAGATAGATTTTGGGTGGAGTATCAAGAGTATGGCAATTATTTTCAGTGAAGTTAAATATTGTTTTAAATATCTCTATGTAAAAAGCATGTCACCTCAGCAGGTATACACTGCTTTTTAAAACATGTTTCTTCTCTCTGTGGCACCTGCAGGTATTCCTCGGACACCTCACCCGTCAGAGCTCTCTCCATACTACCCGCTGTCTCCTGGTGCTGTTGGTTCCATCGCACACCCTCTGGGCTGGTTCATGCAACAGTAAGTCATTTTTATTTCCAGCTGTCCACTCAGCCAGATGTGTTTGGTTCTTGGTTTCCAAATCACTGATGCTGGCCAATTAACTCTGTGGCTAACTACTTGTGGTGAGTTAATATTTAGGAAACCACAACAAATTTGTTTGATAAAGTTTAAATCAAAGAGTAAAATTGTGATACAGACAGCATTTCTTATTTTTTTCTTTAAAGTGATGTCTGATGCTCTGTTGTCTAAGTGCAGGAGCACCACATCTGTACAATCGCAAATGTTTTTACATTTGAGTTCACCAGGAGGAATTTATGAACATTTATAGGTTCTGCTACGGCTCTCGTAATCAATTGCAACGGCGCTGTTCCACAAGCAGGGCATTTGAGTTGATGAGTGGAGGATTAGTGCTGGGGGGTTAGCTGTCAGCTGTGTTTGATCCACCTCACACCTCACTCTGTCTCCCTCTGTCTCTCAGGCAGGGCCAGCCCATGTACTCTATCCCTCCGGGGGGATTCCGTCACCCCTATCCAGCACTAGCAATGAATGCATCCATGTCCAGGTGAGCGGATCGTGTTCGGCAACACCCCCACCCTCCCAAAGGGAGACATTTAATATCGGCTGCTTCTATGACATGCTGTAATCACATTTATCTTGCTCTCTATGCCAGCCTTTTTAAACAATTGCTCAAAGAAATGGCTGCTGTGCACCTTTAAACTCCAATTGTCTACATTGTTAAACTATTTTTGGCAACAATTTACAGAAATAGCAGCAATCTTATTTTGGATAAAACACTTGCAGTTGTGTCAGGACTGCAAAGGGATACGAGGTGTAAGTCTATCACAGACACGTTCAGCTTCTTAAATAGAGGGAGGGCATTATTGGCATTCAGTACTCCTCTCCTGTCTTTTTTCTCTGAGCTAAACTTCTGTGGTCAAGCCAATGTTCTGAGCCACCCCACAACACTCACACACACCGCAGAGATGAAAGGGCTGAGAATCAATAACGACAAATCAAAGCTCATCTGAACCTACATGTCCAATCAGACTAAACTCTCTGACCCACTTTCAAAATTGGAAAGATTTGTAGCGAGCCTTCCGGTGTTCATATGAGATCAAATATTCAGAAAGATGTCTGCGATCAATAGGATGTGTAGTTCCATTCTGAGACGCACTCACAACAGTCAAAACACACCTCACAGAAGAGTTTTACAGTATTTCATTTATTATTTTTTATTTTTTTACTTTCAGATTGTGATTTTGCAATAAAAATGAAACAAGTAAGAGTAAAAGTAAGAAAAATATCTAATGGCAACAACCAACTGTAGGTAACATAAATAGGACTGCATTGCATTAATGCTAGGGGGAGTATTATTTACAAAATGTGGAGCTTGAGTGCATGCCATCACTTGGAGCGGCAAGGAGATATTCATCAGGGACTAAGTGGGATGTTTACAGAGTTAGTCAGTATAGGTTTATTACCGAGGGGACGCTATGGCACCTCCTTGTTTATACAGCATGAATTATTAAGTGGTTCATAGAATTTTCTTTTTAAATAAAGCAACACATCAGTTCTAAATAACAGATATATTATTAGACTTCATGAATTTACACAAATTTTTTTATACTTTACCTTAGGTCAGAAATTATATTCAGCCAGAGAGTAAATATTGAATGAGGATTCAGCTTTGAACTATTTTTCTGTGAGCATTTTCAACCTGGACTCCAATGTTACATTTGCAACAGTTGGAAAAGCCTCTATGTATATTAAGTTAAGACTGGGCTGGTCCAAACTGAGTATCTTAAGGTAGAGCTGATGACTGCGAGTACAAGGCTATATTGTGCTTGGTCTCTCATGACTGTGTGACATGTTAAAATAGAGGAATTTTCCAATCTAACATGAACTAGAGTGTGTGATAGAGGGATATGGAGCTTAATCCCCCCCACCCCCTTGTTCATTACAATGCTCCATTGTATTAACAATTGGAAATGAAGACAGACAGTGTAAAGGTGTTCTGTGTGGACGGCTGTCAGAACGTTCTCTGGTACGTGGTAAGGAAAGTGGTTTCAGGTGTCACGGCCATGCTGTTACCATGGTAACAACACACTCCACTTTTCTCCAGCCATTGCAGAATAAAGGGGCTTTAGAAAAAGTCTCTATTTCAACAAAAAGCAAGCATGTAACTCATTGTGTGTATGAATTTAGTCTAGACGGACACAGTAGGCACAGAGAATTTCACCCGGAGGTTAAAGCAGGCCGATTATGTGCCAAGTTAGCTGAGCCTTTTCTTGTCAGGTTAACAGAGGTTTGCTGTTAAACCAGACTCTTAAAATGTTGAATCCTGTTGCCCTCACAGCTTGGTGTCCAGCCGTTTCTCCCCTCACATGGTGACTACTAGTCCGCACAGCCTCCACCAGACCGGCATTCCCCATCCCGCCATCGTCTCCCCGGCGATCAAACAGGAGCCCAATGACATGAGCCCCTCAATGCACGCGTAAGAACGTTTAAAATAAAGTCTTTAATTGTACGTTACGTTGTGCACAATATTTCTCCTTGTTGGCTATAATTCACCAGCACCTCTCAACCCTTCACGGTTTATTAACAGCATATTTCTTCATGTTTCGGATTAGCAGGAAATCCCCCGTTCCTCCCAAGAAAGAAGAGGACAAGAGGCCTCATATCAAGAAACCTCTGAATGCTTTCATGCTGTATATGAAGGAGATGAGAGCCAAAGTAGTGGCAGAGTGCACTCTGAAAGAGAGCGCTGCCATCAACCAGATCCTTGGAAGACGGGTAAGTAGCATAGATGGGCATGGGATTTTACAACTCTATGTGTGTTTTAGCAATCCTTTGATATTTTCTGTCTTTTCTATTTTTGTCCACAGTGGCATTCCCTGTCAAGAGAGGAACAAGCCAAATACTATGAGCTGGCCAGAAAAGAGAGGCAACTCCACTCTCAGCTCTATCCAGGGTGGTCAGCAAGAGATAACTATGTGAGTACTACATTTACATGATCAACTCTTATATTAATCAGTAGTGGAAGTTAGAAACAAGCCCCTTTTTGCTCACCGGGCTCAGTCAAATATTACTCTATCAGTTAATTACAGTAATCATATAATACTTATGTTTCTTTTATTATGTATCTGTGTGCACTTTAACTTTGCTGCTGTGATCCTGCAAATTTCCCCTTGCGGGACTAATAAAGGATATCTTATCTCATCTTATCACACGTTTGTTCTTAGAAATCAATGTCACTGGGGGCTGTACTATAAAAACAGTTTTTAACATCATTGTTTTATCTGTTTAGGGAAAGAGGAAAAAGAGGAAGAGGGACAATAAACCCGACTCAAAACCAGAAGGTATGGGGCCTTTTCTTTCCGACCACCTTAATTTAGATTTTTTCTTCACAAACTGGAAAGTGCAACCTGCTACACTGAACCTTTATTCTATTATTTGTATCTACCTTTTCTGCATGGATTCTTTTCACCACTAACACTTACTAACATTTCCCCTGCTTCTATACTTTGACAAGCAGCTTATGAGGTTCAATGCTAATAGTGGCAGGTATGTCTGTTGTTGGCGCAACCAAATGGCCCCTGTCGTGTCCTGTTCTTCTTTTGCATCATCAACTGCATACCATCTGAATATGTTTAACATCATGTTTCACTCACTGTGTTGCAATGTGTTTTCAAGTTGATTTGAACGTATCCCGTTCCACAACTTTCACTGCCATCGTCTTCCCTGTTTTGATAATCACTTGTTCACTTCTGTCAGCGGCAGCATTGAGGGACATGAACCAGATTGCAAGCCAGCAGCAGATCCATAATTCAGCTTCCTCACTTCTCCTTTGTTTCCGCCAGACTTTTCGATAAGAAGCAAGAAGCAGTGCGTGCAGTACCTGCCCTCGGACAAGATGTGTGACAGCCCAGCGTCGTCCCACGGCAGCATGCTGGACTCACCGGCCACTCCCTCTGCAGCCTTGGCCTCCCCGGCTGCTCCGGCCGCCACTCACTCCGAGCAGGCCCAGCCGTTATCGCTCACCACCAAACCGGAGGGACGCATGCACCACCACTTCTCCCTAGCTGGGAAGGCTTCTGGATCCACATCTTCTTCTTCTTCCTCCTCCTCCTCTTCCTCCTCCTCCTCCCATACCCACCTCTCAATCCCAATTGGTACTTCAGGTAGCCAGTCGACCACACCCATCCTCACCCGGCCAATCCCCTTCACCTCTCTGCACCCCTCCATGCTCTCCCCCCCTTCCCCTTTCCATCAGGCGGCCCTTCACTCCCATCATGCCCTGTTCCAGTCGCAGCCCCTCTCCTTGGTTACCAAACCAACTGAATGAATTCGCAAAGGCAATTTTCTCCCATTTATTGTGCTGTATATTGCTTTTCTTTACAATAGGTATTAGAACAGCTTTTTTTCTAAATAATGAAAAGGAAGAAATATTATTGGTCAATATTTGACTATCTCCTTTTCTACAACTCTGAATGAAAACAAAATGTATTTTTTGTAAAGTTTACTGCAGAACTGGTTTCTTTTTGATGCATTTATCCAATGAACCTCTTGTATAAAAGAACCAATGTACATAACGTTTCTTTATAAAAACAAAAAGGAACAAAAACATGTTTTCTTTTTAGCCAAAACCTGATTAATGTTAGTATTAAGTTTAAGTCATAGTACTGGCCAATAATTGCAGCCCCCTTTTCAATTCACAAGTGTGTGCCCCTTTCTTTGACATGTTAAATAAACATTTGAAATTGTTTCTTAAAATAAATGTCTCTTTTTGTATTTTTGTGTTGTCAGCCCATGTTTTCTCATTTAATAAAGAGAGGTTTGTTTAACAAGGTAATGTGGTCTAGATTAATATTCCCATACTAGTGACCACAGTGCATAACAAGTCGATAACAGCCATATGTAGGTGTTACAAATGTAGATTTAATGAGCAGAATAATTTACAGCCACACTCAAATTGAATAAGAGTCTATAACACACCTGCCATTTTTAGTATTGTGTTCTCCTTTAGTTCTATAAGGAATATCTTCATAAAAAACTTGCTGATGGTGGCAGGGAGTTTAATGATTAATAAAGCGGAATTAGGCTAACCACGCTGGAAAATGAGCGCCTGAACCAGAGTAACAAAATTTGAAGCCCAAAATAAATTCAAATAAAAAAATAATAGATGTCTGCTCCCTCTCGGAATATAGCGTCCCACAACAATGACAAAAAAGCAGGTCAGACCCATCCCAGCACACCAAACCCTGCTTTGGGTTCCCTGTTCCTCTTGCACTTTTACTGCATCTTTATTCACCGTTTGGCACACTGCTTAGGATTTAATTAACTCAGAGGTAATGGGATGGAGCCCTAGGGACCTCATTAGGCATTTCAATTAGTGAAAAATACACAAGGTAGGTTACAGTTTTTGGTGGCTTTTGAGATGAGCAGTAGTGCCAGGGATGGACCAATTATGTCAGAGCAGAGGGGGGGCGGGCCTGGACGAGCCCACCGATGCCCCCCTCCCCCCTCTCCCCACCTACTGACTTAACCAAGATCATACCCACAGGGAGATCCGCAGATCTGGGAAATGTTACTTTTCAACAGTATTTGCGCTGATTGGAACATTCAGTATGTTTATTTTACGAGTAAAGATACATTTCCAGAGAGTTCACCATCAGGCACAACAGGGCAGTCTGGGTTAATTGGTTTCAAGCTTAGATCCCACAAGAATTATTTCAACATTGTCATAAATATCTGGGATTTTTCTGATATTTACTGAGCGGATATTATTTATCATTACCTCTATTTCGAACAGGCTTCTAAAACTACAGACAGGTGGACTGAGGATGTGTTTCAGTTTAGCCCCGTGGAGGCACCAAACTGTCAAGTCTCCCCCACTCTGTTTTAAGCCATCATTAGCCATAATAAATCTTCGCTTATTTGCCGTTCTAGCTTACATCATTCCAGGCACAAACCACAGAGTCTCTGGTGCCACGGCTGCCTGCTCCGAGTCACTTCACCAATCTGTCAGTGAAATTACAGGTAATGAGTTGTCAAAATAGCCAGCAAATCTGTCTCCTCAAGGCTATACATCCAGTGCAATGTTCCATTCTCCTAAGACAGTACCCGTATTATGAAACTCCCCAAGTGAATGGTTTCAAATGTGCTGGTTTTTCAAGTTTGGTCCTCCATTAAATACATTCCTGTGCTTGCTTATTTCTTTAAAATATTGTGTATGTGTTTTATCATATTTAAGGAAATCCCATGAAAACTATTATTATAATTATACAATTTGATCGAGGAAATTTAATATATAACACATGAGCAAGTAGGATTTTAAAGCATATAGCTCAGTTTTAAACACAATATCTATTTGAAACAGAATAAAAGGTACGATAGCTTAAAGATCCCATGCTCCACTCAAAATGTAACACGCCACTGTTTATCTCTAATAACATATCTGGTTTCTGCTCCACTCAACATCTGCCATGTAAGCACGAGGTCAGATTTAATACATGTTAATTTTTGCTCATTAAATTCTTCCAATCTCTTGCCAAGGTTCTTTTCTGGGCCTTCCTTTGATCTTGAATTTATTCCAGGTTAACCCTTTGATAGTTCACATGCGGAGTAATATTGCACCGAGTACTGTCATTTGATAAGTCACTAAAATTGTTTTTAAATGTTTTTAAAAAATTGCAACACCTTAAATAAAACAGGAACGCACACCTGACAGCACCCTTTACTCTACCTGCATAACAAGGAAAAAAGGCTGGCCCTGATAAATTCATATAATTGTGTTCTTTAGGTTAACAAGTAGATCATAAAAAACTAATCGCAAAACAATCTTATATCTTCCATTGACTCATGACCTTATATTCCCATTAATAACAGGATGCTGTGTTTGCTTCACATGTGGTTCCCCAAAGTGATATTAATTGATTGTTTCTGTAACATTCACTGAGCTTAGCAACACTCAGCTGGTGCCTTTGTGAAGATAGGTATAGCTGGCTGTGAGCTTAAGAAGTTCCTTAATGTATTATTCATACCCATTTGACCTTAAAGATGGAAATGCAAATGGTTGTTAAGAATGAGAAGGATCATCGGACTTTTCAAATGTCAAATAGCCTGCCACAATTAAGACATATTCATTACAAGAACCCACAGGTCCCCAACACCCAACTGAGATGTAAAACACCTCCAATTAACATCTCATCTCTTATTCTACTGCCAACCTTCAAATCTAATCCCTATAATATTGTTACATATTACTTGTGGTGCTCAGCTGTAAAGTTCAGTGACTTGATGTCAATTATTTTGACATAAAGTCAAATAATACTTAATGGTATTTTACTCTTTTTTTTTTTTTTAAATCATTAAAAGTTATCATGATTAAACCCTCACAATACATGCACATGAAGTAATCTGGTGTCATTATATGCTTTTGTTATAGTTTCACAGTTTTCTTTTTCAGTTGCAGTGTATATCAATACTGCCATCTGCTGATAAGGTAAAAATACTGACACAATCACCTCATGTGGAGTATATCCGTATCATGTCCACACTTAACCTGTTGGTGGCAGTATTAACACAAATGTATCTACTCACCTCCTCCTGTGGTGGATCATTAGGAGAACAAAAAGTGACAAAATAAAATAAAATAATAATTACAATTAGTATTATTGTGGTAATAACAATATATATGTATGTATTATAACATTTAACTTTTCATTAGTGCTCTCTTTACCTTTACAAGTCCAGGTCAGTCGTGTACAATGGGCTGTAAGTACAATAGGAGGATGTCAGCTTCATATACAGAAGCATCTGTAGCTGAATCTGGCCTAAATATTTAGTCTCCCTTTGTTTCCACATTTGAAACAAATCAAACTAAATTATGCAGCCATGAAAGTCAAATCCCATCTCCCACTGAATGCCAAGATTAAAACACAAATAGCTTGGCTTGAATCAGCTGGCTCAAACCAGATCAAACATGTATGTTTTTACTCTGAGAAATGTATATATAGAGATTTGTGCAGGTTTGAAGGAAAGGTGCAATGGAAGTTTTTGAAAAGGGGAAGGGGAGCCTGTACCTTTCCCTTTATCTTCTCAGTTGTTTTAAGACAGGTATGATGTCTTCTAGCGTATTCTAGTGTGCGGCTGGTTTAAACACTTCAATGACTGGTCACAGGCATAACACGTGTAACTCTCAACCCAATGACATTTATCATATCTGCAACACTAAATATGTGCTGCTGTAGCTTGTCTTAGGACTTTTCTTTTAGTGGCAAGATTTGAGTGGGTGTTATCAGGGAATCTGGTCGGATGATGTCTTGTTGCTAAACTGCTGGATCCAGGGTTTCAGGTTCAGGGAGTTCACCTGGTGATTGAGAGCTGACAGCTGCACTGCCAAACAACTGCATTTGAACGTATTATGGTTGTGATAAATTACATTGAATGTAGGCATTTTAATCTGATTGAAACTTGAGAATGTAACTTGCATTTTTAAATGCAGTAGTGTCAATATCACAATTCAACTCCAATTAAAGTCAGTGAAAAATGTATTTAGAATTAGTTAAAAGCACAAAGGCACAATCTATTTCACCAACAAACAACATTTCCTTTTACTGCAGAAGACGTTTGTTTTTACCTGTAAGCATGAGCGCCTTTATTTTACTCAACACTACATTTACCTGCTTTTCCTGTTGTTCGTAGTGAAGCACGTAAGCAAGAAATATCTGATGAACAGTCCTTCCGCAAACAAGTAAACATAACACCTGAATGAATGCATATAAAGAAAGGTGATAGTCCCTGTGTGTTGTGCAAGGAAGCTGGAGTGGCAACATGGTAACCACTGAGAATAAAGTTGATAAAAAAAAGAGCACAAAAAGGCTCCATTGGTTCTTCATTCACATATAAACACATCTCTTCCGACTATACCTGGAATAAAAAAATAAAAAAAGAATATATATATATATATATATATATATATATCTATATATCGTAGTAACTTAAATGGCACTTACTTATAGCACTTGGTAGTTTGGCTTTCTTGAGGAATTGTACTCTCTTGATTCTTGTTGTTCTGGGTTTGAACTCTCATGGTTGAATGCACTCATTGTAAGCCGCTTTGGATAAAAGCGTCAGCTAAATGAAATGTAATGTAAAGTAATGTATAACCTGCAGCTCTCCACTGAACCAGCACGCATCACTGCCATGTCACACACAGCCCTGTAATGTCAGCGCTCAGCCTGGTGGTGGCGCTAAAGCCCACCGCTGCGTTTCTCCCTGCAGAAGAAGAGCAGGTCTGGTTCGTACCATTTGTACACGGAAGCAGGAACCGGACTCAAACCCCAAACCTCCAACCTGTCATCGCAGATTTGTCAACGCGGATTCTGCTGTGAGCTCCGAGAAGCGACCGATTACACCGTCTTGTTTTATGTTTTAAGAGCAGACACGATGAGGGCGGCTTTCTCGGTACTCGCCGTATTTCTGTGTTTCTGCTTGGTCAGAGGTGAGTGTCGTTTTGCTATTTTTATCACCCTGAGACGACTCAGTGACATGTTTGCCTTCCATATAATCCTCACTAAATTAGCCCATCAAGCTACATGTCGCTGTGTAACAACGTATCACCTGTTTTGAATGAGATCATTTGATGTCAGTATCTTCAGTGTTCAAATCACATCAGCGCCTTTTACATGTTATTAGTTCAATAAATGAAAACATGCATATAATGTTACACGTCGCTGCTGTTTAAACCGTTACCGAAAACTCAAGCAGGCTTTACTTTTGTGTATTAATACGCTTTGTGCGACAATAAATTAGGTGGAACAATTTATGTGGTTTCGTTTTAGTTTCTGTCACCAAGCTATACACACAAAAAATAAATATCACGTTACACAAAAGACAAAAACTCTGATAGTTTGTTTCACTGGCTTTATGTAAACGTCATATGGTCAATTAGAGGGCCTGGGACGCCACACCCTCATCCCACGTTTCCTGGTTTATGAACCCTGTTGCCAAGTCCCCTTTAAGTACAGTGCACACAACAGACTATATATATATATATATATATATATATATATATATATATATATATATATATATATATATATATATATATATATATATAGCAGCTTAATTACACACATATACAAGTACTTTCATCATGAAATTCTACCACTATATTTTGTGTATCGTATAGTTTGTGACAATTTGAGTGCACGCACCTTTTAGATAGGAATATATATGACCCCCTCTAGAAAGCCCCTGTACAAGACATGGTCACTAGATGAGCTAATAATGCAGAAACCACTTTAGTTGTTATTGTCCTTTCACTAACAAATGTTCAAATATTGAATTAGCAAGACCAAGTGACATGCAGAAGCCCATGCGACAGTTCCCTGCTTGTCCTGGTATTTAATCTAGCCTTTATATGAAACCTGCTTGGTTTATTTAATCAAGCGTGTGAAGTTGACAAGAAAATACATTACTAACAAGTTGGGATGTAACAAAAAAGTAGAGGAAAAGTTAAATACAAAAGTTTGCAGTGGAAACAAAGAGGGAAGAGTAAAGGAGACGGGCAAGTAGATGTGTCTAGGTCACTAGGACGTCACAATAACATTATTAATGGGATTATATCCTCCAATTGCTATGTTATTGTCACCAATAACTGCTGTGGCTCGGAGGTAGAGCATCTTCCAATCAGGAGATCGGCGGTTCGATCCAATCCATGTCACTTTACCCCAAATCTGTGCCTACGGTGTATGTGTGGGTGTTAATGCTTAGTTAGTCCTGATGGGCAGGTGTCACCTTGCATGGTAGCCCCTCCCATCAGTGTATGAATGGATGTGAATGGGTGAATTACATGTAATGTTAAAGTGCTTTGAGTGGTCGGAAGACTAGAAAGGCGCTATAGAAGAACAAGTCCATTTACCATTTGGTAAAAACTCTATTTTTCTTTTCTTTTCTTTTTAACTTACAGAGGCTCCAGCGGAAACTTCTCAGGGGCTTGAAGAACCAAACAAAACGCAGAACAAGCAGTCAAATAGCATCGCCAAGCCATTAGCAGCATCCAGTGCAGTTTCTGCAGACAAAGCAGATACTGTAATAGTAGAGGAAATTCTAAAGCCTACAGAAATGCCAAGCAAGACTCAACCAAACAAACCGGGCATGAAAAGCCTTCCGCAAACGGCAACAAAGACACAAAGTCAGACAGAGAAGCGTTTGGATAACGAAACGGCAAATATGAATAAAGAGCAGCAAAATCAAACTGACAAAGACAAAAACAATGAGCTTGCAAGCCCACTGACATCTGACCAAAAAGTTCTGAAAGTACAACCCAAGTCTCCAGTTAATAATGTACCAATACCTGAAGAGTCAGGAGGGAAAGGCAAGGAGCCAGTGGAAAAGGGCACAAAGAAAGATGAGCTAGAAGAAGACAAAAGCAAGAAAGACGAAATACCTTTAGAGGACATCACTGAGGAAAAAACACAATTAAAGGACAGCATTGAGGAAAAAACACAATTAAAGGACAGCATTGAGGAAAAAACACAATTAAAGGACAGCATTGAGGAAAAAACACAATTAAAGGACAACATTGAGGAAAAAACACAATTAAAGGACAAAACTGAGGACAAACCAGAAGTAGAGGGCTTCAAGGAGGCCAAACCAGTGGAAGAGGACGGCAAACATAGAGAAACCGTAGAGAAAATTCCGTATGACCCAGCTGGTATAAATGATGAGGAAGAAAGCAGTCATTTCTTTGCTTACCTCGTCTCTTCAGCTGTGCTGGTAGCTGTGCTTTACGTCGCTTACCACAACAAGCGCAAGGTAAATGTCTTCACACCTCTTTGCAGTGTGCTTCCTGTGTTTCCACTGACCCAGATTTGTGTTGCAAATGTTATGTGCGTCAACCACTTTGGTCTGTGCATTCTTGTTGCAAAAAATGAAGACGTAAATGGAATTTTTTTAAACCAAATAATGGCTGAGCTAGAACTGTAAAACCTAATTGTTTTTTATGCACTCAGGTCTCCACTATATATCCAATGGAATAATTGGATGATAATTTTACGATTTGTAAATATTTGCTGGTGTGGTTAACAAAACATTTGGATCGGACTAACAGTGGCGAAATATGTCATGCACTAAATATTATTATATTATTTGGTACATTTTGTCAGCTTCTGAGTTGCAGATATAATATTGGGCCCAAACAAGCACATGACAACTGTGAAGAACAATCTTAAAGGAATAGTTTGACATTTTAAAAGTGCTGATTCATTTTGTTACCGAGAGAGATTAATCCTCTGCAATGTGTATAGTTAAATTATACCCATATTTGTTTTGTAGATCAGGCTTCAATTGGCCAAGTCAGTTGAAACCATACCAATATACGTTTCTCTTTTCCCCAGATAATTGCCTTTCTTTTGGAAGGAAAGAAATCCAGATCCACACGTCGCCCTAAAGCCACAGAATACCAGAAGCTGGAACAGCAAGTAAGTTGTTGATATAAAGAAATATGCCCCCGCTCCCTTTTGGAATTATAATATAGTAACATTAAATATTTTGAGTTTTGAAATATCTCCATTTTCTTTCAGGTGTAATCTCAAGTCATTCTCTTGAAGCTGACTGAATCAAGCAGCTGAATACACTGGCGGTTGTGTGAGAAGAGAGTGATTGGTTACTGGCATTAGATATTTTCCTGGTCTACTCTGCATTGTTTTAACCTTGTGTTAAATAGACATTCTTCTATTTTATACCTTTAGATGCTTATCGTATGACTATGCAGACGACACTGTTGCCTTATTGAGGAAATTAGTGAAATGCAGTGAAGGTAAAATAAGCATGCTGTTTTTGCACTTGTGTCGTTATTCCACTTGTAAGGCAATCTTGTAATGTGACCTGACTAAGGTCTGGACTCAGGATATTTCAGTAGCAGATGAAAATAATAGCGGTTTGGTTTCCAGAACACTAGTGATTGCACTGTGCACTAAATAAGCCATCTGATTCTTTGTAAAATACTGTGTACAATTTCTTTGAGGTGGTTTTAAATGTCTATGTGATGAATTGTATCAAAAATATATCACAATGGGATTTCTGCTTGTGCTCATAACCATGTGGTATTGGCCAGATGAATGTAGGGACCTTTATTTTCCAAATGAGATGCTAGCACAGTGCTCGCCCTCTTTAACTGCCTAAAGGTGCAGACTTAAACATATGAAATGTGTGCTTATAGAAGTAGTTTTAGGACAAGCGCTGATTTGCTTTCTTGCTGAAAATTAGATGAGAAGATCAACACAACTCTCAAATATTTCTGGTAAATATAACATTAAAGGTGCAATGTAAGGGATTCAGAGCATTAACATAGCAGCAAACAACAATTTGTTTACGTCGGCGTACCCAACTGGTTAGCTCCCGGCCGCTGCTCTGCACTGCCCTCCTCAGGCAGTACAGCTGATAACACCCTTCTGATTGGTGTCTTTGTTGCTGAAGCGTAGGACCCACCCTCAGTCGCTGAGAGGCAATAGAAATGCTCCCAAACTTGTATTTAGCACCTTAAAGCTACAGCTAGCTGCTGGTAAGAGTAGCCTAGCATAAGGACTGGAAATGTGAAAAAAGGCTAGACTGACTCTGTCCAAAAGTTACAAAAACCTCCTTCCAGCACCTTTTTAAACTTTACTCATTTAACTCGGGGAGGGGGAGGGTGGGGGGGTGGGAGGGGGATAAAAATGAGTATATTTCCCAAAATGTTAAGATACAACTGAATGATGTTTTAACTGCTGTCAAGGTGTTGGGTTCAAGGTACAAAGACCTCTTAATTTATCCAGTCCAAATGTTATATGAGGTGTGACTGGGATTAAAATGTTGTTTATCTAAACTGCCAGTCTGGTTACTGTATGGCTGGCCGACTTCTCTGTGGCTTCGTCTTTTGGATAGACATCTCTTGGTCCACTTGTTACTTTTCAATTAAACTCTAGTCTGAAATGTTGTTAACCTAAAATCGGTTCTGTAAGAGATAGTTGGACAAGAGCTGCATTGCTTAGAATGTTTGTGGGAATTACTGGTTGACCACTACTACATGAGATTGAATATTTCCTTTAGAGTAGATATGTGTGTTTATGTTCAGAGTTGACAGACTTGTGCCAAATTGTGAATCCTACTGGGATTCAATATCTGATTCTTGTATTGTGCTTTAGTGTTTCCTAAATTAATATTTGAACAATTTCCATTTGTACTGGCCTTAGGTCACAATAAAAGGCCTTTATTTTAAAAGGAAAATACATTTATCCCAACAGTTTTTTGTAATAATCAAGGCCAATATTATTTCCCCAAAATATATATATTTTATTGTTAAATCTGCAAAGAAAACACTGCATTTGTTAATTCATTTTCATGAGTGAAATAAGCACCATAATTAGTTAGAAAGCATCATGAGTCATTCTCTCATAAAGTCCAGCAGTTAGCATGAAATTAGCATGTTTTCAAGATGTTTAATGAATATATAGCTAAATAACTAAGTATTTATTGAAGTTTGTTCGTAATAGCGGTCCATAAAAAACAACTTGCTGTCCTTCAAGACTTTTATTGTACACGTCTCTAATGTTGAGATGAGTATTGATTCTAAAATAAAAGCTTTTTGTACTTTCTAGCCTTAAATGAGTTGGATTGCTTTACTGCCTTCACTGCCATCGCTGCTTTAGTGATCCACGGCCTTTCATACACAAGCCTGTAGTCACAACAACGTAAAATTCAAAACCTTGCAAAGTATCATCGGGGAAAAAAAGACATTATGTAAAGCACTCGTGCAGAAAAATGACAACCTTGGCTGATCATTAAATATGGAATTAATATATATTATAGGTGATAATAGGTGCAACAACTCCGAAGCATTTTTATGTTGTAGATGGTAACGGTGGAGCTTGTTTACCTACTTTAGATACAGTTGGGTAGTTTAGTCCAGTGGTACCCAACCAAGGGGTCAGGACCGCTTGAAAGGTCACAAGCTAGATCTAAGGTTAGATGATTAATGCAGGAAAGACAAAACTACTCAACATCCTTTTTTGAACTTCTGTGCTTTTTGCGAAATATTTGATAGTTTTACCGCTTTGAAAACACCTGAGAAATCTAGTGTGAATCACTCTTTGGTACAACTGCTAACAACATATAGAAATGTGACAAGGGCCCACAAGCTAAAGAGCTTGTGGATGCATGTTCTGTATTATGTTTTTAATGTAGGCTAAACTAAAAAACTGATAACTAGCTGTCAGATAAATGTATTGAAGTAAGGAGTACAATATTCTCCTTTTGAAATGTAGTGGAGCCCATAATAACTCATCAGGGAGTACATGGAGCCTTTGTTTGTTTTAGATGACAAAAGAGCAGTTTATCAATGTGCATGCGACACACAATACAGTACATTTATGTCTATACATCGTTTAATTGTTAATAATATCCCTACGAAGCGGTGTAGTGGCTTCTTCACAGCGGCATCATATTTCTGGCCTCCTGTTGATAAATGTCTGGCAGCTCCCCCATGGAGGAGGAGACCATTCGGACGGAAGTGCACCCACGAAGCTCCATCTCATAGCGGATGAGCTGTTTCCAGAAGCCATTATTCGGCCTCACGACGGGCCGGCAGGTCCTCACCCACCTGTGGGCCTCCAGGAGGGGCACCCCGCGGTGCTTCATCAGGTAGGCCATGCACAGGGAGGCGGAGCGGCTCACACCGGCGTTGCAGTGCACCAATGTGCGGCCACCGCGCTCTGCGGTGAGCTGTATTTTATCCGCCACCTCGTCAAAATGCTCGCTGAGAGGAGACCCCGGGGAGTCCGAGAGCGGGATGTGCACGTACTCCACCCCGGGGTGAAGAGGGCAGCGGCTCTTGGTCTCAGTGACGTTCACGATGCAGTTGATCCTGCACCGGGTCACCTGGGAGGAATCTTTAGCCGCTTTGCCATTACTGAGGTAGAGGTGGTCGGTGACTCGGCACAGGCCTGACAGACCTGCAAGACCCGACTGATGCATACACGACGTGAAAAGCCCCGCTGCAACGTAGATGCACGGACTGGGGATGAGACGTCGTACCAGAAATGTTGTGAGTTTCCCGGTTAGCGATGCACAATTGTAAGGCAACCCTGGAAGGCCAAATTTGTGTGAGTTCACGCGCTGTCGCCTCCTGCTGGGAGGTTCACGAGGTAGACGACACAGTTTCTCACTGATTAGCCTATAATAACACACAAAAAAACTAAAAAATATATTAGTTTTGTATAAAGGCTAAAACTTTATTTTTTTTTTAATTTAGTATGACTTCTTTCCCTGATAGTCTTCCCTAGTTTATTCATGTTTATTTGTTTGTTTGCCCAATGTCTGTTTGTGAAGCACTTTTACAAATGTGATTTTAATTATTTTCTAAATGAACTTTGGTAATTTTTATATTAAAACCATACAATAAATAGAAAATGAAAGCTATTCATACAATAATAAGACACCAGAGCCCAGGAGTGCTCAATGGGAACAATTAGTTGGGAAGCAAAATGTCCCTACTGTAAATAATAAAACAGCACCAGTGCCTGGGAAACAAAACAAGAGTAAATTGTTGAGATATTGTTTTGGAAGATTGATAGCTGTTCCGTCTTTTAACAGGTGTGACAGCATCAGTGTTATTAATGAATGAATCGAACAATAAAATGCTGTGGTCATCAGTTCAGAAATGTACAGTTGCATTGTAATGATTTACCCTGCAAATCAAATATATTCACACATTCAATTTTTTTATTTCCAAACAATATATACTATAATATAATGATATAATATAATAATATAATATAATATTGCACTTCAGCCGGCTCTTTTTGACTTTAACAGGTGGACCTTCATCAGGTGACTCGTCAGTGGCTGGCGTCTCCTCAGCTGGACTGGCTGCACCATGGCTGACAGCTGGTTTGTCTTCAGCTGAGCTAAAAGCGTCTATAACTCAAGCAGCTGCTGCTCCATCGTTGGAGCGAGGCATATTTGTAATGCCGTCACAAGAGCAAGGAGTCTGTGCCATTTGTACGAGATGTGGCTGAAGGCCATTCACCTTCATCAACCTCATTGTCAGAAGGAAGTTCCTCTTCTAAGTTTTCCATTGGGCATACCAGTATTTTGTCAAAGGACTCACTGGATAAAAAAACATGACAATCAATCAATGAATCAGTCAATCAGAATGAAACTCTGTCCATTCATCCAATCATGCATCTATTCAACCGCACTCATAGCGGACACACAGTAACTTACTACAAGCTGGTGTCCATTTCACCCACCAGATGGGCTATTGTGATGAAAGCTTGCTGGAGAGCGTTCTCAGGAGGGATCCTCTTCTCAGGGTCGGTTTGGAGAAGGGATTTCAATCAATTTAGCTTTTTGTCAGTTCAGCATTTTGACAGTTAATTGCTGCTTCACATCTGGGTGGCATATATAGCCTAGAGTACATGGTTCTGTATGTGTTATGAATCACACGCTGGGTTGTCTTCACTCGATGAGGAATCTCATTGTTTAGCCAGATATTGTGAAATCATCTGCATTTGAAACTTTTATTTTTATTTTCAATTTATGAGGATGTATTGTATAATGATTTATTCTGGGATTCCATACGCAAGATATCTCAAAATTAAAACTATAATGGTCCTTCCTCTAGCACCACCCTCAGGCACGAACAAGCACCGTACAAATCTCTGAACTTATTTCATCCCTCAAACAATTTAGTTATCACATGAGTATAACAGCCACATGTAATACTGTGTGATGCATCTTCAATGTTTTTTTAAATCTCACCAGGATCAGCGTTTTTTCTACCAGTAAAACATTTATTATCATGATTATTATCATTAGTTTATATATTTCACTTATTTATTTAAGAAATGGTCAAAAACAACTTTTTAAAAGTCCTTCATTACAAAACAGACATGAAACCACTATCAAACAGATATGCTAATTAGGCGTATATATATATTACAATATGAAAAAACAGGCATGAAACTTTCAAAATTAATTATTCAGCCCATTAGTTACACTTTAAGATTAGCTCTTATCACTGACATTAATGTAATTTGAAATTAATCATCATAGCACAGCTGCATATGGACAGTAATATTGTGTCTTTCTGTGCTAAATATGTCATATACATATATATATATATATATATATGTGTGTATATATATGAAACTTATTTATATATATATATATATATATATATATATATATATATATAATGAGAAGAATAACTGTGTTGTGCATGCATGTGGAGAATTCAGTTGCTAATTATATATTACATGTGTATAATCCATTATTTACGTTCCAGTATGTCTCTTTAAGTTAAATTATAACAGAATACTGTGGTGTCGTTTGGGTTGAGGTGGTGCTGTGTTCTAGCTGGTGGTGCCTGCAGGCAGTCCTCGGTTGCCCAGGAAACACAGATGGTGGATGAAGGGCGCGCATACAAAAGACCATAAACCTGTGGCAGCAGCTGGAGACCGAGACCACTGATTAATTCAGGTCTGTGCAGCCCCTCTTATTCAAAGACGTCTCTGTTCTCCTTAATACCTCCCATCCATTTTCTTTGTCCCGGGGCTTGCGTCTCCACTTTATCCTGTTTTCCCTGGACTGGTCTCCCGTCAGTGCGCAGCTGTTGTTGGCACTCCCACATCTGCTTGTCTCCGGCTCGGCAGCCATGTAGACGACGCTCAGCCGCGGCTCGTGTTGGTGCGTGTAGCGTGTAGGTCCAGAGGGGCGACCAGCCTTCTACTGCGGGCTGATCACAGCGCACACAAGGCATGCATTTGCAAGTGCGGCAGCGCCTTCAGCATGGAAGGAGAAGAAGAGGAAGAAGAAGAAGAAGAAGAAGAAAAACAAAAAGAAGAAGAAGATATTTTCGCGTCGCCTGATGCTGCGGGTCACGTGCATCGTGGAACCTGGAGATCACTGGTAGGAAAAAAAAAAGACCACATTGTTTATTTTGTTCCATTGTGATTTTACATTCAATGATTTATTGTTGCCCTACTCAAACTAGTTCATTTGGATGAATCTGTTGTCAAACTAGATGAACATGAACTCGTTTAATTCCCTGCAGAGGAGGGCCTGGTCTGTCTTTTCTCAACCTACATCCTTGCAGGCTTTATGAATATTAAAATATGCATATTTATAGAAAAGCTATTTCTGGTGGACACATGCCAGATTAGATTGATGGTTAATTTAACAAAGATGTTGCAGTAGGTAGGCAGTGCAGTATATATATAGCCTACGTGGTCTTTCATCTCCAGACAGTATCCATAGCGTGAGCTGCAGAAACTGTACTGTATTTTTTTTTGCTGTGTTTGGACAACAGAAATGTCAGAGAAATTGAACTCAAGCCTTTTGGTTTAAAGTTGTGATTGTATGTATTTCTATAATGTTTAGGTGAATATAAGGCAAAGTGGGCCATTAAATCCCCCAAAAGGAATGCAAAAAACACAGAGAATCATCTCGTGATCGGCTGTACATATTCAGTATGCCTTTATATTCTAGGTAACCTTGTGGCCGGTGTTACTGGATTCATCTACAGAGCTGCTGGAGCGTCACCAGTCAGGACACGGAGGGTCCAAATGGGAACCAACAGCAGGACAGGTTATGTGTACAGGCTGGATTATATTTATAAAAAAAACACAAGGGAGGATAGTTTTTAATGGCACACAATATCAGATGTAGAATTTAGTAGCATTAGTCAGTCAGTCAGATAACTGATACTGTAACTTATATCTGTTGGCAGTAGGTGTACTCATTTGTCTTAAACAAAAAGCAGTAAGGAGAAACAATAATGTGAAAGAACATGTAATCCCTGGAGTATCTTGGGAGGACAGTTGGGTGGCGTCCCACTTTTCTGCTGCTTTGTGTTGTGTATTCCTCTCCAGTTACACTGATGAAGGAACAGACCGGGGCTCGCTCTCGTCCTCACGAGTGGCATGGCTCCATCGCCCTCTGCTGTGCTGCCTCGCAGACTGGTAAAGGATCTGACAGTAGATTTACCCCACTGTGACTTTCATTCATCTCATATTCACTTTACAGTCTCCACTGTGACTTGTTATATAGGCCTTGATGAATATAAACAGCAGAGCCAATTTTTATGGACTCTTATCTTGCTTTCTGCCCACATACAGGGTGTGTGTGTGTGTGTGTGTGTGTGTGTGTGTGTGTGTGTGTGTGTGTGTGTGTGTGTGTGTGTGTGTGTGTTAAGCCCCTGTGCCTGCTGAGAGTGCAGATAAATGGGGAGCAGATAGAACATGGGAGATTAGTTATGTGTTAAATCGCTGCCATATTTTCAGCTATATACTGCTATCCTTTTCCAGGATTATGGTAAAGCAGGGAGATAAACCAACCTGAGAGTGGAGACCATGACCAAATCAGATTTAGCATAACCATCTTTTCAGATTTGTTATTCAACATTATTCAGGATTATCCTGAAAATAAATTGTTTGAATGTTTGTTAGACCAGGACAAAAATATCTTCGAAAGTATGTCATGTCCAACTGGAATGTGTTCAAGGTGTTAAGAATAAGAACGATCAGAAAATCACTTCTGTATTTGTACCTTTAACAGCTGTCGTGTCATTTCTCAAGCAGTGATCGATGCTTGGACCCATCGCTGATGTCCAGACCCTCAGAAGGAGAGGATCCATGTCCAAGTGTTTCCCCACTGAGAGACGACTTCTGCTGCTTTTGTGTGTCAGTGAAAAGGGCTTTGAAGAGTTCAAAATGCCTCTGCTGCTTTGTAGACAGTGTCAACGTGATCAGATTTAACAGGAAAGCATTTCACAGCTGGTGTTTTGGGTCCAAAATAATTTGCTGCAGCGTTCCTTCCTGTTTCAAATGTGCAAATTTTCTTGACTGTGAGTAATACTAATATAGCTTCATCCACCCCCACTACCATGAGTTTCTTGGCTGATCTAAAACACAGACACTGCAGCCATCTAGCACCTCTTCCGCTTGTTTTCTTCAGCTGCGTGTGCATTGACCTCTTCGCTCCATTACCTTGGTTACTCTGTCGAACACTTTGGCCACTTTTCTCCATATAAGACACTTTAAATTCACCAGAAACAAGGTTTTTGCATCTGTTAACTTCTCACCGAAGCTAAAATTGATCAGTGCCAGACCCAGAACTGGAAAGCTTTGATATTTTAAGCCTGTAACATAAAAGAAATCTGCTTAAGTGAGTGAGAATGACTAGTTTTCTCACATTTTGACAATGTGTAATTCACACAGTATGTTCTTTGTTTGTCTTGAAACTTCTTAATTTGGGCGTGAGACCAATTACTTTTATGGTTCTACAGTGTGTACTCTGTATTTTTACTGTAGCGTGTGGGCAGGTGTGTGTCAGTGTGTGTGTGTGTTTGTGTGCATGTGCCCTATTTGCGTGTGTGTTTGTTCCTGTATGTGTGCATGTGTCTGTATGATAAAACACTTCTGTAATTGGCCTGAAGCTACTTCCTGCTTTTCAGTGGATTTCTCATTGCTGCACAGATTTAAAATGCCTGAGTCTCTCTTCTTTTAACACATTGAATGTACCAGACGAAGGATTAAAACATATTTACAAATGATTCTTAGCATTTGTTAAGACATCATTGAAGTACCAGTTAGGTGGGGGTTCTCGTGATTGAGATAATCACAAGAATGATGCTGGAAATTAATGGTGTGTAGTTTTCTAAATAATGCCTGCTGGCATTAATTAAACTGTCCCAATGCCTACTGCCCCATTATCTGATACTTCAGCAAATTACAGCAAATGCTAATAATTATGTGCAAATAGCTTTTTACCCAGGTCTGGATTCTACTAACAATATCTGACTAATATCTAACAATACTAATGTCTGCTAACAGTCGGATGATTACTAACCTGTTCTCTGAATGCTGATGGCTGGCTTTGTTCTTTCTAACCCGCTGACTAACCCTCTGCTTTATGCCCGCAGTCCGATGCACACGCTCCTCTCTCATGATCCTGCAATCCTTCTTCTAGAAATCACAGACTAAGATGAATTATTAAAGAAGAAAATGAATGAAAACTGTTAAAGTGAGCAAGTCAAGAAGGGTTTCAGGGCTTGGGAAGGGAAATGTTATTAACCACCAGATGGAAAGAGGAGGAGAATCAGCTGCTGATATCAAACTGGGTTGACCACATACTTAAGAATCCTCACAAAACCGATTATGATCTGATCAAAACATAACATCACTGCACTGTGTCGCACTTCACAGGCTAAATTCACATCTTCAGAGACCGTCTTTCTGTCTCTACCTGTGTGGTCAACCCTTGCAGATGAGTGCCTGGCTTGTTGTCACCACAGGCCAAGCAAACCTCAACTCCACTACTAACTTATTACGGTATTGATACTAACAGTGGTGAGGCTCTAAGACCCACCTGTTGCTCTTACTAACCTCTGTGTTCCTTCTGACGGAAACATCCTGATGTCTGTGATCAAATTATTCTGTCTCTCTGTTCTTCTTTAATCAAATCAAAGCATGCCTTGTGGCACTAGTGATGCTTATTTAATTACAGTACATGGAAGCTTTTATCCAAAACATCTTCTAGTGCCATGAGTGTGTATGCTTTTTAGCAATGGGAACTAAGTCCTACAGCTCTAACCGTGTCAATGACATGCTCATCAGAAATCCTTATAAACGAGCTACTAACATCTTCTAAAGTTAAATTAACTAACCAAAGAGATTTTACTAGCTCTCTGCAAACTAACAAACTAACCCACTAATGAACTAATAATCTAACAAAAACTAACTTAAATCACTAACTTTGTGCTGAGTGGCAGAATTAGTGAAGCACCCTGTTTTAAGGAGTTGCATCACTTATTGAATGTACTAACAGAATTTAGCTTTTTAGGAATGACTTATTGATGTGCCTGTCTGTGTATGTGTGTGAAAGAAAGAGCACAACAGTGTGTGTGTGTGTGTGTGTGTGTGTGTGTTTATTCTCTCAAACAATTCATTTAATATATCAATGCAGATTATATTTATAGAGCAGTTTCAGCCAAATGCATCCACAGTTACCGACTACTCTGGTAGTACTCATTAAACCTTTCAAACAATACACTGTGTGAAGTATTATGGATGTAAAGAAAAATAAATTCAATGTACACAACTAGTTTTGTACTATATTGCTAATTTATCAGTTGTCCTTTTACATGCTTTTGTAATAAACAATTTTCACAGATAAATAAAACATGGTTTTATTGTATCATCTCTTTTTTGAGCTATTTACAGGACAAACTGCAACTTACAGAGTCTAATACAAAATGTCCCATGCAGGCAAGCATTCAAATTATCCACAACAACAATAAGAGCAGAGTCTTGTCCAGGAACATGTTTTCTGAACCCAGCGAGAAAATTAGAAGTTTTTTTTTTTGGAAATGTGAAATGCCAACTCTAGGAGTGCCATAATCCTGAAAAACGTGTTTACTCTCCTGATTCTTGATTGCTGGAATTACACTGAAGAATGATTGCTGTCACAGCATGTTCATCGCAAGCAGAGTCCTGCAAAATAAATTTATGAAAAAAATTATATTAATAATTGGAATCTGTGCAATTCATTAATAACAAAAATGTTTTCAGGATGTTTTTTTTTTTTTTACTCAAAAGCTGTACAAGTTTGGGTTATTTACATTTATGTATTACTTGTTCATCTTTATAGGTAATGCTATTAGATCACCATGTGTCACCTCTGAATAATAATACTAATAATGTTAAAATATTTTAAATAACAATGCTGTCCTGATACATGTTGCCATACATTGATGGAACGATTTTAAGATTTCCTGCATAAAGTGTTACAGCAGGGGGCAGCAACTCATCAGATCAGAAGATTTGATGTTTTTTGGTGTAGCTGTTCTATATATTTGCAATGAATGGACACGTGTTTGCAGTGGTGCAATGCTTTCACTCTATTTCTTTTATTTAGATGTTACACTTTATATATTTGATGTTTTGTGGTTGTTTGCATTTCTGATTCACTTTAAGCCCCATATTTATCATGGACTGTTTTTGTTTTGTTGAAAGATTTACATTGGTGTCATTCAACATAAAGGTGAGACACTCTTTGTTTGGCAATGCCAGCAGTAAAATGTATAAAAGTGTCTCTTAAAATATGCAAAATAAATCGTCATCCTCCTCCTCTGCTTGTGTCAGACAGAGGGGGCTCTACTCTGCCCCCCATTTGAGCCCGATGTGATCCAGATGACGGGGGTTCCAAAGGTAGGAGCAGCGGGGCCCAGGGTCTTCATGGGTCAGCTGTAATTCACCACAGAGCTCAGAGAGCAGAGTCTTAACACACACAAAACCCCTCACAGAACAGTGAGGCTCCACTTAAAGTCTTGAATATCACACAAACTCCAGTTCAAAGGCAGGTATGTTGGGATAAAAAACATTAATCGGCTTAATGATGATCTCTAGTGGATGGTTAGTTTAGCCATTCTTTGAAAACACACTCATGCTCCAGTTTACTTGGACTAGGATGCCACAGAGGCATGTGTGGCCAGGAGAGACTGAGAGAGAGAGAGAAAGAGAGAGAGAGAGAGAGAGAGATAGAGAGATGATCGTGACCCTCGTGCGTGGAGGAGAAGAAACAGAAAGCAATAAATAGTTACACAATTATCTCAACGATTCAGATTTTGTGGAGATTTTACCGACTGTGTATTTCTGTTTTACTCTCCGAAAAAAGAACGAGGAATGTCTGTGCACAAGTGCATATGTGTGTCTGTGTTTATGTGTGTGAACCAGAGGCAGCTCTCTGTAACCAGAGCCTCCATCACAGGGAGGATGTCTGCTGAAATAACAGCTCTCTGCCTCCAACGGAATTTGTCTGTAAGCTGTAAAAGATGGCGAGGGAGAAGAAGAAAAAGTGAGCTTGGGAAGTACTTCTCTCTGTGGCGCTGTAATCAGCAGCACTCGGGCCTGAAAATAGTAAATCCGTTCAAAGACAGTTCAAGGGCTGAATAGAGATTGCTCTCCCTGCAGGTATGTGTGCTCTTGTGTGTGTGTGTCTCTGCTTATAGTTTGAATGAAGACGTGTGAATCGGGAATCTAATGTTGAGCCTATTTATATTTTTTGGGTCTTTGTCTTATTTAAGCCTGCTCCACATTCATTGGTGTTCATTGTACAAGCTTAAACAGTCCATACTGCCCATATATGTTTGCAAATGCACACAAACCACAGTGTGATATAGTGGTGAGATCCTTTATGTCTAAATGTACTGGGGACAAAGAGCACCAGACAAGTCATACACCTCCTTGCAAAATGTGAACTGCAAGCTCCATTACAAACTCCACTGAAACAATGAAGTGCTCACTGTAAATATGTTGCATTGTTGCATTTCACAAAACCTGCAAGTTGTAAGTCATCTCTTGTAGACACCAGCAGGAGTTATGGAGAAACTTGCAGCATGATAATGCAAAACAAATTACAGTTCATTATCATTATTTACCAAACTTTTATTAGTTAGATGTGTATTTTATGATACAGTTAAAAAATACAAATTTACAGCCAAGAAAAACTTAATTTGTAGTTTTCTTATTTTTGACAGTTGCACATTTATTCTTGTATCATAACGTTACTCGTTGCAATCTGCTACGGAGCAGATAAAGACAGACCTCAGAGCTCATGGCCGGTGCTCATATTATTTTAGGCCCCAATACAAGTGTTGGAGAGCAGGAATGGAAATGGGGAGCAGCAGAATTTGGGTCAGAGGTTGCAGGTCTTTAAATGTACAATAGAGGCTTTAACGCAAGGGCAGGGGGAGTTCACGAAAATGGTTTGCACACTTTTAAAACATTCAAAGAAGAGGAAAATCCAGCTAATCTCTGCAAACAGGGCAATCTTTGTTTTAACCAGCCTGCAGGTTCTACAGATCATCAAAACATTTAATGTCTGTCGAACCACAGAACATAATGTTGTTCAAGTATTTTATGAAAATCTGACTCACAGTTTCTTGCTCTGCTTTATGTTGATGCAAAATGACTTGCATAGATTTTTCTGCAGCGCTGTCCCAAAAGTGCTTTCTTCTTTGCTGATTCTTTCTTCATGTCCTCCTCTCTCTGCTTCTAAACTTTTAAATCATCTTCCATTAAACTATTCAACACATGATCTGCTTCCATTAAACTTTCTGACACATGATCTACCTGGTCACACCATATCCTCAACCATTCCGTGTCTTTCTTCTAAACGCTAAGTCCTGTTAATACTGTGAAAATGGTGATATTAAGTCAGAGACCTGGTGCTTCCTAAACGCCTTTCTTTTCCCTGCCTGCAGCCAACATTCAGAGACTAGATAAGCGGACAGTCGGAGAGGGCCAATCTGTCCTGCTGGTTGGTGAATGATGGACAGTAATTAAAAGTTAGCTAATAACCTCTTCACACCTGACATTTCAACAGGGAGGTCCTGGACACCATTATCTACATATAGATTAAACAGCGTAATTGGCAGGGAGATAGGGTTAGGAGGATCGCGAAAGGAAAAAGAAAAAAAAAAGGCCAGACCATCGCCAAACCATTAAGCAGAATATCTGAGTGACACTCTGATTTTGCTCCTCTTGCTAATGCGACAGGAATTGAGCTGAACTAAAATGCTAAATGAATGAATCCTATCTCGATGTGGTTATTACCGGGGCAAACATCGGCCACGGAAAATAGCTTTAATTTCATAATAATTGCTAGATGGACGTGACTCGTTAGAGACACAATATGAGAATGGAAAGAGAGGGAGAGAAAGGGGGAGGAAGGGTGGACGAGGACGAGAGTGACTCTTCGGAGGATGAATACTGTTCGTTGGGCTGCACCACTTGTGCTCCAACACACTGCAATTTGCACAAACTCATTGATGAGTGATACTGTGGCCTGATGAGATGGAAATGAAGAGAATTAGTTGCTCTGTCATTAGCATTGTGGAAATGTGAAACTACTTCATTTAGAAACTAAAACATTCCTGAATGAGTTTCTACACAGGTTAACATTTTTATAGTTCCCACAGGTTTGTGTTAAACACTAATAGGCTATTATGCATGCACCACATCACAGCATTCAAAATTCCTGATGGCTTTACTAATGAATGTGATATTTAGGTGAATAACTACTCACTTTCTCTGGCCTATGGGAGCTGCTGTGATTAGATATTTATTTAATACTTTTCCATGTTAAAACGAATAGTTTGACATTTTGGGAAATACACTTATTCGCTTCCTTGCTAAGAGTTAGATGAGAAGATTTATATACCACTCGTGTCCGTTACATATGATGCTACCGTCAGCCTCCGGTTAGTTAGCTTAGCACAAAGACTGGAAACAGGGGGAAACAACTAGCCTGGTTCCGTCCAATGGTAACAAAATCACATACGGAGTTCACAAGTGCTAATTCACATATATTAAAGTATATAATGTTATATTTCGTCTGTTTAGTCCACACAAAAAACAGGAGTCTTGTTTTCATTGGATGTTACCAGACTACACAAAGTCACTGCTCCTGGCCAAGATATTCGTCCTGCACATTAAACCCTCACATAAAACCACAATGTGTCGGTTTTAAACTTGCATTTTTTATTAGACCAAAGAGATATAGCGTGTTAATTAGTGACCTTAATGGTGCTGGTTGGTTATTGTTGTATTTTTTTTTTACCTTTGCAGTTTAGCTGTTTCCCCCTGGTGCCAGTTTTATGCTAAGCTAAGCTAACCATCTCTTGGTAGTAGCAACAACTTTAACAGGCAGATGGAAAGCAGGAGGAAGTGAGTCTGTCCACACTTCAGTCTCAAAGCCGTGATGTGCAGTTGCAACTCTCCTCACCTGTGTTAAGTCAGTAGAACGTGATGTAAAAGTGTAGTTAAATAAGAACTAGCTCAAAAACAGCCATAAAAACAGTCTTGTTTGCTTCCTCCACTATAAATCAAGTTGACAGTGAAAACTGAACAATAATTTCAAAAGCATGCAGATATTTGCGGCCCCTAAATCTATCAAGCAGGTAATGGTTATCTTAAAACCTGCCAGGTCACTGCTCTGTTTTTCTTTGACTCTTACTATTATTATCCAGTGATGAATAAAACCTCTCTCCAGCTATAGGAGGGTAATTTAGTCAAGTTTGACAGCTTTGGATTTTTGGCCTATTATTTTCACCGTCTAAGAAGGGGCAATTAGTCTACTGCTTGACGCAATTCCTTTTAACCAATAGTTGTTCTTAAAAAAAAATGTCTGCACAAGCCATTCATCGAGGGATGATAATGCCTTTCATTGGCAAATTAAATAACAAATTAAATTTAAATTATAAACCCTATCTACACAGAGGTTCCACATGTTTTTTTTTCATACTGTGCTATTGGTATATGTCCTTCTATATGAGTACATCTGAAGTCTGATTGCAACAAATGAAGTCTGCTGTACAACGAGGATGCATAGAACATATTTGGCTCTCTAATTATAAGTATTAACACATTGCTGCCAATAATCTCACAGGTTTCTCAGCCAAAAACAATTCACTCCTTCCAACAACAACCACATACATGGTATGTCAAAGTGTTGTGTATATTCCTCCATTTTAGTTAAGTATTTGAACTCTTAAATGACAATGAAGTGTCTAAATTTGCTAGGGATTTGTTATTATTCATTGGTTTTTCATTTGAAATCTTTTAAAGTGAGAGGTTTTCTTTTATCAGAGTTAAGGAGTTTAACTGATACTTGCTGTGAATAATCGTTTCATTGCATGGGGATGAGGCAAAAAAGATACAAATAATAAAAACTGTTTACAGATATTACTCGACATTCAAAACGTGTCTGAGATTTTTAGATTAAACATCCAGGAGGACTATATAACCAGTCAAGCTATCTACCACTAGATGTCCCTCTTGCTTTAGTCTGGAGGATGAAGTGTTGTGACTGGAGTGTGTATCTGAGCCATCTGTCCATGACTTGTCTATCCAGACCCTGGGTTCATCCATCATGTCCTAGCTAGTCTCTCTAAAACCAAACAAGAAAACATTTCTTTATTCCTCCGCTTCATCTCTCCTCTCGGTTCTTTCCTTCGTTCCTCTAACATTCTCCACATTCTCTCTCCGTCTGTCTCTTTCCGTCCCCCTGTCTTCGATAAAAGGATCCCTTTACTGTTTATACAAGGGGATTGGTGTTGTTAACAGGTGTAGGGTAATGGGATCCCTACTGGCAGCCAGGCACGGAGAGGGTCACACACCCTCCTCTTCCCCACACTCACACTCGCACCAGCGATACTCCTCTGATGGATTGCACCCACCATTCATCTAAATTATGTCACTAGCAATGAGCTATCAGTTCAATCTGGCCCAAACGAACCACAGGGTTTGTTTCTGTTGACACTTCCTCAGCATTCACTTCTCCTCCTGATTACTGTCAGGGCCTGTAGCAATGACGCAGCGTGGCGAAGCTCGTTGCTGGGCCCCCACTCTGCCGTACATTTTCTGTGTGTGTGTGTGTGTGGGTGTGTGTGGCCCTATTTTCACAGCCACTTTACAGCTGTTGAGAGGCTGTTATCAGGAAGAAGATGAGGACTTTGAATTTGCATCCAGCAACTGTAGATTGCTGTTACATGAACCCTGACATTGCTGTACATTTACTACTCATTAGGTGAAACTTTAAGCAAGGTGCAAATTGCTCACCTTTATCGTAAAACCTCTTTTTATGATAAAGGTCAGCATGCAAGTCTGGTTCTCAACTAGACTTCCAAAGTTAATCATCGTAGAGAAATTAATCCTGTTTGACATGGAAATACAACCAGGCTAATATGACAATAGTAAATAGAAAGGCGTTCCTCTACTCCTGCCATCTTAATCCAGTCCAGCCATTTTGGATCCTGTGTTTCTCCTCTCTCCCAGCCTTCCCTCAGCGTCCCCTCCTCCTCCGTGTGTTTAATTCCTTTTTCTCCTGGCGTCCCTCAGAAATACTCCCAGCTGCATAACAGATGTCGAATATCTTTCTTTCTTTCTTTTTGTATCCTCCTTTCCCTTTATCTATATAACTCCCTGATGGCTATGACGATGACTGAATTCATAATTCTGACCACACAGCCACAGATGAGATACCCACGAAAACCATGATTGTCATGGAGGCTGCAACATTATTTACATTTATTAGAGTTCTTTTTTTTCTCTTTGCTGGCCTTTCTCTCCCTTTTTTATGTCACTTGATCTGTCTCTCAAATTTGCTGTTGGCCTGGAGGAATTCCACCCTCCTCCAGTCAATGCCTTTGGCGAGGCGAGTGACGAGGGACCACAGACAAAGTGAGAGGGCTCAGAGTGCAAACACAAAAAGTTACTCTTTGCTCTTTCCACTCATTGAGTAAAATCAAACAAGGGGGGTTGATTCATTGAGAAAAACCCTGAAGCTGATTATTTGACCATTATACTCATTCATCATGTGAAGCTTGATAATGTGTGGAAAAGTCCCGTTTCCTGAAAAACACCTAATGGTTCAGACTTCTTAACTATGGGGGTGGAGAATAGCAAACAATCAGAAATTGAGAAATGAGAAAATGAGGAGAAGGCAGAGACATTTTGCTGGTTTTGTGATTCGCTGGTTAATTGAGCCTATCTAACACGTTGTTAGCTTGTTATTTCAGACAAACAACCCAATAAATGTTCCCCAGATTACATTATTACAGTTGTAAATTGTACCCAGGGAATCAGTTCCTCCATATAAAAAACTCGTGATCATGCCTCCCCCATGTTCATTGTTTTTTATTGAGTTCTTCACCCACAGGAGCCAAATATAGAACTAAAGCCGCGCTGATAGAAATAATGTGCAAGACTTAGTTTAGAATCTACACTCTCAAATGTTTTAAAATGCACGTTATACCGATGCCTGACAACGAGTTCACATAACTTACAAAAGAAAGCCCTTTCACAACATTTGCGTCATTCCTTTGATGTCTAGACATTATATGTTTCTTTTTTTCTTTCTTTTTTTTTGAGAAACTAAAAACCCTACATCTGACGGGCTACTGTGTCATCTCCTAAGAGAGAGGTACTTGACTGAAGTCACTGTGTAGACAGTACAAAGCTTCCACATTGGTCCATATTCATGAAGGTGTAGCTATTACTGACATATTTTCTTATGAGAACAAATCACCAGTAGGGTGCGAGGAAGGTGCAGCGTAGACGCCAGTCTCTGGAGTTTGTCACACCGAGTCCAGTCTTTGTGTTTGTTGCGCCTGTCGTGTGGGGAAGTTCCCATGGGCGGACAGTTTTTTTGGCCCCCTCCCTGAGGAGAGTCAGTGGTGGATTGAGAGTAGGAGAGCTGAGAGTAGGGTGACAGAAGGAAAGATGTAAGATCAAGGAGGTTCGGGAGCAAAAGTCAAAGAGAACTAAAGAGACAGAATGGGAGAGCATCTGTAGTGACTTGTGTACTCAGCAGTTTCAGATGGCCAACCAGTCTTTCCTGATTCAATCTGAAGCAAGCAAAAGTCAAATCATGGTCTGTGATCTCTCTTTTTTTGAAGTATATTCAACGTGAAATCCTTTCTCTTCCTCACTCAACTATAAAAACTACAAATGGTCACAACAGCACAATCAAAAGTATAACATGAGAAAATCTCCAGAGAGGAGACTCACACTCCACGAGCATACTGTATGATCGCTGTTAGATTACAGAGCCATTGTCTATGTATGGAGGAAGAAAAATCAGCGTTTCCTTTTCATGCCAGCAATTAGCCAGTACCAGTGGGTGCCGTCATGATTTTTTTCTCCATTTCCCGTTGAATGATAAATTATTCGTCATTAGTGCAAATGTCTTTACAATTTTAGGTGTTTGCTGACCACTGACAAACATATGACCTTAACAATGCTATTGATCACTTACAATGATTGTTTGTCTTGTGTTTGTTGGGTACTATTGCTCTCTTTGCCACTATTCCTCCTCCTTTAGGATGACATTGAACATGCACTCAGTTGAGCACACCTGGGAGTGAGGGTTATCAACAAGTCAATAACCAAAACACAGCAGAGCAGTGAAGGTTATAGAGGTGTGGTATGCACGTAGACTGCTAAATGTGTGACTACCTGTGTGCATTAGTGCGCTTTTCTGGTGAAGGCTTCTGTAGTCTGTTATGAGGCCTGGGTATTCCTCCTCTACCTCATTAGTGCTGATTTACACCACAGCTAGGTGAAAGCAGGCAGGATGGACCTCCCACCTCCCCCACACACACTCACACACACACACACACTGCCCTGCACTCCCCCCTCTCTATCTTCTTCCCCTCTCTTTCCCTATCTCTCTCCTTCTCATTCTCCTGCCGCTCACAGACAATGGGGCCCTGGAGAATACCGGCTTGTGCTGAATTATTCAAATCAGTGGTGGCAGCAAGCCGGAGAGCAAAGGAGAGAGGCAAGGAGGTAGAGTAGAGAGAGGGGGAAAGAGAGGGAGAGGGGTAGAAAGTGAGAGAATGCAGAATGATGGGAGGAGGATGTGGAGGGGGAGAGAGAAACCGACAGATAGAGAGAGAGAGAGTGAGAGAGAAAGAGAGAAACAGAGAGAGAGAGAGAAAGGCATTGTAGAAGTGGTGGTTCTCGTTGTCTCTGCATGCAAATAGCCTTTTGCTCCTCTCTCCCTCCATCTCTCTTTCCCTCTCTATGAGTCACCCCCTGCCCTTCACTGCTTCATTAATACACATCTGTACCCCGGCACTCCCCTCCACCTCCTCTCTCCGCTCTCTTCTAGTGAGGAGAAGAGAGAAACAGAAGAGTGGGGGAGGTGGTGGTGGTGGTGGTGGTGGTGGGGAGGGTGGGTGGTGGGGAGGCGCTCGACAGCAGCAGCACGCTGTTGGCAGGAGGAGAATGTGCCGGTAATTAGCCAGCGCCGGTACAGACGAAAAAAAACCCAGGAAGGAGAAAGGAGAAGAAGAGGAAGGGAAAAAAGAGCAAAGCTCTGAAAACAAGCCTCCTGCCAGGCTAAACTCCCCAGAGGCAAGACCTGGACATGTCGGTGTGCAGTCTGGGAACAAAGGAAGAAGAGGAGAGCTGGGGAAAAGATGGGAGGCTGAAGAGTGGGCCCATGACAGCACCTGCAGAGATGGAGAATCTGATTGTGTGTGTGTGTGTGTGTGTGTGTGTGTGTGTGTGTGTGTGCATGTGCATGTCAGCGTTATTTTCTTGTGATTGTGTTTGCCTCTCAGTGAAGGATGCCTTCAGATGCACAGATACACGATTCATCACCAGAATGTCTATACTAGACTAGACAAGACTGTGGGGTAACAGCTATGTTATTTGCCTTATTCGAAAGAATCTTCAAAATTACAAAGGGACTTTCCTGTCAAGAAAGAATCCTTCCCTGCTGATTGGTTGTCTGAATCTACTTCCATACTCATCCTCAGTTGAGATAGTTTGACAATAAGCCACGACAAGCCAAGGTTTACTGATACGAGTTAATTTATAATTCATAATGATGATAATAATAATCCTAATATTCTCCCCAGCAACATATTTGTCAGACAGGTTGCTAAGCAACATAAAAGTATATGAATAATGATCTCTGGTAAATGTGTTAATATTCCCTGCATTTACTTTACAGCAGCTTCAAACATGACTCAGCTAATCCTGCACCATTATTTATCGTAACATGTATTAGGCACTTTTAGCCTTGATAATGCTAACACAGCAGATGGCCTCCTGAGGTCACAAAAGTGTGATTTCCCACAATGATTTGAAATTAAAACGGCACGTCATTGCCTGATGTCGTTGAAGGTTAATGAACTTAAGTCTAATGAAGAGACTGTGACCTGTCCTTATACTGATTAACTAAAAGCTTCAAAATTTTACCGACAGTTTTTTTATAAACAGAGCTTAAAAAAGAGTGTCAGTAAAGACAAAGTGTGTGTGTATATGAAAGAGAGAGAGAGAGGGGGGGGGAAAGAGAGAGAGAGAGAAAGAGAGAGAGAGAGAGAGAGAGAGAGAGAGGATCTTGACCCTCGAGTCCTTTGCTAGCCTCATTAGTGAGAGAACTTGGTTCATTAAATGATGTGAGCAAGAGGTGTGGGCTGTAAGCACAGATCACACACTGAGAGGCTGTCCCTGTGTTTTTCTTCGGTTAAGTTGGTGTTTTTGCAGAAGAAAAAAAATGAGATAATGTCTGCAGCTCTATGCAAACAGTTGGTCCCAAAAATCCCCACCCCCTGTGGGTGGTGTCACTTCAGAAAAAAGCCTCTCCTCTTTGTTAATTTTGCTAAGAAATGAGTGTAAAAAAATAAATATAGATAAGAGTTAAAGTCTCTGCAAATGTATTTCATGCACATTTGCAAAACTTGATAATAATACAAACGCTGTGTGTAGAATACTTCAAATATCCCAGTTTAAAGGCGCTGCACTCTGCAATGCTCCGTCCTGGCTGTCATTGATGTGTGGTGGCCTCTCATGACTTGGCTGTGGATCGATTTAGCCTCATGCACCTGAGAGCGTCAGGCTCGTCCAGCTGTGCGGAGCCCTGGGAAAGACTGACTGTGGTTGGTTTGACATGGTCCATGCTTCCCTCCAGCACAGCAGCAGCAGCAGCCAGCCAGCCAGCCGGACAGCCAGCCGGACGGCCAGCCTTCCTAACGTCCCCACGCACCGTTTGGATTGTCAGCCCAGTGTGCTCTATTGGGAGCTGGGCTTGGCAGTGCTGGTTACACAGCTCAGATGGGCCATGGATGGGGCCTTCTGCACAGAGCCCCATGAGGGCAGGTAGAAAGGATGAGAGAGACAGGTGTGTTTATGTTCTACTTGTTGCCCCCCCTCCCTCCCACAGAGGCCAGGACAGATGCCCATGTCATTGATTTTGGCAGAGACGGGGAAATCAGACAAAGGGGAAAAAAGGGGGACATGGAATGGAGGGCAAGAAAAGAAAATGTGATGTGATGGTATTAAAATTGATCTCATAAACTCTGCTCAATAAAAATCAATAGAGGATTCCTGTAGGATTCAGTTTGTGACAAAGGCTTCCCTTATGCATAAAGGCCTGTGCATATGATTTCCATTGCTAACATTCCCAGCCTTAGGCAAGAAACCCATTTCCAGGAAATCCATTTTTCCCAATGCTCCCTGGGCAGTTTACATAGTCCTCCCTTTTATCAGAGCCTTTTGGAAATGAAAATTACTCCATGCTCTTGGAACAAGCATTTTACAGTTTCTAGGTTGACGACTAAAGCAAAGTCAGGTCGTTTGGCTCAGCAGGTTGCAAGGCTTTGAGTAATCAGGGTTTGGGGATTCTAATTAGGACAATTAAGTCCTAATTACTATGTAAACACATTCTGCTGCCAAAACCCTAGACCCCTAGAGTGAGGCCTCTGTACCGTAGCCTCCCATTCAGCTCCGCTGTATAAAGAGCAGCATGGCCCCAATACTGTACAGTCCTAACAAGTTCACCATGCTCAGGACAAAGATTCATCAGCTAATATGTTAACAATATATTTTCACTAAGGGGTGGATTTTTATGGTTCACAAAATATGACTCAGTCACAAAATATGTCATATATTGTGGTTATCCATATTATTCACAAATTAAAATAATGTAATTATTAAACGGTGCTGTTATGTGTCCGTTGAATATATAGAGAGAAATGAATTTCATGATTTTTTCTTACTTTGTCTTTTATCCTACAGCTTTGGACACAGGCTGAAAAGTAATTATCTTGATTCATATGTGCATTTATGCCCCGGTCGTATATTTATCATTGTAGATGATTGCTTGTGACCACAGGTGAAAATGATTGTGGACAAAAATCCAGGTAAATTATGCAGGTGAGTTTAGCAAAGCATAAAATACTGTAACCGATGGAATAGTAAAGTTACTGATTTGAAAACTAATTCTTAACATACCCTCTGACCAATACCAACTTGTAGGAACCATGCAAAAAAAAAGAAAAAAAAAAGCAGATGACACTATACCCACGGTGGCTGCTGTTGAAAATAGAGGGGGTGTAAACAGACAGTGGCACCAGACAGGACAGTGCCGGGTTGTTCTCCCATCAGCTCTGGAGGCTTAGAGGAGCTCCTTGGAGAGAGAGCAGGGAGGTGACAGGTCGTCAGGGTGCTGTCACTACTCAGGATCAGGATTCTTTGCAGCAGAAAAAGAAAAGTGGTTTGCTGCATGAGGTCAAAGAGCTACCATGAGCAGTTATACCTTTGAGGGGGGGAAATATATGCTTAGATTTTTCAGGCTTAGCTTTTTCCAACTTGTATGTGCTGGTGATTTCCCTCCATCCTTCTCCTCATCATTTTCATAATATATCATTGCATTGTCCTTTCTGGCAGTGCAGCCCTGTCAAGGTAATTGGCAGTGGGCCTCAGTATGATGAGACTGTGAACTGTTATTTAGTCCCTTATGTCCAGATTCTCTCCTACAAAATAATTTTATGGAACATGCTCCATGTATATAATCCATAATATAATGCAACATTTTCATTTTGATGAAATGTAATTTTTATATTTTCAACATACATTACACTTGAAAGCTCTTATTTGCTGTTTTAAACTTCTATAAAATAATGGTCTTCCCCAGGAAAATGTTAAGGAAAGCTGGAAGAGATTTGTTTAATCATTTGTTCGGGACCTATTATGCCAGTTTTTAGTACAGGAGGGATCCTGGCTGCCCTTCCACACCCTGCCCACCTCCAGTAGCACATAAGCACCCTAATTGTCACGCCACTACCCATTACACATGTCATTCCTCATGCCACGCTCCCATGCCCATGTGCCTAGCCAGCTGCTCAGAAGGGGTTGGAAACAGGGCAAGGTGTCACTGTTTCCATGTATACATGTCACTTGAACTTTGGTGTTAAATGAACAATAATCAGTTTTGGGAAAAGTTTTTCCAGCCACACAAAAAATAATTAGCATTGTAAAGAAGACACTTTCACATATTATAAGCCTGTATAGTCAAGTCATTTATTGTGATTCATGTTACCGAATGTGTTTTTAAAATGTATTCAGACTGTTTTTATTTCAAGTTGTTTTTAGTTGTGTAATGGTAGGTGTCTTTTTTTATAATGAGTTCTCATTATGAATTTAACTTCACAAAGTCAAATTTTTATCCCAGGTTTCTCACAGGAAAAATATAATCACAGTTGGTTCTCAGCCTTTGGGAAAAAAGTAGTGTTAAGTACATGAGGAATACATTTGAACAGCTTGATATTTGACAGCTTTTGTTCTGTCTCATTACCTTGGCAAATTCAAATCTAGGTCTCCAAAAGACTCCCTTCCTTTGGAGCGCATTGGTTCCCCGTGATAGTTTTTCCCTTGTGCACTCCTTCCTTTCTGTGAATAGCTGGACCTGACAACTCCTCCACCCCCACCTGCCACCAGTTGGATAGAGCAGAAACTATATTCGGCAAATGAGGCAGCGAACGGAGGCCATGGTTGACTGGTCCTAAGGTGAAGGCGAAGGCTGTGTCCAGGGGAGCGGGAAGGAGTAACCAGAAGCTTTTCAAAATGAGTGTTTCACAGCCACGATGATCTCACTTCCTGCTGGGAAGGTCTTGCGGAGCGACCTGTGATGTTGTTGCTACAGCTGAGAGGCCGGTCTCCAGACCCTGGAGGAACAGGAGGTATGTGATGTTATGTGGAGGTGATGAAACATGAAATATACACAAAAACACAGAAATGCATGCATGCATGCACACACATTGGGAAAGAAAGGAGGAAATGAGGAAGCATAGAATAATATATATTTTAGTTTTTAATTACCACACACCATTTTAGTATTACTCATGAAAAAACTACAGAGGGACATTTAACCTTACCATCACCCAACATCGATCATTCTCCCATTGTGTGTGTGTGTGTGTGTGCGTGTGTGCATCTGCTGGGGTTAAATGCACATGGTTAAAAACTATTGTCTTGTAGCTTGTAGAAGGAGAACTACAGTAAACTGATGTAGTGGCATTTATTACAACTGCCATTTCATTTCCAACTAGTTCAATAACACTGAATGTAAAACATTTATTATGATCAGTCTGTCATAATGAGGATGTACTGGCCTTCTGTGGCTAGAATGAAAAGTGAGGTGGTGGTTGAGCAAGTTGGTCATTCATCATGTATATTTTCATTCATAGCTTTATAAATTATCCCTATTTCCAGCTAATACAGTTGCTAGCGGTGGTTGCTGATATGTTCTGAATCTGCGTCAAGTTCTTTAAGCTGATAAAATTAAATAATTTATAAAAAAATCCTTTTTAGCATTTTTCAGCTCGTAGTTTGGGTTTTCCGGCAGCCACCTTTGTTGTTTTAGTTTACTCTCACCAACATTGTTTTCGGCAGGAGCAGGCAGCTATTTTCAGTGAAACACCTCTAAAGGTTCACTATATTCTATTTCCCCAGCTGCAAACAGCAGACATATAAAGTTACTGGTGAATGTAATGAAGCAGTTTCCCGGTAAAGAGCTAGGTATTTTTCACAAAAGTTGGTAGAGACCAAAACAAATAAAAGTGGAGCTGGACGTACATTTGTCAGGAGGCCAGAAACACAACTCCAAATCAACATTAATGTTGCCCCCTAAAAAATATTCTATTGCATTGATTACACCAAACACACTTTTTCAGAAAGGCTCCAATATCCAGGTAGGAAACAAAAGTGCCAAAATGGGCTAGACAGTGGCAAAATCCAAATTAAACAGAGTTAGTCAAATAACAAATAAATCAGAATGATGGAACGCTATGGCACAAGACTAACAAACAATCTGGCAGTGAACAAAGGAAGTGAACCGGTACATATGCACATGGGAGCTAATGAGGAAATGAGAACCAGTTGCGTGGGGTAGAGCAGGTGAGCTGATTATATTGGCAGAAGACTGGCTGGAGGGAGTGGGTGGATCTGAAATGACAGCAAGGATAAACAAATGACAAGACAGAATGAATGAACACCTAAATAATGGCAATATATATATACTTTAATCTAGATCAGTGAAGGTTGGTACCAGCGCAGTGCCAGTTGTGCATAAATTATTGGAGGTCTGAGTTTGAAAAAATTGAAATAAAACCAAAAAACGCTAAAAAGAAAGTCACATCCTCTCTTCTCCATCAACATCTACTACTACTCAAGGGAAAACATTGGACTGATTATTTCTAGGTTAATGGCTGAGTGATTGGCTTATTCCTACACTTGTTAGCAGGAACATAGTTGGAAACAAGGAGTGTGCGTGTTTCTGAGGTAGGTTATTTTTTTCTCACCAAGTGCGTTGTGTTCAATACCGTTAAATACCGAAAGCAAACAACACATTTTAAATTAAGTTGCCACTTCAGCTCGTTATGGACTTTTTGAACATTCATGGAATTGTATGGACACTCATTCAGAATATCATTGTCACTGATGTCCAGGGCCCTGTTTCAGAAAGCAGGTTTAACAAACTCTGAGCCTAACCCTGAACTCTGAGTTAACGACCCCTGAGATGGAAAACTCTGGAGTTTTCAATTCCAGAACAGCTGATCAGAGTTTCTTCAATCAACTCAATCAACTTATTCACTCTTAGGTTGCGGTCGAATAGTCCTTTTTGCTTAGGAAGGTTCCTAAGTGAGTGAAATGACCCAGAAGTATCCAAGTGGCCCCAATGATAAGAGCTGTTTGAAACTCTCTAAATGCTAAGGAAAGGTGCTTCAATGCTTCCTTTATTAGCTCCTTTAGCATAGGAAACACTGGACCTTCCTTTACGAAAGGAAAGGAGATAATTCCGCCCCACAATAGAGAACAAACGATCATGACCGACAAACGCAGATCATGTAAGAAATCATTGCTATAACTTTGAAATGCTTCGATATTGTAAACTTTCAATAATCTGTTAAAGCTGCTGGCAAACTATGAACGTTACATTGCTGTTGCTGAAAACTGCTCAAACTGACGTATGTATTTGATATGCTCGCTTTAGCGTTGTACTGTCAGCCTCAGCCCTCATTCTTTGATTTTACTTCAGTTACAGATGCTGAAACCCGAGCTTTGATAAAAAGGTTAAACTGGACGAGCTCTTCAGTGGTACGTCTGAGTCATGTTTTTGATTATCATCTTTTCAATCAACTATTTTGTCACATTACAATTTACATATATATATATATATATATATATATATATATATATATATATATATATATATATATATATATATATATATATATGAAGTCAACACTTCTAGGTGTATACTGAGTTGTGTGGTGATTCATAAACTATTGTCTGCATATTCTTATAATCAGATTGTAATCTGCATATACCAAACACCAAAAAGGGATATGAGACATTGTTCGTGGGATAACATTTAATTCAGCATGTTTGAAACCAAAGAATGAGACAGTATTGTAGATTTGTACTCTGTGTGACAATCCCTTGGTTTCACTTTGAGATTTCTTCTTTAATTTCTATTCCAACCTTGTTAATAAAGTAATACTCTGAACCGGGTTGTTTATGTCGTCTGCATGACACAAGACTAAGAACACACGGGCCAAGTATATAAGATGCGGTTTTTTGTAGTCCATCTTCTGTTTCACCGCTGCAGACCTACATCACCAACATCCGCCTGCCGCCGCATCATAACTATGTAGCTTAGTGAAAGTGGAGTCGGATTCTCTAAACACCGCGGTTGTCTTTTCCTAACTCCTCGTGAATTCTCCTAACCATCTTTCCTTGACCCCGTGACATTTTCCACAGAGGTCAAGGAAAAGTGGTTAGGAATAGACGTTCGGTCATTTTTGGACTATTCGACCGCAACCTTAGTTAGGCTCCAGTGTGGTGAATGAAAAAAAGCCATCATCAATGGAGCTACGATTCCATGATTCACCATGGCAACAGGTAAACAGGCAGGCCTCCATTTTAATCCAGTGAAAGTAGAGATATTAATGCATGTAAGATATATATGGACTGTGCACATTTATCTTTAAAAAAGAACCTGAGTCAGAGAGGAGAAAAGAGTCAATAAGTGAGCACAATTAGGTTATATTCTGTATCGTCGATTAATTAATATATATCTTTCTGCTTTAGCAAATCACAGGGGCCAGCAATTGAAGATGAAAAATATAGTTATAGATTTAGAAAATATATAGAACAATAGACATAAGATACATGATTGTAAGCTCACAATCTGATCCAGAAATAATGTTTTGGGTGAGTTAATGATTCAAATACAGTGGATTTTAAATGTTTAATATTATACATTCTATTTGGAGCTTCACTCAACAGCAGTGAGTCATTTCAGCTACAAATATAATAAAGTTAAACACCTATACTGAAATGTTGTTAAAACATATTGACTATATGCAGCCTTTTTAAATAACTCACTTTAAACTACATTCCACAGCTGCATCACGATAAAAATATTAACATATAATCTCCAATATTATAGGAATTATGTTCCATCAGTGACAGCTAACATTAATTGTGTATTCATATATGTAAAAAAAAACTCCCACTTGCAAAAAGAAAGACATGCCAAGAGTGACTTGACTCTGTGTAATATTTCAACGTGAAGGCAAAAAAACGCAGTAACTTTAGATTTTCCTGAGTAACAAATTAATATCCGATCAGGATCTAACAGACAGTAAACCTCTGCTGATTAATGTGCTGCGACATGGACTGAATAAATGAGGAAATGAGACAGCATGTCTGGCTCTGTAAGAGGGAGGAGACAGAGAGAAACTCATGGTTTGTTTAAGAAAACCTACTAGCTCGCAGGTTAGGTTCACGTGGTACATGTTACCATGGTAACAGAACCAGTTTAAGTAACCTCTATTTCTGGAACTGAAATCCCAGAGTTTCCCTCATTTCAGGGTTAACTTACTATCACTAAACCTGAAACCTGAAACAGGGCCTAGACCATCAGAATACCTGAAGATAAAATTACAGCCTATTTTGTCTTTTTTGTTGGTTCTCAGTGAAGACATGAGGTGTTGGGGGAGGAGCAGCAGACTGGATGGAGACGAGGACATCGAGTTGAGGAGAGGTGGACCTAAAAAACACTGGAAACTGCAACAGTCTAATGACATTATTTTATGTTTAAGTAATTATGTCTGGAATGTATTTTTTTGTGTCTCTGTCATCCAGAAAATGCTTGCAGAGCAGCTGGAACTATTTTATGACTTAAAGGGCTTTAAATGTAATGAACAAAGGAGCTTGAAGGGCCTGGAAGAGAGGAGAACTGCAGCGCATGGAACAAATGTTCGGTAACTATGAAATCAAATGGTAGAAGTAGTTGCTGTAGTAGTTGTAGTTTTTGTTGACGTAAATGTAGTAGAATTAGTAGTAATTATTGTTGTAGCAGTAGAAGCTGTTGCAGTAGCTGTTGTAGTAAAATAAGCAGTAATAGTTATACTATGCAAGGGCATAGGTTTGGTTTCAACATTGGTAAGAACACATATTAAGTAATTCTGGTGATTTTTTTCTGCCTCCATTTATGGTGGGAAAGTCTTTATTTATGTAAAGGAAAACAATACATTTTGGCACCAGGTGACAATTCAAAATGTAAAAATATAATGGAACATAATGCAGCAAAGCTCTCAGGCGTTCTGTATTGCTTTCAAATATGTATTCTCCTGTAGACCTCTGCTGGGTCAAAACACCTGTAGGGATTTTTTGTGTCTTTAACCTGTTTAAATGTGCATGAGGCACCTATTCACCTCAATGACAAATTTAATTCATTTTAATTCATTGAAAATATTTAATAGCTCATGTGTGTTCCAGCAAGATTTCTGCTCATGTTAAAAACTTTCTTCACATTAAAAACATATCCCATACATCTGTTCTCTGGGAAGTCGCATAAGTTAAATAAATTAAGAGTATAAAGTCATAATATTTCAAGATTATTTTTTACCTGCCCTATAAAACTGATACTAACAGAAAACACATTTGATAAGACATACATCTTACTATGGTGTGTCTTATTGTACACACAAATGCAAACTTCACCACCTCTGATAAAGTACAGGCTGTAGATCCACTTGACCATAAACATTCAAACCAGCAGTATTGTTTGTGCTGTCAGTTTCAAGTGGAGACGGTGGGCTTTTTAGGAAATAATTACCGAGGTGACCTCATAGCTGGCTACAAATGAAGCTTAAGTGGAAGTTAAGTTAAGTCTCTTTACATTCCTTTTTATTCATAATCTCTCAGTCTCTATTTCTCCCTGTGATTACTCTATCAGCTGATTTTGGGCGTTCACTTTAAATTAACCAACCGGATTCTGCACAGTTTCCTTAAGCCAATCACATCGTTGCTGTCAAACTTAAAAAAAATGTCTCCTCTCTGCTGCTGTCATTTGTCATTTCAGCTCAAATCGGATATGACCCTCCTCCACCCCGGTCACCTCCAGTCAGCATCACAGTCATGCTCCTCATCTATCATCGGATTGCAGCAAATCCCTTCATCTACTCCACCACCAGTGTCTGGACTCCAGGGGGATTATGCCTTATCTGACATCAGCATCACAACTCCTCAATTATCCTATTTCCGGATGGAAAATTGCCAAAGACTTTGCACTATTCAAATGTTATGCATGTGTAATAAATTATTGTTAAATTCTAATGAAGTCTCTCCTGATTGAATTATGATGATTACACCAGAAGTGCATTTCTCCGCGCCGGTCAACAAGCAATTCTGTTCCTTAGTCTCTCTGTGCGTGTGTGATAGAAGATAATGCAAACGTTATATGAGAAATTTGCTCAAATATTGGTCGGGACAATTCTGTCCTCCCAAAATATTGTTATGGTCACACTAAAATATGTCGAAAAAAAGTCAGAAAAAGTCAGTATAGTGTGTTGAAAGACGTTATAGTGTAGTATGTCGAAAAGAGGTCATAGTATAGCGATTCAAAAAACGTCATAAAATGTCAGCGTGTCGAACAAACGTCATAAAAAAGCATAGTATAGTGTGTCGGGAAAATCGTAGTATAGTATATAGAAAACATTTCCAAAAAAGTCATTGTATAGTATTTCGAAAAAAAGTTATGAAATAATATAGTATGTCAAATAAGTCAAAGTATAGTATGTATAAAAAAGTTGTGAAAAGTCATAGTCTACTATGTCAGAAATGAGTCATGATAAAGTATTGCATGAAAAAGTAAAAAAGTCATAATAATTGTATAGTATGTTGAAAAAAGTAAGAGAAAGTTATAATATAGTATGTCAAAAATGTCATAAAGAGTTGTATACTTACAACTTTTTCTGACTTTTTCTGACATACTGAATGACTTTTTTGGACTTTTTTCTACATACAATTTTTTTTAATTTTTCGACATACTATAGTTATAGTAAGACCTTTTATTATTTCTTTTCAAAATACTATACTGTGATTTTTTTTCGGCCTACTATACGACCGCTTTCTTTTACTTTTTTCTACTTTTTTTCGTGAAAATATACAATTACTTTTTTTTACAAGCTATAGTATGACTTTTAACAACTTAATTCCAGAAACTATACTTTGACTTTGTTGACATACTATACTGTGACTTTTTAAAACTTTTTTTCAACACATGCCCTTTAATAAATTTATGACATTTCTTTGACATACTATACCCTTATTTATTTTTTTGGGAAACTATACTATTACTTTTTAATGACAGACTTTTTACAACTTTCTTTCCACATACTATGTTATTACTTTTACGACAAACGATACTATGACTTTTTCTGACTTTTTCTGAAATACTGTAGTATGACTTTCTGGACTTTTTACTACATACTGAACATTGCATTTTTTGACATACTATAGTTATAGGACTTTTTATTACTTTTATTCCTACTATATGACTGCTTTTCATAATTTTTTTGACATACTATATTATACATTTCTTTCTCTTCTTTTTCACAAACTATACTATGACCTTTTGACTTTTTAATGCAATACTTTATTATGACTTATTTCTGACATACTAAACCATGACTTTTCACAACCTTTAATACATACTATACGTTTACCTATTCAACATATTATATTATGACTTTCATTACTTTTTTTCCTAAATGCTATTCTATTACTTTTTTTTCGACACGCTATACAATGACTCTTGACATACATTATTAGGACTTTTTTTAAACTTCCTATACCACAACTTTTAATGACTGTCTTTTCCTCATACTTTACTATTACTTTTTTGGAAATACTGTATAATGACCTTTTAGGAATTTTGATATAATGGTATACTTTACTATAACTTTTCATGGCCTTTTTGAAAAAGGCCATGAAAGGTTATAGTAGCGGGCCGTGCATTTCCCCCCTAGGCCTTCAGTGATGTCCTACACAGTCCTCCCTGAATTAATCCACCTCTTAATACCATCTTTATGACGCCATGGCTCTAGGAACTATACATTTAGACAGAAACGCATTATAACTAGGCGTTGCATCACCTTAACATCGCGCCCATGTCAGGCTCGCTAGCTTCGGGGTTGGCCGACCTCTTCTCACAATGTTTATCTTTTGTTGAAAAGTCCGTCTTGAAAATGGCGTTGTTTGTATTTCTGCGACCAAATCTATCTCTTCTCCTCCATCAGCCATTGTGGGTTAAAAAAAGAACACAAAAACAACGCTTCTATATCTATCTACACGAATCAACGCTAGCTCGTTCAGGTAGCCACAGGATCAGGTTCAGGTTGCTAGCTCCGCCTCTCACCAGTGCGCTTCCAATCAAAAGACGTGGCCGTGCTGACGTCATTGTACGCCTGCATGCTGGCCCCGGTGTCGCCAACTCGAAATCTGATTGGTTAACACCACAGTTTAGATTCCGTTAACTTTAAGCTATAGACGCCAGCACTGTTGATTCTGAAGGCCTAAGGGCAGATTTCTTGTTCCCTAGCAACACATGACGGCTGAAATATGATTGGATAAAAGCTCTAACGTAAAGCCCAGCCCTCTGCTCTCGACCTGAGGCTGGAAGCAGCACAACCAAGAGAAAAGCTATGAAATGAAGATAATAGACTATGGGGAATAGTTTAATACATATTTGTGGAAAAAATATATAAAAATAAAATTTATATTCTGATGATGTTTAGGCCAACAGAGAAGGCCTTGCTGGCCTTGACGGCCCGCCACTGCCTTTTTATGATATACAATGCTGTGTCTTTTATGAATCTTTTATGAAATATAATAGTATGACTTTTAGTATAACATACTATATCATGATCTTTTTATGGCATTCTACATTGACATTTTTATGGAATACTATACTATTATATTTTTATTACCTTTTCATGACATGGTTTACAATGACATTTTTTGGCATAGTATATTTTGACAGTGATGAGTTAGTATACTATGATCTTTTTATGGCACACTATACTGATATTTCTATGACACTGTTATGACAGTTTTATGTTATACCATTCTATTTCTATGACTTTTATGACTATACCATGACTTTTTGAAACATTTCTAAATTACTTTTTGGGCATATTATACAATGATATTTTTATGATATTTGTATTACAAATTTGTATTTTTTGTGGCATACTACAATAAATGATTTCTTATCAACATTTTATAGCTATGTGCAAATATATTGCACGTATTACTTTTTATGAGTTTTACACAACATAATACACAAATATTTTTATGGCATACTATACTATGACATTTGTAATGACGTTTCTTTTGGCATGCTATTTGGCAGGCAATATGATGACACTTTTTTTATATTTTTCATGTATACTATACTTTTTTCAAGATATTTGTAATGACATTATTTATGGCATTCTATCATTTATACCATGATTTTCTTATAACTCTTATGGCACACTTTGTTATGGGATTGTATATGTCATTTATATTGCATATTATACAATACGTTTTTTACAACATAATACATTTATATTTTTAAGATATTTTCCTGGCATACTATAGGATGATATTTCTATGATATTTTTCAAGACTTTGATTGCATACTATACTATGACATCTTTTATGGCATTTCTATGGCCTACTCTATTTTTATTTTTTGATTACTTTTTAATGGCACAACGTACTGTGAGTTTTGTATTTTCCATGTTATGACAAACTATATTATGTCATTGTATTGCATACTATAGTTACTGAACAATCATCAAAGTATCAAGACAATATTTTGCTTTACTGGTGGTTCCTTACTCTGAGATTATCTAGCATCCTCTCCTGCTGCTCCTCCAGCACTTCCTGGAGGACTGAGACACACAAAAAAACCCACATTACAGACACACAATCATTAAAAAATAAAAATCATGTAATTTGACTGTTCTAGTTTCCAGTTGTTTCCAGACGGTATTATTTTTCAGGTCCACCTACCTTTACCTTGATGTGCTCGTCTCCATCCAGTCCGCTGCACCTCCCCCAACACCTTGTATCTTTTCTCTGAGAACAGATAAAGAAGATAAATGAGCTCCTTAATAGGCTGTAACGTCAGCTTCACGTATTCTGTAGTTCTAGACAGAGATAAGGATATGCATGGGAAGTCAAATCACACTGAAAGATATCTGAATGTTAATGTCTATTGCAGACTACATCCTATAATGCCATGCTTTTTTTTCATACCCTAGCTTAAGAGGCCAATGAATTAAAAAATATTTTTGCACACTTATAATATTAAACAACACGTAACATAACACAGCTGGTATTGACAAAAAAATATCTTTGACTTTTACAAGTTGAACCACAGAGTCAAACCAACCTTGGTGTATGAAATAAAAAAGTGGATATTTGTACTGATAAATCATCTTTCATTTAATTTCCATTTAATTTAGTTAATTCATCATTTTAATACGATTGTACTATTAAGTGTGTTTTTAGGAAACACTGAATTACCTATTTCTATAACATTGGGGTCCAACATCTGCCTACAAAGGCATACTAGTCTAATTGGCAAATTGTATTACATTTTAAAAAGAGACATTGGCTACAATGTTTATTTTTCACTGATCACCAAACCCTGGAAGAACAAATTTCAAAAGTCAAAATTCTTGTTTACTGTAGTATTATGTGTGATTTGACTTTACATCTCGGATTCAGTTTCTATTTTTGCTTTTCTATTGTAGAATAAATGGAGTATGGAAATGAGAATAACTTGATAAGAATTTTAAAAAGAATCTTCAAAAGTGGTTTATTATAGTGAAGCTATAGTGGAGCTTTAAGTGTCTAGTTACCTTGTAAGAGGAGATACATATTAAAATCTTGAGCTTCATGGGGTTTAATAGAGTTACATTTTTTTTTATATTTCTCAAAAGTGATATAAATATGATATAATAGCAATACAAACTGTTTATTTTTGTTACAAAATTACATTAATTACTCTTCACGTTACACATTCTGTTTTATTGCACCAACTTTACTATTTTCATACAAAGTTCAATGTGATGGATGATCAAACCATCATGTATTATTTTAAATAAAAGTAACTTTCTTTTAAAATGGTGTCAATGTGACATTTTCATCTATGACAACTTTATATTTAAAAGCCTCTAGGTTCTAGTATTATAATAAATACATATTTTGATATTCATATTTCTTTGAATACACCAGTTTTTTTACTCTACACTTTTTTGGGCATGCATGAAGTGAATCAATATAGTGACATTTGATCAGTTTTTTCTCATATTCATCATCAAAATTATGAAAAAACATGGTCATGTTTTGTACTACCCCTTGTAGGACCCCTTTCCTTGTGCAAGATACTGAACCCCACATTGCTTGTGAAGGCTGCTCCATCGGTGTGTGATTGTGTGTGCGAATGAGCATTTAGATTAGATCCTGATGGGCATGATGGCCCCTTGCAGCCTCTGCCATCAGTGTATGACTGTATGTGTGAATGGGTGAATGATGACATGTAGGGTAAAGCGCTTTGAGTGGTCAGAAGACAAGAGAGGTTCTATATAAATGCAAGTTAATTTACCATTACCTAATAACTACCCCCCGGCCCCCCCACACACACACAACATTGAAATCAAAGTTCCAACAATTAGTGTTTGATCTAAAACAAGTCACTTTGATGTTGAAATCATCTAAAGGCAGTACAGTTTGAAGACAGCAATAAGTGCTTGTCACCAGAAAATGGGAAGTGTGTGGTCGCGTGGTTAACTTTATTCTTTTATTTTCATGCAGTTCCAGTTGTTTTTGATTTTTAAGTGAGGTCATGTAGCAGAAACTGTCTCTGGTAAGGAAAAGGGGGGAGGTTTTAAGAATTTATGGAATTGAATATTTATTCAAACAAAGGGGAGAAAGTCTGTGTTTTATTAGGCAGAAACAGCAAGGTTTCATTGATTTTAGATGAGGCAAAATCGTTGCGCCTATTTGTTATATCTTTATGGCTTAGTAGGTATAAGGGTGATTATTCTGCAGATCAGTAGTCATGTTGGTTTGGTTTAGCAGCTAAGATCATCCTCGGGATATACAGGCCTTTTGTGTACATCATGTTGATTTAATTCTTTCTCAGAAATTTCCTGTTGAATTCAATATACAGTATTGCTTAAACAGGAGTGGGCTGCCAACTACCCTGCAGCTGGACATAAACTTTTATTCATCTGAATAATCATCTATGAATCGTGGTTCATAAAACAAATTGTCGTTGTAAAAGACATAAAGACATTTTGCGAGCAGCAGAGAGATTGTGGAGTAAGGGCTAGTTGAAAAGGAGGAGATGCCGTCGCCGTGTGTGCAGAGCCTTTCCTGTGATGCTTCCTCTTTTATGGTCTGACCTTTCTCTTAATTGGCTGACATGTCTTTACACTGAGATTCTGTTGGTCTCCCAGCCAAGTAATTTCTCCCCCTCTTCCAGCTAAAGCGTTTCCCTCTGACCCATAAATTGGAAGTGCTTTAACCTTTCCTGAGTGTCCCCTTTATAGTGCTCTCTTTATTCTTTTATTATGCAGATGAGATGGATTTTCAAATTTCAAAAAGTGACTGGTATCACTCACACCTGCTTTTGATTAAATTATTTTCATTCTCAAATTTGTGTTCTAAGACAAACAAGAGCACATAAAAAATGACAGAAATTATATTTATTCTTTTACTACAGTTAATCTCTTTAAAACGGAAAATAACATGACTGTATGAAGAAGCATAGTAGTACCTGTGTTATTGCAGATATTGCCAAAAAATAGAACATGCAAAATATCCTCATTATCAGTAATCCCTAATTCACCTAAATCAGCAGGCATGTATAGTTACTCACAGAGATGCTTAAAATAATCATTATCAGAAATGATGGCCTAGTTTGCTTATTTCATTCAGTTATCTATAAAAGCCATAACAAGTGCATTAATCAACTGTCTATTTGGCTAAACGAGCTTCATAATATATCTATGAAAGTGTATGTGTGTGCTCGGGGTGTAATATACTTGATGTATTGATATGTTTATTTCTATTTATTTCAAGACCTCATCCTGCGACTCTGACCCTGAAATCAATACCTTAATTTATGGTCCACCACCTTCAATCAATTCTGGCCCCGTCTCCTCTCAACGATGGACTGCCTCTGACTGGACACATGTAAGCAGAGTTCCAGAAGCTCTGACTCTTTTTTTCTGCTGGCTGCCTTCTGTGTCGTTGTGCAGTGGGAGGTTAATGGTCACTCAAATCTAGATTGGCTGCTGGTCATCGTCCTGTCGCTTTCTCCGGCACTCTTTGCTCTCCTGCCCTCCTTTCTCTGCATCCTCCTTCGGCTTTCACCTCCCTACTCCGCTCGTGACTGGCAGCTATAGGGCTCTGATGCATGATAAACAAAGCACACAGCCAACAGCAGACTGAGAGAAGCACATGCCAAACAAATGAAAATGGTTCTTAGTTTTGTCTTGAGCTTCTTCTCTTTCAATGCTGCGCTCTCTGTCTCACCATCTCTGGCGTATTGATCTGCAGAAATGTATAGTCTCATTCCTGTGAAACATAGAAGCTGTGCACTATAGATATGGTGTGGCACCCCTTTCACCACAATACAAAATTGTCTTCCTACCAACACAAGCAAAGCTGTTAAGAACATCGCTTGGGCCTGGCGAGGGAGATTTAGCCATTTAGCCCGGTCATCTCCTTTTAGAAAAGCATAAAGTTGAGGAAAGCCAGGAGGTTTTAGTTTTCTTAAAAAGCATGCATGAGCTGGCAGTATTGCTCAAGCAGCCCTTTGCCTCCTCTGGATTTATTAGCCAATTTCCACTACCATTGTCTTTCACTTCAATCTCAGAAGTGAGGGTGCACCGGGCAAAATATAGGGCTGCAATCATCCGAGTGTGCGGCGACAAAACCTCCAGCGCTCGCACCTGGAACTCAATAGATATTCATGAACATTCTCGTATTTAGAGAAGGAAATAACTTAATACCGACAGTGTCGATGGAATAATAGCTATTTCCTGCCTGACTTGCAGCCCCTCAGAAAATGAGATTGCGCTGGCCGTCATTTTTCTTGTCTGCTGGGTGTTTCCACACAGAGGTCTATGGCTGTAGCTATGCTCCCTGCATTGGCAATGAGGTGCACATACAGAGAGTTGAAAGAAATAGGGAGGGTGAGAGAGCAAGAGCGAGACACACACAGAGAGAGAGAGAGAGCAAGTGAGATGGGCTGACTTCAACAGGGGACAGAGGATTTGTTGTCAGATTTTACCATCAATGAAAATGGAGGTTTAATAGGAAATAAAACATAAAATTGAACAGAATCATATAGTGTGTAATTTCATAAAACGCTAACATGCTGTTTCTCATCCCACCCTGGTTTCCTGATTTAAAAGACCTTCCTGGATTTTGTGTAAACAGGACACAACTCGACCAAGCCCATGATGCTGCCCTCTGGCTGAGCCAAGCGATGTATTTCATTCATACTGTTAATAAGATTGATTACTTCTGTGAGGGAACGAGAGTGTCCAATAAGGAGGAGAGACAAAAAATAAAAAAGGAGAGTGAGGAAAAGAAGATAGAAAAGGGAATTGAGTGATGTGAAAGGATGCCTAACCTGAGAAACAAAGGGATCTTTCAAACTATTCCTTACCATTACTTGGCCTGTCACGATTCCCCAACCACCGGTCTTATAAATTAACCATCTCACAGAGGAGCTCAAGCTGCAACCCTCTCTCTCCTCTACAATTAGGTTTCTTCTCTTTGTAAGCCTTCCTTATCTCTTTGCTTTTACTCAGGCCTTCATCAGCACAAACATATATCACGATTTTCCTTTTCATTCCATTCTTATTCAGGCATCATCTTCACGAGTGCACAGCATTCATCATGAGTTAGAGAGGGTCTGGGTCAGATTCTAGTAAGGGTAGTTGCTCCAAGTGCCATCATGGACAACCCAGAAGTAAATTTGGAGCTATAAGAAATTAAAACACTTACTAAGACAGTGCATTTTTTAATTGTTTGACTAAATCCAGACTTTGTTTTATAAAAGTTAATCTTGGCCTTTAATGTCAACCTTTAGCATTTTTTGCTGCTGAGCGATTGTAAAATCATTAAGAACTTTTAGTGCTAGTAAAAAGATTGCATCATTGAACGCACAAATGCTTGCATTCCCCTTTTTGTTTAACTTGGATCCAAGAATGGGTGTCTGAGCTTTAGCCATTTCAGTGTGTCTCTCTGCTGGGCACACATACAGCAGTCTGAGGAGCACATTCTTGCTATTTTTGACTGAGTTGAAAGACTCCTCTCTGTGGGAATTGCTTTTTGAGAAAGAGAGTAAAGGAGTCTGTGTGATTTTGTGTGGGATAATAGTATGAATTTGCGCTGTAGAGAGAGATTTATCTATAGAGAGTTCAGAGTTGCAATGAAAAGGGTAGAGACAGTGAACAAGTGTGGGGGAGTGGTGGTAGGATTCAGGGAGTTAAAGGGAGGATGTGGGGGGGATGGGGGGGTGGGGTATGGAGAGGAGTGTTTAAATTAATTTGATCTTGGATGCCTAAGAGACATGGCCGGTGTGAGCAAGCCACGCACCCGGACAGAGACCTGAGCAGATTGCACCGCTGCTTTGTATTCCAAATTAATTGGCCTCTGAAGATCGCCCTCCGCCCCTCACAACACTACTGATGCACATTTTCCTCTCCTCAATTAAAAGTGTGTACCCCACAAGCAGCCCTCTCCCCTTATTCGCAATGACTTCTCACCCCCCTTGTTACCGAGAATAAACTGGGCCTTCACATCAGGGCTTAGCAGGACTGTGGGGGAAAAGAACAATTAAAGCCAGGACGAATTATACAATCCATCAGCCTGAGTATGTAGTGATTGTCATTAACTACACTTAAAAGATTAGAAAATGTTATAATTTTTCTAGTTGCAAACAAAAAAAAGACCAAAACTATAATGAATATAATCATACATATAATGGGGTCTGATGACTTCCAAGTATCCGCTGTGTAGTCAGAGTCTGATATAGTTCCTGTGCCACAGAACTCCATAATTGTCCAAAAACTATATATATATCTATATATAGATATATCTATATCTATATATAGATATATAGATATCTATATATAGATATATAAGCTTCTGATGATTTGTTTCTTCATTAATGTACAGGGGTGCTGTTTATTTTGAGTCCAATCTTACATTTACAGTCCTGCTGCCTTAATTAGTCATCAAATGTATATTAATCCACTGCTGAAAATAGTCCCCAACAAATGTGCTATTTACTTCTGTTTGAGTAATGTTTGATAAGTTATTGTGAACATCTCTTGATTTTCTTCTTATTCATAGTATTGTTTTTACATTTCTCTATACACCTAGTGATGAAAGGCCACACACAGAGACATTTTTGGGAAATTTGACTGTTTTGTATAATTACTGGTAAATATCCCTATTAGGAATTTCAGTCAAGACAAAATCCTGTTGAACATGTTTTTCTTTTTGAGGATTAATTAAGGGATAAAACCTAATTAATTAGAGCTTCTTAAGAGCAAAGAAGTCACAATTAATGAAATAATTTTTTTTTTTTACATCTATATCAATTACCAGGTTTCATGTGTGGCAGGATGCATCACATGTGAAATGCGTCCTGCATTACACGCCTGATTGTTTGGTTGTTCTGTTCTTCATGAACTGTGAAAGCTCCCTGAGCAGCAGGGGGCAGTTTACAGTTCCACCTGTGATACACAAAAGACATTATTATACTGCTCCCTCTGACTGAAACCCTACCTGTTATACACTCAAAGGAGCAGTATACGAGCCGTAACAAAATGGCGACGATAAACAAACAAAAATATCTCGACTCCGGCTTACATTTGAGGTCCACGTTTGATCCGTTATACCATAACTTTCTCTATAAAGTCACAGAAGTGGAAAAGTGGTCTGTCTTGAAGTAAAAATAGTAAGAAAATGTTCACAACTGACATATTTATTTATGAGAGTTTAGAAGTTTTGAGGGGAAGTAAAAATGTAGGATGAATCTATTTATTGAACAAAGGACAGCAAAACACCACAACAAACATCAGGCGAAAACACTCAAGATCCAAGATATTTCAGTCAGGAGAGATGTGAAAATGTTCTCAGAGGAGAATTGCCCCTGCGGACGACAAATGCCAAAACAACTCTGACAAAGAAAGAAAGGAGGAAAATATGAGTGAACAGAAGGAAGAACAATTATTTATGTAAATAAAGTGGCATTGCTGCTTATAATTAGTGGGAAAATTAAGCAGAAAAGAAAAGGGGGGTGGGGGGGGACATCACGCATGTCACCCAACTAATTTTTCTCATGCAAATTAACAATCAAAATTATAAATGGAAATGGTGTTGTTGTGATCGAGAGAGAAAGAGAGAGAGCAATGAGAGATGCCCTGTTTTTTTTATTCACTCTGTTTGGAATTCATTATCTGGTGAAGCAAGAAGAGGCAGATCTACTTTGACACAAAGGGTGAAGTCGATAACAGCAGCAAGAGGAAAGAAGTTAGAATTATTGTTTTGGACAGAATGGCTTTAAAAATATAACTGTTCAATGCAAGAGGGCAGAAGGAAAACCGTTGTGTTATTTTAATACACGTGGAAATCTCCATACACCATTCCTTATATCAATCATTAGACTTCAATTCCTCCTTGGGTGGATTAAACCTGCCTACCTGCCCTGACACACAACTCATTTCCATTTAGTAGTTTGTGTATTTATTTCTGGTATCTTTGTCCTGTCTTTGTCCACCTGTACTGTCCTGTCAGTGTAGAAGCTGACCTGTGCTATACACTATATGTACCTGTTCATAGCACCACAGTACCAGTGTGCACAGATCCGATGTGCTGAGGTGCTGACACAGTTATCAGACACAAAATTCCCGTCGCTCTCCCAGCGAGAGGTACTGGTTGCAGGGACTATAAAGGCAGTGTCAATGAGGGTGTGATAACTGTGAAAGTCTGTCTACACGTGTCTCCTGTCTGCTCGTCTCTCCTGTACCTCCTTGCTCACCACCGGCACCTCACACACACTGCGACCTGCTTTTTGCCTCCCCTCTATCATTGGGAAGTGTTTTTAAAAGGAGCCGGGATCAAACAAAGTCGAAAAATGCCTGTCTGGCATTCATCTGACAGCCCTGCATCCTGAACCCTTTTAAAAGAGGGTGTAGAGGAAAAAAGGGAGAGAAAATAGGACATGTTTCGCACAATTTATGCAGCGTTAATTTTCCAGCCCCCGCGTCGACTGTTTACAGAGTCCTGCGCATCTCAAACCTCCGTCTCTTGTTCTCTGTTTCCCCCCCCCTATCTCTCAAACCACAATCCATTTTTTACTTTTTCCTCCCACCCCTCTCACTTTTTGTGGCTTATGTTATTCAGATTTCTTTTCCTCCAGTCTTTTTTGTGTCACTAGTGAGGATGCTCTCCCTTGGGGTGGCTAAATTTACATCTCTCCATATGACAAACACAAACAAAGAAGCAAATAAATCAAATGTGAGGTAGAGAGAGAAAAAAGGGGAGGAGGAGGCAGAGAGCAGCTGTGGATTTTTAACTGTCTCAGAACATATATATGAATACAACAGTGCGTTGATATTGATAACCTATGAATAGATTATGGCTATGCGACACTGGATGGATACCCTGATTATGTTCCTCCATAGGAACCAATACTTTGTTTTTATTCAAAAGACTATATTGACAAGTAACACCATTAAATCCAAACAGTCATCATTAATGACACCAGGTGACAGCAGGTTTAACAGATTTTGGATGATAAGAGAACAAAATTATAATAAAAGAAATATACAATAAAAACAAGTTAAAAATAGATGTATGTGGTTGTTTTTTAAGGCCTCAAGTGTTTGTGTGGTACAGAACAAAAAGACTCAACCGGACAGGATGAGCCATTACCTCAACACCAGCACAGTGTCACCTGTCATCCCTCTCCGGGGACCACGCCACATCAGGTTAGCTATGTGTGTGTGTGTGTGGGTGGATGCGTGTTTGAGTGTGTGTCAGAGGAGTCGAGAGAAACTAACCCCCATCACTGCTGCCACCCTTCCCTACAACGGCTCAGTTTACCATAAAATTTCACTTATGAAATTTCATGTGGTGGAAACAAAGCCCAAAAGAATCAAGTTGTGCTGAGTTTCTGTTTTTCTCTGTGAGTCTGTGCAGTAAGTACGTACATATATGTATGTACAGGGCTTCAGCAAGATGGAGGATTCATCAACAATGGACTGTACACATGTATTCAGAGCATGGTGTGTATTTCCTCCTCCTCTCTCTGCTGCTTCCTTATCTGAATATTGAGAGGAGCACATTGGGTGGGGGCTTCTGTATAAGAAGGAAAGGGGGAGGCTTGATCAGTCCCAAATATATGTGTATGTGTGTGTGTGTATGTATGTATGTGTGTGTGTGTGCGTGTGTCAGTGCTTGTGACAAGCAGAGGAGCCCTGCTGTGTCTCAGCGCGTCTTCTCTGATACATTATTAATTAGGCGGCGTTTAGAGTAACGAGCAGAGCATTTGAGCCCCCTCTTGCCCCACCCTCGGTGACACGCTCCCTGGGAATCCGCTGTGTGACTGCAGATCAGAGGAAGCGACAATCCGACACTGCATCACCTCCTTCCAGGAATACCAGCGAGCCGGGCTCCTAGGGAGATGGAAGACAGGAAGTATCACAATACCTCCACCTGCATCTCTCTGCTAACGCACGTTATATTATACAGTGGTTTTCAGGTGTTCGTCCTCTCACTGACGTGTTACAAGTCCTTTCAAATGCAGATGTGAAAAGTAACTAAAGTCGCCTACAAAAGTGTTTTTTTTTAAAAAACACATCCTGTTGACTTCTTCAATATAACCTTTTCCTAACCTTAACCAAGTGGTGTGAGTGCCTAAACTTAACAAAAAAACGTAGTTGCTATGAGCGGATATTGTATTGCACGAGTGGATAAGGCAGGGAATATTTTTCCAATACATCTATTACGTTTTTGCGACTTTCCGTTTATTAAAATGTTTTCCTTGTGTTGATGAATAAAAATATGGGGTATTATGTTTCATTCAAACTATATCTGTTATGAATTAGTAGTATGTCAATGCAATTTCTAAACAGGGTTGGCCTGACCCTACCCTGCCATAAAATTAAAATAGGGTTTACATGTAAATGCATAAATAATATAACATTTCAAAAGGGGCTATTCTTCAGAGTGACCTATTTTAATTTTGATACTTTAGTAAATTTTACTATTAAAGGAGAAGTATATGACATCCAGAGCATTAATATAGCATCAAACAACTATTTGCTATATATAGTGGAATAATGTCTGCGCAGACAATGAAGTCTCTCCTTCCCCCGGCCGCCGCTCTGCACTGCTCTCATGCTGCGGTTACAGCTGATAATGCCATCTCGACCGATAGCGTTGTCGAGGAAGCTTAACACCCACCCACCAGGTAAACACTGTTCGCTCTGTCAGCATTTTTGCCGTAGTGTGTACCGTTAGCGCCGGCTCAGGTGTCACCATGTTGAGAGCCATTGGGAGGCAATCAAAATGCTCCCACTCTCCAATCTTGCACCTTTAATAAGTCAAGTGAAATGTTCACTGCTTAATTTTACCTTCACGTCGAAGGGACTACTTTCTGTGTTTACATTTGGATAGACTCAAGCAAAAGTGTGTGGGTGAATTTCAGCTAAAATGAATTAGGCTTACGCTTCTTAAGCGGATAGATGTCGTTCTTGCTGGAGTCAACATTTCCCAATCTTTTTTAGTATCCTGATTGTCTTGCTTTTTGTCTATTAGCTGCTGAATGTAACCATGTCCCAACAACTACATTGTCCATCTGACTACAACTGCTGATATAATATATAATATAATAATATCCAATGTTACTTTGTCAGTGATAACTTAAGTGGCTTTGCAAGCGTGACAGTGTGTTTGTGACGCTAGAAAAATAGTGGGCGAGTTGTGGCACTCAGAAGATCAACAGCATGTTAATGAGCCTTAAATCCTCCTCTCCTCTCCTCTCCTCTCCTCTCCTCTCCTCTCCTCTCCTCTCCTCTCCTCTCCTCTTCCCGCTCAGATTTTGATAAATGAAGATTGGACTGTGGAGATGCTTTTTTCTATTATCATACACCTCTCCCTTTGATAAATAATGCAAATGGAAATATTCACCCGCCAATTCAATCCTTAGCATTTTTTCTCTCTGCTGTTAGTTCTACTGTTGTTTTGCATGATTTCATATTTAGGGTCATAACCATCCTCCTCCCTCCCCCCAGTGCATGTTCACATTATACTCACCTTTTTCTACTATTACTGTCTGACTAATTCAATAATTTTCTCCCCCCTTTGTCATCCCTTCAAACCTCCCTCCCCCCCCTCTCTCCTCCGTCTGCCCTTCAAATCTTCTGGGTCTGGCTGAGTCTCTGTTGTCTGCCTCATTACTGACTGTTCAGCCATTTGATTTTCTGAAACGGCTGTGCCGCCACGCTGAGACCTTCTCATCCCTATTATTGTCCACCTCACAAACGAGCACATAAACACACACACACACACATGTGCAAGCAACAACAAATATAAAGATACAAGCAGCCCTTCCATTTTTCTTGTATGATGCATTAAGCATCAATGAATATGTAGTATTTCTGTGTTTCTGTTTGCTACATGCCGAGTGCCCAAACACCGGACAGTGTTATAGTGCAGCAAAGTGTTATGGTGACAGCTAAGATTTAGCTTTTATTTTTCCAGGGCTACTCAGCAGAATGTAAAAAGTGCCTCCATAAAGAAGTGTATCGTAGAGCGACTGCCTGTGATTCCACACCACAGTTGGTGATGACAACGCCATTCCTCTTAGTGACGGATGAACTGTTGAATCCTCCCAACTCTTGGCCCCACTCAGGTTATGAATGTTGTTCGCATAGCGTAGAAATACTGGAGCAAGTCTTTTTCTTCACTACTTTCCCTATAAGCCAGAATTCTAAACTCAAAATGCATTAACATATCATATTTGCACAAAAATTAAATGTGAACACATAAAAAATAATGCTTTCTCTCTCTTTCTCACCGTATCCCTCATTTTCACAGGTTCATCAGCCTTGGCCTGGAAATTCCCTGACCATAAGCGTCAGCCTCAACCCCTCACATCCCACTGGACTACCAGGAACATGCCCACCATCCACCAGCATCTCACATCTCAGCCAACACTGAGCATGTGACCATGCTGGTGTGTGCTGGAAGATTTGCCAGAGCGTCCTTGCTTCTTGTTTTCTGAGTGATTGGCTGTCATTTATTTGTTTTCCTTTTCTGTGATTGAATCAGCATACAAATTAGGCTCAAGTGAACTACAGGTTTGGAGGCCTCTTGACTTTCCCAGTGAGAGATGTGACCGCAGGAATCTTCTGTTATCCACCTGAAATTCTACAGTGAGATTTAACTGAATGCTTAAAAAACATTAAATTCAAAGAAGCCTATGAAAGTGGTTATGCCCATACTGTATATGAAATGCAGAAAACATTTTTATAATCCTTTCCTATTTATAATTCACACGTACACATTTGTACACACACACACACACACACACACACACACACACACACACACACACACACACACACACACACAGGGTCTTGTACCAGCACAAACCTGCATTCAGACTATTCATTATCTACCCCCCTAGAGCAGTCCAGAGGGGCAAACTGTGTGGCCACTGCGAGCCAAACATGTTTGGAAGCTGCAGGCCAAAGCCAAATGGGCCAAGCACCTGCCCTAGGTGTCAACAGGCCCCCTTGGCCCTGAGTACCAGACATCCTCCTGAAAAGAAAGGAGATGGAGAGCCCGATAGAAAGCCATCTCATTACCTACTCCCTGGGGCTGCAACTAAGCATGGGATGTAGGGTGTGAGGGCCATGTCACCTCTGTGGATGGCCCTCATGAACTGTGGTTAATTGAAATCTGATATATCTGAGTCCCTACTTGGCGCACAACCAGTCAAACAGCAGGCTGGGTTTCATCCTGCCAAGTGAGGCTGAATAAAAAAAAAACTGGAGAGCTCCATCTTTCACATTTTTTTTTACATCTTCCCCAACTCACTGTCTTTTCTCCAGTCATGCAATCCACAACGTTATTGATTTGTTTGCGAGCTGTGAACATGGTCCTTCATTGGCGGTGCTCTAGGATGGTAAGAGCTGATCATACAACACAGTTTGATGCTAACTTGGTGTACTGTGTGCTGACCTTGGCTGAGATGCACTCTGCAGCCTTGCTGAAATCCCAGCCTACCAGGTGGGAATACAGGAGGTGAAGACGCATCTACACAAAGAGCTGTTTAACTGTCCAGAGGTCCTCTGGGTACTCCACCTCTCACTTTATCCTTTTAATATTTCATATCCTGGCCCCAACCACGCTCTGGCCAAATGCCTCTGCCCGGGTTGCTGGAATATGGATGAGAGTGCACATTTACCCATTTACCTGGATGTCAGTCAGAAGCAGCTCTAAACAATACACCTCTCCCCCCCGTAACCTCACCTCTGCTCACCTCTGCTCACCTCGCTGGGCCAAGAGCTAGCTTGTTACGGAGAGGAGGAGGGATCGAAGCAAAGGAAAATTGACAGAAAAATCCTACAAACAGGAGCCCTGGGATAACAAATACACAACACCTATGTGGAGGAGATGTTGGACTTAAGGAGGGAGATTAGGTGTTTGAGGATGTGGACACAACTGAAATGTACATATATTTGATTGCTTTAGTTACAAGTTACTGAACATATTATATGAGTGTACATATAAAAACGTATCTAGTTGGTGCCCCTGGTAACGTTTAATCTGTCCTTGAGCTCTAAACTTTCATTTAAATAACCATTTGTTCCCAAAGAGGTTTAACTCTTCAATGTTTAACAAAACAGCACAGATTAGAGAAAAGTCCAAAAATTGCAAAGATTTGCAAGTGGAACACTTTTATGTGACTCATTTTTTTGTTTTCATCTACTTTTTGATCTCACCTCCACACAGTTTTAGGTCACTAAAACAGATATTTTTTAAAACACCTGTTAAGGTATAGATTTGTTAAAACTCTGGTTACTTTGTATCTGTGTGGACATGTAAAATGACTTCTCAAAATGGTTTCACTTCAACAGAACGGACCAGTAGTAAACCTCGTCGTTCGTGACCGATCACAGAGCTTGAAGCAACATCACTCTGCCATGTCCACTGCCGCATCACGTGTCAACTGCCCCACGGTACTTTGACCAGATGGTGTTGAGCTTAGTAGATACTATTGGCATGTTTATCATGTCTTTTGCATGACAAATCTTTTTATCCTTGGCAGGATACTGTTCCTGAAAGGCCACTGAGATGTCTGAATATTTTGTATAACAAAACTCCCAATCAACTCTTTCTTGGCCTTTCATCACCTTATATTGTAAAGTGACGCTAAGCAGCAGCTCCCCCTCGTTGTCCGTCCGCATGAGTCAAATTTTGTTTTCGTCATGGCACCAATTATTGAGTATGTATAAATAAAGAAATAATTAGCTATTGCTTTACTGTTTTTTACTATTTGTTAACACCGCCAAAAGAAAATAAGGTCACTGAGCATGCTCAGAATCTTCTTCCCTGGTATTTGAGGTATCGTTGATGTAGCCTTTATTGCCACCTACCGGCCCGGTGAGCGTTTGGAGTCGTTTTTGCGTTCTTGTGGGGATGGAGATATTTTGTAAAACGAAGGGGGTGTGGACAGAATTATATTTTAAAATGTAGAGGAAAAAATCTGTTTAAACAACAGGGCCTTAGATAGCTGTCGCTCTGACACGGCTTTAGGAGAGTGAACTGTGAACAGTAAATCTGTTATCAGTGAGTAAAATTAGCCTTTGCTTTGCATTGCATGCATCATTTCCTGTGGCAATCTGAATCCATTACGGGAATGGCAGACTACACCACTAACATTGAAAACTACTATATAGAGAGGCAATCAGTGATTGTAAAGACAATGAATGGCTTTTGCAGAAAAAACTTATCAAAATGTTTTATTTATTTAGCTAATGATATTTCTGTATCTTTAATGAAGTAGGATTTTAAACGCAAGACTTGTAATTAGGACTTAATTTACTTGTAATGGTGTACTTTTTCATTTTTGGTACTGTTTCTTTAAAAGAGTACTACTGCTGCATTTTAGTTTCATATACGACACAAACCTGGTCATTAAGTATACCCGTACATCGATGCACTAATTGCACAGTTTAAGATTGGGCAGCCCCTACATAAGACTTCACTTAATGCAATTAGGCTGTGGTTTAATTGTTCTTTAATATCTATGAATAAAGCCAATGTGTTACATAGAGTAATTATGGCTAATGACAGCAGCGGGAGAGAGGAGCAGACAGTGGTGTGTGTGTGTTGAAAGAAACCAGTGAATTCATTTTTGTCTAATAGACCTTTTGTTGAATTGGTTCCGTCCGCATGTGATAAGGGTGTTAAAAATTAATGATTTATAACTATTGAACCAGCAATCACATTTTAATTAGGCAGTAATTTATGATAATTTGTCTTCTTTCATAGTAGAACAGTTAATAATTGTTAATTAGCCGTTGATGATTTGTCCTTTGAACATATACCCAAATGGCCAATTCTCGGCCTATATGAGCACAGACCTCAGCGAGAACCACCCGAGTATGTGTTTAAACACATGTGAAAAGACAGACGTGGAAAGAATATAGAAATATTAGACAAAAACAGAAAACAGCAACATGTCATGTCCATCTGTACCATCTCTGCATTGGCACCAGATTTTTTCACATTACCAGGCTGGCTATGTGTGCCTGCCAAGTCCATCCATCTATCACTGCCTCAGTGTGCCAAGCCAGCACAGAGAGAACGAAGACAAGAACACACTCCAGGAGAAGTTATGCCAAGTGGAGAAAAGTGAAGAAAGTGGAGCAAACGTAAAGACTCGGGGAGAAAGACGGCAAAGAAAAGAAGGGAATCATGCTTTCGCCAGTCTTTTCTAAACAACTGTTATTTGTTTAACAATTTCAAGTTGCTGAAATTGTCTGTGTATCTAAGTCTTTGGCTTTAGATATTGACCCCGGGCTGCCTTCACTGTAAGTGCTTGCAGACTGCTGCTGGGGCGTTCCATTCCATGCTGCACTCTCTGCTAACCAGTGCTGTATTTTATTTGCTGTCTCCATTCCTGCACTTCACTTCTTTACCTGTGAACCTGTGACTCTTTGGAAATTACTTGAAGACACACTCTTTTTCCACTTGCACATGGTCATCTGCAAGAATGCAGCAATAATTCTGGTACAATTTCTGAAATGAGTCAACTAAAGGTAGATAAGAATAAGATTAAAAAATGGGTTACAATATATATTTTTGAAACACGCTGCAGCAAGGTACGTTAGAGAGGTTAGGGGTAGAAGACTACAGGAGGGGCTGCAGTTTTGGTGGACGAATTAATAGAGGACAAAGCTGTCAAAAGACATGCATGTCTGCAGGATGAAAAGCGGCGAGGTGAAGTCAAGCTAACCCCTTTTAAACCTTGTTACTGATTTGAACCATTCATTCATTCCACCAGTATATAAAAGTCTTCAAAGAGGCCGAGTCAAAAAGACAGAGAGAAGGCTTTTTAAATAGCTGTGACAGTCTTTGGACATGAAATAAAAGTGGGCTCCTTTGTAAGAGATGTCTTCTTTTGGCTGCTCTGTTAGTAAAATAGATTTTAACAATTTTTAGCAGGTTTTAAAATCAATAATTACATTTTCCTAGTTTCATATATAATATAATACGTTTTAACTATCTCTGTGGGACACCTCTTTTTGATTAAAATATCTCTCCCGAGTTGTTGCTTGTAATACGATACAGATTGCTATAATGTGACGCGTGGTGAGGAGGAATACTGCAAACTAACTGTATATTACAAAGAGGACTGTATGCTAAGCTGCTTGGATCATTGAAGACAGAAGTGTCTCTGCAGCATTTTCTTCTACATTTTCCGAACAATTTTTAAGGCCTTTGCACACCAAGTCCGTATTTTTTGGCCAAAATTGTTGCACATTTAAAATATGTATGAACTCAAGTTCTGTCACGTTACATTTTCTGCATTTCCACTCAAAGTCACCATGAATGCAAACGTCATCCTCTGAAAAGGCATCTGATAAGCTGAATCAAGCTTCTGCAAAACTCAACTTGATGGTCATCCTCTCAGCACTCTTCCATTCGCGTTGTGCCTCTGTACAACCCATTCACTGTGTTAATAGTGCTCTTTTGTGCCTTTGCTTATTTTTAAAGCTCTGATGTAAACACTGCAGCCAGTATGGTCCGCAGGGATGTCACTGTAATGGGAGAGCAGGACACCAGACCCCATTGAGACAATTATTCTAATGTATTCACCTTCTGACGTTGGAGAGTATTTTTGCTAATGCACACTTTCATATGTTTGCTCATGTGCTGCCAACTTCATTTATACACTTGGGATGTGTTTGTAAAAACTAGCCTATAATGACATTTAGAGGTTTCATGACGTTGACTCTACAACTACTACAGCAGCATGAAACAAGCATTCAGATATTTTCTATTTAAATAATGTCTATGACACACCAATTTACTGAGTGAGAAAACAGGAAGCTTGATTCCAGGTCTGTGCAGTCTGTGTTTCAACTCTTTGACCTACTGTTCTTCAAGAACTGCTTTATGGCCTGTGGTAGAAACACATATTTAATTGTGTCTGCATGTGCAAGATTGCATGAGGGTAATTATAGCAACACAGCTAAGTGTTGTCATATGACGTACTTTATCAAGTTAGCTCCTATACAGCGGAGTGTATGCATCTTTGGGCCGCTTTTGTTTGAAGGCATACCATAACCCTGAGCACACAAGTCAATGGAGCTGCTAATTAAATCAATATGAGATAATGAAGTGCAATTAGAGGCACTGGCTAGGCCGATCTTTTTCTGTAAGCACTATTTCCCTCCCTCTGGGCTCGCGCCTCTTTAGAACCTGTTAGTTTTTCCACTTCCAGGAGCCACAATCCCCACAGCAACCGTTTGGAGGAGTGATCACTGAGCTCCCAGAGGCTGCCAACGCATTCTCACACTCAAACAGTGTTCTGCTCTCCATTTATCCTCACCTACCTCACTGAGCACAGGCTGTTTACTCCCCCCTCTCCTCTGCATTGTTCTCCAGTTTCTCACATTTCCACCTCTGCTTCTTATTGCTTCTTCTCTTTCTTCTAACCTGGCACCTTGTAAGTTGCTCTTTTTTCAGAATCAGTGAATTTGTATTTCAAAAGTTGCTATAACAGCTCAGAGGAGGATGCAGTGCTCTGCTGCATGAGGTGAGAATGTTTCAAACTTTTGTTAATTAGACACCTGTTTTAAACTGAAATATTCAATTTGTTATTTGGCTAAATTACATATTTATAAATTGTACTAATACTTAACCACTGACCTTTTTTCTTCCAATAAAACCTCCTTATGAATACAGCTAATCATTATTAGTATTACTTTACATCATCATTTTATTATCTTCTGGGTTTGCCACCTGATTCTTAAAAGTCACCAGATGGCACTATTTAGCTTTCACATACTGCTTAAAGAACGCAACAAGAGCATGTTAATCGTTGTTTCCTCTGATGCAGAACTTCACCAGCAGCTTCCTCCCTGAAGTCAGTGGTCATGATTGACCTCTATCTGCGCAGGGTCATATTTAACTCTGCAGTTTTACACTGTGAGGTGCTACCAGACAAGCTACGAGTGAAACACTCTTGAGAATTCAGCTTTCACCAGCTAAACATCTGTGTCACACTATGAACATGAAGAAATGTCACCCTGATCTGATCGTCCCTGCCACTCTCTTAGATATTTACCGCATAAAATGAGCTGAAAAGTCAACAAACATTTTCAGATGGAAGGGGGAAAACAGGTGAAAACAGGAATTGTTCTCCATCAGGTCTGTCTTCATGCTTTCCCTTTGGCATCGGGACCACTTAGCACTGGCATCTTCACAACACGCGTGGTGACGTCTAATGGGCTTTTAAGAGCTTCGCAAGGGGACTATTTGTGTACCATCAGTGGAAGCCTGTGATCGCTATGTGACAACAGTATTTTAAGCTAGCTCCACAGCAGTGTAGGATGAGTACCCTGAGCTGTGGCTTTCCCCAGGGGAGCGTATGCTACTGAGATCTAACAGCTCAACTTCTCTCCCACTTTCCAACTCAGGTGTCTGTTTTCAGCGAGACAACTGAAAAGTCTTGATTTCTCCTTTGCACCAGAAAATGCATGTTTGTGAAGAAATAGAGCAAGACTAAACAGGGCGTTTTTCGACACCCGCTTCGCAGAAGAGGGAAAGTTTTGATTTGTTGCAGGAGATGTTTGGTTTTCCCCAGAGACATAAGAGTCACACTTATTTTATTATTTTCAATTGACTCAACATGGAAATTGTTCCCTGTTTGTGGGTACGCTCATGTTGCTCAGTGACTTTACTTCTGCCATGAAGTGGCATTATTACAGGGTAGTCGGCACACAGTGACCTCTCTTCATAGACAACCTTCAAATTCCAAGTAGACGTTGTTGAACCTGAAATTCAACATCGGTAAATGCAATTATGGTTTTCTTAAATGTGTTATCTGTATTTTGTACTGCATTTCATTGTTGCTTCATTACTGTGAAAGCATACACTTTGCGCTTGTCCCCCCATGCTTTAGTTGTAGGTCTCTCCTGAAAATGAGATCTTTCTCAATGAGACCTTTTTTTTTTTTCAACGTGTCTGCACGGAGCATGCATGAGTGAAGAGGGTGTGAACATTTAGGGTATCACAATGTAAAAAACTATGTCTAGGTAGTAACTCAGAATAAAGGTAGAGCTTTCACTTACTACAAACCGGCTGTTCAGAGAGTTACTAAAGAGGATAAATCTTTGAAATTGTACCAAACTACAACGGACTGCAGAGCCTTTTTGTGCCCATGCAGGCAAAACCTTATTTTTTCCTTTCCATGTTTAAAATAATAATACAAAAAAAAAAAAGCTTAAAAATGCATGTATTTTATTTGTTATTTAATTTGTTCTTCTTCTATTAAAGCTTTGGGGTACAGGCATGCACTGGAACTGGTATTTAAAAAAAAACATTATTTCAAGGAGGCACATCCTATCTGTTTTTTTTCATATTGTAAATTAAAAGGTATAAGATCCTTACATGAATGCATTCAAATTGTTTTGTGTTGTTTCTGTACCCTCACAAAACTAGAGGAGAATAAAAGAAAAAGTTGGTCACAAAAACATTTTTTTAACCTTACATAAAGCTTGTTCACAAAAACAGATCATTTAAAAAATGTTTTATTAAATGTGACTGCAAGGGCATTTTATTCCATAAAAAAAAGAGGGAAAAAAGTGTTAATGTTTACAATGTGCTGGCATTTGAACAATATATGACAAATGAAACCAGATGTTTGGCTTTTTTGTAAAACTTTTCCAGGCAGCCACCATCCCCAATCCAGAAGAAAAGAAAAGTGTATAGTGAACTGTCATGTTCACTCATTTTACTAAGTTCACTAATAAACTCACTGATTCTGTGGTTGCAGATGTTGTTGCTTCCCACCAGCTCACAAACTCCACTTGACCCCAACAACAACGGTACAGTTTTTTTTTCTAATTACTTCTAATAGCGGTCAGTGGGGGACACGTCATGTCCAGTGGACACTACACAATAAATGGATGGAAAAAGAGCAATGAGCTTTGTGTATGGAAATTATCATTATGTATAGATTTATGTCAGATACAATAGAGTATGTGGAATAAAACAATTAGCAGGAGTGGGGGTATGATGGTGGAGTCTAATTGTTTACTCTCCTGTTGCTGATAATAAAGTAAAATATTCCATTGCACCTAACTGGTCTCTTTGCATAATGAATTCCTGGAGGAGTGAATAGAGTGAAGTGAGCAGTGGGCTGAGCTGGGTCTGTGATGAGTGCCAATCAATTATCATTTCCAGCATTACTTCATCAAAGGAGAGGTGCATGGAAGGGAGGGATGTGAAGATTGAATCTGGCATGCTATAAAATACTGTCTATCTAAACAATTCATAATATCTTTTAAGTCTTCTTTATTTCAAATAAATGAAATCATTACATTGCATTGAAACAAAACTGCTCATTTTCACTGTAAATTAATGTTTGAATGATACATTTAGCTGAGACGAGTGATTAGTATGTTTTCTTGTTTCCTTTGTTTCAAAGTATTTCAGTAATTTTAACTGCAACAGGAATTAGGATAGTTATCTTGGCATCATTTTTTGCAAAAAAAAAGAAGAAAATACAAGACATGACTTTGTAAGATAGTGTTTTTATTTCTGGTGTAAAGTTTATAATAGCAACCCAAGGCAGAGATGGAGCCGAAGGAGAGAAGAGAGAGATGGGGTGGAGATTAGGAATGTAGAGTGTGGGATGTTATCTCAGCTGTGAATGAGACAATATAATTATGATATGGAAATGATGCTGAAAAAGGAAAGTTGAGCAGACTGGAGCTTATCTTGTCAGAATGGCACATTGCCTACCATCTTCAATATCAATTACTAATGTCTCAATAACAATTACAAAATAATTGGTCTATTTAGGATTCTATTCTGTTCTTCAGTAACAATATTATATACTTGAAATCAATTTGCTGTGCCCCTTGAAACATAAATGAGTTTTATGCTATGCATGCATTGTTTATTTAAGTAAAAGCCAATAATGCTGAGTGTGATTGGTGATACATTAGTGAGATGGAAACAACTGAACAGTGCTACAGACTTTCTTTGAACTTTTCTCACCAGGGAGAACTTTTAGCAAGTGTGTGCACAGAATGCACAAATAGTCTCTTCTTAATCTTTTATTGGAGAACAAATTCAAACTCTTTTCACCCTTCATTTTAACACACGCACAGGCAGGCGAACACTCACACATACACACAGAGTGAATCTGCCATTTAATAATTATGAGGCGTAAAATCCTTGCCGATGGCGAGCATACTGAAGGATGTAATTATGACCTCTTTCAGAGAGCCCACGCTCAGTGGCAATGCCTACATTTCCACAGAGAGAGAGAGAGAGAGAGCGAGAGAGAGAGAGAGAGAGAGAGAGAAAGAGAGAGAGAGAGAGAGAGAGAGAGAGAGAGAGAGAGAGAGAAAAAAAGCTCCCAAGAAATGACAGGAAAACGTGCCCTTCATTGCAATTAAGGACAATAATTCTCAGCAAGAAAATTGTTTCAATTGCTTTTCAGCCCAGGAGCAAAATAGCATTGATGGGGGGGATGGTTTGAAATGGAGGTGACGGTTGGATGAGGAGTGACATTTTAGATGGTGGAACTGTTGGTTAAGTGTGTGTTAGGAATTCAACTATGTGAGAGGTTGCAGCGAAATGAGAAAGTAGAACCATGAAAAAGTACATGTAACTCAAAAAATGTGTATCAACATGATACATGTATCTTTCAGGCGGGGATCAGGCAGTAATAGTAGAAGATATGCCATTCATGTGTTTCACTTACCTAAAATTATTCTTTGCATGCAGAACAGAGTTTTTATGCAAGTTGTTTTTTTCTGTAAGCTGTTGGAAGTGTTATGTCTTTTTTATTGCTTAATTCAATCGGAATGGAGTGAAAATAAAACATTTTCAAGAGAGTGTTAACATTTTTGAACATACCGAAGAAATTGGAATATTAATATGAAATGTATGTTTTGTGTAAAGATAAATGCTTTAAACTAAATAAAGAACATCTTATCATACATAGCATATGTCTGGCTAGGTTATCCTGAGTGCTGCACTTCATCTAGAGCTAGTCTGCTGCATCTGTATCTCACCCAGCTGTGTATAATACCACAAGAAGTTGGTGGAAAATTCCTTAAGTCTTTTAGTGCTGCATAACAAGTTTTGTTTAGTAACAGCCACAGTGTGAGGTTGAAGGTCTATTCCACTGAGAACAGCAAGAACTGCTCATGCATCCACTGATAAAATTATGACGAGGCACCACCATGGTTTGGTGTAAGAAAGAAAGAAACCACATATATTATCCAGCATTGGTGAGCATCTACTCTCTAAAGCCCGCTCCAGAGTCAAAGTGCTGTGATTTATCAAGACCTTTGGCCCTGCTGCACAAGCAAAATGAGAATTTCCTTTAAAAATCAATACAGTATTGCATATTTATTATGGCACAAGGGCTTGTAAATTAAATCTGGAAATGATTAGAGAGTAAGGAAGATTAGATATAAATAACATCATAATTTATTGTGTAATATTGTGACGTCCCTGCTCTTAAATAAAATATTATTTACCCTGATCAAGTAATGTTTTAGACTGGCCGACAACCAAGCAGCAGGGCAAGAGTTATTTTCATCCCTTTAGAATAACTCTCGCTAGCCAAGCTCACATCTCTGGACTACAGTAAACATCTGGATTCTCAAAAGATGTATTGTGCAATTGTTTTAAAATAAACTTGGAACTCTGCAATATACATTTAAGTTAATGAAATTACTACTACCATTGTTGTTACATACCCGGGGTAAAAATGTTTTCACTATTATATTTCGAATGAAAAGCGCTAACAACAAGGTCTGTGGATTATCCGGATTAACAGGGACATTGTTTCTGGAAGGACACATGGCATTTAGTTTTTAAAATATGCATTTTCAGATGAATTTCTCTTCACCTACTTTGTAATGAGGTGGAAGCAAAGTTATTGTGGTTTAGATCTCAATACCTGGGCACAACTATCTGCATAGCTCGGGGTAAGTGATTGGGGTAATTTGAGAATTTTATTTTATTTTTGGAACAAAGTTTAGGTTGAAAAAAGGTGTTTCTCTTCCTTTTGCTACTATTGCTTTGACAGAGGTGGCAAATTGATATAATGTCTTGTATGAGATGTATGAGAGTAAGATGTACCTGCAGCTCAGGCTGCTATCTTTACAACATGATGGTGAGGACAGCTGGACTCTGCGAGGAGCGGGCTGCATGCGGGTGATCCGAATGCTGTGTTTGTGTACAGTATGAAATCCTGTGGTAGGATTGCATCTGTGGTAGCTAGCGGAACAAAAGTCTGAATGAGGAGAAACGGGCACCACAGGGAAATGGAAAGCAGCTTTAGAGGAGGGAGGCATGCACACACGTGCGCTGGCTGTTTACATTGGGCTGGGACAATACACGCCGATGCATTCCAGCGCTCACGGTGGGCCCACCAGATCCGGATCCATGTTTTCACGCTTGACTTTTCATTACCTAAATGTGCATATGTGTGTCTAAGTGTCTCAGGATTCTGTGCTCTCTCATGATATGTAAAAGCACAAAGTTCCGTAGCTTCTTAGAAGGGAATATTTATGTGTATTTTTTTCTTTGTTTTCGGACCATTAGCATACACCTCTGCATGTCTGTCATTTCCCTCAGGTTGGTGGTGATTTGACAGGTAGAGTGCCCGCTGCAGGGGTCACATACATCCCAGATCCCTTTTCTGTCTCTAAACAGTTAACATGGCTCTTGTCCACTCCCCCTCCCCCTCCCACCCCCCTGTCTCCCCCTCAGCAAGCAGAGGGTCTGCCGTCTTTACTGCAATCAAAATTCACAAGAAAATTGAATCCTTTATATGCATAACAAACAATGCGGAGGAAATAAAACATTCAGCCGAGCTGTCAGGTCCTTTCAAGAATCAATACGAGGTCTTTCATCTGCGTCCCAACCTCTTCCTGGTAATTATCCTTCATATTTTATGCCCCCCTCTCCGCCTCTACCACACACATGCACATCAACACACTCACATATATATACAGACACACAATAAAAGTACTAGTTTGCATAAATCCTTATTATTTGTGTTTTTGTAATTATAATACATTGCTAATTTCCAACAATTATAGTTTTGTCAGCTGCAGTTCATTATCAATCAATAACTGTTGAAATTCATTGTGTGTTTTCCTATAGGCCTGCAGTATAAACTGTGAGAAATCAGAAGGAGAGAGAGCGAGCAGTGTCCAGTCAGATGCCTTGATCAGGATTAAAGTGTTGTCAGTGACAGAGTGACGTGCCCTTGAACAGAATCACCCTTAAAGTGTCCTGTCATCACATTTCTGCCTCCCATTATTAGGGCCAGTTGGGCCTCTGGGACGACAGAGAGTGATTGGGCAAAGCCTTGCTTCTCCCAACCAGGCTTGAGCCCCCCCCCGTGATACCAGACAAAAGATAAAAAGTAGAAAGAATGGATGAGGTCTTATTGGTCCCATGGCAGAGATAGTTATGAAACTGTGAGCTGAGTAGAATACCTGAGTGGTTGCTGTGTGAATCGACCAACCAGCAATGAATAGTTGAGCGTTTAAGCCTCCATATATGATGTGCACCCACTGGCAAATATTAAACTATTGCCAAAGCTTTTTTTCACCTGTCTGACCACGGGATACTCTTGATGAAAAGCAACTGCGTTTTTGCTTTTTCTGTATTGAGTTTTACGCAGTCTTCAGAGAGAGTTCCTTCCTCACTGTAGGGCTGTCGCAGGGAAGGAATTCCCCCTGCGGTGACAATGTTTGGCTCAACAGCGTGATATGTGGTATTATTGCCTTTTCTTTTTTTTTTGCAAATTACTTCATTTATTCTGATTTCAGCGCTATATAAATAAGCTTTATTGTTAGGCTATTATTAGGTATATTGTTGTTTTGTAAATGAAAAAGATGACACCTTTTAAACTAATTAAATGCTTTTTGATAGTTAAATTCAGAACACAGAAGGGCAATGAGGCGCAGCGTTTTTTTCAGCTGAGGCACTTTGGCTGTATCTGCTTGCTATGATACGAAATCTCCAGAAGTAAAAATGTTAGCAGACGATAGCTCTTGAGGAAGGGAAGGCTGAAGCGTGTGGGAAGAGAGGACGGACCCACTGCTCTATGTCTATTCACTACTCTTCCATTGTTGTTGTTGTTGTTCAGCGCTTGTAGCCTACATGTGACGGTTGGTCTTTGTGGTATTTGTCCCTCCTCCATTGTGACTGCACAGAATGCAGCGTTTTACCCAAAGTGGAAAATGTTTTGTTGGTAGCATAGTGTAACTATGTGGTGCTCCCATTGCAAGAATTCGAAAAATAAAATATAACCTGAACATAGCGGTTGTGGCGGTTGTTCGCCATCCCCTGTGGTTGGCTTGACAATAGTGCGGTGTTACAATATTGAGGTTATTTCGACGGCCCTACCTCACTGTTTACCGTCTTCTACAGTACAAGTAGATAAGCTAGCAAAGCAACCTAAAAGTAGCCTACTGCTGCCTGCGGCTGTATCCATCTGTTACATCATGACCTTCATTTTGCAGGTTGTAGCGGTCCGTCGAGAGTCTCCCATCTCACCACCCCTACTTTTCTGCTAAAGACAAAACAATTGATACTACTAAACAAGGGTCAGACACTTTTCTTTCAACTAACAAACTGTGATTAAAAAAATGCATTTCTTTTTTCTCTTTTTTAGCTTGATTTTCAGTGCAAGAACAGAAAATCTGGCCAACGAGAATCCTCTGAGACAGAGAGGCCGTGTGGTAGTGCGTATGGGCCTGGGAGGGTGTGATGGAAGGGCTCTAATGAGGCATAGCAGAGAATGAAATATTAAAGTTTCTAATTAAATAGAGAGACCTCTTCCACTCTCGTCAAGGTTGTTTGGACCATTATCTCTGCCATGTGATCAGCAGTGACCCGATCCGTTTAGGAGTTCCCTCGTGCTGGAACTGACAGAACACGCGCACACTCACACGCACGCACACACTCTCTCTCTCTCTCTCACACACACACACACACACACACACAGACACACACACAGTACAGTACAGTACAGTACAGGCACCTATACTGTACACACACACCTATCAACCTGTTGGAGAGAAATCTCCCAGTGCGAAGCCTTTCACACTATCTGCACTTTACAACTGACAGTCATGTGTGGAGTTGGAGGCACTCTCAACAGTTATGATTATTATTTATTGAAAGAAAAAGAAAGAAAAAGAAAAAGGCATTGCTGCTCTCCTTGACATTTAGACCTGTTTGACAATCTGCTGATTTCTGAAGGTGAAACCTGCCTCTGGGACAGAAATACAGCAGAAAAAATGAAAAGAAAGAGGGGCGACAGAGTGCCCTGTAAGAGAGACAGACAAGGAAAAGAAAGAAAAGAAAAGAGGCTTTCAGGTGCTGTGGACTGGAGCCTGTGGAGTGTAGAGGTGAAGAAACCTTCCATCTAAAACTCTCCTCTGCTGTGGAGCATAAATGTGAGAGCAGCTTGTTTTCTCAGACCTGGTGAAAACGTAAAAAGGCCTTGCTCTTTACAAGCACTGAGGCCTGGGACAAAGAGACCTGGGGCCTGCATACTGCTGTATATTAAGCAGACAGCCATTGTGTATGGAATAACTACCATCCTTGCTTGAATTTTAATCATACTGTTTTATTAAGCTCACTGGGGTTTTTCCTTGACACAGTTTTAATGATTTGTCCAGCATGCCGGGTGTGTTGTAACCACATTCTGACACTGCAGGTCAAAGTCAAAAGCATAAAGGAATATATTTCTCATAAAAAAATATATAAATATATCTGATTTATCCCTGTGTTGACTTTTTTTTTTTTTTATCCTTTGCTGCATATTGTATAGATTTTTCTGTAATAGTAATGAAGAACCCTTCATTATTTTATTCTATTTATCTACACATGCTAATCTATTTATTTTAAGAAGAGTTTTGATTTAAAAGACATGACTATTGACATGATCATATTGTATAATATCTACGGACTACTCTTATATAGCGCTTTTACTTTTCTAACGGACAAAGTGCGTAAATGTTGCGTCTCATTCACCCATACACAAACACACACAAACACACACACACACACACACATACACAAGACGCTGCTCAATTCACCTGCAAACTGTAAATATATCAAAATGTATAATATGAGAGCAACTTTTAACTATAAAGTGAAGCCATTGCCAAAGTGCCTTAAACCTGCATTCTTTCTGCTGAACTTGAGGCTTCAAAACGGCAGTCCACAAGCCAATGGGTGACGTCACTGTGACTCCGTCCAGTTATAAACAGTCTATGTATACATCACATGGAGGAAGGGAATACATATTGCAGCCAATTGGGCATATATATGTGGCACTCTGTCCCCTGCAGGAGTAGGCGCTCAGGGACTCAGAAGAAGCTTGAGTACCCAACAACAACAACACAAACACAACATTTTGTCTAAGTGTCGCACAAAGGACGAGCCAGTCTGGAAAATGGATCCGTCCCTGGTCTGACCAAATATCAAAATATCCTCTTTAACTTCCAACATTTTTAAGTTCTGTTTCACTGCAACAGTTTGTATTTCTTAGAGGAGAAGTAAACAAAAACACTGTACAGCAGTTACTGTAAAAAACATTTTCATATATGTCGTATAAATATTCATACAGTCGTGGAAGGCAACTGGCTGCTTTAACTTTTGATGTCTTTGTGTATTTCTGATGGGCTGGAAAAGTCTTTCAGTGACACTTGGACTGATTTTGAATTATCTGGTTTTAGATGCTATAAAACAGAGGAACAGGACAGTCCGGGTTGATTGTGGCTGTAAAAATGACACAAGTAGTCTCAGAGTCTAAAGTCTAAAGTCTAAAAATATTCTGTTTCAGCAGAGTATTGTAAAATTCACAGGGGGAAAGACTCTACTTTGAAGTGTGTGAAATCTGTTTACTTTTTTGTCTGCCGATTGAGTTTTACTTCACATTGAAATGGTGGCATGGAGCAAACAAATCTGATCCAATCTAAAAACAACGCACACACACACACACACACACACACACACACACACACACACACACACACACACAATCCCTCCACATCTCTTTCCAGTGATCTGTCTTGATCCTGGCTGTACACTGCACATCAAACACACTATGTTGAGCATCCGCTGCCCCTGAGCACATCACCTCCAATGGCATGCATGGACGTATACACTATGTGTTAAACTCCTGTTGGTTTCTGACTCTATGCTCCTAACTTATACTCCTTCTCCTCTGGTCTGTTTTCCCTCTGGAGACTTCAGCCTGATTGGATTCTGAGAGAGAGATCGAACATAGAGGTCAAAGAGAGCCTCGAGGACGGTCCTCAACTGAGTGTGTGAGTGTGTGTGTGTGTGTGTGTGTGCTGCCACACGCCTCTGGTCAATTCATGTGCACTTTGACAGGGGAAAGTGTCTTATGAACTACACACCTCACTGTAGGTTGTATTAGAATTTATTGACATGTACCTATCTGCAGCATAATGAGCTCAGTTCATATGCGTGCATGTTCATTATTAACCTTTCGTTTACAATGTATCATCGAGGCAATTTATCACTGTATGATCGCCTTATTAATCATACGATACGAGACATCAGGACACATTTTTTGCTGACTTGAATTGCGCTGTGTCGCTCCAATTTTGCAGCTCTATAGGAACATGCAGTACAATACTAATAGAGGCTGCTGTGCCTGGGTTAAACCCACGCTCAGCCATATAAGCACCGTGAAGTCAATTAATTTCTAGCTGCTTAATGACTTGGAACCTCGGTGGTGCAGACACCCCGCCCCTCGCCCACATCTCCAGATTGATTGAGTGGATTTCTTGGACATGGTGCAGAATCCACAGATACGCAGTGAGGGATGATCACATTCAATTTTCCTATTACTGCAAGTTAAAATGCCATCAGGATCCTGTACCTGCACTTTAAAAAAAAACATTGTCAGAATTAATATATTTATGTCAAAAAGCTGAATTTCAAACAGATCTTTTTGCTGTGGAGAGAGCCAACCATATAGTGCATGTGACAGAACTAGCTTTAGGATGTGTTTGCCATAACCTATAATGCACATGACATGCACGTATAATGTGAAGGTCACAGTGTACTCTGTGTACATGTGACATGTGTGCACAGACTGGACTTTGTTTTACCCTGGGATATCATCATTCTAACTTCACGATGCAAGGAGGCGAATAATTACGTCACTCAGAAAACCATCAGTCCTCCACGCTTGGGTCACTTCCTTGTCCTCCCTCTTCTCCTTCTCTCCCTGTTCTTCTGCCCTTCACCACATACATGTCTCCTTGACGTGGGGTGGAAAACTGCCCCTCCACAAACTGTCCGCTTGTTTATTCCCTGTGATTCCTGAGACTAGCAAAAATGCACTGATCACTATCCCTACTGTTCAAGGCTACCTGAAGGTTCTTGTCCTCTCAGTCTCTCCTGGGCAGAGGAGGATGGAGGGAGGGGAAAGATAGAAGGAGAGATTGAAAAAGATGGGTGGGGGGGGGTGGGAGGGGGGGCGGTGAGGGAAGGGGGGGGGGAGAGAGAGAGAGAGAGAGAGAAAGATAGAGGGAAAGAGAGATATGGGAGATGTGGGGAGGCAGGTTGTAAGTGAATGAAAGTGTGTGGGTGAGGGAAGGTGGGGTGGGCAAGCCGTGAAATTGCTCCAACAGTGGCGACATCGCTGTGCGCACTGCTTCAACCAAGGCCTCAGCCAGTCTCCTGCAATAGGACCCCAACTCCCCCCACACCACAACTCCTCAGCTCCCATACCCCAGACCCCCTCCTGTCTGTCTTTTTTTTTTTTTCAGGTCTGTTGCACACGGGGCGGAAAAGATCGTATTTATCACCTGTCAGCATTTGGCAGCCCTGAGTTACGCGACGCAGGACAGCATAAAATTATCATACACAGGCATGAAATTACAAAACCGCCCGGGGACCCCACAACAAAATTATTTCATTTTTTTCCCCAAAAAAGGATGGAGGGTGTTTGGTTGTGAGGTGAGGGGGTGACAGGTGAGAAGTGGGGGTGACAGACGGGAGGTGCAGCAGAGAGATGCAGGAAGCGGTGTGATAGAGAGAAAACTCCAAGAGGACATGTTGGGAAACTGTCCTTCCAACTCAATGTGTGATAAAATAAAGGCTGGCTCAGGCTCAGTGGCAGTGACGCCGCCACCTTTGGTCAAAACAAACTTCTGTAGGGGGTCAAATATCTATCTGCAGCTTACTTTGGTTATATATAAACAGTCTTTTACCACGTTTTTACATAACTGCATGTCCACATCGATTGAAAGAATCATTTAAAATTAAATCATAAAAGTCATATAGCTTTAGACCTCTAAATGTTTTGTGTAATGAAGAGGATGTCTTTAATTGCAAATGCACGCTGTTGAGTTGAAACTGATGAGTATGTCTTTCTGTTTTACCTTTTACAAGGGCAATTAAAGTGACCTTTTTCACCTGCCTTTTGGAAGTCTGCTTCCTTGGCAACCTTAGTCCGCCTATTGTGTGTGAGTGTGTGTGTGAGTGTGTGTGTGTGTGTGTGTGTGTGTGTGTGTGTGTGTGTGTGTGTGTGTGTGTGTGTGTGTGTGTGTGTGTGTGTGTGTTTGTGTGTGTGTGTGTGTGTGTGTGTGTAGGACAGGATGGCATTGACGGACGGAGAGGTGGCTTTACATAGGTCCTCCATAATACTGTGGGTATACTAAATGCTTCATTAACGCCACACACAGGAAATGGAGGGTCAATATTTATAGACCTTGTGCAGAGCACTATGTAGATACGGGATCTATTGGCTTGCATTCTAGGGAGGGGAATCAAATTAAGTCAACGAGGGACTGGAGTTTTTCTCTCGGTCTCTCTTCCTCTATGAGACGGTCAATTTCCCAACGATTGCCAGTGGTGGCTGGCCGCCACAGGCTTGACCCCAAATGTGTGGAGGGGAGGGAGAGCTGCACTGTTGAGGAAGTCAGTGAAGGTGGCACTGGAGATAACTCTTTAAGGTATTGTAAGGTCTTTTCCAGAGAGACATACTGTGGTAAACAAATGAGAGTTACCTTCATTTTGTCATCTCTCTAATACTCTTATACTTTCTTTACTTTGCAGCATTAGCGTATTTTAAACCATCCCCACATTTGGCCAAAACTTTAATGATGTGAAAATGTTTAACATTGCATTTAACAGAACAAAAAAGAAAAATAACTCTTGGACTTTTACTCTTCAGGGTGAAAAATGTGTAAGGTAAATTTGGTAGAAGAAGTAGAGAAGATGATACTCTATGGTACATTAGCACAAAGAGAGGGAGAAGGAAAAAGAGAAGGGAAGAGAGAGAGAGAGCGCTAGAGAGTGTGTGTTTGAGAGAGAGAGAGAAAAAGGAGGGAAGATATTGCCATAATTCCTGTGTGTCGGCATGGCTGTTAGGAGCTCAGGTGGTTGAGCGTTTGCCCCGGCCAGGCCTCATCAACGTGAAGGGCGATCTCATCCTTTCTGCATCTCTCCTCTCCTCGGCTTGATTAATTGGGTTCCAAATACGCCAGCGGAATACGTAATGCGCCCCTCACAACAGCGCCCCCTCCCCACCTTAACACCCCCCTCCCTCTTCCACCACAGACACCCTTCCTCCCCTCCACCTGCCTCCCAACCTCATTGCTCTCCTGTTCCTCTTCCCACCCCCCTCCTTCTCTCTGTCTCACCTCCGTCTCCCTCCCTCTCCTCATCCCAGACCCTCTCTCATTCTCATTCCTCTCTCCATCTCTGTGTGTGCTGGCAATCTCCAAAAGACATTAGCATACACTTGGTATTCTGGGAAGGCTCGGGGGTGGGGGGAGGAGGGGTTGGGAATGAAGAAATATGAAAAACAATTTAACAATAATAATGACGCTGATGATAAAATTAATTATGCCCAGGGATGGCGGATGAGAAAAAAGGGAAGGAGGCCTCAGCAGCAGTCGCTCACCTAATTTGATTCCCAGACACTGGCGGATATCAGGTGCCATTTGACAAGTAGACACAATGACTGTGTACTGCAAAAGCTCTACATTGCTGTGTGTGTGTGTGTGTGTGTGTGTGTGTGTGTGTGTGTGCGTGTGCGTGTGTGTGTAAGTGAATTGCATGTGGAAGCGCCTGCATGTTATCCTCAGCAAAAGGTGCTGTTATAAGCCCCACAGACAACACACGGGGTGGTTCTTTTCTTTTTCACAGTATGTGTTCATAGTGACACTGTGTATGAAGGCACACCCTGCAGACAACACAGCAAATGTACATGTGTGCATACATATGCCAGCCCACCCACATCTCTGCCTGCACACTCCTGCTTAAGAAAGGCTGAGAAAAACCGAAAATACATTCTGCTTTTCAACTGCATACCACATCAGTAGCCTGTACCGGTGCACAACTCTGCAAACATGTTGACGCAAGTGATGTTGCCTCCATCTACCAAATGTAGATTTTCCACAACATGTTTTTATTTCCTTAGTCTTATGAAACATGCAGCCTCTCCCCAGGGACTGTGATTGACACATGCAAGCTTTAGGGATAGGAGTCAAGCATGACTGGCTCTCTTGGGGGGGTTAACACTTTTAGAGTATTTTTCTCCATAACTACTGCTGTAGTGATGTCTTCTGTAGCAAAGCTGTCCCGCGCTGCTATAGTAACTCATCTCATTAGGATAAACGGTGAGATCATCCTGGGTGCGGTCTGTTTCAATCTCCCTGCATCTCATGTTGCATTATCACGCCTGTCATCACGCATGTGCCACGCTGTGTCCCCTTTGTGTTATTTACACTGCGGCTTAGCACTTGCAGTTTTTCCTTTTGTAATTCCAAAACTGCACAGTCTAGGAGCAGAGTAATAAAAAACATCCTTATCTTCCTTATCCAGAAAATCTTTAAGGTTTAGGCTCTCTGTGGGTATCTTCACGTCCGTGTGTGAGAGGAGAAAGATGAGAGTGGGAGGAGAGGGAGAGGGGGCTTGATAGAAGAGAAAGGGGGCAGAGACCGGTGGCTGCACTGATTTAATTTGCGGAGGTTTGCACGACGGCGAGGCATTCCTTTTAACGATCACTAAATTGTTTTCTGACAGAACCCCACCATGCAATTTCTCCCCCCGACATTTGATTTACATATGATCTTTAAACACCACCGAGGCCGCGCTAGCTATTTGGTTATCATTCAAATCACTCTCCTCCGTGTCACACTCCAGGATAGGTCACTCTCCTCATGCCGGCTCCTGAGACGAGACGGCTGAGACGGAGGCGAGAGGGAAAAAGAGGAATGTATAACTAATGAAATAAATTGATTAAGGGGCAAAATCAATTGGTTTGCAGACCGCAATGAAGATCTAGTGCTTAATTTAGCATGGACCCTGCAAGCCTGGGCATTAGCAGCAGAAAGGGAACTGAATCTAATTGGTGCTAAATGAAGTAGTGTACAGTAATGGGCACAGGGACATTGAGAGAGGTTCCCGTCTTTTCCCTTTCCGAGCTCCCATCACCACCCTCTTTGAATGCAATCAAAGCACACCTCAACTTTGATTCTCCCTAATGCATTTAATAAGGCTAGTTTATTGGAATGAAGGTAAAAGACAGAGAGAGAGAGAGAACATTTGCATGTCTTTGAAGAATAAAAGAAGAGCACTCTTTAACCTGAGAAGTAAAAAGTCACAGACATTTGAGCATGCTGATGGAGAGTAATGATTGCAGTTTTTTTTCTTCTTTTGGTGAATGTATGAAATATCTTGACGGAGGTGGATGAATTAATTCTTAATGTATTTCTGAGGTCTGCGCAACCCGAACCCTTGATTTAATTTCCTTACACAGAATACACACTCATGCAACATGCTTCTGTCTATCCAGTGTGCTTGACAGGTGTGCAACAGTTTTTTATATTGTGTTGCTTTACAAAAGATCCATTTATACTGTCGTTTTGTCTGTATGTATGATGAAGCTGCAGAAAGGTTAAGTTAAGTTTAAGCCAATTAGAATCCCACTGAGGACGACGGGGTCCCGCTGCACATTGGCACAATTAAGGCTGATCTTTAAGATGAGACACACTGCCAGACAAACCTCTCCCCGTCAAAATGGAGTAGCTGCAAAGCACAGTGACAAAATGACATTATCTGTCTGCTTGTTCTACATCCCAACTAATGTAAAGTGAGGTTCTGACATTAAGAGGAGTCATTTTGAATGTGCGGCTGCATCTTCCAGAGAGGCCTGTTTCATGTTGACTTTTCCCATTTATTCTAAATGTTAGCACTAAAAGGACAAAAGTGCAAATATACAAATTGGATATGATACTTCTTCAGCATTCTAAAATGAAACTGGCAAATTTGTGACCAAGTGCTGGGTTGGGGTTGCATCAATAAAATTCATAGGTGGTGAAGAAATGGACATTGATTTTTTTCCCCCTCTTTCTCTGTCTTTTATGAATGTGTTCCACCTTTCCTTACCTTTTCCTGGATTGCTTTTTACAAGACAGGTTTTAGTGAGTCGCCATAAAAGCAATGAGGAGCTACTTAAGTGCACAACAGGGACAGACCCCTGTAAAGATAATCAACAACCTTTGCGTCCTTCAGAGGGGAGAGTGTGGGAGGATATAGGGATGTGAAAGATAGTAAATAAAAATGAAAGTAATTGTGAAAAAGCAGTTTTCTAAATCCTGCTTTTTAGTACCTCAGTCATGTTAAACAGCTGGAGCAATGGGGAGAGTTTCCGCAAGGTTTTATTCACATATAGAGGCAATAAACCACCTGGATGTTATCTAAAGCAGACCACATGCAGCCTGATTAAAACTGGTGGAGTTTGTTTCCATCTTTTTTGATTACAAATGCCGCTGTAACTTGTGAATTGCTTTCCTTTATAGCTGGGCAGTCTTTTCTAGTTGCTGTTTCCAGAAATTACTTTTCTATCCAGATGTCTGTAGAGAAAGCAAATATTTATATAAATAGTCTTGCACATGGTTCTGCTCTCGATCATCAGTCATATATTTAAATTTACTTTTAATTAGGTTAATGTTCGGAAGAAATGTCTCTGCTTTAGATAGTGTGCGGCTTGTTCATTGGCGCGTATGAATGAATGCTGAAAGAGACCAGAGATCTGACTCAAGATGTATTCTAACTAATATGCTTTCAGTTACTCTCTGCATCAATATTAACAGTAACCAAGAATGAAGGGTATTGGCCATGCATTCATGCCTGTGCACAGTAATTGTGATTCTGATAAATTATGGATTGGAGTGCACTGTCTGTCATATAAGGGATTTGTACATCTGATTGTAAGTGTCTTTAAACATATATATATATTTATGGAAATAAAATAGTGAATGATGTGTAGGAATATGTCAAGCTATTGAGAAGATAGAGAGAGAAAGAGAGGGAGAGAGAATGATGCTATGGCAAGTGGCTCAGAGTAGGAGAGTTATCAAAGTGGCTCTATGCATGTGAATGAGTCTATTGATCGCTGGGTGGATCGATGCTGTATTTATAACACAGGGGAAGGCTGAATCAATGCATACTTAATGTGTAAAGAGGCGGGGATGCTGGGGCAGGGGTGCAGGGCAAGGGCAGGAGGTGGGAGGAGACGAGGGGATGTGAGGATGGAGAGGTGGAGGCTTGTTAAATAACTGGCGTTTACATTTTCTGTTTACTCAGCACTGGCAAGGCTGTGTGTTTGGAATGTTTTAGTGCGGGAGGTTAGGCGTCCCTCACATCAGAGCCTGTTATTCTGATGAGCTGTCAATCAAAACTCCATCCACGGTGATCCATGTGTGTGCCCTCTAAGCGACAGTTTATCTAAAGTCTAAACCTTTACAGCAGTGTATGATGTGGACTGAAAAATGTCTCAGAAATAAAAAAAAAAAGCCTTTTTCCTTACTCCCTTAGACAAAGTCGCACACTTGCACTCACACAGAAGATGCAATAGCAGACCATGGTGAAGGCTCTCAAGAAAGGCCTCCAGACTCCCCTCTCCACATGCTGCTACCATACAAAACAATTAGCATTTTAATTGTTTTGAGTTTTCTCTTCTGCTGCATGGGTGTATGCCTGTAAGGTTGCATAATTACAATACTATCTTCTGGTTTGGAAAACATTTCCTTTAAATAAATTATTAAGTTTCTTTGTAATCAATTTGAATTATCTGATTGTACAGTTTCAACTCTGAAGAACTAACTCTGCAATGTAAATGAGTAGTGTAATCTGGAAAATAAAACTACACTTACAGCGCATGGTTTTGGATAAACACACACAAACACAGTAACAAACTAATTCCACAGTCAACTTTAGTTCTTATCTGTGTCTGATAAGACAGGAAGTGACGAATGCTTTCACTTCCCCACAGACACATCGCATGTTGACGGCCGGAGTGGAGCTCAAGCATCATGTCGAGACGAGGTTCTTCAGTTCAAAGTGCTCCCAGAGAACACATAACATTTTACTGCGTTCTCCTGGCTGGGAAATTTTTAGTGAGAATACTCCTGTGGGTCTGATTTGGTTTTTGACTTTTATAGTATCCTACTGAAGACTGGAGGAGAGGACTCACTCACTGCCATCGTAAACACACATGCAGGTGGACACACACACACACACACACACACACACACACACACACACACACACACACACACACACACACACACACACACACACGTGAACATACACATACAAGCTTATATTTATGGTAGGAAAGGAGTATTATGGACTGTTTCCTATACCTTCGTCTGAAATGTCAGTAAGTAGAAGGATACCACAAGTGGTAAAGACTGTTCCCTACAGTGGCCATGACCTGAGGCTCCAAAGTCATTAAACCAGCTATGCGTCCTGGCTAATTAAAGGTTAAGTCAATACAACAGAGAGGCCTTGAAGCTAGCAAACAACAAATAAGAGCTAGAAGAGGCACCAAATGTGACAAACATAAACATCTAGATCAGATACAGCTACAGTATTTGGTGTCATTCCCCACCATAAAGCAATTTGACTGTAGCCTTGACCAATACCACAGTGTCCATCCAACACACCCAGTGTTGTTGAGGATTGCATTAAGTGTGTTTTTGTTTGACCTGGCAACAGAGAGCCACCTTGAGAAGTTGTTGTTAAAAGGCTCTGGCCGAGGTGAGCAGTCTAGTCATCCAGCAGGTGCTCGGCAGGAGGACCATTTCCCAGAGATTTATGTCCCTGAAAAGCTTACAGGGAGGTTCATGGAAAGCTCACAGAGGTCAGGGAGCTGATTCAATTTCAGCTCTGTGTTAATTTTTACCCGATAAAATTCTGCAAGACAAAGAGTAGTAGAATCTTTATGGATTCAAGTTTAAAGTTCTTAGAGCGGTATGCAGTTTTGGATTACGGACACAGCACACTTATGTTTAGCAAATGAGGCAAATAGGACGAGAGACACAAACAATCTAACTTTCTCTGAATGGTATTCACAGTCGTTCAGGATGAAAGGAATAGTTTGACACTGGGAAATATGCCTTTTTTTGTACTGGCCATGACCGGTGACCAGCACATTTACACACATGTGCTACATGATAGTTTAACGTTTGCACACAGCTGCACAGACAGTAACGTCACAGCCAACAGACAACATATCTCCGAAGGTCTTCAGTATGAGTGAAGAAGACATAAAGCTCGCAATTTGTCACAAGTGCAAAATGAATAAGCAATGGAGGAACAATCTTAAAACATTTGGAACAACTAACTTCAGAAACATATTACATTGTAATTCATACCTATGCATGCTGCTCAGAGTAATTGCAGTGACAAATTCATCTGCCAACAGCACGGAGCTAACAGCTAATATTAACAGAGGTTGCATTGACTTGCATTATGATGCGTTCAAGCTCTAAGTAAATTACAACGCGATCATGTGTTCAAATGTAATCTTATAAAATTTAGATTTTGGCGAGAAACTCAAATAAATACAGTCGCTTGAAGGAAATGTTTTCTCGGCAATATAAAATAGATCTGACATGGTATTGTGACCTGTTTAATTTAATAATTACCACTAACTCTAAGCAGCTTAGCATATAAAACTAAAACTACTAATGCCAATCTTTTTTTTCAAAGCAAATATATAAAAAATACAATCATTCATTTCCTAATCATTTGAATTGTGTGTGTTGTATGAAACTAACCACTATAGCTTTGCATAAAGTCTTAGAAAATTGCTAGCTTGACCAAATGTAACAACATCTGAACTATTCCTTTAAGTTTTGTGTTTTAATCTCTATTTAATTTGGGTAAATAGGTCACAGCGACAGTTTGTTACAGTTTGGGACACTCTTCTCTGTTGCAGACCCACTTTTCATTTAATTTTTCAGAAACATCTTACATACAGTATAGTATAAAAGTACAGGAGCATAGTCATAGAAGTTTTAGAAGAGGAGGAAGTGTAACTATAGCATAAATATGTTTCCAACAATGAGCAGTGCTGCTGCCTGTATCCTTGACTTCGAGACTCAGCTCTGGACGTAAGTCTTATATAGCTCTCCCCCCATTTGAAACTCACATCTAAAAAGCAAACATTTCTCTCTCTCTGTTCATGCGCACCATCCGGGTCCCTGGTCTCCTGCACGTGTTGGCTCTGCTCCAACCCCAGCATCTGCTTTCTGCGTCCTGAGTCCCATCCAGCACAAGGAATCCCTCCTCTGGATGGAATGTTTCTGCTCACAGGAAAATAGATCCCTGCAAACTCTTAACTGGTATTCAGACTGTGTATATTGTAAGCCGTTCATAATGATAAGACCTTTCACAACAAGGAGGGCTTCCGCACACTCAGCTGAACATGAATTGGCAGGTTCAATAGGCCATTAGTGCAATGCGGGGACAGCACAAAACATGACATAAAAAGTCATAACAACTCAATAATACTCCCTGTAATCAGGATACAGTACAAGCAGTTGATGCCGACTTAAAGTAGCTGTGAGGCCTAGTAAATCACAGTATAACACGTCATGTCCAACATTACATACACTCAATATAAATTTACATCCGCATGCTAGGTATCGATACTGTATCCATGTAGTTACAGTATGTCATGCTACTTCTCACAATGCGCCTTTGAATGTCAAGCAGAGGTAAACTCAAATCAGCATGGACAGTAAAGCGCACATCTATCCACCCACCTGCAGTGCACGTGTAAATTGACATACACACACACACACACACACACACACACACACACACACACACACACACACACACACACACATAGGTGTGAAAGGTGTGTGCAACGGGAAACATTACCTCTATAACTCAATTTAGAGTGGGATGTTAAAGTGAATACACAATATGAAAAATGAGCATGCAGTTACAGTTGAAATATGGATGTTCACAGGTACATATATTTGTCTGCACGCTGAATCATTTAATCTCACCTCTCAGAGACTGGAAAATCCTTTCACGAGTAAATTTATTCTGTGATTAATCCTGGGACAGTAGAAAAATATTATTCATGAATTTTTCAAATGTTTTAACATTCAATTCAAAGCCAGGAAAAACCTAAGAGATATGCTCGGTAGCTGCACTGAAGAATATTCAAACAGACACATTAGTATTAATGTTAACATTAAGGAACACTGCACCTGCCTCTGATTATATAAGTCTTTAATCACTGAACTTTACATGTTAGTGGTGTAATCTACAGGCTGTCCATTATATGTAGCAAATAGGAACGCACAAATATATCCCTTTAGTCCATCCGTATATAAAAAATGCAAAAGTTGAACAAATTTAATAGGTAAATAAAAAAAAGAGAAAACAGCATAGCACCAGCTACCGAGATGTGTATTTCATGTGGAAGTAAGTATCTGTAAAAAGTATATTAAAACAGCAGGGGAAATGGGAAGATTTAAAGAGCTATATGGGGCTGACAACAGAATCCTGATGTATGTCTTTGCAAATTTCATTAAGGGTAAGAATGGCCTCTGCTAAAGCCCAGAAATATCACTGGTGTTTTTTTTAATTTGTCAGGTAATTTGTTACAGTGTGATTGAAGAAACCGCTCTTGTAATTGGAAAGAGTCAATCTATGAGGAAAGAAGGAGCGAGGACAAATGAGGAGCGAGAGAGATGAAGGTGGAGATGAAGGGGTGGAGCGGAGGAGAAGGTGGGGCAGATAAATTGGACGCAAAAAGCATGTTTAGCCCCGACACAGACACCAGCAGTGAACTGAGATACAAGAGGACAGAAGAGAGATAAGTGATCAGCAGAAAAGCAATACACAGAGTGAATAAAAGCAGTGCATAAATAAACTGAAGCAAATTGTTAACGTATTTTCAGTGTGATGCCTGTCCCTCTGACACTTGCTCCCTATTCTGTTGCGTAAACGTTACTCAGGATGTGTGTGCATGTGGGTGCTCCACTCATTTCCCAAGGCTGCATGGATGTGGTCAAGACTTTGATAGCTCACAGTCTCTGGGACTTGAAACATTCACAGAAAAGCTGAAATCATGTTGGTCTGCCCAGAGCTCAGGCTGGGCGTGGGCAGCGCTGCTCGCTCCGAGTGCTGCAGTACAGCCTGGACAAGTGACTGGACTCCTCTGATGAATCACACTCAACCTTTTACAAGACATTTGGGTCACTCGGCCATGTGTGGTTGTGATTAGAACATTATAAAGTGAATATAGCCTCACTGTTGATGTCACATATTCATGCCATTACTTGACAGTGTGTCCATGTGGGTCCAAAATGATAAGACTACAACGTTATATTATAAAGATTCAGACCGCCCAGCACCTCTGTGTTTCCTCCCGAATGCAAAGAGGTGAAAAGCAGTTTTAAAGGAAAAATATGGGAGTTGAAAATAATTTTCCATTACTGTCTCAAACTCTGACAAAGTTATATTTTTGTTGTTTTTGTTTCTGAATTCCTGAGGTAAAATGACAGGTGTTTTGCATCTAATTCTTTCCAAATGCTGTCGTCTGGATGCCACTGATTGTAATCAGAAGGACTGATGATGCTGGAGGTCTTTTTACTTTCAGTAACTTCAGGGGATCTTTCAACCAGCAGGAGGCTTAAACGGTGAAGTGCTTTAACCAACAATCAGACACGGAACAAACACAAACTAACACAGTATACAGCATTCTCGTTTTAAATTTATGATTAGAAAACAGCTGTTGAATAGTCTGAATAAACCAGCAACACGCTTGCTCTCAGTATAAAAAAATATGTTTGTTTATTTCACGATATCAATTAATTTGAATCACCTGCATAAACATATTTTTGTTCTTTGAATACCTTTCCACCGCTGTTTCTGGCTTATATTGCTGTAGCTGAATTTCTGCATTAATATGTTTCTGGTGGGCTCTGGTGCAGCTCTGTGGAGACCATAAAGGTAATATAATGCATGCATTAAGTATAAGATGGAAGCATTATTGTGAGAGTACTTTATCATTTCAGGTTTTTACAGCTCAAAGGTTGTGCTTAAAATGGCAATTATTTGAATGCAAAGTGTTATGTATTTTTTTTATGGTGGATGGTATTTTGCATATGTACCTGTTTCAAGCTTTAGGATGCAAATATGTGCATCTATTCAAAGTAAAACAAACTGATCCTACGATCACTTACAATATCTTCTATCCTCACACTAGCTCCCACGTAAAATAGTTTATCCAATCCTAATAAAGGGCAACATCTCCACTTGTATTGAGTCATTTTTTACCCATGATTTATATGAAAATACTACCAGTTTGACAAAAATGTTTTTGGTAATGATAAGTAAGTGCACCTATGAAGCCATTCTGGCATTTCACAGCATGTGCATTTCTTTATGGTATTTCATTTGTAAACAATTTGACAGTGTTGGTCAAACCCTCTTCTTAGTGCGATAAGTCAGCTCAACACTGTTTAAAGGCAATTGTACCCTGGGACAAATAAAATAAACACATAGAAATACTTTTATCAAATAAACCAGAATTTACTGTGATTTTCTGCAGCATTTTTATAATAAATCCCACCAAAAGTAATTATATGCTCTACACGTTTAGCATTCCCTTCTTACAATCCAACTTAAATGTTGTCACTTGGCAGAAAAAGGTGACGTTAAGACACGTGCAGTCTCGTGGGGGTGTAGACTGATGTACTAACACTCTCACTCACATGCAAACAGACAGTATTTATATATCTCATAGGGCTTAGTAAGAATAGGTTGTGTCTGTCATTTTAGTGTATGATGCAGCGGTGGCAATGTGATATGTTGCTATGGAAACATAGTGGTGCATCTCTTGCTGTGGTGCTCTGCGCATTTCATCCCATTCGCCACATTAATAAGCATAATAATGTGGTCGGCAAGAGAGTGTTTTAAAAAGGATCAGATTGCCCCTAAATTAATGTCAGTGTGATCAAAATGACAGCATCTATGCAAATTTGAATGAACGTCACCGCTAGTGAAAAATAAAGTCTTAATGCACGGTAAAAAAACAAAAACTTTCCACTCATCAGGAGTGTGTAGAAGCTGTTATTTAGCTGTAGCTCCCATTTTGTCCTTTTCCTTCTCCCCTCCACAGCTTATTGGCCTTGGCCACCCTGTAATGTGTGGTGCCTACACTGCCACAATTCCTCCTGGCTCTCGGCTGAGTATGTATCGATCGCTTGCTGGTGTGTATTACGCTGAGGGAAGGTGTCAGGGAGAGAGGGAGAGGTGGTGGAGGAGGGAGGTGAAAGACAGAGAGGGGGTTAGGTGGAGGAAATATCCTGACAGCTCACTCATATGTTCCACAATAACGCCTTCAGAAGTTCTCTAGAAAGGCTTTGGGCCAGTGCTGCTCTGTGCTCAGTGTTGCCATGTATCTGCACCTGTATCTTCATGTATCTTTCACAATTGTTAATTATTTCATGCAGCCATACAAATATGTAAAGAGAATCCTGATAATTAGAGGTCCCCCATTCACTAAATTACACAGCCATTAAGAAAAATGAAAATGAGTATTGTTAATTTCTCTAGTTGCTCACGCTCTCTAATCCAAACATGGAGATCAGTTTCCCATTTATAATGCAGTGATACTGTGTCAGGCTCTATCCCCACATAGCCCTTCTACTTTCCACTGGCCTATGATTACAACTGGCTATATATATAGGATAATCAGCGTATGGGACTTCCCTCATTCTCATAAAGGGAAATGAGGCATAGGGATGGTGTAGCCTCAGTACAGTGCAGCACAGCCTTGCACACACACACACACACACACACACACACACACACACACACACACACACACACACACACACACACACACACACACAAAGACAGTGTGCAGAGTGGGTTAAGAGGGCAGGAATAATGCAAAGAGGTTACAAATGTGGATGTAGGTACTGGTATATCGCATATTATTGCCCTGCAAGTGTATTTCTAGCCCTCTTTTTAGTCATTTGCTTTTATATTTTCAATAGTTTAAATAATTTTGCAAACGTTTATTTTACTATGTGCTTTTCTGATCTTATTTTATGCCAGTGTAATGACCCAATATCCCCACAGGGATCATTAAAGTTTCATCTAATCTGATTTAATCTAATCTAAAATGCACAACTAGAGGCTAATGTGTATCCACAGAGAAAGCCCCCCCCCCCCCCCCCCCCCCCCCGCCCTCTCCTCTCCTTCCCTTTCACCTGGCACTCACAGCTTCTCCCACAACAGTCCTGGTTCCTCTGGTGAGCTACAAAAGCATCACTGCAATCAAAGTGAGGAGAGTGTGTGGCCATGAGTATCCCTATGCAGCACATAGCAGACAGGGGAGTCTGATTCATAGTGGGCCACTCTGCTCTTCATCACTTTAATAAATGGCCCAGGGGACTGGGGAACATTTTGCCTGCTACAGAGGTACTGATCAGAATGGGGACATTTAAGCTCTCTGTCTCTGCCACTCCTTCTACCTTGCCCACTTCTTTTTGTCTCTTCTTTTCCTTCCTCTCGCTCTCTCTCGCTTCCTTACAGTCTTTCCCGGCCATGTCTGTCTGGGTGTCTGCCTTAAACAGGATAGATTCTCTTGGTGCTTTAAAGGATGGCTACATCAGAGGGCCAGCTGGCCTCACTCCTTCATCAGCGACACTGACCTTCTGCTTGTCACCGCTTAAGCGGCCGTCACATCCACTCCACTGGCTCATCGGCCACTGCCACAGGAAAAAAAAGCTTAAGAGCCACCTTAATCCAATACAGCGTCTGAGAGCAACGTAAACAGTCAGTGTTTTATCTACTGGGGCGGACGCAGTCTGTGTAGGGATGCATGCAGCTGTGTAAAGGGCCAGCGATGATAGTTTGGCGGTCAACCTTCCCCTTGGAGTGAGAGTAAAATATATAACTGAACTAATGGAAGTTTAAGATTAAGTCAAAGCACGGCGCTGCATTCATGTATATTTCTGTGTCAATACCGGGTTTTGGTTAAATGAGACACCGTAAAACTATGCATTCAACAAACAATAACTCCTTCATTTTAAAACCTTAAATCATTTCAGATATCCATATACAACAAGGCTAGAGAACCTTAATGAAACTTTAACCTTGTGCAATGAAAGCTTCTGTAAAAAAAGAAAAAAGAAAAAAGAAAAAGAAAGATACTGGCTCTTTAACGACTCCTTCAATTACAGTGCCTGGGCGACCCTGGCTCCTGAACACTTACTGACCTAAAGATGCAGTGACACAAAAAGCTCAAAGATAATTAAATATTGATTTTTGTTTTCTAATCCTATATAAAAATTGTCCTGAGACTCCCAGCGGTAGTTTTCACACTCAGTAAAAGACGGGGGAAAAGTCTGGATTGGCGGTTAACCTCTATTTCATGTAGGGGGTGTCTGCGTGGGGTTGATGGGATGGGGTGGGGTGCGATGCCGATACGTTCTTGGCTCCAGCCTTGAACCTGGCCCGCACCATTACTCTCCTGCTACTGATGACACTGATCCCCTCTCTAATCTTTCTCCTGGAGCGGACCGTGGCAGGCTGCCTCTACGCAGCATGCCCGATTGATATTCTCCTCACCCAGCTCCCCCTATGTTGAATTTACACCCCCCTCCCGATCCACCTTTTTTTTTACTACCCAACCCTGATACCTCGCTCCATCTCCTCCTGCACACAGAAGCAGAACTTTGAGGTGACGAGGAGTCTCTTTCAAATGTTGTCTCTTTCTGCTCACACACACTCAGCACACAAAACATTTAACAAACTCATTCAAAATTGAGTGCCTTTGGCCGCGCAGTCAGTAGAATTAAAAAGTTAACTACTGGTGATCAATAATGTAAATAAAACACCAGTAGCATTAAATGACAGTATGAGGTGGAGACATGAAAGCGGATTGCTTCCTTGTGTTAATGCTCAATCAAAGACGTAATACAGGAAGACTATGCCAAATGACAGCGAGCACAGGACTGATTCTGAACTACACGGTCAAACGCCATTATTGTGTGTGTGTATTATGATTGTAGGAAATAATAATGTAGTAGCACTCAATCAACACAGAGATGTCCACAGCTTATGTTGTGAGAATTGTCTGTAGACATGGAAACAAGAGCAACAATACACACACACACACGCACACACACACACACACACGCACACACACACACACACACACACACACACACACACACACACACACACACACACACACACGCACACGCACACACATAAATGGAGCATGCCCTCCAGGGGGCAGCAGTGACCAGCCCAGTCTTCTGCTCCACAGTGCCTAGGCATTAACTTTTTATCCCCTCCATCATGTACGCAGACAAACAAACACTCCTCTGGGGTTGTGGGCCAATAAAAAGTGATCTTATTAGCCCCCCCAGGCTCACTGCAACATCTACCTCCTCCCCTCCTTCCCTCACCCTGTGGAACATACAACACAACCTGCTGTCACCTCCGCCGCCAACACCCCCACCCACAAACGAACACAAACACACGCCCTCAACTCCTGCAGCACCACCTACACCACCCCATGTGTTCAACGCCTTGCATTCTGATCCTCTACTTCATTAAATAACACTCCAGCACTGCCACCATGGCCTTCACTTGCTAAGTGCTCCCCCATCGCCCCTCTTAACCCTGCTCTCCTCCTGCCTGTAACTGAATGGATAACCCAGTTAAGAGAAAAGGGAGAGAGCAGGGCAAATCCAATCCAGAGATTGAAGTCTCAGCTCCATGCTCGTTAGACACAGGTGGGTCCGTCAGAAGAGGCTACGGTGGGAACATGTGTGGCTTCTTCCATAATAGATTATGGTAATGCCGTGAATACAGTGAAAAACAGTGTGTCTGGATTTCGGCCACATAAACACTTCTTAAACATTTCATCGAGTTGAGACATGACATGTTTATTTGTTGTGACATTTTTTTTGTAAAACTCAAGGAGATGTTTATTCAAGGCAGCGTGCACAAGCACCCTCATGTTTTATTTACAAAGCCGCTGAAGTCGCAATGAACTTATTTGAAAAGTGTCCTGACCAGCACCAAGGTGATTGGGGATAAGAGGGTTCCTTTAAAATGTAAAATGCTGGTGTTATTGTGAGACACTGTGGAGCGTCATCCATCATGATTTGTTTAAAATTTAAATAACAGCGTTTAGTCATTGAGCATTTCATGACATATCTGAACAAATGACCCTGAGCTTTGAGGTTTGTCAAAAAATGTAATTAATTAGCATGTTGAAGTAGCGTTACATTTCTGTATACATGTGAGTGTTTGTTTTGATCATTTATCATGACAAAAATCATAGCAATCACTGAGCTAGTTTTAAGGGACTTACAATAAAAACAACTACACACGCCTTAGACACAGACAAGTCAAGTGACATGTCACATGGATTTAATACAATTCACCTCCACAGCTGCAGCCTGCATGTTGGTTCTATATCCGCGGCAGTCCCACCATGGAGGGATAATTCTGTTTGCTACCTGCTGCTGTTATCCGTACCTGAGCTGTCATTATTCCTCTGTTATGCAATGTTTGCTGATGTAATCATTGTATCAAAGCACCAGGAAATATTGTATGGCAGTTAAGTAAGAGATTATTCAGGCCACCATGTGTACTGCTTCTCAGCGCTAGAAATAGATTATGGAGTGGGAGGGAACAGTCTGTTATCTCTGTGAGATCCCAGTTGTTACCAACAATCACAAAAAGAAGATTGTGTCATATACAAGTTTAGTTTGTTTGCTTGTCTTTTTTAAATGGGCTCATGGAGATTTCTGTGAGGCAATAGCGATCATAATATATCTCACAAACTTTTAAAATAATTCACTTTTAGGATATCTTAACCTCAGAACTTTAGAGCCTCGAGACCATACTACACCTCCTTCAATGCCCTTCATTGTATTCAGTTGCGCCTTTAAACCTCTATTCCTCTAACTATTTGTTTTTAGCAAATCTCTACTGTCAAAGTGTCAAATTTATTGAAAATCATTCCTTTTCTCTTGAAAGTTTATAGAGTCAAATTCATGGCTACTCTCTGTTCCACTAGCTTCTATAGCTCAATGCAATCTCTCATTCAGCATTTATTTCATCGATCTTCCTGAAAAACTGCAGAGTGTTCCTGGAGTCTACTTTCCATATTCTAAGACAATCAGCATCCACTGTATCACTTCCTATTAGAAGTTAAAACCTTTGTAATTTCTACAAAAGTTAAACAACAATTACTTTGTGAGCACAAAAAGAACTACAGCTCCCATGATAATTCACTAGCATGGTACTTACATCATTGTAGTTGGTTGTGTCCATGTCCATTAAACTCACCAATGCTCTCTATTAAAATAATTTTCTTTCTGCTGTCTGTAATAACAGCAGGACAGAGAGAAGTAAACACTACTTTTTTAGACGTGTGTGAGGTAGCTGCGCCTCTCGACTCTTCCATGGACTCTTCTGTCGAGCCATGACGTTTAGCCTGCGATGGTCAAGGGTTAATGGGAAATACTATTAGTTAAAGGCTGCCATAAACAATATTCAATAAATATAAGATTAGATGTATTATTTATTACCACATTTATGTTAGTTATATAGAGTGAACAGCATATAGTAAACAACACAACATACAGTTGAGAAAGTCTGTGGTCTGAGGCTGGAGTTTTAGTTGTTTGCGGTATAAATAGCTAACAATCTCAAGGGTCTTTAGGGACCCTTTTTTCACAGAAGTTAGATAGCAGGTAAGTGCAGGTCATGTTATGTTTTCCTGTTTAGGAATGTCACAATACAGAAAATGCAGGAATGTAAAACATGAATACATTCCGGGGATGAATCTGACATCATATTCATAGAAAATAAACTTCTTAAACAGTGTCTTACAGTATGAGAGATTCAAAATGTTTCTGTTGTTTGGAAGCTCTCAGTTCTACAGAAAGGCATCTATCTGCACTTCTGTCTCACCATGACCTTGAGCATGTGCGCCTATTAGAGCAAAAGTCTGGCTGGATCCAAAATGAATTTGTACATGACGGCTCTGTCAAACATCCATACACCTCCTCTACCCCCACCAGCAGCTCACCCAAAGCCCACAGACGGGCAGGCAGGTGGACGGCACGCGCAGGGGCAGAGTGCTTCTGGAGGGAGTGGGTGGGCGATATTGATTCAATGTCTACTGTACTTGGAGAGAGAGGAGGCCAACGGCGCTTTTCTTACAAGGCTAACTCTGGACCAATCTCATCACACATTCTCTCAGGGGACATGAGCATTTTTTCTTTTTTTTTACCTTCTCTCCCTTTCTTTTCGTCCCGCTCTCTGCGTTATATTCATTCTCTCTTTCATTTTGATTCTGTTAAAGGCAAAAAAAACAAAAAAAAAACAAGGTCGACAAAGGTTGTCCTCCCAGCAGTCAACAGAGGGAGGAGGGGGGTACAGAAAGCTCTCCAGAAGACAGGCCTGAGAGCTGAGATATCCCACAATGCAGCTGATAAGAAAGTGGGCCATATAACCTTTGGTGGGCACGTGACAGGAATGCAGACGGCGGACAGCGTTGTGAAGAGGATGGGGATGGGGAGGGAAGAAGATGCTGCTGCTACTCCTGCCGCACTTGAAAGATGAAGTCAAAGCCGGGGAAGGAGGGAGGATGAAGAAGGAAGGCAGTGATAAGTGAAAGAAGATGTTCGGTGCCAGAGAGAGAGAGAGGGAGGGAGGGAGGATGAAAGAGAGATAAAGAGAGGAATTGAGGGGACGGAAGTCCAGGAAAGTGGTGTATGTTATGTCTCACTGAAAAGCAAAATAGCCAATTGGCTTTGCTTGACTCAAAATACTAGAACTGGAATAAGCTAAGCAGACAAGAAGCAAGAAAAAAATACTACTTGAAAAATTATTGGACTTTTTTTAGTTGTATTGAGATAACATTTCTGCTCATGTCTGATTTTAAACTCAAATGAAATTTATATTTAGCAAAATATTTTTTTCTGGTCTCACTGTCTAGATAACAATTTTTAAATAGACTACTTTGTCAGCCAGTCAAAGCATCTTTTCTTAAATCATTATTTCACATCTTTCACTTTGCAAAACATTTTTTAGAATGGCTGAATTAAATTAATACATTCTGTTGCTTTTTCCAAAGGCATCACTGGGAATATATCCATATCCATAATGCTACGTTCAGCAGCTCCCTTCCCAGCCGCATGCTAACACATATCAGCATGATTTGCTCCAACGCGGGAATAATTGACCCTGAACAATTATTACAATGAGCGCTCTCATTTTTCTTCTCCTCAGCTTCCCTCGGCCGTGCGCAGTCCCCTCAGTCTCTAAACTGAGGAGTTGCTGTGGCGCAGCAGAATCCTGGCAAAGACACCTCACAAATGAAGTTCTCCTCTCCATCTCAGGAGACTCCGTCGCCATTTGTTTTCATTATTTTGACAACCCTTTTTAAAGGAGCTCTCCTCTTCAGCCTGCCTTCGCCCCTCTCCCTAACGCTCCGTCTGTGCCCCCATTCCCCCTCCACCCCCCATTTATTTGGAGCTCATCCCGAGTGAGGTGCAGCGATGTGTTTCAGTCACAGCTCTCTGCCTCAGAAGACACAAGGAGGGGGTGGGAGGGGATGAAGAGAGGCACTCCCTCACCTAGATAAATAGACACCTCCTATCTCTCTCTTCCCCTTCTCTCAATCTCTTTGCAGTGAGTCCTGATAGGTTCTGAATTAGTCCAGACTGGGTTGTGTCAAATCTCCAGCTCTGTTTCTGATCCTGTTGCAGCTTTTAGCACTCGAAAAATATCGTCACGAAGCTCAAAGCACGTCTTCATACAGGGAGTGAATGGAGGAAAACTTATTTCTTCCATTTCCCCCTCGCTACATGCTCATTATTTACTCTACAGGAAATGTCTCTATCCTGCTGGAGGTCATACCATTACCGATAAATTGAGAATATGTTAATCATCATTCCCATGAATATGCAATGCAGGTCATATTATTCAATATAACCATTACCTTAATTGTACTGTAATCAATGCTAAATTGTCCTTCTCTTTGTGTGTGTGGGTGCAATGAGAAAAGCAGCTGAAAGGGTGGAAAATACAAGCGATTGAATCTGTGAACTGAAACAAAGCAATGCCCTGTTGCACATTCCCAGACGTGTTCATGTTCAAGCCAACGTTTTCTTGTCAGTCCCTAAAGTGAGGTACCAAAGTATCTTAAACAGACTGATTTGTATATTCCTGAAACAAGGACCTCCAACATCAACACTTCCTGAAGGGTAAACAAATTGTCCTTTCTCTCATCTGATTTCACCTCCACTGTGTTATGCGTTCTGTTTCAAAGCTGGTCTTGATTTGTCTTTGGTTTCAGCCCTGCTTTACTACCACACTAACAGAGCGATACATGAACTCAAAAGGAGAAGTTTAAATCTTGTGGGAGAACAGGCTGTTCACACATCTGGCTTGCTATACAAACCAGCAAATACTTTTTTCTAGCATGCGTTTGGGTGGAGTTTTACATGTAGGAGTGCCACAGTGTTCAGACAAAGGAAAGCAATTGGACGTTGAAGTTATTCACTTCTTTTTAACAACTCACCTGACCTACATTTTCTGAATCTTAATGAATCTCAAGTAGAGTTGCAACAATTAATCAATTAGTGGTCAACTATTGAATAGAATAATTAAATAAATAATTTTCTGGTCTCTACTCCTCTGAACTGATTATTTTTGAGTCGTTCACCAAAATTTGAGGACTCTTTAGGAGTTGGCAAAGGCTAAAATGCTAGCTAGACAAAGATGGAAATATGTAATTTCAAAACACTTTCAAAGCAGCAACATAATAATTGAAAATATATTGATTTCTGAAATATCAGTGATACCATCAGGCTTTGCTATCAGTCTATCAGGAAGAGCTTTTTTTTCTAGACTATCCATTTCTACTAAACAATTCTACGGGGAGTTATTCATCATAGGAGAGACACACAACCTTCTTCATGGAGCTATCAGGCATGGGCTTCACAATCAAATTATATTGCAATATTTCATGTGCTAATTCCCTAAAGGGATAGTTTGATTTTCAGCATAGCCACATACTTTACATAGGACTAACATTACTTGTGTATAATGATGTAAGTCCTTGTCTCCTGTGCAATCTAAAATGTTCTGGACCTTGAGAATATCCACAAAAACAAACACCTCACCATGAGTGTCACCTACTTTGTCAGTCTTGGTAGGTCAAATACACAGAGTTCAGTAATGATGTGTTTTCCACTTCCAATTTCTCACTTCTCCTCTAGGAATTACAACCACACAGGAAAATCTAGCACATTATGATTTACGTCCAATGCCAACCTTTAGTGCCAAGGGGAGGGTGGAGAGTTTGTCTTGGTGGGTAGGTGTGTAGCATATATGACTTCAATGCATCAACGTGCTGTTCACATCCTGTCACAGACCAACAATTGGTGTTCCATTTTTACTGTCTGTAACCACAATATTTCTTTAACCTCAACCAAGTCAACCATACCATAACAATAGGTAATATCCTTAACCTTAGCCATGTTGTAGTTGTGCAAATGATGCACAAAGGGAACATTTTAAAAGTTGTCAAATAGATACATTATTGTCTGATAGGGTTGTCTGGCCATAATTTAATATGTTTGTCAACTTGGGGTGGGAAACAGGCTCAGTAGTTGAGGCAGATCTAGAAAACATAATACTTCATCACAAAATATGTCCAAGAAACGATTTAACACATATTTATGAAATATTAAAATGCAAGAGTCTATATAGACATAGTTCCTTCCAAACAAATCTGCCTGGTGATCTTTGAAAGAAACAGTGAATGTGTTTTTTGGGGAAAACACATTTTGTTGTGAAGTACTGTTGTTGCCCATTAGGATTATGTACTGAAAATATGTACATGCGACAGAAAGGAACAGATAACTATTTTAAGAGGAGGGATGGCAAAAAAGAGAGAGAGAGAGAGAGAGAGAGGGACCGAAGGCGAGATAGGGGTAGTTTACCACCAGCGTTCCTTTGCTCGGCAATGATAGCCAGTGAAGCAGAAAAGTGAATTACCCTTCTACTCCAGCACTTCTTAATTTAATATCTCCGATGAGCGGCTTCAACTCTGGATTGGGCCAGGGTGTGCACATTCGTGCTGTGTCACAAAACATTAGACACTGTCGCTGCTATTCATTTCTGTATGGTAATTCTGAGGCACACCTCTTACTCAGGACACCAAGGGACATCTCTCTCCAGATTTTCTATTTTGGGTATTTTATTGGAAGAATTATCATCCGTTGACGTATATTTAGCTTCTTTTTGTGGAAACGCAGGGGAATATGTAATGGATGATTGAATAAAAGGGCATATGTATTTCTGATGCTCATCTATATTGCCTTCAATTTTATTTCCCAAGGAAGGAATTTGTGCTCAAGGGTAATAAACAATACAAGTGATATATACAATATGAACATTAGTTACCGCTGTTCTATTCCAAAGGCCATATTACAACACAATTTGGATACATCTTTCTTTACTCATCTTTGAATCAATAGTGGCAAACTATTTCAATGGTCTGATGATTGTGTGAAGGTGAAAAAGGTTACATCAGACTTTAGCTTTTAGAGATATGACTTATATAACACTTATCAGGGGTTAACTCAACCATGAGATGCTCCTTCAAGGTTTTAAGGACGTTGGTAACTTGGTGGGATCATTGCGGGTGGCGACTTTCTCAATGCTGAGTGCGAAGTGTTGCTGTATGTTCATTGGGTGATAGGACTCCCCATAACCTGCCCCCCTAAACCCTCATCCTCATAGCAAGGCAATTGGCAGGCAAACAGCTGCTTGGTCTAAGCGGGCTGCATATCAATGGCTCTAATTAATTGGATTAATGGAGAGGGTTCTGGGATTTGGGGAAAGGCTGGAGGAAGCATTTCAGCGGAAACAGAATTGCCGTCCCCGAGGGCAGGGGGGTCGTGGGGGAGCTGGGAGGGGGCACACGACTGAATATGGATGAGGAAAAATTGAGTTAAAACAGAGGAGACTGCGGCATTCATTAGACCGCCCACCCTCTGAAGTAGCTGCTTAATATGCACGCTATTACTATGCAAATCAGCGATAATGAAACGCAAAGGATTTTTTTAATCAGAGGAAGAACAAGCAGATGTTGGGAGGGCTTGGAAAGAAGTGCCATGAGTGTTTGTGTGTGTGTGTGTGTGTGTTGCTGTCTGTGTGAATATGTGAAAGTATGTACATGCCAGAGCTGGATATTGAACCCTTCCCTAAAACGAAATAAAATAATGCAAGCAGTTCTTTAAAGCACTCATAGCGAACATACACTTGGAGAGGGCACAAACTCCATAGGAAACAGCTATCTGGGGGCCTCAGTTAAACTGATTAATATTCTCTGCAGGAGTTGCATTAAGAAATCAGAATTAAGAACAGGTTATTTATTGGAGGGATTTGTGTTGGTACCTTGGGGAGAGATAAAGCTTGATCGACTCATACACGACCAATCTCTGCACCGCCTACGGTGATATGGTAAATCCCTGCAACAGTCCTCCCCAACTGGAGAGTTAACATTGGGATACACCAGTTGTGCTGGATGGTCTGGTCCTCCTGCTGGCAACAGAGTGGAGTGGTGTGTGTGTGTGTGTGTGTGTGTGTGTGTGTGTGTGTGTGTGTGTGTGTGTGTGTGTGTGTGTGTGTGTGTGTGTGTGTGCATGCATATGGAGCTGTGCAATGGACTGAGAATGATGCTATGTGCTTGTGGCATCACATATACGTCAGTGAGTGTATATGGTCTGGTAAAGATTCCTGCATGGAAAGCGTCTCCCTATAAGTGGCTCCCCGTGGCTCCTTGCTCTCAAAGCCTAATCAAGGTGTTTCTCTGTGGGCCTGCTACATTAATTCTTCTCTCAGCACAAGTGGAGGAATCAGGCAGACTGGATGAAGTCATCGATCATCAGGTAGCTGCCTTTTTAGCAGTAGCTGCCCTGCAGCACCATGCCTGAGCAAGGTGTTGGGCAGGCTGAGGCTGTCTGGACAGGCCTGGTTACCAGCCTGTGGTGACACTCATGGGTTTTATTTCCTTAGCCATTTAAATAGATACAAGCATCCTACAGTGTTAATTAAGACAAATTAAACAAGAGACTGAGGTTGATTTTATCTGGTAAAGATCAATACTATGAGCCATGTGGATTACAGGAGACAAGGACGCAAACGTTTGTGTTGTGTTGAAATAGACTCAAGTGTTGCAGCAGCACACAGTTGCTTTTGTGTGTTGTTCATATGTCTGAGTGAGAGAGAAAGAGGGAGAGTAAACAAATTAATGTGTCAACCCTTTGCCTCAATAGATTGTTGTCATTAGGTAGAGAATGTCAAGTGGGTCCTCCCTCGTAGGCCATATAGAATATTACAGGAGTGAATCTCCATCCTGTTTGACTCCCCATGGCACAGTAATAACAACAATCTAATGACGTACAATACATCAGGTGTACTGAAGTCCCACTGTCCCGGAGCCAAGCTAGAATTTGATCTCAGGCCTGATAATGAGAATGGTGATGATGATGAGGTGGCTGAGTGATGATGATGGCGGTGTCCCTTGTTAGTGTGTCTCAGTCCTAATTAGAGAGGGTTATTACAAGGCTGGATTTAAGAGCTACTATAGGTAGACCAGGCAGACTCAGACGGGTCTCACTGATTAACAACCCCTAAATAAAATCCATTTCTCCATATAGGCTCACAGCTTTCATGGGGAATTATTTTGCATGGCCAAAAGTTCTTTCTGCTACAAATCAAATCAATGTGTCATCCAACTAGATGTCTGAGCAGTCTTCAACAATATAAGGAAACAGAGGTCACAAGCAGATATTTATCATGATGATTCAGTAACTTGCAAAATGTTCATTAGTGGATGATTTGTCTCAAAGGACATCGAAGACGGCACTATTCAGAAGTTTCTAAACGTCTCTGATGCCAAAGAACACAAACTATTGCAATACCCTGCAGGAACCCACCACCAAAACTCAGACCTTCATTGACCCAAACTTTTTGAAAAATATGGCAGAATCTGAGTGGATAATTTTGGTGCTAAATAGCCATGCTATGCTGTGGCTTCTGGTAATCATTCTCATTGATTTATTTTTATCAAAGGGGCCTTCCAGGTATTTAGTATTACACTTCCATACATTTTGGGGACTAGCAAAGGACTTAAAAAAAACACATATCTTGACTTTTAGTTGCTCCAAAAACGCTGTATCCTACAATTCCCATAATGCAACCCAATAGCATATTATACTTGAGTGCATCATCAGGGTTATTTTCTCAGAGTTTAGAGAGCTCCCTCCAGAGAAGAAATAATACAACTGTTTTCAGAGACAATCCTTAAAAAATGTGTGGAGTACCCCTTTACAATAGTTACTCATGTAGGGAAGACACTCACTCTCTAATTCCCTCACTCACGGAAGCACAGACACACACGGGACCTACTGCTTGATCCTCCTGACGGTGATAATTAACTAACATTATCAAAAGAGTGGAAGAAGAAATAGTTTTGACGTTATGCCAAATATATCAATGTCTATCTTTCTCGTAATACCACTTGAGCGCCAGTCTTCCCTCAGTTCAGAGAAGGAAGAAGAGGAGCTGCACCAAGGGCCTGTCAATAATACACCCATATGCCTCGTCCTACCCGACATCAGAAGACTGCTTTGCCGGGGGTAGAGGGTGCCACAGCTCAAGGAGACGTACCACCAGTTAGCAGTTAGCTCAAATTTGGCCAGCTCAAACCCCAGCACCAGGGGTCTGACCCCCGACGGACTGCTCCTAGTATTTGCCGGACCAGTAAACTTTCTGTTGCTGCCGTCAGGTTAGACCCAGCACTCAACCAGCCCGCTCAGACTCCCGGCCCCTGGGTTTGTGCCTGCGGAATCAAGGTTCTAAATCCACAGACTTTGGAGCGTTATCTCCAACGTCAGTGGATCAAGCTGCTGAGCTGCCGAGTGCCGACTACATCCTGTTCTGATGGGGTGGTCTCCTGAACCGGGAGGAGGAGTAGAAGGTGCAGGTCATTTTCTCATTTCTGGCACTTTGGATTTAACCCAATTTACAAACTATCAAAACGTACACAGACCATACAGCCACCGGAAAGTAGCGCAGTAAACACAAGCATGGTTAACGTAAACTATGGGCCCACGCCACACCGGTTGTTTTGAACGGCTCCCAGAATTTTAGCAGTTTGGTTGAAATTTCGTGCATTCTTTTAAATCTTGATTGTATGGTCCCAGTAGTAGAGCTGAAATTCTGTCCCCTATTTCTTTAGAGCAGCTGGTCAGGTACTACACATTACACCTTTGACATATTAAAAAGAAAATTCAGTACATTTATTAATAGTAAGACAAACCAAGAAATGCCATACTCGACTTCTCAATAATATTGCATTAATTAAAGTATGCATTTCATCAACATGCAGTTCACAAAACATCATGAGTGTGCTTGCACAGATTGTGGGATACATCCAGATCTAGTTTACCTGCTATAATCCAACTATAAATGCACATATTCAGGAATTAAGTCCATACATGATTGATCAAGCTACAATTTTTCAAAACTACGTGAGCTCTGGGGTCATGACCGACATAGCAGACTGAAAGTCCACTTAGAGAGTCAGCGATGCACTGCACTTATTATACTCGGAGAAAGAGCCATTGAGCCACAACGTTGATAACACTGAGACCACCTCAACCAGCCAAGCCCTACTGCGGACTCAAACTGTGAAGGTCAAAGAGGATAAACCCTGTTATGCTCTGTCGCTCCAAAGGGATATCTCAGCATGTGTGTGTGCATGTATGTGTGAAAGGTGTGTATGAAGTGTGTCGGTGTCGGTGTGTCGGGCACCAGAAGGAGCATATAAAATCATCACACAGCACAGCACAGCACTCAGATATTACATTGAGCTGCTCTTGCTCACATTTTCCACCATCACTAACTCCAACACTCACAAATATGAAATATAATGCCTCTATCAGAAGCCCTCCTCTGTGCGATTCGCTTGAACTTAATGGCACTTCTCTATCTATATTTTTCTCCGTCCTCTGTGTGCCGCTGAGATTTGAAATGTTTGAAACGTTTTCTTAACTGTTTACAAAGTCTTTACCACATATGTAATGCTTCACTTCTCTCTTTATTATTTATAGTGTTTTACATGTTTACATACAAATAAATTAGATGGAAAAATGTAATTCAGTAAGAGCATCAATGCCAGAAAGGCCCAACATTAGCTGATTACAAGTGTTACACATCCTCCAGATGTAGACTGTTATTTGTAAATGAGTTGTCATGATATATTGTTTAAAGAAGCAGCTAAATCAATCACAGATATGGCCACAGCTCTTGGGCACAGCTGTATTTTCTCCAAAGATCAGAATATGGAGTATGCAATTATGTTACTGAACCTTTGTTTGCTGCTGTTACTCTCAAATAAAAAAAATACAGCCACAGAAATGTGTTTATAGGTTAAAGCAGCAACAGAATGCTGTTGCCAGCGTCACATTTTTGTCTTCTGACACAATCCTGCAGTTTATCTTGCAATTTCTGTGTTTTCAGGGTTTTGTCATGAACACAAAATCTGTTTGGATGTGTGTCTGTGTGCTTGCCTTGATTTTCTTTGTTTGCATCTGGCCTTGGCATGAAGGGGCCGGGAGGTTTGGTCAGAGAGGCGCTCGCTGATGTCAGCTGGCCAGTGGGGATGCGGTTCAGTCGCATCAGATTGCCGTCACAGGACGGTTTTGGCTCCTCTCTGACGCGCTCACGCTCAGTCTCCTGTTTCTCCATCCCATCCCCCTTCTTTCCTTAATGACTCCAGTCTCTTTGTCTGCCTCTATGTGTCTAGATGTGGATTTGTGTACTGATAATGCTTTGGAACTCATTGTAGAATTACTTGACAAATTATTGTTGGTGTAAAATAACCCTACTAATTCTGAACAGTTACACACTGAGCCACTGATTCAGAGCATTATCTTGGGTGATATGCAGGTGGCTCACAGCTCCAATTTCACACAAGCCAAAGTCTATTTACTTCTAGATTATGTTTTTTTCTGCATTTTGAAAGCATGAACCTCTATGATATCTATTCTGCTTCAATTAGCAACAGATGCCTCCTTGCACAGCGCTAACCCTAATTGTACGTGATGAGCAAAGCTAATCGCCCTGGTGCAGCCTGACCTTCCTACAGCTGTCTCAGACCCCATCCAAATACACACATATGCGTACACACACAGAATGTGCTCCCCAATATTTAAAATAGGGTGGCTGAGGGTACTGGGGGCTAGCTTGGTGACCGCAAATTAGTTGCTGTAATTGCATATCCCTCCCTGTGCCTATAATTTTTCAGGCCTGTTTGCTGCATTGCGGAGAGTTTGTTTGTTTTGGTGTCAAGGCGATTTAGAATCAAAATAAGGACCTCCGGCGCACATGTGGACCCCCAAGCAAAATGGTAGCGCGATAGCCTTAAATAGCCCTGCCTGATCCACTGCACAGTGCGGTCCGGAGGGCAACAGTGATAAAGGGTGGGAGTAGAGAAGAACCAATTGTGTTCACTTAAGCATTTTGTCTTACGTTCATGGTTTTTGCATACAAATAACCATGAGCATTCTAAGCCCCCTGACAACAGTTTAACAAAAGCTCTAATACAATAAATATTCAAAAATCACTGGCATTTTCAAGGGCTCCTGTTCAGCTGTGGGACCCCGCAAATATTCACAGTCACCACCTAGTGAATAACTGTTCCACAATTAAATAACCATCATCTGTTCTTGGGGGATACAGCTTTTCTTTGCATCAAGGTGGTGTTAGTTATTGTAGGATTCTGCACCACCACTGCCACTGGGGTCAACTGTTTTTTTTGCAGTGTTATATGTACCTTTTTATTACAGACGAATACAGACCGTGAAGTTGTTTCTACCCTGTTGCTCTGCCATGAAGTTATTCAAACACCAATATCATCATTGTACTAGATAGACACAAATTTGCCAAAAATGGATTTTCCCAAAGTCTGGAGCTTATTGTTTCGCATTAAAAGTGGTAACTCTTCAAAAACCCTCAGGCTTATTGCAGAGGCTTATGCAGGAGCTTACATAAGTGTGCGAAGCAGAATAAGAGAGCTTTGTGTGCTTGTGGACCACTGGGCAAAGGAGTAACCCAGTGTTAGGCTTACTGAAAAGTGAAGTTTTTCTTCGAAGACAATGTCTTGCAGATGACTTTGCTCTCCTCAAAAATGTGCAAGCTAGCAAGCAACTGAACAAGCTTGAATCACATTAATTAGCTTTGCAGCTGTGGTGCGGCCCTGTTGATGCCTCAGTGGCTTCAGCGAGATAAGAAATCCTTATGCCATAGTGTAAATACAAACAGCAAACCAAGATTTAACAACAAAGACCAATTAGTGCTTTGGGTTGATAGTTTAGGCTCATATTTAGATTAATTATACTCTTGAGAATCTGAAAATAAACATTTGATTCAAACCTATCTTAATCAAAGACACTAAATTACCTGAGTAAATTGTCTTTATCCTATGCTTTGACTGTGATTTAATCTTGTTTAGTTTCTCTGAATTGTAATTGATTAAGAAACATTTCAAAGTGTTGGATTTGAGCAGCATTTAGATAAATATAATTTACTCTTACTGTTACTCCACTCTGTCTCTAGACCCTGCCTCAATCTGTATTGTATATTATGTACATTTGCTGTGCATAATTTAAAGAGAAAACAGACCCTGTTTGCACTATTTATAGAAGAATGTAGGCTTCTCAGGTAAAATGAAAAATAAATACTCAAGCAAAAGTACTTATGTAAAAATTTACTTAAATAAAAGTAAGAAGTAGATCAGTTAAATGTTCTGCGTTACATATTAAAAGGAAAGCGCATTACGGTGATATAGATGATGCTACTGTAGGCTACAAAATAAATCTAGATATACCTAAATGCACGGTATGCACACTAGTGGAGCACCATCAGCAACATGACCCCTTTTGTCCAAACCAACTATAAATTCCATTTACAACACTTTGCAGCCTGTGTGTATGCTCCATTGTATTGCCAATTATAAATATAGCATATATAACAACCAGCCTCCCTCACTTTAGCGTCACACGATTTAAACAGAAAGACATATACAAAAATGACTAATAATAAATAAAAAGTCCATGGAAGCTTTGCAGGCCAGGTGCTTGCAATTTTAAGTCACATAAATAAATAAAAATCTGACACTCCTTATAGAATAGACAGCAGTATAAAACATCACCGAAGCAGACAACGTATGTATAAACAATAACCCCGTAGCGGCTGTACATACCATGGCTCACACATGCACGAGGTTGCTAGGCAACGCAGTGGTTGTTGACGTTCTCATCTGGAGAGAGTTCAATAAGTGTAATGTTGCACTGACCTGTCTAAACGTCAGCCTGCGAGTCTTCAGCACCTCAAAGTCCTCCTCAGTCTGCTTAACTCTCATAGCATGATACAACTAGTCCACTCAGTCTCTCTCTGTCCTTGTATAACCAGTCCCACTGCGCCCCTCAGCATATCCTATGACAACGTAATCTTTAAGTTGAATGCATTATTGTTCTTTTTTGTACTGTCCCGGATGCAATAGGTCTTCCGCACCCCTTGGCGGTCAATAGCATAGGCCCAATCCTAATGTCCCTCCTAAGGCCTCAAACCCTGAACCCTCAGGGGCGCACTGACGTCACCTGTTAAATGGTTGAGTGTGAGAGCCTGTAAGGGCTTGACATGGTGTAAATACGAATGGGACAGCACTTTGCTGCAACATATCACGTTACCATGACAACGTCAAAAATATTGTGTACTATTATGGGTATTTATTTTATACCTTTTACTCCCTGAACTTCTTTCAGGCTCTTTCCTCAGGAGATGAGAGGTCATTTCAAATAATCTATTTACTTGTTTTTGTCAAAACAGCTTCAATAACAAAATTAAATGTTTGATGAATAAATATGTGTAATATAATCTCTGCTTGCATTCTTCTCATTTAATGTGTTTTTATGTTCCATCTTTAATCCTTAATGTTTCTGTATAAATGCAATTTGCCAAGCTGAACACCCATGTGCCATCATCTTTGTTTACCCTTTTTCTTTTTTACGTCTCCATGCTTCCCCTGGTAACTTCACATTGCTATGAATTGTGGGTAATTCCTTTGGGCAAAGTCTGCTTCTAATGCTGAGTTACGGAAAAGGTTTCTAAAGGTCTCAAAATGTCTGCCAGAGAGCCCTCAAACACTCATGATTTGACAGTGGGACAGCCCTAAACCCTCACGGACACGCGCCTCAAAGTCCGTGAGTCTGGAACGGTGGCGATTGGAATTTGGCCATAGACTGTATATAACAAGCCGGTAAACGTAAATATTTACAAGATGTATTATTTCCAGAGTGTCGGCTAAGTCGGTCTCCTCTCTGGATCTCTGGCCTCCTGCAGCCGCAGAACACCTGCAGCCTTAGGCCCGCTGCAGATGCTATTTAGCCTCCTTTTATCTCTTTTATTCTGTTCCTATTCCACACAGTTTATCACAGTGGTAGAATATAACGAACATTTACTCAAGTACTGAACAAAAGTAGCCTACTATTTTGTGGGTACTTGTATTTTACTTGAGAATTTCCATATTACGTTACATTATATTTCTACTCCATTACGTTTTGGAGGCAAATATTGTACTTATTATTTCATGACATTTATTTGATACATTTAGTTACTAATTACGTTGAACAACTCACAGTTTTTGGTGGTCTGACATCAAGATTTCAGGATTCTGTTAAGCTCAATTTGTAAGTTTAATAATAGTTCAGTGGGCAGTTAATTGTATGAATATTTGTTGTTCTCTTACCAAATAGAGACACTCACCATTATTAGTAATTGTACAAGTCATGCAGTAATATAGCTAAACAGATTTCATACTAACTTTTGTACATCTCCAGTTTATATTTACGTACCTGAATCTATAGACATGGCCACTCTGAGCTGCAATAAAAATTAGATTTTTCCATGAGTTGTAATAATTTTGCAGTAGAACAGTAAAAGCCTGGTAATTTGTGGTTTGGGAGCTGCTGGCACGAAAGTGACATCAAAGCATGACAATATAGTTGCAAGATGATTTCTGGTGAAGGCAGTGCCAAACTGCAAAGCAACACATTTTTATCACTGAAGCTGTTGCCAAAAACCACAAAAACAAGAATCTTGAAAAAAATATGGACTTCATTTATCACTTTAAACAAGTGGTATACCACCCATGTGACAGCATGTTTTCCTTTTTTTCATGAGAACTTACTCGATGTCTTACTAAGAGTTGAGTGGAGTAATGTAGAATTAGCTCTTAACGGACTGAATCTGACTTTTGATGACCATAGGGATTGAGTCATAATTATAAAGAGGAGTACACTCGAAACATCTGAAGTCCACCACTAAATTGCACCTGATCTACTGTGTTTTACACCGTTAAGCTTTCTGGGCTTGACTGCTAACATTGCAATGTATTGCACTACTTAACACATGCCAAGAGACTATTTCACACTGGGGGAAGATTTCAACTGGCGAACATGTTAATGCATGTCTAAATGGAGTCTGGGCACACACTGCTCATGGCCCTTTGGCCCCCACAGTTAAACACCACATTCACCACCGCTGGTCAGGACCCCAACCACCATGGCCGCTGAAATTCTCAGTGGTCAAAGTTTTCTTTTTTTCCATTGTGCTACACAGCAAAATATATTTTACTGTTTAGAAAAAATGATTATGAGAATAACAGACTGTTCCAGTGAAAGCAACAAAGCAGAAATCACATCAAGTGAAACTTTATAGAGTTCGAGTGTGTTCAAGAATAGTTAAACTTTTGGCATAAATAGTTTGAAAGGGGCCATCTACCAATAAGCCATAGTTTTGGAAATAAGTAGTTTGATTTTCCTCGTAAGCCTCCTTCTTTTGGCAGATGGCTATCAGACATGTGCATCACATGTCTGAGCAGAACAAGGCAGGGTGGTAACATTGCGTTGATATGGTTTGGGCCCCCACCATGTGCTGATGATATCATTATCTAGTTAACCCTGATTAGCTCCATGTGTTTGTGGGAATGCTGCAGGCCACAACACAGAAAGGCTTCCATTGCCTCCATGGAGAAAATACAAACCTAAGCAAAGTTTTACTAAAATGAAAACTTTCAACACTAAAACACTTAACATGGAGAATAAATTAATTTAATCATTTACATATGTCTGATGTTAACAGTGATACAGTACAGAGTGGTGGCTGTGAGCTAGCCATTGGGGCACGCTCACATGCACTAACATGCACTAAAAGACATGCACAGCCGAGCTGAATTACAACACACATCGAGGGAGAAAAGAAAAAGTTTAACCAAAGTGAGGTTATTTCCTAAAGTAACCACCACAACGTGTGAACCATGGTCACTAGTGTCCTGCATTTATAAGTATACAATCAACCTCGACCACTTTTCTGCAACTTGCGGCCAATACAAGAATGCTCTTCCTTACCTGAAAATAAATAAAAACATTCATAATCCTAGCAGCATTTATGTTCCCCTCAAAATGTATCCAGCAAAAAGCACAAGTAGTTTACAACCGTAATTTATAGGAGACAGAGGTGGACACTAATGGTGACTCAACAGAATTTTTTACACATCACCACCCTTTTTTTGTTTGCATAGGGCCATTTCATTTTGAGACACTCCTAATAATTGCTCTTTAGAAATGGGTAGCATCTACATCAGGTATCTTCTCACTGCTCCTGTGTATATTCTAAGGTGTTTATCAGTGGAGGTAATTAGTTGCTATTGTAGAGGTGGCAGTGATGTGTTTGTGTGCTTTCATATGTAAGTAATGGGGTTTTGTTTAAATGGGACTATTGAGTGAACCTACTTTTGTATGTAGCAATCTGAGATGAGTCTTGAAATCTTTGAGGTAATTGTGCCACGTACACATGCTGTTCTATGTTGATTAGTGTATTGTTTCCTAACCAGCATGCCATGAGTCACTTATGAAAGGGCTGTGTTAAGCCATAATGAAGAAAGTGCTACGGATGTGATTTACAATGCTTCATAACCGTAATTAATACAGGCCTTAATGATGTTAAGTGTAGCAAAGCTTCGAACACCCTTTGTATAATTCATGACCCCTCTTTCGTCATTCTTCTTATTTTTCTTTTCCAGTCAACATTCCCTCCAGCATTCATGTTTTCTCTGCTGGGAAAGTCGCTGTTGCCACAGAGATGGAGCAGAAAAACATCTTTCTTTGGAAGCAGCCGAGAAACAGATGAATGTTAAAGACTATCCACCCGACCCAGGCGACTTCTTATGTTTAAAGCTCTTTGTCTTTCATTTCTCATCCTCCATTTATTTCATTCAAAATAAAAATTTCCGCAGTGGATTAATAGTTATGTTCTTAGAGCTCTGCTTGTTTTCTGCTTTGTCTTCGAGGTACAAGCAGCAACATGTGCTTGAGGTCATAAATATCCAAACAGATGTTGAATTAGTAAAGATTTTGAGCAAATGGCCTGCTAATTCACAAGCTTGGAAAACCGCAGTGATAATCATGAACCAGTTTGTTCATTTGCAGTAAATGCTAATCTGGGCCTGAACTCAAAGAAACATTAAAAACGTGATCTCATCGTGCCAATAATGGCTATAATATTTTTCTAAAAGTCCCCTTGAGCTCTGCCACCGGTGGTGCCTGTGCTCTAAAAATGTCAGTCACACTGAAGAGGTTAACCCCAGCCCTATAAGAGAGATGATGGAATATTACACAAATAGACGGACTGTATCTGATCCCAGCTCAGCTTGTTGTAAAACCATCCCATTCCAATCTTGCCTCTCTCTGTCACCTCATTAAAAATACAAAGAGGGTAAAGAAGGGCCAGTCCTGAGCAATCTCCGTTAAAGCTGCCAGTGAATGCAGCAGCATTAATGTCATTTAATGCTGTTTCATCTGAAAAGCCACATTAGAGTCAGATTTAGTAATCTGGGTTTGCCCATGCTCGTTTGTATGATGTCATTATGCTAAACTGACCTTTACAGCCAGATTAGGAGGGGCGGAGGGAATAGAAGGAGGCTTTAGAAAGGGAATTAACAAGAAATGAAAAATGGTGTATTTGGCATATGGATGATGAAGTATTCAGCAGCATTTTCAACCTAAGTGCCATTGACTACAAATCAGAATGAGAGTGACAAAATGTCTCTTTGTGGTTTGATCAGCTCATACTCATGTCTTTAAATGAATGTTTAGCTCTTTCAGGAATTCCTGGTGTCAAAGCTGGGTCTTTTTTTTTTTTTACACCTCAATAAGCTCAGCAAGGTTTCACGATTCTTTTCAGCCTCCCTGCGCTCCCTGCTATAGGATTCTTGTTCTCTTTACATTTAGGCAACATCTATCAATATGAGCTGCAGCACAGACTGTTCTGAGACTAGGAGGTTTAGCAAACTCAGCAATCCCTCACTTCCAAACTTGTGAAACCGAATTGGCACACAGATATAGTTCTCTTTACCTTTTACCCTAAATCACAAAGGTGGCGAGAGTGAAAAAAGTATTAATAAACTCAGTGTTAATCTTAAAGTTGTGCTCATATTGATCATCCCGGCCATCTTCGATATTCAGGGAAGTTAGAGCTCTCTGACATCTCTGAAGATGGATAGAGCTATTGACTGCAATTGCAGCTTCGCCCCTCTATCCATCACTCCCTATTCCAAACTGGGCCATACACGTCTTGGCCACTTTACCCTGGTTTAGCCTCACATTGGGGAGTGAAAAGAGACATTTACACACACAAGAAGGGAGAGAGACATTACATGAAAATGTTGACACTGCTCAGCTTTGGTGGTGTTAAATTACTGGGTGGTGAACTTACAGCCTGCCCTGTTGGCACAAGGGGGGGTGGGGGTGGGGGAGTTCCCTTTGCTTCTCTCCTCCTGGTGGCTTAAGATGGGAGGTTTCACTCTGATGAAGGTGTCTGTCGGGCAAAAGGGGAAGAAATATTGCGTCCTAGCTGAGCTTTGGCATATCAACACTGGCATCACTCAAACAGCCCTGAGGTATTGGAGCTGAAGAGCTGAATGAAGAGAGGGAAGGGTTGCATATAGGCTATAGGAGGCAGGGGACTAGAAGTAAATGCATGTATACAACTCAAACAATGTAAGAGAGTAAACTCTTTGGTCATGAAATAACTGTCAAACCTTGGAACTGAAACTGACAACTTGTATTCAAGTAGTTATTACAGTCATCAGGTGTTTAAGCATGTCAACAGCATAAGACACATGAATGTGACACTTTCAGAACCACTCCAAACACCTGACACCCACCCAAGCACGTTTTTACCTACAGGCACTAAATGATTCTCTTGTCAGGTGTAGTTCCTCCTCTGCTGACATGATAAGCATTCACTGCACAGGGGGGCAGATTCATCTTACACTTCCTTATCATGTCATTATCACAATGTCATGTCATTATCATAATTATTATTATGTTATGGTCTTCCAGGGGGAAAGTAATTGATGGGTCAGCTAAACTCATCTCTAAGGGGAAGGCATCCCCTTGTTAGTGATCCCTGAGAAATTGCAAAGTGAGCATGTTTGCGGCGCGCGTGTGACCGAGGTGTGACTGTCAACTAACAGGGGGGCAGCTTTGATTGCAGGGTAAAACTGCAAAACATCTGTGTTTCAGACAAGATAGCAAAACAGAGCAATTTCCCGCAGACAAGGGTGGGAGACTGCTCCAGTGAAAACATAAAACATCCAAGCACGTTTGTCTCCTTTTCCTTCACCCTGTGGGACTTTGCTAAAATGAGTGCACGGTTCCTTCAGCACTGGTAAATGGAGCGCCTCCATCCTCCAGCAGAGCCACCGTGCCCCTCTATAACGGCCAATCTCCTCTGAAGTCTGGCTTGAAGCTGGACCAACATTCAGAAACTATTTGTTTGAGATAGTTTGCATGCATCGGTGTGTCTATTGGAATGACACATTTCCGTGTTAAAGCATGTGTTATATTTGTCGGTGTAGAAAAAATGAGTATTAAACAATGAAGACAGGCAGGTAAAAAGATGCATCAGATTGTTAAGCTTTGTAAATGCACAACATTATTCCGTTTGAGTAACAGTTTATTTTGTCATGCCAAGCGTGGATGTTCCCTGTCACTCTGTCTGCTGTGTCTAAACAAACAGTAAATGTGTTGTGAAAAAGTTTCTCTTTCACCTCTTGTCAGAGACGTACTCTCTGAAGCCAGCAGTAGTGTCTCAGCAAAGATCAGAGTGACAGAGACAGCGACAGCAGAGGGAGTGACAGTCATGGGGACAGGAACACTCCCGTGCTCAGTGCTCGTGCACTATTCCATCATTAGCCAATGAAGCCCTCATAAAAGTGAGTTATTTGCCACGAGGGGAGGTTCCATATGGCACAAGTGATCCAGAAAGGCAATGTGTCGCAAAAGACCCCCAGAGCCCAACAAGTCAGCTTTTACAGGGGCCTCCCTCCCTGTCATTAATTGATTTTAATAACAGGCTGCCGAGGGGGCAGAATGCTCTCATTCATTGGGCTGATGGGGCTTTTCCCAGGTCCCTCAGCGAACACTGCAGCACTTAGAGCTGTTTGTTTGGATTGCCTCTAGTGTGTGTGGCTCTCAGACCGGCTCGGTTACTCAGTCAGACACATACTCAATGTCCCAGCCGTTCAGTTGCTCGCTCACTCAAACATTTGTTCATTTACCAGCTCAATAATTTCTTCACTCAATCACTGGCCTAGTCATTTATACACTCATTTATTCATTCCTCCTTGTGCGCTCACCAAGGGCTATCATGCTTTAAGGTTCATGGGAACATGATCAGTGTCTTATAACAGGTCATGTTACCTCAGAGTCAGACACCTACTCCACCATGTGTGAAGCAGTATTTTTATAAGGGAAACATAAAGAAGAATATATCAGCAATACTTTCATCTAAAACTAAAAACTGGTCTCCACATTACATTAGACTGTGTCTTTCCAGGGAGGTGGGTCCTTCTTCTACCCAGCCTCCATTCACGTCTTTGTTTCAGTAATTACACAGACTCAAAGTGAAAAATCCCTCATTTTGCATATTTTTACTCTTTACTTTGATTGTTCAGCAGTCTGACTGAAGCTGGGGGGGAGCTGTATGCTGGATGATGGGGAGGGGATAGGGAGGGAGCTGGGCCTGTCATAACTGCATAATACACCCATTACTCCTGTGCAGCGGAATTACCACTGATGGAAATGGGATTTTGGAAGATATATGGAATGTAATTATTATATACATATATGCATAGCCTTTTTTACTCTGAAAAAGAGCTTTGGAGTGATATTTTCAGGAGCTTGTGTGATTGTTTAACTGCATGTGTGCAGCTGTCTTTGTGTGTTTATTTCTGTGTGTGCATTTTGTAACTGTTGCCATACCTTGACAAAAGAGCATGCAGTAATTTTAGGTTGTGTTTTGTTTGCTGTTATATATATTTAAAAGGTTGCAAAATGCTTTTCTACCACAGTATTCCTGTGTGCACCTCGGCACCATCCCTCCTCTGAGGTTGACCCTGTGCTGAACATCTCTCTGAAGGCCAAGGTCTGACACTCCTAAACAGGCAACGGGGGTCACGCTGACTCAGTCCAGCAGTGAAGCTGTCTGAAGAGTTATCAGCCTCTAGAATATAAATTTTTCAAGCTCCCTCAACCAAATAACACACACAGAGGAACCAAAATTCCCTGCAGTGAGTAATGCCAAGATAAGAAATAGAGACTATTTGCCATGTGAGCAGAGAGAAATATTACTTTTAGGTTGCACACCAATACCATGCAGTGCGTTAGCCATAATGTCCTATACTGAGTTTCTGTATTATTATAATAAGTGTGCAGCTGAAGCCTGCATCACGGCAGGGGGAACATGAGGCAGTATGTATGGTTTTCTGTGTAGAGTACCTTAGGCGAGGGGCCTCTGCAGGAGGTTTTCTTTGGAAAGCACCTGGGTGTGAAAATAGGGCCTCCCAGTCTGGCCTGAGAGGCTGTGTAAACAGAGGTTCCAGTTGGGCCAGCTTGCACTGGACTGGACCTCTCCAAACAGAAACCATGAGTCAGCCTCAGGAACCCATCCATGTTCCTCCTTAAGGGATAATCAGCCCAATGCAGCCTGGAAAATGTACATGCTATAGGGCTGATGTACGAGGCTATATAAGAACATATACTATTCGTATCCTTATAGATATTTTTCTAGAAGAAATGCCAGACCTGATTTTATCACAGAAACTCTTATATTGACTTATACCAATACTGTCCCATATTGTTTTCCTTCAAAATAAAACAGTCCTCTGAAACAATAAGCAAACACTTTTAGTCTCAATAAGCACCTTATGTGACTTAACCACAGCATACATTGAGTCAACTGAACAAAAAGATTGAGCTTTTTCTAAAAAGGACAAAGCCTATGCCAGGCTCTGGCGCCTTTGCAGCCATCTTCATGTCAGTGTCTGGTTGAGTGGAAGACTTTATTAAGCCATTTGGGCGTCTGAGCTCTGCAGAGAGGGAGACTTTCCCCTCATCTCCGGTCTGCGTGACTGGAGAGGCAGGGGCCTCATACTCCACTAAGGAATATTTATCTTTCCAGCTGGTTAGATGGATTAAATGACCATCCCGCAGAGAAGGCAGGGGGAAAGAAGGAGAAAGAGACTTTTAGAGAGAAAGAGAGGTGAAGGGATGGAGAATGTTTTTGAGAGGAAATGTGTCACAGAGAAAGAGAGTAGGCAAGGAGTGGAAAGATGCTTACCATCTCACTCTCAGAAGGAAATAAAACAATAAGAATGACTTTGCAAGTCACATTTACCACCAGCTGCGACAAATATGATTGTGACTCCGTCTTCTCTCAGTGGCGGGGGGCGGGGGGGGGCGAGACATGCAAAAACACACTCATGCACGCACACATGCAATTACAAATTCACATGCACACACACACAATGACACAGAGCTAATTAACTTCCTGACACATTCACAGAAATGCATTTCAAAGACAGAACGCATATGTTCATGCAAATGTGATGAGAAACCATTAAATGCTAAAATATCTGAGGCAAATGAAAAATATTTCTCAATCACACCCCTTTGCCAATTTGATCTTTACATTTTTCCATATTTCACACTACCAGAGGCCTTGCTGGCTAGCAGTCCTAAGTAAGGTCAAGGTAAAGTCAAACTTATTAATATATATTGATCATCATAAACAGGTGTTTCTGTGTCTAAAGTAAGTGGTGTTTCTTTTTTCCAATGCAGTAATAATTCTGGAAACAAATAAATGAGCAACCAAAAGAAAATCTAAATTGCCCTTGCACTTTATTGACATATTCTCACGAGCCTACTTATACATAAAAAAGGACAAAAGTCTCATTACCAGGAATTTTCATTTTTCCCTTCATTCAGTCCCTACTCCATTTAGTGCACTGGGCATTACGTATAATCACATAAACCGCAAATAAAGGAGTGTAATAACATCAAAGACCTGCCCTGTGAAATGCGATGCCAGGGTATTCAGACAGGAATGTTGAATGGGTGGCAGCTATGTGTGTGAGATTGTGGTTATGCAAAGTGCAATCTAAGTGGGGAGTTGAAGTCATGGAAATTTTCCTCTATAAAAGTGAAGCATGACAATGGATTTGGGGCATCAAGGCCTGTGGGATTATGGGGATCACATAAATCCCCCGCGCCATAATTTTAGCAAACCACATCAAGCTCCATGTTAAGGGTTAATAATCCAGTTCCCCACCTCTTCCTGCTCCCCTTGCTCCCGACCTCAAATCCCTAACATTAACATGTGTATCCAGATGTACTGTGCAGGGTATAAAGTCATTCGCACACACATACTGTACACAAACACACGCATAAACAAACTTGCACTGGTAGTCCCTACACATGCACAGACCACAAATTTGGCACACATGCAGACGCTTACCACACACGCACACACACACCTATGCAAACACACACACACACACAGTCTGACAGACCCACACAGAGACCGACTTTGTTCTCAGGTCTGTCATGTCCCTGTGCATCTGACATCATGGTGGCGTCTAAACTGTTGGCAGGGTGTCATGGAGCATGCATCCCCCCCCCCGCCTTCCGAATCCCCCAACCACCTTAAGCTCCCCCTCCCCGCAGACCCAACCTGCTCCCGCTCCCACCAATGCATCATGTGGAGCTCTGATGTGTAAGAGCAGAGGATCTTGTCGGAGGAGCCTGAAATCGATCGATGCGCTACAACAAGCTCAACTTCTCTCCACCTCTTTTTCCCCCACCAACACTTCAGTTAACCGTGTACGTGTGTGTACGTGTGTGTGTTTGACTCTCTCTCTCTCTCTCTCTCTCTCTCTCTCTCTCTCTCAGTCTGTGTCCACCCTAACATCTGTACCAGCAGTAATCAACAGTTTACACACACACAGCACTCTCTTCTAGCTGTTTGGAGAGAGAAGCGTGCCATGAGGAGAGCTCCCGCTCTTTTCCTCTTTATTAGCCTGCTGTCGGAGGGAAGGCAGGGATAATATATAAGCCAACAGGATTAGGAGGCAACAAAGCATCAGGCTGAAGAAATCCCTCCCAGCCTTGGGGTCCGTCCGAGGCCTTCGCTACTCTTTGGCTGTGCTGAGGCTTTTTGAGCCTACCCAATCAGTGCCCTATTCATCCTCTGTGTCTGCAGCTGTCATCCAGTCTTGCGCTCCTGTACACTACTACCACCATCATCACTCATATTTACCCCTCCTGCTCCAATAATCACTGAATACTCCCCATCCTGCAAATAAGAGGTCAAATCCAGTATAGGCAGCCTTATTTTCTGTTTGACAATCATGATTATAGCTTTGGGTTCTCCACCTGTGGGAATAATTTCCATCTGACAGTCTAACCTGCTTTAACCACAGTGTATCTTGTCCAGCATTTGCATTTCAAAGAAGGTGAAAGCACCTACATCATGAGCTTGATGGCTGCCTAACAGCAACATGGCTCCCTATATAAGGTGTTGAGCTGGAAGTAAATCCATGTGATTAATCAGGTCTGAAGCTAAAACATAATAATAACCCCCTTTATATTAATGTGCAGCTCATAGCTTGAACAGCTCCGTGGAAAGGCCATTAGTCACTGGCTCCCTGCAAAGCCACAATTAAGTAGTCGCATATTACTCTCTCTCTCTCTCTCTCTCTCTCTCTCTGTTTCTAACTTTAATCACAGTGCTGTCTTCTTGGTTATGTATTCTGTTCCTGGGTGATCCTGTCTTTAGGCGCTGACTTGGACAAGGAAATCATTTTATTTTCGTATTTGTTAAGCTGTGTATTAACAGAGGTAACATTATTCCTCAGCTAAGGTAGAGATAGAGTGGCTTGAAATGGAGCATTAGCATTCTAAACAGCGACTTAACACTTTCAACTTCAACACCATCTGCAAGAATATAGTTTCTTTTTTTGGAATATCTTGAAAATAAATTATTATAGATATATAGATATTATTTTAGAATTTTTTTAAAGTACATTTTGCACTTCATCATCCGCTGTTCTTTCAACTGAGAACGTGGGTGTATAAAAAGGGGGAACTGACAGATTTTATAATTGTTATAGAAATCTTATTTGAATTCAGCAGCTTACTGATTTTTTTTTTCTAGTGAGGGACACTTTAAAAAGCTGTCATGCACACCAACCACAGGCATTTCCCTCCTAATTCCCCTCCCCTCCCCTTGATCCCCTCTCTTCCTAGTTCTCCTTTTTTTATAATATCCTCTCATTTTGCCCCTGCCTAGGCAAATTTGTTGCGGCGCGTGGGCCCGTTTGATTTCATTAAACAGAATATTTAAGCATAAAAATTGTTTAATCGTCTCATGTCATTAGGAGATGGATTTCATTTTGCATACATTTGCATACTTCCCCCTCAAATTAAACCAGGCAAATATGCAAATGCAGAGGCCCAGGTTATGGCGGAGGTGTTTATTGTCATCACTTCAGGCAGTTCCACACTGCAGCGCCTCCGCAGAACGGGGGTGACAGTAACATCTGGACGCCTGGGGGTTGGGAGGGAGGAAAGGGTGGAGGCAGAAGGTGTAGGTGTGGGGATGAAGGTGTGTGATAGGCTGCTGCTAATTTTTAACACCAGAGTGCACTGCTCCAACTACTGCAGAATCTAGTACGGCAAAAAACTGAATATCCGTCATCATACACACTTACTGCTTTAATTACCAACTTCGTCCCCAGTCCCTTGCACAGCGTCACACTAAAATGTATAGTGCGCCAATGAAGACATAAAAAACAGCACTGTTCTTTCAACTGTAGCCTCTGCATGTGTTTTTATCAGCTGTTCTGCTGCTATTGTCCACATGGCTAAGCACTGCTGCTAATGAGGCAGTAATTAGCAACGGCGTAACGTTTCTTCACCCATGCTTAAGTCCTCGCTCCCCCCTCCCCCCCACCCCCCCCTCTGCACTGTAATTTTCTCATGCTGCAATTTCAGGCATCACAGCAGAATTTGTTCCAGCACAATAAAAGGCTGAACTGTGAAGATGAATAGGGCAGCACATTAGCACAAGTGATTGCAACTTTTGCAAAATGGAAAATGTAGGTCTGGATCTAACCTCATTTTATTTCCAATCAGAAGAATGTGCTATGGACAATCCAGATGAGTTTCCGCTGTCAGGTTCATAATTAGGTAAACACTCTCCCCCTCATCTATCATTTTATAATCTATTCTCACTCATCAACCTGTGGTTGTTACATATCGACAACTGAAACTAAAGCGGCATTGTATTCAATGTTTAATGTATGTAAATAAATATGCAGTGATGCTGAAGAGTGTTTATTATAGAAATTAATTGATAAACATGCATGAGAATCTAGGAGCAGGCGCAATCAGTGTGTTTGTATAAGTGGTTATTACTCATGATGATGCACAGCCAGCAAAATGAATGGACAACAGGATTGCAACCTGTTTGCGAGAACTACCACAAGAAAGAGGGAGAGAGAAAAGGGGAGCGGAGTGAGAGAGTCTCCAAATAGAAATAGACTAAACATACCTCAGCAGGACCTGCCTCTACCCCGACGGTCTATAAACAAGCTGTAGAGACTAGAGCCATGTGTGTCGGGAGACAGCGAACCCTGGCAGCATGTTACTGTACAAGTCTCTTACAATCAAAGAAAAGTGACAATGAAGGATCCTGACAAACCATTACCTTCATATGTTGCTTTACAGGTTAGACCGCTGCAGACAGCTGGAGCCCAACAAGAGGTCCGGGTGACTTGTAGTGACTTTGCAGAGTGGCAGAGGCCTGATGACACTCAGCCCCAGTGGCAGGGACTGGGGTAATAAATCATGGGCAGTGGCAGTCAGATAAACGGTGCTCTGAAGCTGATTGGGAGGAGAAACTATTGTGACGAGTGTGTGATGGTGAGGAGGCATTGACGACCTGTGTGAATAAGGGTCACCACTCCGCAGAGGCAGACCCAAACAGCTCCCTGAGTCTTAATTTACCCTGAAAAGCCATTACAGCCACTCGGCTTGCTTCTTCCTGACCCTCCCCTCTGCTGTCCTTCTCTTCTCACTGGCAGAGGAACAGTCATTCTCCAGGACCTCGATGGCCCTTAAGCACAAACTCTGAAATGAACTCTCCAATCTGGAGGCAGACAGATGGAGAAGCCGGTGTCTTGCAGTGGCTGCTCCTCTTCTAGCCATTCAGGTACTGAGACTAAATTACACTGTTCAAAGGTAGTATTTGTTTTATTAGTTTCAAAAGCTTGCATTGACCAGAAAGGGAGGGATTGTATTTTCCAGTGACTTAATGTAAATGCCTAGTAACCCATAAATATTAAATATTGTCAAGTTACATTACATTTCGGAGGGAAATTCAGCGGGAATACTTTCTTACTCCACTCCACTTATTTGACAGATTTAGTTACTGTTATGCTACAAATTAAGATTTTATGAATATTAAATGATGAGTTTATAAAATCTGATGCATTATCATATATTAAAATACCCGACAGTAGTTATAATAGCTAAACCTCAACCATCTACGAGAAAAGAATGCTAATTGCACATGAATGTATCCGTAAAAATAATCAGTTTTACATTAGATACTTTGAGACAAATGTTTCTAATAATGCTTACATACTTTGGTGGCCTTTTCAATACAGTGCTTTTATATTGTGGTATTGCTGCTTTTACTCAAGTAAAGAAGCTAAATATAGTTGTCACACTAAACTGTACTTTTCTACATGTATTATAGTTGGTTTCTATCTTCCTTGCTCATATCGTTGAAGCATATTAAAAAATACTTTCACTGAAAGCGTCCCTTTAATATGGGAAAAACAATTGTTTAATAAAAAAAAAAGTTGTGGATTAAGCTGTATATATTACTCAAAACACACAAATGCTACTCTCTAAATATCATGTTAATTTGTAAGGAAGGTTTACACATTTAACTTTTTTGCTGGTTGTAACCATATGTGGAAATGATGTATGACTTGATTTTCACATGTTTATTTGTCTACTTATTTATTTTTTGTTTCTGGTTAAGGTAGTAAATGATTCAGCTGCTCTTCCTCCCAGAGCCCTGTTGCTCACTGGTTATTAGGAGATAAATTAGATTTCTATGACATTCAGAATGTCAATGTTATTTTCGTTGTTTTGACTGCACTCGTTGGATATCTTAATCCAAATATCCTCATTAAAAAGAAAATTCAGCAAAGAAAATGAAATCCTTGTCTTTCCATAAGAGTAAGTTTTTTTGTGAGGACAGTATTCTGCTTTGCTTTATTCAAATGCAGCCTGCTTCAATTTGGAGAAGTTAAATAAACTGCTTAAATATATGTCTTGCTGTTAAATAATTGGTTTTAATGAAACTAAAACAAAAGTTAAAGTAAGACTCTACTGGCAGCTTAGGAATTATAAGGCAACCTTTCTGATTCACAGCATTCATTGAAGCCAGCACAAACACTGGTGTTGGACTAAGTGTAATGTTGTGCTACTTGGCAGAGTTAATACTCTTTCAAAGAGGGAAAACAGTCATCCCTCTTGATCACCAAAAAAGCTATTGAAAACTACTAAATTGCTCTTAAACTTCTCTTTAACAGTAAATCAGTACTACCACTTATTTTAATGAGAACACATTTTTAACTGCAAGAATCTCTATTAGCCTCAAGTTCAAACCACCTGATATAAAATGTATGGAGAAAATAGGATTTTAAATATCATACAATTTTTGTCAAATGCTGTTAGTTGCCGTATGATAATCCATACAGTCATGGTACTTTTTAATCCTCTCAGTGTTGACAAAAGCAGGTGAGAACTGCTGCTCTCACAGCAAAATGGTGAAACAGGTCATAAACAGGCCCAGAGCAGGACCAGGGGTTCAGTTTTATAAAGTGACGCCTCCAAATGTCCTAATAACCCCATATACTGCTAATACTGTGTATATAATATTTTTTTATTTTTATTATCTTGTTTGACCACAAAACTTAAAACCACCATATGATTAAAGCAAAAAATGATTTTACGGGTTGCATGAATTATGGTCTTTTCAGTGGGAAGCATGCAGTGCAATTCAGCCCGCCAGTGTTTTATAACAATATGGTGACTAAAGCTTGTGTAGAGCAGCGCTGTGCAGAGGAGGAGCTGCATTGTTTGCAGTGGCTCATCTAACCAGCACCCTGGCGACTCTCTCCCCTGAGTGACGCCTGTCAGTGACACTCTATCAGCTGCCTACATGCCACCAACACCCCCTCTGCTTCACCCCTCTTTGTGTGCTTTCTCTCTGTTCCCACTATGTACTATCTTGCCTCTCTTCTCTCTTAGGATAGTTTCTCTCCTTTTCTATACTCTCTCCCTCTGACTCTCCTGCCCTCTGTCTCTTTTTCTTTCGATGTCAACACTGCTTCTCCTGTCTTTCTTTCTCAGCTGGCTCTTTTTAGAGCCCTCCTCCCATATCTTCCTCTCTCCCTACCTCACTCCTTATCCTAGCTTTTCCTTCCTATTCTCTGTCTCGTGATTAGATAGCATAGGTGTTTGTGTACTGGCTCCCAGTGGACAATCACGCTGTGAGGCTGGACGAGGGGGGATGTGAGGGTTCCATTTTCTATTAGAACAAAACATGCCTGTGGGGCCAGCAGGCATCAACTGGAAATGCAATCTGGGCCTTAGAGCTGACACCCAGGGTGGGGTAGAGGTGTGGTGTGGGGGAACAGGAGCCGCTGTTGTGTGGTGGGACTCCAGAGTGAATGTTATCGTTCTCAGGGGATCCCAGGCTGCTTCCCCGGGCCCGCTCTCTCCTTCAAACTTGGACACCTTAGGGAAAACCGGTCCCAGTGGCCTTCAATGAGGAGGGCTAATTCTGAGCACGACGCCCTCTAGCCTTTCCCCTTCAACATTGCCACATAAATGTTCAAAAGTGTTTATTGATCGAGGGCTGCTATTTTTTTTTTAAACATTCTCCATTTATATGACAATGTTATCAGATAGGAGTGTCATTCTCCACAGCACAGAAGATAAGTAAGTGGACATTTTGTAGGAAGAGGAAAGAGAAGAGGACAGACGAAGGGAACATATAGGTGGTTGCTCCGGCAGGGCTGGTGTGAATGCAGATTGGGAGTTCCTGGACATGCATAATTCACCACAGGGGAGATAGGAGAGGAGGTGGGTAGGAAGAAAGGGAATAGAAGGGTGAGTGAGTGAGAGAGGAGAAAGGGAGGGAAGGAAAGGGGGAGGAAGGAGAAAGAGGAAAATGAGCAGTGCGTCTCAGGCAGCGTCAGCGTCTACAGTGAGGAGGTAATTAGGGAGCTGTCACTTGTTCCTGTCAGGCACCACTCCCGCTGAAACATCGAGCGTGTGTGTGTGTGTGTGTGTGTGTGTGTGTGTGTGTGTGTGTGTGTGTGTGTGTGTGTGTGTGTGTGTGTGTTAGGTTGTTCTTGTGGGGGAGGGCTGAGCTTGTATATAACTGTGTGTGTGCGCGTGTGTATGTTTTTGAATGCGTGCGGGGTTGCATGTGTATATAAATTGTGTGGAAGAGAGTGGGGAGGGTGCGATGCGAGTTGAATTCAAATGAGACAGAAACACTAGAAGAAAAACAGAATAAAGTAACAGACTCACTGCAAGGGAATTGTAATAATGGTGGATAAATATGACTCAGAAGTACCCAGCTCAAAGTATTAGAGGAGAGGAGATGGGAAGAAGAAAACTATCACTCCAGGTATTTGGACAAGGATGGATCTATTGAATTTGATAAATAATTTTTATGGCAACAAAGAATCCCTGCAACTCACACACATACACACACATGCACGTGTGCCAAGTCAGGATAAAAACTATGATGAAACAGCCGAGTGATTTGTTATAGTAGACATTCATATGCATGCATTATTGACACAAGACTCACATATAGTATACACTCAGCAGCCAGTGTGTCTACTGTCACCCCTCTGCATGCTGATTGTGATCTCAAGTCAAAATAACAATACACTAATGTTTAAACAGCCGAGTTGTCATATCAATATAGGCAGTGAGAATATATTTGACAGATCCTTTACGGTGGAAAGACAGAACATGCAGAAGTAGGTACATAAATACAGATGTGACACTGGCACACGCACATGCACAGTCAGGGAATGTGATGCATTGGTATTTAAAGTTGTGGATGCCTGTTTAATCTGCAGCCCCTTAGGAGATAGTAGCTCACCATATGAGTGAATCAGTGTGGGCCTGTCTGTAGAGTTTTTACTGTGACACCAGCACTCATACCACTCACTGGGTGTTCCAATTAAAACCCATCCCTGCCAGGAGAGCAACAGCTCTCCAACAATACTCAGCTCTCCCACAAGCACACGTACATGAACACCAAGCATGTGCACACATACACACGCTGCTGACAGACCACAAACACAGTCAGGCTGACGATGATGGATGGTGTGCATAACCTGGCTGGTGATATAGACTTTGGCTAAACAGCTCAGGCCTTCACCAGGGGTTTGTCCTCAGGCAGGTGGTGCGCTTCTTCCACACAGGTGGTTTATCAGTGATGTGGAGGATAATTATCTTATGGTATAGGGAACATTTAAAGACTTTAGAATGCACCACAATAATGTGCTGTAGCAACAGAAAACTGTCAAAGTTCAGCGGAACTCTGCTGTACTGGTCGCTGTTTTCTTTATGCCGATAAATAGTGCTGATTATTACATGAGGTTACTAATTGGCAAGTTGGAAGACACACAGAAAACAAGATAACAAAATAAAAATATGAATACAAGCTCTTTCCATTTCGTATGGTGATGAGCATAATAACCACGATAACAATTTGTAAAAACTTCTATGCATTGGTTTTCTGACTCGACAATTCAGTGTAAACAAGGCATATTGTGCAAAATGTCACAGAGTGAGATGAGCCATTTTCCCTGGGCTGGCCCATAAAAGACTCATTAGGGCACTTCAGATGTATTTGCACTGCAAGGGGCTGCCATTAAACACACCACAAGGCCTAATAAATACATTATTTAAAAGCTGTGCTCCAATTACTAATTGATTAGAGTCGAGCGCCTCATCAATAACGCAGAAGCGGCCCCTTCAAATCAAAATACACATGATTTATACATGAAAGGCTTTAAAAGGGATAAGTTATCTGCTAATCAGTCATAAATGTTTTAAACACCCACATTTTTACTCATGATTTTAAAAAAATGAGGGCCTGTCAGAAGGCTGTGTGTTTGAGCGTGTGTGAGCAGTTTGGAGTTTGAAATGTGCACTACAGATAGAGAAACACACATCCATCCCATTGGGAATCAATATTAATGAAGCAGAAACATAGCATGAAGTAACCCTTCAGTCAAACCCGACAAGTTTATAGGAAGCACATTTTATATCACAAATAGGTGAAATTACAATAAATTGCTTTGTGTTCCAGCTGTATTAAAATAATTGTCCCTATAGTCAGAGTACTCTTGTCTTGGAATGCAATGGGTCAATTAACACACAATATCAATTACACAACTATTTAATCAATATGTATGCTTAAATATGTCATGTGCAATGGGATTGAAACATTTAATAAAAGACTTCATGAGATTTAACAATGAAATAAACATATTTCAACGTGGCAGACCACACTGGTTATCTATTTCCATATACAGTATGTAGTGTTTTTGTTGAATACATTTTTGCTGAACAATACAGTATATACAGTTCTTGATAATGTCGATGATTATCAAAGCACTATGGGAGGTCTCACCATGAGGAAAGACTGGTCATCCTCTCAAAGTATGAAACATGAAATGAATTACCAAAGCAAACTACTGAAGCAGCATGAATAATGCAATAAACACATTGCACCTACCAAAGAGACATTACATTATATTCTTCCAGACATTTGAGCCCCTGTGCATATCACTCGTTTCACGGGTGATCATAGCGTGGTAGCGTACCTGGAGGAAAGCAAAAGAGTGCGAGGAGAAGCATAATGAAAAACAAAGAAATAATCAAAGGGGTGAGCCCCAGATGAGCAGAAGGCCCTGAGGAGAGCCCAGAAAACTAGAGCAAAACCTCACCAAAGATATCAAATAGAATAGAATGTAAAGAGCTATTAACATGATTATGTCATCCCTATAATCCTTGCAAGCATGCTGCTCTTCTACCGCTGGATGTTCAACACTCTGAATCATTTATAGTTGACATTGACTTCATATCTTATGATACCTCAGCAAGTTAAATTATACAGTAAACCAAGTCAAGTGTATTTGTATAGACCATTATCACATACAATGTGTCAGTGGGCTTAACAGGCTGACCCATTCCATTCTCATTCAAACTATTATTTACACCTGATACCACAATCCCAACCGATGCCGTCGTTGTGGAAGCGTCCCACCCCTTCGGATTCCCCGTCAGGTTAACACTGTTAGCTCTCTCAGCACTTTCACCGTAGTTTGCACGTCGCCATGATGTGAGGCGTTGACAGGCAATCGAAAGGCTCAGAATCTCAGACCTTGCACCTTTAAAGACCAAAATCAACACTGAATTGATCCGATTAACCTGATATAGTTTCTTTTTCTGGACCATAGATCTCCATTGTTGTCCAAATACAATACCAGCGTTGCTGGTAACAACCAAATAGGCCACATTGTTGCATTGGGTGACATGTTGCTTCATTATGATGAACATGGGCACTTTAGTTTAGTCAAAATCTGCAACTGCATATAGTCACCAACTAATGCAGTATTTTCTTGTGTTTGCTTAACCTTTGCTTAAAAACTAAGTAAAATTTAAGTTTCATGACTAGTTTTTCAAGATTTACATCTTCAGTAGTGCCACAGCTGGGAAAAATCAGAAAGTATTGGGAGACAGGCAAATGCACTGTTGGTTTTGGTGTCTTTATGGGGATTGTTAACAATAACAAACCAAATCTAATTTCCTTAAATATGTGTTCTGTTGAGTGAAAGCTTCAAGTTGTACAACTTTGGTTGTGTGGAAAACCATGAAAGTAAAGCCTTAAAACGGTTGCTTGTGTTCATTGTAAAAAGCATGAAAAGCTATAAGAATACAAAACAAATATCAACATTTAATACGTTATGTGACATGGAAGGAATCTGTGGAGAGTTGTATGATCCAAATGGATTCCACTCCGTACCATAGCCATATAATGCATGGTTGTTAGCTAGAGACCGTAACACAGCAGCCACCAGCTATCTGGTGCTTAACAAAGCATCCCAGTGAAATAGGTTATGGCAGGCCATCCTGTTCACTGAGTTGACAGGCTGGAAGGAGGAGAGAGGGGGGTCGGGGGGAGGAAGAAGTTCACAGCGCTTGAACCTTTAGGGGCTAACAGACTGTGTACTTTCGTGGTCAGAGCATTCAGATGTGAATGTATCTATATCAACCAACCTGAATACATAAGACCAGTCAAATCTATCGCACCCTCTGAACAAGCTTTACATCAAGCTGCACCTGTCAGTCTTGAGTGCATTCAGACTGAGACAAGTAAGACAGCTAAGATCCTCAGGGTAGGTGTCATCACTGATCAAATAAACCGCTTATGAGCAGGAGCACTGACTTTGCTGAATCACAAGGTAAGTATCTTGGAGCGCATGAGAAGGGCAGCTTAGCTTTTATTCCATTTAGTGAATTGCTATGAGCCAGCTAATGAGGCTGAACATCACTTATTGTGTTTACTGTCAGGCTGATAACAACTGTATGGCGAGCAGCAGCATTAACTCTGATGATAATGTTACTGCTGTAATATCTACCACTGAAGCAATCAAGACAGGAATGAAGATACAGCAATTAATGGTCAGGATGCAGAAGATTGTGATGATGTTGATTACGGTGACGATGTGGTGGAAGAAGAGGAGATGTAGGTAAGCGAATGTATCTGCTCTGGAGATTCGTATGCAGCCGGTTGTCGAAGTTGTCTAGCTGAGCGCGTCGTGCCGCGGGGGGTTGTCACTTTCCAATGAAGAGACAGGTCCATGCCTGAGATGAAATCTCCCAGAAGCCACTGCGGCACCCTATGGAAGCTCATGCTAATCGCCGGCGCTGGTGTTCCCCCCCTACTGTCAGCTCACTGAGCTGGCTCTACATCACCAGGGAGCTCCACACTCACACACACACACACACACACACACACACACACACACACACACACACACACACACACACACACTCCGACAGCAAGCACAGCGCAGGCACATGCAAGAGGAAGAGGATGGATGGAAGATGATCCTGTGGAGTTCGGATGCACACACTCAGTAGCGTACAATATGCTGTGTGTATGTGTGTGTGTGTGTGTGTGTGTGTGTGTGTGTGTGTGTGTGTGTGTGTGTGTGCGAGAGAGAGTGCACTTGTGTGGTATGCACACACATTTCATGATGACACTAATGTGTGATAGTGCTTTAAATATAGGCATATCGTTTATCTGCTAATGAGTACAGGGGGATGAGCCTGTTGAATATGGTAATTTGCTGCCGTATTAGCCTTCAGAGGATAGCTTAGAAAGTGTGAGCATGTGTGAAAATGTGTGTGTGTGTACTGTAGGTACATGTGTATTTACTCCAGGCATTGTAGCTCTGTGAGTTTCTATGCTTGGGCTGCACCCCCTGACTTCCTCTGGTGCGGGAACTGCTGGCTCACTATCTGCTATCAACCTCTGCCTCTGTTTGCTTATTTAGGATGAGACACAGTGATTGTGAATGCATTCAACGATGTCTGGGATGTTTGCGTTACCATGTTTACGTGTCTGCCGCAGAGTATATTTATCTCTGGGCGTACAAGATTTGTCTTGCAGACTGTTTGAGTAGTTTTTAAATGGTCTCTTGTATCAGCCTAGCCTGCATGAGCTTTAATGTGAGCGTCTGGCCCTGCTCCAACAAGTCGGTCATTTCTTTTCTATAAGCTTTTATTGAGCTCGAGCTGGAGCAGGTGACAGTTTTATGAATTGTAACTCTCTGTTGTCAGCTAAAGGGACTCGACAATAATTTTTTTTGTTTGCTTGCTCATCAGCTTAAGGAGAACAGGTGCAACACTGGTGAGCTGTTTAAAAGATGCATTAGCTTTTACAGAAATTGTTAACGATCCATGGCACATCTCCACAACACTGTTAATTCTTATAATAAATATTAGTTTTTCACCCCTGTGACCAAACCGTCATCTTTCAAACAGAATAGTTTTTTAAAACTTGAGGAGGCACCAATGACTCAAGCCATCTGACAGCCTGAGTGGTAAGATGGTTAGCAACCACACTGTGCTGTAGACACCATAAACTCGTCTTTTTTTTTTCTTTGCAAAGGACCTTGTGTAAAGGCTGTCCCCCTGGAGGATGAATTCTGTGGATGATATACTTGAGTAGTATAGTGTCCTTGTCTGTAACATGGAGCCTATGGTGGTGGTTCATATGGATGAGATGTGACAGGGGTCGGGAAGTGAGGAGGTGTCTGTCATATGCCGCTGTGCCTTTGACCTCATGTTCTCATAATAAGGGGTAAGGACTCTGCTTTGTCACTCCTAGGTCAGGTGACAGCACGGCAGGCTCGGCATGGGACGGGTAGACAGCAGTGAATCTAAACAGCTATGGAGTCAGACACAGACTCACAAGGGCGATGGGACAGATGCCATACCGCGCTGTACACAAACATACACACTGACGGAGAGAGAGCAAAACATGTATTTTGCAAGTTATTTTTCTTTAATCCTCTCCCTTAAGACCCAAAAGCCACACTTACCCTCCCTCCTCCCCTCTCTTCGATGCCACCCTTAGTCCATCGGCACACATTAAGGCAAAGGCAGAAAAATGGAGAGATGCCAAGCAGCCAAAAGCAGCATTACTCATCAGGGCCATGCTCCACTGCACAAAACACAATCCCTCATACATCATCATAACTGCCACCCAATGACAATTACAATTGAGATGGCAAGAACTAGGAGAGAGCTCTTTAATTTAACATCCAATTATTACAAGTTATCACCCTTTGATCAATGTAATATAACAGACAATCATTGTTGCATGTGACACAAGCGATGGGGGCCTGCAAGGGGGGAGGGAGGGTTAAGGGTAGTCAGGGTTGGCTGGCTGGTGGGGAGACATACCTTTGGGATGAATAAGTTTCCTGAACCTCACTGTGTATCACGTGATACACAGTGATGGTGGAACTCCATAAATAGCCATTTGACATTATCACATTTAAACATGCACAAATGCTGTAGGCTAACTACCTTGGCAGGTGCTGACAAAATTGAAACAAAACAAAGAGAGAAAGCAAAGCACGCTGTAGTATATTATATAAAACTGTGTCCGAGTTTCCTTGTGCTTACATCATCTTCACACACTTAAAACTGACTGCAGGTTGTTGGTAGGAACCTAAATCCCGAGACGGCAACTTGTGATGGCTATTTGTGTGGCATTCTACCTTTAATTTTGTGTGCTGCAAAAATCTTAAACATTTTCCGTAGGTCAATCCAAAATTAGCTTTGCAATAGCATCCCAACATCCATGTTATTGATCATTTAGTGCTACAACAATAACCCTACATGACCTGTAGCCGAGTTGTGTTACCACGGGAGATTAAGTCATAAAACAGCAGCTTGTGCCAATAAACTGCACTGTTTACTAGCTTGATATATTAAACAGAGTAAAAGATTATTTCTCTGTTTCTAATAGGGCTTGACACAGGCATGTATAGTTCCTCTGGATTACACAAAAAGGTTGGTGCGATATTATAGGAGGATCATCGTTACCCTAACTACTGTAACTAATGAGGCAAATTAGAGCGATGATGTCAACGACTCTCAGGACGGCAATAATCATAAAGATGAGCAGGAAATGCAGGATGGGCTTTTATTGTTTTGTTTTTTTCTATTTAAATGGGAAACCAGCCAAAATCAAGTTAATTCCTCTTGCATTAATTGGAGGATGTGAGTTCCAGTAAGCCTCTTTGAACATAAACTAAAACAAACATACTTGACTCACTGTGGCAAAGCATGGCAAAGCAGAGTAAAATCCATTTAGTAATTAAGTAAATCTGCATATCAGTATTAGCCACTATTAGCATAGTGTATTAATGTTCAATATACAAATTCACATCCTCTTTTCAGAGTGATCAGAGGTTGGAGTTGTAGTGGAATAATCAAAATAGGCCTTAAAGCTTTTAAATCCTAATTCAAATATATATGCTAATGAATCTGGATTAATATATAATTTATGTAAATTATGCACCTCCTTTTATGATTGTGTCTATTGTTTTCTTTTTTAGTAAATGTAGGCGGCAGCATCACTGGCTGCACTGAAATGGTAAATGTTTATATCCAAACGTTCCCTTAATTCTTGTTTTCTTATTCCTTCAGCTTCTCCAATCTTTCCTTTACCTTCCTCTTTCTTTTCTGTCTTTCACTATATGATTTTATCTCCTTCACAACTCTGCACTCTGAGCCCAGTGACAGATTCCTTCAGCATTTCAATCAGGTGCTAAAAATAACCATCTTTTCTTTTATTCACACTGGCTTTGCTATAATGCAGCCACTCTGCGCGGGCAGACTAGAGGTCAATCCATTATCTCACCACTACCCATACAAGCTGCTGTCTGACTCCTCAGTGCCAAACACAGAGACAAACCTCACCACCCTCTCTATAGTATACAATCTACACAGATTTAGCATTTCCATGTCCCTCCTTCAAAAGGCAAACATCTCCCTAAAAGCTTTAAGAAAGAACAAATCTAAATGTTTTAAGTGTTATCATCAGAGACAGTTTATTAGCACTTCTCTTTGCAGCAAATTTGATATATTTTGCATTATCTGAAGTGAAAATGATAAGATACTTGGTTGTGCAAGGTTTCAAGAGTGGCAGTAATCACTTCCTTTTTGTTCATTTAGCTGATAACTGCAATGCACATGTAGTATATCAGCTGATTTATTTATACTTATTGGGAAGATAAATGCTGTTAATGTTTTGACATGCATTACTTTACCGCTACATGCCAGCGCTTCCTGTGCTTTAATTTCCACATATCTCTGGCACTTTATTCTCCATCGGCAATAATGTGATTCTTCCTCGGAAAAGATGAAAGATCAATATCCTCTCAGGCCTGTGAGTTAACGGGAAAAGAAAGAAAAATAAGACCATCCACTCCGTCCCTATTGATATATGTCACGATAAAATGGTCTAGATCATAATGAAATTGTTGAAAATGTACAATTTATGTGTCAATGAGTTAGCTTCCATGAGGTTTCCACCACACTCCCCACAGGCCATTGTCAAATCAAAACCATTAGCATGTTCTGTGGGTAACATTAACCTTTCTATACAGGCTTACCAATATCTCATCACAGCTTATGTCCCGCTGCCCTGCACTTTTAAACACTGCTCGTTTATGAGATTGGCCGCCTCCAAGGCCTTTAAAACATATATATGCATTAGAAAAATGATCATTGATAAAGTCCATCATCTGCGTGTTTTCTGACAATTTCTTTGAGTTACGTTCGTCTGCCTTTTTCTTACTCATCACCCAGGCCCTTGGACGGGTCTGGGTGATGAGCTTTCTGCTCAAACAGACTTGGCTTTTTCAACAGCGATCACTGAGGCGTCACAGTCTTTAAGAGCATGTCGCTTTTCATGTTTTGGGGTCAAGATCTCCGGGGACAAGATAGCCACTCAGTGGAACAATCAGGGGAAAAGTATTGAACTGTGAGCATTTGGCTACCACCAATTCATGTACATTACCACTGGCTGGACAAGGTGAAGTTGAAATATCACACATAAAACCCAAAATAATTTTCAAATGCAGCTTGCCAAATTAGATGTTAAGAGTTTTTCAGTCTCGCAGTTGATAAAAAACAGGTTTTAAAAAGCGAGTGACCACTTAAAAGAATCGGAGCTTATGTGGGAGTAGCTTACATGCTTGGAAGAACATTTTGCCTTAACAGTGCAATGTGTATGTGTGTGTGTGTGTGTGTGTGTCAGCGCCTGCCTCTCTGTGTGTGCTTGTGTGTGTATGTCAGGAGGTTGATTGTTGTGGTGGTGGCGATCGTGGCTGCAGGGCTCCTAATGAAGGTGTGTGTAATAAAATCAGTGCACTCGGGTCCTCGTCTGTGCCCCGCCTCCCTCAAACTCCATCTGATTGAAAATGGAACAGCTGTGATGATTTAATTTACATGTTAATAACCAACGGGCCTCCAGAAAATCGTCCAATAAACGCCTTTTTATTACCGCCTGTATCTGCTACGACGCAGGGGAATGAGTGAGAGAGCGATTGAGTGAGGGGGGGAGTCGAAAGGAGAGGTGTATGGGGGGAGAAAAGGCGACAGTAATTAATTGTTTTAAGCGATTCTATTAAACCAAAAATTATCTGGTGGAGATGTGTGTGGAATGAACATGGACTAGTTGGCAGCGAGTAGCAGGCGTGGGTTGGAGAGTAGGGGTGAGATGATGATTGTGTGTGCGTGGGTGGGGGGGTGAGTGGGTAACAACTGTGTCTTTCCTACTCAAGCTTAGATGTGAATTATTCTTTTCTACAGATTTTCATGAGCTCACTTTCAGTCTGGATTTTCATGATATGCTGCCAATCTGATTTCATCTTGTTGCCATGGCTGAGACAGCATTAAGTTGTCAGCTTGGAGGGAATCTAGACTTATTCATAGATGTGTGTGTACTATTACACACTTATACAGTGCAGTATCTGAGATTACTCATAGCGGGATGTACATTTTTATGATATTCTTCATGACATTACTGCGAAGGTTGGAATAGTTTAACTATGCGTTATTAACATTGTCATCTTTACCATCAACACCATCATCATCATCATTGCTGTCTTTACTACCCTCTTCATTGGAGAACTTGCAGCAACACCATTCAATGGATGCCATACTGCTTTTTATGGATCAGGAGTGCCTGCTGGGAATAAATTCTTGACCAAGTACTGATTCAAAGTCCTCTGTGGAGCTTGACTGGTGGCAAAATAATCCTCTGTCATTAACTTTTATTTGCCTCCTGAGCAAAGCTGTTACATCACCAAGGCTAAAGCTTTAATAGAAATTCAGGATTTGTTGAAGTTTTGCCTCTTGTTTGTCTGTGTTCCACCTCCCCTCCCCTCTCTTCATTCCACCTTTCTCTCTAAAACCACCCAGGGAACTGAGAATTTCTTTCCAACCACGGAGAATAGAGAAAGAGAAATAAGGGTTGAACCAGGGCTCTCTGCGCTCATCTTTCCCACCCCTTTTCATTCTCTCCATCTTTTCTCCTCCTCCTCCACCTCCCCTGTACCCTCCTTCTCCCCATGTCCTAGTCCTCAGAGAGGTGGCCCTGCCACTGTGGCCATTCATGTCATTGTCAGCAAAGCCACATGGTCGCGTCTCCCTGCTTCTCTTGGGACATGGGGGGCCACAGAGACAGGGCCCTCGCTGGGTGGGAACAGTAATTAAAGAATAGAAGCAAAAAATATAAAGAGAAAGAACAAAAGGGAAATGAACAAAAGGAATAACAGATTAGGCTGGGAGGGGGAAAGGAGCAGGCTTGAGGTCTGTGGAAATCATTAGGGAATATTCCCAGGCAGTGTACAGTACTGCGTAACAGCTCAGTGGTGGGATCTATTAATGATCCAAATACCTCCAAGCCCTACTACTACCACTCACGTTGAGTGCTGCAGGGGAAGCTATGTATGCAAAGGGTTTGCATCACCGTGTTGTGTTGCGCCGTAGAGTAACTTGGAATTTCATCCCACTGTCATGAGCATCCTTGTCACCTCTTTGATCACTGGGTGTTCATTTTATTGACTTGGCTTACTGCTGGTGTGTGACATTAGAGAACACCGGTTGGCTGGGGTCCTCCGAGCCCTCTGAGATTTGACACAGAGCTGTAATGCATTTGGTGCCCTAAGGCCTTGTCACGCCAAGAAGGAAAGCCAACCCACAAACAACACCTAAAGCTGTTTGCCTTTCAATCCTTAAAGCAAAGAGATCTGACTGTGACATTGCAGAAAGGCAGAGACAGAACCAAATTTATGCTAATAGAATATTGTTTAGTGGGCTTTAAAAAACATTCCCCCGCTATGTTGTGTTCGTAGCTGGAACTGCCAGGGGGAGAGGGATACAGACAGAGATAGTGAAGAAGGAAGAAATACAGAGATAGCAAGGAGAGAGGGGAGGTAAACAGAGAGATCATGCCTACATGTCACACATTCCAATACGGATTGGAGAAAAGTTCTGGGGTGGTTCCCAGGAAGCGCTAACTTTGGAGAGGTAAAAGGTCACTGTATCTGGACAATGACGCCAGCTCAGCGTCTATTGACGGGGAGGGGCCAGGGGCATTGTGGGAAGGGCACAGAGTGGCTCTTACTGCCAGTCATGGTTGTGTAGTATTTGCATGGGCTGCCAATCACCTCAGAAAGGAATGCACTTGGGTCAGAAAGGTCAGGCAGGCGGAGTCGATCCGAGAGTGAACACAACAAGCCCTGACGCATCAGGGATGATGGGCTGGTGTGTGTGTGCATGTGTGCGTGTGTGTGTGCATGTGTGCGTGTGTGTGTGTGCGTGTGTGCGTGCGTGTGTGCGTGTGTGCGTGCGTGCGTGTGTACTGTTGCAAATAGTAAGATCAAACTGCAGAGCAAATAAATGCTCCCTCTACATATATTATATGGCTCAAAGTGGAACAAAAGGACTTGTAAAAATGACAGGTTATAGTTTGTTTCGGTATGACTCTTACTAAGCTGGTCATATAATGTTGGCACACCCTCTGAAATCAAACTCTTTGGCCCTCAAGCTACTTTAACTCTGTCAACCATTTCAAAGTTTGTGTGACAATTTTAGCAGGGCCTGCAGCTCGCCCTAACCAGCCTCACCCCCTCGCTCTGACCGTGAGCAGTTCTGTGAAATGGAAGGAGGAAGAAAGCAAATTGTTTGTGCCGTGGGCCCTGACAGCAGGCAACAGCACCCCAGTATTAGCTAAGGATAAAAGTAATGGGATTTGTAGTGGTGAGGCAGCGTATGTCGCAAGGTGCTGTTGATGGGTGATAGGGGTGAATTGCCGCCTTTAAAAGCTGATAAGTATCTATGTGAGGGAAGGAACAGCAAGCAGGGCAGCCAGCAACAGAGCAAGGCTCAGATAAATACCTTTTCCTGCGATATCCTCCGTATGACTATATAACCTGTTATCCATATTAGGATTGCGTATCCCATCAACTATTAAATTACATCATATTACATTTACTTTTATCCGCATACTTTAAAGACATGTTTGGTGAACACTAAACAATCCATATTACAACTGCAAATCACAATATTGTTGCTAAGTTATAATATAATAATGCTGATTTAGTTGTCAATCAATATTCTATTAAACAATACAACTTAAGTCCTGCATAGTGCTGCCACCATGACAAAAATATATATATTTGCTCAGTTTATGGTGATAACTAGAACCTTTTCCCATGTTAACAAGATCCATTTCATGTTATAGCAAAAATATTTGTCATGTTATTATGACTAGAAACTGATATAATCAGTTATGTCAGGTAACATCTACAGACATCTACAGACAGCTGCCACTCGTTTATATCAAATGTGTTGTATGTTTATCAATCATGTTGTATGATTGCTGTGGGCTACACACTCATTTATCGACACATATGTAAGTTATAACAACATACCAGCTTGAACGAAAAATCTACTAATGATGTCATAATATAGTAAAAGATATCTCGTTATAACGTGGAAATTATTTTGTTAAATGAAAAACATTTTACTTTGTATCAAACTGTAAGCTTCAACATATTGTTCTTTTAAATAAAAAAAATGATGGTCAAATTATCATTTTAAATACTGCTTTAGCTTTTTATTATTGCATGTCTTGAGAGGGTAGAACAATTTCATTACCAGATAAGCAACACGGCAGCTTCAGGATTGCATTGAAATAGCAAAACAGCCAGTAAACACTAACTGTATACCAAGCGTCTTCTCACACAGTGGCACTTCCTCTCAGTAAAGACCACAATAATAACTCCGACTACATGAATGGAACAGAATACTCTGGTAGAGAGGGTGTCTATCGAGCCAGGCAGTTAGCGCCGGAGTCAAAGCGATGCAGTGAGCCCTCTGACCACGTCCGTGGAAGCGGGTCAGCGTTAGCAGGCCTTCGGAGCTCAACACCGCAAACTCAGCGGCGGCTGATCTGTGGCTACACAGAGCGAGAGCTGAACAGCAGGTGGAGGCATGGCCTGTACTCACTGCTATAGTGCTACTGCTGTCCAACCTGCAAAAGCCAAATATGTGTCAGGTCAGGTAGGTTTTCAGTTTGTAAAATGACTGTATCGAGGAATTTAACTGTACCTCTTTCAATCTGCTGCAAATAGTTTGTAAAATAAGAATGAGCAGTATTTCTTCTACGTTTTAAACTGATTGATGTGCCTGTGTGCAGTAGAAGGGCAGCACGAATAATGACCATTACATGTAAATAAATACTACATTACTTTAGTAATATCAGAAGAACCGTTCCTCAAGTTTAATCAAACATCTTAATGTCTTGTGTTTATTTTCTCGAGACACCAGTGGAGCGTGTCCCCTAAGAGCCTATCTCGCTACCACTCTGCTTTTTTTTCTGGCAGCCACAAACTGGAAACATTGGTTCTCTCCGCTACAAAATGTCATCCTTTTTAAATTAAACCTACAAAAGAACCCTGAACCCATGCACTTTAAAAATATACAGACATGTTATCCTTTGCATTCAAAAATACACATACTATCAGTGAATGTTTGGAAAGAGAGGTGAGGGAAGAAGAAAAAAAGGAAAGGGAGCAGAGTTTCTCATATTGACTCAGCGGGCTCTACGCCACGCAATTAGTCCAAACTACGAAGAGAGGGAGAGGCGGGGGAGAGTGAGATAACCCAAAAAATAAAAAGCTGTCTGTGGAAAATTTGGAGCACTTCCCAAAATACACAAACTTTCCCGACGAGCACATTTCTTAGGTATGTTGTAATCTCATATGGCTGGCCTTTTCTGAGCCCCTCCGTGAGACTTCTCTCTCCTCTCCACTCAGCTTTCCAAGCTCCCCAGCCCCCAGACCTCACCAGTCTACTTCACAGTCTGGCCTAGTCTCAGGCCCCCAGCCCCTGCCTCCACAAAATCCCCTTCCAAAACCCACTGTCCACACATGGCAATCATTAGGCAACTCTCTTAAAGAGCAACATTATACCACCAATTGCAGCCTTGCATGAAATTTTGATCACTTAAACCCATCTTAAAGAGGCAGCAGCCACTTTCTGCTCCACAACCTCCTTTTCTCTCTCTCCATGAATGGTAATGCACTTACCTCTCAATGGTAACCCCAACACCCCCGCTCCCTCATTGTACCAGCCCAACAAAGCCAAATGAGGCTTGTAGCCACTTATGAGAAGCAGACCATTAAGGGACACTCTTTAAATAAACTTCACGAAAAAGAAGACATACAATGCTTTGTGACTATGTGTCGGCTAGTTAAAGGGTATTTTCTGCTGCATTTGCTCCCCTTGTAATGAAATAAATAGAAAAAAGAACAAGTCTTGGTGCAAAAGGGAGGACTTTTTTGGCACAAATCATTCCTTAACAGAGTATATCACTGCTTGCAGCACTGTGTCAAACTACAGTATCTTGTTATTCTCTGTGAAGAATAGCACACCACTAAGTGAGTAACGATAGAATTGTGGGAAGAAGCTAAATGGGGACGATAGAGGAAGGTGGAGAGAAGAAAGCAAGAGCCAAAAACCCTGCTGAGCTCTCTCGTAAACAATGATTAAGGCACCTCAAGCAGTGGCATGCCCACTCTTTGCCACTCACCTCACACCACTGGCTAATTAGTCGAGGCTTTGCTTTTACTGCTGGCTTTAGTGTCATAAAATTAACACATTTGCAAAACAGCAGAACCAGGCTCAAACTGTGGCGAGGGTTTAACAAGCCTCTCCTGAGTGAACTGTTTGTCTCACACAGAAGAAAGAACATAGTCCCTACAGGCCAGCAATTGCCATTTGCAGGGCAGAGGGAGAGAGAGAGGGGAGGAGGAAGGAAAAGGGGGGAGAATGAGGAGATAAAAAAGCAGGGATGTAAGTAAAGGAAAGGAAAATGGACTGGGTGAAGAGAGGGATTAGGGCTCCATGTGGAGCCGTTTATCCTGAAGAGCACAGGGAGGAGAGATAAAGCTCCGGAGGGCCCCACACGGCCCCTCAGACAGACCCTGTGCCAGGGGAACAGCTTACCCTGCCTTGTGCCCAGCAGATGAATAGGATTTAAGCAAAAGTAGATTTTGCTGAACTCTTCCCCTTCCATTCATCTTCTGTCTAGAAAAACTTTCCTCATTCTGAATGGGAGCCACAGTAGAGACAATGTTGTGCTGTAGATGAGCGGGGGTACAGAGAGGAAGACACGGCCAGTTGCTTTGCTGTTGGAAGAGATCAACTGGCATGGCTGCCAAGATTAGGAAATCCATAATAGAAAACTGATTCATAATAAAAATATGCAGCGTTCAGTTCATACATAGAGTAATGTGAATCAAATTATGCTCTGTTTTATTTTGATATACTTACTGTAGTCTTAGTGGTAGAGTCTGGAAACAATAATTTTACGCTCATTTTTCAAAAACCCATCCAAGTCTAATTACCACACAAAATAAGCCGGAGGGAAACATGGGTTGTACCACAAAAACATCTTAACATATTTACATATTATGGGTCTTTAAAACATAATACACACAGGGATTGGATAAAAAAAGAAAAAGATATTAAACACTACGTATCTACATTACACCACAGCAACACTAGCACTGGGCTTATATGGCTTTAACTTGTTTGGAGAAGATTGTAGCGCGGCTCTCAGTTTTAAATCAGATATTCAGCCGTAACTCGGCCTGTTCGATTTTCCCCCACTAATTTTTTTTTTCTTGTGTGGCTGCATATTAAGAGGCACAACGTCGTTTGGAATGCTGGTTTCTATTTTTGAAATGTTCTGAAACGATGTTTGCATACATTTGCATAGCCAAGTGCAAATTGAGCCATGAATATGCAAATGCGGAGCTGATGTCTGTGGCAGCCTCCGCTCTGCCAGGTTTATAGAAGAATTTGTTTACACACACACACACACATGCACACGCTTACACACTCCCATATGCAGATTTTCTCTCACCCCTTCCATCTCTGCATGCTCAGGGAGGACAACTTGTTTAAAACACGATTCGAAAAATCATTCATTTGCTTGTATTGCCTTATTAAGTTGGTATTTTCTGGGTGCTGTTTTTCTGTTGATGTGCTGGCCTGTACGCTTTTCCATTGCCTCATTAAGGCGTGATATAGACTGTGGACTCTCATAAAGGTCCTCTAGCTGACACTGAGACTAGACGCCAGCTCATGCCCAGTGCAGCCGGCCCCTCAAAATAAAGTCTGACTTAATTTGTTTACTGTATCTGTGGGCACTCACTCTGCCACCCTCTTAGCTCTCCCTCCTCCTCGCCCACTGCCTTTCTCCTTCTTTTAACCTCAGAGCCATTAGAGGCATTTGACATGGGAGTTTTAAATAGAATTATTGTGAGCACAAAGTCTATATCCTGAACTGGAGTTGTACTAGTTGTTGTTGGAACTTGCGATAAAACAGGAAAAAAAGGGATCGTACTGGAGGAACATACAGTTCGTACTATATGTCATCTTGGCCCTTGCGGGTCCAATTGGGTGGTTCATCCAGATCTGGCTACTCTGGTTATGCTTTTGGCTTTTTAGAACACTGACAAGTAATCATTCATCCTCACATTAGAGAGCAACGTTGCATCGAACATTATTGGCGAAAACAATGAGATCTATATGTCTGATCTTCAAGACCATTAGTCAATATGCATTTTTTTTATTTTAGATTCAAGACAATTTCAAACGTCTGTAAGTGTGTGTAAACCTAATGTATAATTTCTTCCCCGCTTAGGTGGATTTTCAATGGCCCTCTGATTAGAGGTGGTCCAACATTTGTAATCCTTCATCCAGCCCTTAATGACTTAAGTTGCGGTTCCTAGGTGATTGGCACAGAGTGCCTGCACACTGTTATTGGATAAGGGGCAAAACAACAGTTTAATTAGGGAATAGGAGAGAAAAAAAACAAACCGTGCGTTTAAGTTTTCAATTAACCCAATTATGGGCAAATGGATGAACAGAGAGAGACACAATAGGAGCCGTGTTGCTGGCAACGCTCGCCTTTACTGGTGCACTTAGGCTTCTGTAACATCTCGGAGGTTTTTCTTATGATTCTGTGCCTCCATTTCAGATCTCAGTGGGGATCCCAAACAAAGCCGACGGAATCTGCACATGTACTCCAGAGAAATTATGCTAATGAAGGGAAAACAAAAAAAGAACCTTATCATGACGCTCCATTCCCCTGAGCCCCAGATTAAAAACTCATTCATTTGTTAAATATTTGACACATCTATGCTTGAGCTTTGAGCTTAGGGATTTGCGGAGTACTTCATATCAACTTGTGTGGGAGAAATGCCCCCCTCTGATACTGTCACAGACAACCTGGCACATTTACAGAAGGCCAGACAACTGCGTGCATGTGCATATGAACACAGATTCCACTGTAATTTGCTCTGAGCCTCGATGTAGATGATTCTTTGTTTGTGCAGCACCAATGTTTTCTTTTGGGGCTTATTGGCTCCCAACAAAAGATAGTCTTAAACAGGATTTTAATCTCATTATTCTTACAGAGAATATTTATTTATCACTGTCTAGTTGATAAACATTTAAACTACCCAGGCCACATTGTATTAAGTGTCCTGCCAACAGGTTTTGACTTAAAGTACCACCACAGCTACAGAATTGAACCCACTAATTCCTTCATACTGAGTTGTGTTTAAACACTACAACTAGACTTGAGCCGTTTGCATATTTAAAACACATCAGTTGCTTCAGGTTAGCATGTGAACTAGACACAGAACTGTGCAACCATGAAGGAGGGATGAGGGGAAACATGGGAAAAGTAATGCAGCAGGGCACAAAGCCATTACGCCTACCCTGAAAATAATTCACAGGGGACAAAGCAGCTTTACGGCTTCATTCCTGGATAAGAATAAAGGGAGGGGGTTAGGATTTTGTGCGGGAGATTCAGGGAAGGGGAGGGAGGGGGTGGCATAATTAGATGATCACAAACTGTACCAGCGGCTCAGTTTTCACTCTGTGGTCCAAATTACAAACCGTCATATTTTTAAAGTCATGCTGACATTCTTTCGTCCCCAGCAGCTGCCAAGAACAACCGAGGCCGGGCTTGTCTTGGCGTCTGATCAAAAAGAAGGACCCAGTTCCAGTCACACAGCAACTGAAAACATTTACACAGCTGGGACCCTCGAACCCTGAGGCCGCCCTGCCCTACTGCAAGGACCTGCGCTGGGGTAATGGGAGAGAGTGAAGGGGGGTGGGGGGTGGGGACCAGGTGCTTTTGGGGAATGTAGGAGGTCCAAGGATGGAGCAAAGGATAATGACCACTATGAGCTCACTGTTACTCACCCGCTGTTCCCCTTGTCCCAGAAGTCATGTCTACCTCCGCCCCCGTTTTGATGAAAGGACAAAATACACACATGAGTGTGAGCACAAAACATCAACAAGAAACACGTACATAAGACATTTAAAGTCCTGCAAACATGCACATTCATATTTTTGTGAAAAGCAGGTATTGATTTTGTGCTTTCCTCTTGACATTTGAGTTTATGACTGCACCCATGTGTCTATTTTGGGAAGTGTTTCTGTTTGAAAAGCTGTGTTTGTGTGTTTATACGGAGATTAGAGAAGATTTCTAGACTGGATCATGGGATATAGTGAAAGATAAAGTCTGCATCGCACTGCATAAAGAATATCCAAAGACTAAATGCACATACCAGATGAGTCGCACTTTGAATGCATATATTCATAAATATACCAGCTGTTTGCGTTAATGCCATTTGCAGAGAATTTTGACTCCTTCACAGATTATTGTTCTGCGTATTGGGAAACCATCAGATGGAAATATACTATTGCTTTACGATGGCTGTCTTCTCTGGTTAACAGTTTAACACAGGAGGTGAACATACATACACCTGTCATGATAAGCACTAAAAAGCATGCAGCAAAGCTACATTTTACCCTTTAGTTCGTTTTCATGGGAATTGTGGGGATATGATAGTTTTAGCATATGAAAGCATTCTTAAAGGCCTGGTGAGGGGATGTCAACAAATCGGGATTTTGCCTTGAAGCAGCCCTCTTTTTACCTCTCAGTATCAAACAATGAGAGGGGGGGTCAGGTTAAAGTCCAGGTTTAAACGGTACAAGTTTTGAATCCAATCCAGGTGAGAGGATGGGTGAGGGGAGACCTCTGTATGAGAAACGTATGGAGAAGAAAGGTAGTGTTTAAGTGATGGTGTTGGAGTAGGGGGAGGCGATGAATCCAAGGTTGTCTTGACCCCTCGTGACCTCGTCCCAGTAACTCTGAAACCCCAGAGGAACAATGACATCACTCCCATATTCCAAGACATGGAATCAAAGCACTGCAGTGCTAGACCATCACTCTACGTGCGCACTTACACAAACACACAGACACACACACACACACACGCACGCACACCAAACTATTTGACCCCATTTCTAGTGTGTGTATGTGCATGTGACTATTCACCACCATGGAAACAAGAGAAGAAGTGGGTGGAAACCTCTCATAAGTAGAACCAGATTTGATTTTCAGGCATATATGCCCACCAATTCTTTTATGCTTGATCTCCTCCTGAAAGCTACTCCTGTGAAAAGCATTTCTCAATGAAAGGTAGACATATGAGCTGACATGACCATGACCTATTGCTTCAAACACCTTATAACTTTTTCCCCTTACCTATGTTTCCACAGTTAATCCTATAAAAACAGGCATACAGTATGTAATGATTTACGATAGCAAAAAGTGAGAAGACTTAAATATCTCAACACCACAGACCACCAGACACCAACTAAGTAATTTATCATTGGTCTACAGAACGCAGCCGCAATAGAACGATTGGCCTGGTATTTTACTGTTGATTCCTATATTTCATGTACGTTTTTTGCTTTTGTTGTTCAGTAATACAGTGAAATTATAATGTATAGCAGTTTTCCTCAATAAATACACACATGCAAATAGCAGGAAAAGTATAGGCAACATTGCTAATGTGACATGAATGAGTATCATGAACTAATAATAAATAGTAATAAAGAGGATACTTATTAACGTAAAAAATCATTGTACGGGACACCGTGTGTTTAAAAAAATCTAGAAATGGAGTCATATCTCTTGCAAGTGAGGTATGTGAATCTGTTTCACAGTCCCTCTGTCTGTGGTTACTTCCATGCCTGTGACACAGTCAGATAGTTTAAGTAATGGACTTCTAATAAGAGAATAATTCCTGCCTGTGTCCGTCACACCTAATGAGGGGACGCTCTGCATGAAGAAAGTGAGCAAATCTTAATTTATCAGAGATCATGGGGCACATGAGGGGTGTATCAAAAACAAACTAAAATCATAAAGCACAGACATTATTAATGTAACCTAAAAAGACAAAACCTGGCAAAGAATGCAAGTAAAACAAAAATAATTGACTTAAAAAATGTAAAAGAAATAACCTTGTCTATTGTCATCGTTCAATTTTGTTCATTTAATTTAATTTTATATGGACATCACAGGAGCATTAAAATTGTAACATACATTTATGCACAAGGAATAGATGCACTGTGTCAAATGTTTGTAGTGGAACACTAATTTACAACACCTGTCCACAGGTTTATATTTAATGACTGTTTTGCTTTCTTGCCAAGAGTTATAATTGGGAAGATTGATACCACTCACATGACCTAAAAAGATGAGCAGAGACTTTGTTGTGTCTCATGGGTGCCTCGTGACCTCATGGTAATGGAAAAACTCCAGTCATTTTTCCACTTTGGTTTTTGTACTGATTAAACAAACAAGATATAACATGCTAATTATAGATCTTTAGATGTGCTAGTAGGTGGACTTTGTTATCTTCAAACAGAGCCACGCTTGTGCCTACCATAGATTGTATATAAGAGTGTCCTCACCTTTTGGTTCGTGGATTATGGTTTTGAAGTTCGGCCTTTTACCGTCACCATCTTGTTTTTTTGGAACCAGAAGTGACACGAGAGGGTGGAGTACAACCGAATGCTAAGTATATTTCCCAAAAAAAGATAATGTTGAGATAATTTAGCATTAATTTGTATAATTTAATGTGAGCCTCAGCATTAACCTGCAGTTAAAATGAAAAAATGTCAAACGTTAGTCTTTGTGCGGATGCATTTATCATAACTGTAACACAGACCCAAAGCCAACCCTGTATACTGTATATGTACATGGATTAATTCTCACCATTTGTGGGTTAGATGGGAAAGGCCTATAATGAAGAGCCTTGAAAATGGCAACATGCTAATTGTAGTAACTATCTGATTGGTGTAATAGTGCTTTACGGGTTATGTGGTGGGTAATAAAGTGACAGTGCGTTTAGCTCCAAATCATGCGGAAGACGCATGCTGAGCTGTCTGACGCTGGCAGAAAGGACTGCTCAATTAGGGAGCAGATTTAAGATGAGAGCGTTGATTCCCCAGCCCAATTAATTAGCACTAGAAGAGAGGAGAGGCAGCCAGAGAGCAGAGGAGAGATTTAGCCAGAAAGTGCCCACCAGGGACTCACTCTCCTGCTCCTGCCTCCTCACCCTTACTCTATTCCATGCTCTATTTCCCTCCTTCTCCTGCTCATACTTTCATTCTCACACTGAGCTCCTCTGACTCCTCGTTCACCTTATGCTCTCCCTCTGTCATTAACAGTATTGTTGAGATTCAAGACACCAGTATAATAGTCTGCTTTTGATAACCCTACCTTGTCCAATTTGTGGGTATTACAAATCCAGTAAAATGTTTTAATTAGGTAATTCGGAGCAAAACAATGCTGCCTCGATATACAAAAGCTTTGGAGCTACAGCAAAAAAAAAAACGCCTCAGTGGGTCGATCATTGTAAACACATGTTACGCAGCCGAACTTTGTTTTAGCTCAAAGAACTTTTAAGTTCTAGTCGAGATCTAAAGGTTCCCAAAGATACCAGATGGCTGAATTTCATGGCAGTGTGTATAGAATGATGCAAAAGACATTTCAAATTTCCATTTATTATGTCATATAGCCATAAAAATGGCAACTAACATTACTTGAATGTACACCATTAGATATTTCACACAATATAGGCATATGGGTCATGCTTCAGTGAAGTGCTGGCACAAAAATATAGAGTTTTTATGGTAACAGTGTTTAACTCACATGACTTCACTCTGCATTAACTAATTTTTCTTTTGGCCTTAAAATCAATATGGCAAAAGTGTTGGCAGAGAGTTGCTTATTCATGCACCAGCAGATACAAAGCATCGTTACAGCATTCATTATAAGTAGTCTGTCTGTTCACCCGATGAATGAAAATCCAATATTAATCTTAATTTTAGCTCTGTTTTGGTTTCCAAATCTTGGGGGAAGTATCTCCCCCTAGCTAAATGCTCCACTATGTTCACTAGCTGGTTCGCTAACTTTGTCTCTTTGAAGCTTCTAACTCAACAAGCAGTAACATCTGATGGCTTGTAAAACTTATAGCAGCCCTTCAACACCTCACTGATTTTAATATTTTTTTCTATCGTTTTAGTCTTTTGTGTGCAATAAAGAAGTCTACGTGTTTTTATTGAATCTATAATACTCTTGATAAGCAAGGCATTACAGTATGTTTAATTAATAAATGCATTGTCCAATGTACCAAATATAAATGTACCATGGTTGTTTTGGCCGAGTGTCCACCATGGGCTTATGCGTTCATGGTCAATGCTGATGATATGGTGGTCATGGTCAATGATATGGGCTTGCAACTAATTCTACTGTAAACACACCCATGACCTTTTTACATGCTAAGAGCAACTGATGACATGTACAATGTGAGATAGTCCACACAGGGTGGGCGGGAAGGAAGGTGGATTGGTCAAAAAACACTGGACTTTTGTTGCTCGTCACGTGACTTGTTAGTTAGTCAAGGTAACGGCAACCAAACATAAACTCGCTGTGAAGACAGAAGTTTACTTTGAAAAGCTATGCATGTAACACTCGAGGGGCACGTAGGGCGTCAGAGTTTGATGCTTAGGAGCACAAACCAAGCTGCGATATTTGATGCATTGGGGTGAGAGCATGGAGCTGCTTTATTGTTCATCTAAATGGTTTAAAATGAGCTTTCACCCTCCAATCATATCAATAACAGCTCCCTCTATGCATGTACGATGTAGTGTTGCAATACAATTAATGGTTCTTCTACAGTCATTCATGTCCATGTTGTCAGAGTTAATGCAGGTTTCATCAAACCAGGCTATAGATTTGTTATTATAATGCTTTTCAGATTAGTTTATGATGATGCCAGACCTTTTCCTTGGGCTGGTTGCTCAACAATACACTTGAAACTGAATATTTGTGCCAAAAAAAAAAAAAAAAAAACAATCTGCAGAATACATATTTATTATGGGATGTAGCCGATACCTGCGATGGTTTGTCAATAAGCAAGGGCTGTGAATATATTGCGTCTGGACCCATGACCCCGCCTGCCTGAATGTCAGATAACTTACACTATTACCGCCACAGCCCACCAGCCATCTATCAAAACACAGCAAAACGTCAATATCAGAGGCTCGTCCCAAAACACTAAAAATTACCCTGGTTAGAGGGAGGAAAATAAAAACCAATCAATGTGTGGTCTGAAAAGAAGGGCCAGTCCTCACTGTGCTGCATGAATTTTTGATGCCGCTGCTGCTTAAGCTCCAGACTATCAATTACGAGATAAACAGGGTCTAGGTGATTGTTGTCATGGTGCACAGGGCTGCCATCCAATTAGATCGCGTGCCGACTAATGTGTTAATATCTTACATAATTGGTGTTGGGGGCTATTTTTTTCTCCCTCTCTCAAATGCCAGGCTGATCCTCATGGAGACTAATATTACACCATTAGCACAATCTTATTTGGGAAAAGTAATATAGATTGAATATATAGAACACATATAGATCACTGTATAACTCAAAAAACTATTCCAACGGCTTGCCGGACTATTTTCTACATGTTTCCTAATCATCACCTTTTTTAGTTTGTGTAAAACATGTTATCAACATTATGAATATAATGTTCCTGCTGCAGATCACTTGATTGTTTTCCGTAAAATTTGTATCAGTTTTTACACTTAGCTGTGAAAAGGCTCGCAGATAAAACAAGACCAGCTTTGTTGTCAATTTTTTACAACGCAGGGAGATAAAACCTACAGATACTGGAGTAAAAAGAGATTTGGGATAAAAAACAAGCAATGAGAGAGAGGAAAGTAAAGAAACAAAGGAGAAAAGGATATTTGTAAAGAGCAAGAGAAGAGTCAGAAAAGAAGAAGGATGCGGAATAAAAAAGAGGAGAAAGAGAGAAGGGAGCAAGGGATGAGACGGCTGCCTGGAAAGACGATTAGTATTCATGCGGCGTAGCGCTCCAGAGAGGATTAATGGACTCTGATGCCTAATATCCTGGAGAACAATTAATTTGCCCACAGTTTTGTCATGGTTGAAAGTCAAATGCTGGAACAGATCGATGCGCACAGCCGCCAGTGAAATCGCGGCAGCCCCTTCTGCCGGGCGCAGAATTTTAATTTCATCATCATCATTTTCCCCGGCTGCCACCCTCGACGAAGCTGTCCCTGACATGGCTGAGAGGGCCGCCACATCCCAACAGACATGGTGCACACACTCACACGCACACACACTCACACGCTCACACACTCACACACACACACACACACACTCTCTCACACTCACACACACACATAAAAGCATAGTGAATACACAAACATACGGCACATACACACACGTTCAGTGTATTAGAACTCTCATGAATGCATACACACACTCCTTTGATACAGACAAAAATCAGCACACACATACATATGAATCCTATTCTATACACTTTTGCATCAATCAATGACCCAGAATGTGTGGGTAGAAATACAGACAAGGCATTTTGAATCTCTTCTGCATGGCTAATCATACACACCTCATATCTTCACTTTCATCATCCACAACACTCGTTGACAGCTCAGAGTCTCACAATCGAGCGCAAAATCACACCACTGAGCTATTTTTTCCATGGTTGGACATATGGAGATTTTTCTTTCCTTTTTAAGCACATTTTTTTCTTAAATGTGCTTAAAAGGAAAGAAAAATCTCCATATATATTTTAATTAGTCTTGAAACAAGACTGTAGCGTAGTGGCCTAAGGTGCATTCTTTGTAACCGTGATGTCATCGGTATGGATCCAGCCACACAGTCATGTCATCCTCAATTCAAAAGACAAAAAAGGAAAAATAAATTAAAATCGCAAAACACTGATGATTTATCTGAAAAGCTGTATGAAGTTAGATCTTCACCAGGAGTGGGCCTATGCTAATAACATCAATAACACAATCACATGTCGACATCACCATCGGCAACACAGCGTTGATCGCCACGCATCGCCGCACCATCGTCAGAGGCGGTAAATATTTCATCAGGGATGCAGATGTGTCAATTAAAGCTTTGTAGAGACACAGCAAGATCCCTCGATTGACTCCTTGCTTTATTTGTCTTTAAGCTTCTCTGCCTAGCTCAAGGATATTCTCATTAGCACATTAATGTAACACAAATGAAAGGGACACAAGAGACAGCCAGGAAGCCAAGTGGGGAAAAATAAAGGTGTGCTTTTGGAGGACGTGCGTCACTTCATGTGAGCTAGCATAGGAGCTTTGCCCCAACTTTATGTGGCTAATTCAGTAGTGTTTTGAGCTGATATCTACAGCAAGTCAATTTATAAATTACACTAATAGAAAAGTATAAATACACAATATAATATATATTTTAACATTATATTTAAAGAAATGAAAAGTTAAAATATAGTAGCATTAGAGTCTGCATGCATTTCATTTTTTTTTTTCATTTTTTTTTTTATCATCCACACTGATCAACTGCTCTTCTCATGACTCGCCACTCTGTGCTGCATTGTACAGCCTTCAGTTCCATGGTTCTGTCGTAGTAAGCCTCTGAGGGGGAGAAAAAAAACGTAGACATCATTCTATGAATTATTAAAAGAGCTGGCGCTAATTTATTTAATGAATTAAGAAGAGTCCGGTGGGGGGTATTTCAATAATGGAGCACTGTTAGTAGTGTTTTAATAAGGATGGCACACACTGATTGGGTAATTACATCTCAGTTCTCCCCATGCTGCTTCACTCTGGGGCCACAAGAGGAGGAAGTAGTGTGACAGTGGAGAAGTTGTCTGGCTTCTATATTTATCATAAAACACACATCATGACATGCAGTCCTACTCACTGGCCTCCCATTAGAGATGGAATTGGGTTGTGCCTCACAGCAGTCAAATGAAAGGGTTATAGAATAAATGAGTGCAGTGCACAATCAATCAACAAGCAAATGTTTGTATATGAGAACCTTCCTCCATGTGCACATTGTGTACACGTGCCTTAATTTTTAATACATGAAGGGGTTAGGGTGAAAAGGGTTTAACTGGCATTTTAATATATATATATATATTATAATATATATATATATATGTATATATTATTACATTTTATCAATTTACACATCAGATAACTCAACTTAAAAGGACAATTTAAATATGAAGTGAAAATCAAAATGATTTAAAACTTTTAACAAAATAATGTATGTACTGTATGACTATCAGTTAAATATGTACCTAACATGTCTAGTAATACTTCAAAAGTAATACAGACATTTATACTTTTTATGCTTACAAGCCTAAAGTAATAATGATGGTCATTACATTAATCTTAAATCCAATCGTGATAAATCAGCAAGACTGTGTTTACATAAAGCATGCAAGTCAGTGACACTAAAAGGTAATGTCAGATAACAAATCTTTATGGTTACTATGACTACAATGCAACACGATAAAAACACTCATATTGTGCTATGGCTGGGCTTACAAGGACTCATGACACTTAGTGATGCATTATACCTTCAGTAATAATAATAATAATGTTTGTGGTATTAATGCAAAACATTTGATTAAATGTGATGCGTTTAACTGAGTTTAATACACGAGGACCTGCAAGACACCACCAAGTGTGAATGGGACCAAAATGCAGGTCTTTATAATGTTTTTTTTCCGGGGCATGTTTCCAGTGATAAATAAGAGCAAAACAATTTAATAACTACATCCAAAACATTACTTACATTCACACCTCCAACACCAAGCCATAGATTTATAAAATCAGGAGTATGGTCTCTGTATGTATTTACTTTATATAAAAGGTTCGACTGCTACTCTAGGGGTCCAATCCAGTTTTCTGTCATCAGCAAGTGAATTACGAACAGGTGAACTGGTGGGTTTTGGATATGAGGAGAGGACGTTCCTCAGAATGGAACAAAGACCAACACCTGTGGGGTGAGGGGATAAAAAGCAAAAGCAATCTATACATTTTAAATGCAAAGTGTACAGAATAGACACATGTATTGCTGCGCTAAAGCATCAAGCACTTGTTTGAAATTGCAGGAATAATAATAAAATGGTCCAGCGGTGCAAGTATTAAATTACACAAGCCATAGGATTACAGTAAAGGTGTCTAACCTCGTATAGGATAAGAGAAGTGATCAATCCTGTTAGTGCTTGATTCTTAACACTTCTGCCACTTAAACCAAAAAAAAAATGAGAAGGACCATAAAGGAAAGTAGATTGAGAGAGGGAGGAAAATAATCATTCCTCAGCAAAAATGTCAGGCTTGGTTATGAATTTTTTAGAAAGCAATAAAGCCCACAAGCCTCGCTTGGCGCTGGTCTCACCGTTCCAGGAGAGAGAGAAAGAAAGGAGACCAGGAGTGAGGGAGGGAGAGAGAGAGAGAGAGAGAGAGAGAGAGAGAGAGAGAGAGAGAGGGAGAAAAGGAAACCAGGTGAGGGAGAGGGAGAGAGAGAGAGAAAGGAGACCAGGAGTGAGGGGGAGAGAGCTAGGAGTGAGGGAGAGGGAGAGAAAGGAAACCAGGAGTGAGGGAGAGGGAGAGGGAGAGAAAGGAAACCAAGAGTGAGGGAGAGAGAGAGGGAGAGAGAGACAGAGAGAGAGAAAGAGACTGTCTATAATGGGGAGGGAGGGGGGGCTTCATTGGTCCGGGCTGGGCCTGTAATGGGACTGGATCCCGATCAATAGAGACGCTCCTCAGGCCATTCGTAGGCGTAATGACTTTAGGTTTCTCAATAATTAAGATATTGTCACTACGCTGACTGCAGGGTCAGCCAATCATTAACCCCATGTTAAATATGCCTTTGTTTTAATTGCTTTGCCTTAACTCCTCCAGATACGCAGGGATGAAAATTAAAGGGACAGCAACCCATTTTCTGTATGCATGTACGAGAGTCAGAAAGGGAGACACGGGGAGAGATAGGAGCCCTGAGGCGTAGATGTATGTTTACTGTTGAGATGCCTGTGTTCAGCATGTAACCACCCCATTAATTGTCTCTATTTTTAGTTTTTGGAATATATTTTTTTCTTTTAACAAAGCCATCAACTGTGCTGTGGAAAAACTTCCTGTTCTCTTTAAATACAAAAGTATACTTCTGGAGCTATGACATGAGACGAACCAACCTATTTTCTTTTCTTTTCAACACTATTGAGCAAATTCTTATGGAGGTCGCATCATCTGATTTTCATTTGGGTGTTTCAAAGGCAATGTGAGCTGTACACATTGTCTTTCAAAATTCTGGGCAGCGAGGCTGAATGGGGAGCCAATGGTGGTAAAAGAGGGTTGCTGAGCTCTTCAGTCACACAGGCACAGCCTACTCAGACAGTAATATTCCTACCTCACTTCCCCCATCCCAGCAATCACACCCAGCCATTCCTGCCCCAGCTGGGTGATGAGAAACAATGAATTTATATCCGACGTGCTGCCATTCTTTTCTCTCTTCCATACAAAGTCCTGTGCTTCCCTCACTCCCCACTGCTGCCTTGCCATTGGCGGCTGGCAAATGGACTAAAGCGCCACTCAATAGGCCGATGCACTCCGTCAAGGCGAGGGGGCTTGACCTTTCCTGGCGTGGGGAAACGCAATTCATATCGGCCCCAGACCAGCTGCCCGCTAAACGAACATCTCATCCAATTTCCAGACGCTTGCAACACAAAAAACAGGAGTGGGGGGTGGGTATGTGTGGTGGGTGGTGGGTAGGTGGAGGGGTGGAGTGGGGTTGGGGGAGAGGGGCTTGTGGGCAGGGAAGTCCTGATGGATTTTAGATTGGTTTCTCAATTTCTCTTCACTCCGGAGAGGTGGGGGAGAGATGAGACAAAGAGGAAAAACAAACATCAAATACGTGAACGCACGCACGCACACACAAACACATAAACACACACACACACACACACACACACACACACACACACACACACACACACAGACACACACAGACACAAACAGACACACAAGGTTGCTTGAACTGACCTCTTGATTTACGGATTATTTATTTACTTGTTGGGCTGTTTATTATGCCAAGTTGTTAAATGATTTTATGGGATTTCACTTGATATATCTGACTGCACCCTTTTTTTTGTTGACTGAATCTAAATCATCAACAACAGACAAGACTATTAATGACGGACCACCAAGAGAGACGGTTACTGTGGAGACTGCATTTCCCCAGGATTTACTTGTGACAAACACACCAACAAGAATATAAGCATACAAATGCACACGCAGGAACCCACAACCACACACACTGACTGAATGCACACACACTAACACAACCATTTGCTTTAACGGAAGGTGGTTTAGTGTGTATAGTGGTTCATTCAACACTTGGTTGCTTTTAAAGCATGATCATTTATTAAATAAAAGAAGTTGGTGCGCGTTGCAAAAAAGCAGAGTAAATTAAATGTAGGATTTGTCATCATATACACATGCGATGTAACAGAGTCCATTCGGATGCAAGGCAAGCAAACTGTCTTGAGAGAGAAATGAGGATGTGCTCTGAACATGGATATGTTTTTGCGTGTGTGTGTGTGTGTGTGTGTGTGTGTGTGTGTGTGTGTATGTATGTGTGTGTGTGTATACTGTCTGTAAAAGAGCAAGACAGAAACTACACACACACAGAAATCAAAAGAAAAGTGACTTGTGCATCAAGGGAACACTGTGGCCTTAAAATCCCATCAAGTCCCATCTCTGTCTTGAAGATGGTCAAATTAATTGGACTGCTGTCTTCTACCATATACTGTGTAGTAACATATTTTATACATATATGTGCCTGTCTTCATGTTCCCTCCTTCTTTCCTTTTAGCTGTTTGAATAAATATTTGACTCAACATATATTATTTATCAGATACTTGCCTCATTTATCGAGTGGAAATAATATGGTATACATTTCAATTTTGTTATGGCTGATCTACATTTTACCATTCGCTGCAGGGGATGTCACCGAGCTGGGTGGCTGAGTTGGCGAGGGCTGTTACAAAGATGCCTATGCTAAGACATGCAGACAAATGCACTTACGCATAAACAGAGACACAAACAAGCACACAAACACACACAGGCACAAGGAGGTAAACAATTCCCTCTTTTTAGAGCTAGAGTTTTGCCTTGGGCAACAAACCAATCATAGCTCTGCTGTATGAGCATGTTTTTTAGATAAACAACTGGTATTGGTAATTTGGCACAGCTCCCTTGGACACGGCAATGTGTAAGCAGTGTGTCCTTAAACTGTGAGTATACCAAATGAGCCGCACAGCAGCACTAAGTCAGATACAGGGACACAGTGCCTGAGGTCTCTTGGGTGCGTCGCTTTTCCCTGTAGCCTTGTGTCTGTCTGGCAATGTCTGCATGGCAGTCTTAGGCCTGGCCCAATTAAACCTATTTAGAGAGCCTTCAGCCTTGGGCTCACCAGGGACTCAACATGTCATCCTACCATCCACAGACATGTGACTTCCTGCCTTTAACAAAGTCGGCTCATGTGGTATGATGTAACCATTCTACGTTTTAGTGAAATATGCCCTTTTTCCAAACTCTGATTTTATGTTTGTTATTCTTATTACTAAAGTATCAATGATACCTGTTTTAGGGCGACTGTCCTCGTAGCTCCCTTCATTCTTGGTGGTAGTGATGGGTGGGATGTGGGTTGGCTACATGGATGGCGATCAGATTTCCTACACCCCAGAAAAGCAAACACAGCTAGTCGGCAGTGTGTGCCGTGCATCCCCGGAGTCCAACTGCTGCTCTGAAACCAATTTAGCAGCCCAGGCTGGATGGAGTGAACCTCTGCCCCCTCCCCTCTTTTCTTCTATCCATCCATCCATCCATTCCTCCCTCCCTCCATTCCTCCCTTTCCTTTCCTCTCCTTTCTGTCTCTATTCAATTCTCCTCTCCCTAAGCGTTACTCTCTGGAAGACACACTGAGACAGAGGGAGAGGGAGAGGGAGAAGGGGGAGGAAAGGGTGGGAGAGTTTGGGCATGAGAAGGGGGAAAAAGAGGGGAAATGGTTCTCTTCTTTCTGAAATCATGCTCTGGATCAGTCTGGAGAGGCCTAGTGTGTTTGGATTGGCATGGCGGCTGGCAGACGACAGGGGGAGGTGGAGCTGGAAGAGAGTTATAAATAAACATTTCAACAGGGCTGGGGAGAGGTGTCGGCGGCCCCGGGCCACGGACCTTCTCTGGGCTCGTTGGCGCCCCTCCAGGTCACATTACATAAACTGCCGCACAGCAACACTGTGTGTGTGTGTGTGTGTGTGTGCGTGTATATGTGTATGTGTTGTGTGACGGAGACCGAGAGAAAGAAAGGAGAGACCTGAGAAGGTGGAGTATGTGTGGCAATAGCAGCAAACTCTATGAAGGCCCCACAATGCAAACCTCAGTGCACTGACACAATTAGCATATTATTACAAGATGTTGGTCTATGATGGAAAGTCCTCATTATTATGTCCATTAAACATGAACGGATGTTGTGTAATGTTGCCTGAACATACAATTACACAATTAAAGTGTTAAAAAAGTTGCAATTCTTCTTAATAAATAATTTCTTCCGATACAAAAGTATACCAATAGTGTCCTGTTGTAGGATTAAAACCAACCTCACTGGATTTATTTTTGTAAAGCCATTATTAGTTGTACTCCACTTTTTTTCTTTTAACTGTTGGAACATTCATTGTAACATTCTCTATTCTAGGTGCAATAGATAATAAAATCAAGAAGCACTCTAGATCAAGAATATACGAAAAAATACAAGACCATGACACCTAACACTTGTGTGCATGTGTGCATTCACACATTCATACTAAGCAGGACTTTGCACAGATTCATCACTAGAGGAGAAAGAAGATGAAAAATGAAAAGGTTGCACTTCAGCCAAGCACCTAACTGGCATTTTGTGAGAAGCCACAGGGGTAAAGTGCAATACAGTGAATCCAGTCCTGGGAACGAGAACAGACGGCCAGTACTTTGCCCGCCTCTGCCCAGGCGGAGAGCTGTGGAGCTGGGCACTAGACTAAGAAACCCTTGGCAGCGATGCCAGGACTCTGCATTACTTCTGTGTTTAGGAATGCCAAAAATGGATATCAATGTAAGGCGTGGCCTGAGGAAAGGTTACAAGAATGTTATGTACTGTTCCTGTATTTACAGATGGCGTCTGTATGGGATTGATGCCTCACAAAAGTGAAGGTCCCTGTAAGAAAAAGTACACACTATGTTTTATGACTTGTGTGCAGATTTCTTTGTCCAATATAAACTCGGGCTCCCAGATGGTTTTCCACCCAATCAGGCCTCTACACTCCCCTCTAGTTCCCCTGTGTAACTCAGGCTCATGGTTGATGGGGCAGATCCCACAGTTCAGCTATAGGAAAAGAGACATTTTGGTTTTATGGTTACTTATTGCAGGCAGATTTTTATGGTTGTATTTTGGCGAGAGAACTGGTTCTTTTGGCTTGAGCTGCCCACATCTGTGCTCCACAGGGGTTATCTTGTGCCTTCAATGCAACTTCTCTGTTAGAAAAAAATTGTATTGTGATCATATTAAGGTGTGGACAGCAACCAACAGTATAGAACTGTGCTGTAGGACAAAATGCCTTTGTACGAACGTACGTTTGAAGATTTATTTATTTTTGTGGCTGGACCATTACAGCAGCTAACTTTGGGACTTCTTGAACACATTAAGGCTTTCATGAAAAATAAATCTTCCAAAAGCCAAAACGATAAAACACGTTTTTAAAAAGGTCTAAAAACAAAGAAAACTATTAGGAGGAATGGTGGATCCAGCTGCATTTTAAATTAAGATGAAAGGGAAAAAGAGAATGGAAAGAACTCTAAAGAAAAAAAAAACTCAAAGGGACCACAAAATGCTATGAAGTCAGAGCAAGCCTATCTCTTTTTAGTCAATTGTGGTTTTGCTCCACAATTTACTATAAAAACCTGCCAGTGTCCATGGGGGCTAGTTAGCAGATCCCACTGATATGACTGGAGCTGGGTGGCTTCACCACATGCTTGGCCAGGGGTGAAGGGACTCATAAACACTTGGAGGCGGCATGGGGTGTTAGTGTGTGTGCGCGCGTTCATCCACCTGTGGAGGGGCTACACAGTCTATAGTGTAAACGGACACAAAGAAGTCAGACACTCTCTTGCCAAAAGACAAAATACAACAATACACGCTTTTGGTGTTGGGGGACAACTGGAGCACCCAGAGGAAACCCACAGGAACACGGGAAGAACATGCAAACTCCACACAGAAAAGCCCCGCCCAGACTGGAGATTGAACCCTCTTGCTGTGAGGCAACAGTGCTAACCACAGCACCACTAAAGCATGAGTAAAAACTAAAAAGGCTAAGTTTGTAGTGACAAAAACACATGTCTCTCAAACAACCTTCTAAACCTGATAGAAAAAAACAATAATTCTAAATCTCTGGTTGTGGAAACTATTGGGAAGACATATGTCAAGCTCAAGATTTGTTCTTCAAACAGCAGTCTGACAACTGTAATTAATTGATTATGTAGCGTATACTGAAAGCATTTTTTTCTGAATAGATTTCAAGAGAGTGCAAAAACAACGTGTACCTTTGGTTTATTTTATGGTCTAGGTCCAATTTTCCACACATATATGTTTTTACACGTCTGTTTTTTCTCCCTTTTTTGTTCATTCAGAGAGAGAGAAATGGGGATACAGATAGGGGGAGGAAAAGCAGTGCAATACTATTACCATTTCCTGTTTCTGTGGAGCCAGGGGTCTTCAGGGAGCGAGCTGAGAGGAGTCCTGGCAGCCAGTCACCTCTGATGGGCCAAGACATACTGTGGAATGGGGAGAAAAATCCTGAAACCTGCCTGCAGAGAAACCACTTTTAAATAATTCCAACACAAGACTTGGAGCACTCCTTACACACAACCAGCGCCTAATAAGAAATTAACTGAAAATCAGATAAACACTCAAAATAATCACAGGAATGGATTAATATTGTGATCCCTTAACTGTAGCCATATTTTCTATGAAAAATCTCTTTTCCTTGAATATTAGATCTCTGTATTCTCTTTGTTGTACGGTTCTGGATTGAACTAGTCGACTCAAAATACTGGCTCTAGGCATCTCATCTTCACAACAGTAAAACAACTGTTTCTAATTAAATTTTAGTATCATTTTCTGAGTAGTCTTTACCAAGAAAACATTCTTATAACTCTAAGTCTTTTTTACACTGTGGCTTTTCACTATAAACACTCATATTATTACACCACAACTTTATTGCCAAAAGAAGAGAAAACAAAAATGGAAAAAATAGCTGGGGAGTTTGCATACAGGAGGTTAGATGAAATATGAAAATATGTACAGCATCTATTTGAGCATTAACCAAAAACTCCAAAACACACCTTTGAGTAAAAACATCTGCATATTGGCATATTAATGTTGCAGCATTAGGGCTGTTTTTGTAGAAGAAAAACAAATAAATAATTTATTGGCAGCAAACTGAATAATATAATTATTGGTAGAGAGACTGTGACGAGTATATTCTTGGCATTATGCAGATTTCTTGAACTTTTAATAACGTATATAATTCCCCAGATAATTTAGTTGTATAAGAATTTCACACACATACTGTATAATTGCAAAGCTCTTTTTTAACTATAGAGTACAAAATTGTACATTGAAGCATTAGGTACATGTTAACCTAAACTGGAAATCTGTCTTGTGGGGGATTAGTTATGTAAACAAATAAAGTCAAATAAGAGGTAAATGTTAAGGAGCCCCTGAAACCCCTGGCCCACCCTGTGAGAGACCCCCTTCCTCCCCTAACGGTGCTACCAAACACAACCTCCAGACGGCCAGCATGCTGTTCTCCTGTCAGGCTCAGGCTCTGAGGCCCAGAGAAAACAAACTGGCTCTGATTGTGAAAATAGTGCCGTAGGGCCCTCCTGGTGCCTGCCGCTTATCTCACACAAGGCAAGCTTTGTGTACTGTGGGGGCTCCTCGCTGGCCCTCAACCACCCCACCAGGTGGAGACTTCCAGGGCCAAACTCTCCTCCTCCATCACCCCCTCCCTCCATCACTTTCTCTCTCTGCCCTCATGCGCACTGCGCCGCCTCCATTGAGACCACTGTATATTTTGAAAGGGGAAATTGATCTGCAGGCCCCACACTGTTCTGTGGGCAAAAGCAATTCCTTAACAGTTGGAGATGATGAGACTTCCCAACCATGAAATGCCAAACATTATTTCAGTTTGATATATGAAAATGCCTTACATTAAAGATGAGCATATATTTCAGCAGGAGAACTAAACTGTATCGGGGCACTTCATGTAGTCGACATTACTAGTTGCAATACGCTTTTAAGTAGCATAGCTAGTTTTCAAAATTATTTACAGTTTGCCATAAACAAGCATTTTATTTTCCACTCTAGCAGCAGCGGATTAGCACGGCCAAACACCATTTTTATTTTCTTTGGAGTCCTTGACAACCTGATTTATTTGTTTTGATGTGTTTTACTGTATTTGTTTATGTTTTTTTAGCAGATGTGTCTTGATGTTAAATAGCTTCAATGTGTTAAGCTCTGAGTGACTTGTAGTGTAGCTTACTACTTGCAACAAAAATGTTACTTGAAAAATACTTCAGATGAGTATCTTGCGGCTTGACAAGTTAATGTTTTAAAATAGCTTATAAAAAAACTACACCAATACTGGGTCACCTCACCCACAAGCTGATGAGAGGTTGAGTATCAAATAACTGATTGGGGGCATGTGCAAGACTCCTTTGAATTTTACTTATGCCGATTCATACTATTTTTCTTTTTTTCTTGTAACAAGAATACAGTATCTTTACACAATGAGATGTCTCTGGTCATTTTCCTATACATGTCCATAATTTCCTTCCTGTGTTTTTTTTGTTAAAGCTACTACAAGCTACTTCCTTTAGTGTTGATATCGGCCGTCCCTGTGGACAAAAGGGATGGTGTTTCCGAGCATCAGAGTCCCTTTAGAATCCTCTCATGTGCCTGCAGCAGGGTCTTCCCCGCTTAGTCCTGGTTCGGGTTCTCCTGTGCCTCCCTTCCCTCCAGCCGGCCCAGCAATACTGCCTGAGGCTCCAGCAGCGTGGTGTTGGTGTTGGCTCCCACCCAGACCAGCAAGGCGAAGCTCTACTCCTGGCCGGAGAAGGAGACGCTGCTGCCGGGCGCCGAGCTCTCCTCCTTCCGCCGGAGCTCCGACTGCAGGTCGAACGCGGCAGCGAAGCCGGATCTGGGTCTGTCTGTTGGCTGGTTGCTGTAAACCGAGTTGAAGGAGTTTTCTGGTAAACCCGCATGATTTCATTTGATTTCACGCATAATCAGACCAGGTGGAATTGATGACAAGCATGAAGAATAACTATGTAGCAATAGCCAATCTTTTTGCTGATGGTCTCGTTTACACATAGAGGCATCAGTATTACATTGAGATGGTTTAATTACCAGTTAAAAGTAACTCACAGTAGTTTTAAGGGAGACCTCTAATTGGTCGAAACATTGCTGATAAAATTAAAGGGAGTTGTGATTCCAGTTTGCAGAAACTCCTTGTATAGCAGGTTTGACATCATAACCATTTTTGTGCCTACAATATTGTTTTCCAGTGTATCCAGTCGTATAATAGTTTGCAGATCCATAGCTTCGCAAAAAATAAATACTCATCATCGGCATGACTGAAAACACATTTTAGAGATCTGGCAACTGGAAGGAAGACCTTGTGTTCTTGAAAGTATAACCAAAGAATGCATTTTTTCCATCCCGCTCACCAGTCTTCTGGTTTAGCTTGCACAAGAGAAAACTGGTGTACATTATGTATGTAAAACAACTACTACTCTCACAAGCTTCCCAGAGTAACGTATTTCTCTAAGATCGAGCCCTTTTCTGATACGTTTTGGCTTGAGAGGGAGCGGTCTGTGCATTCTGCACCTGTTTCAGGAAGTTACATCGATATAGGAGGAATACTGGAGAAGAAAACGGGATGGAGAATAAAAGATTGGTCATCTTTATAAGCTCTCATTACAAATATGAGTTGTCACACACCCAAGAGAGCAAAGCAGAGATGTGAGACCACTAATTCAGTGGCATTGCCACTATGGTTGCTGGGCATGTCTATTGGATTGATATTTGACAACAATCACATGGCTGCCTGTCTGTCTGATGTTCAGCCAAGACAGATTGTCAGTATAAGAACAGATGCTTCAGTGTTGCTGGCTTTAAAAAGGCTGGATATGATATTTGTTTCGGCATCATTCGAAAGTAAATGATAAGTCACCCACAGCTACGAGTGATGTTTTCCCTGAGGTCAGGAGCCAAGTTGAACTTCCAGCTGTGCCAAGCTGGATGCATAATAAAGATAGTTACCGTAGGCTATTTACTGAGACTGTCAGCTAATGTACAACACGTTTTTATGCAGAAAACTGATTAGTGTTCAAAAGTGTATTTACATCTAATCTAATTACAGTATCTGTGACAAAGACAAGACTTGGCTGACCTCTCCAGCTAAGGTAATAACGGTGGGTGCAGATCAGTGAAGTCCTGTAAGAATGCGTTTCTTCTTTCCATTTGGAGTCAAGAATCCTCAATTTGGGTTTCATGGTAATTATTGGAGTCAAATGTCGGTCTGAGAAAAAATAAAGGAGTAGCTACACCAATATACAAAACAAATACATGACAATCAACCTGAAAACTACAGCAGTACAAACACCTCTGCAGTTGGGTGAAAAGGACTTTCATGCCCTGAGTGAGGGCTGTAAGGCAGCTTTGAACAAATCCTTCTGGCAGACATTAATGGCCCAAACCCATCAGTAACCTTCACCGCTTGATTGATGAAACCTGATGTGGGCTGTACACGGCCTTTAAACTGGTTTACATGTGGGTGGACAGAGTGCTAACTGTTGTTGCCAGTTGAGAAAAAGTGAGTCGTCCCTTACGCAAAGGCCTTACATAATACAAATGAGGTCGTTGGTGAAGAAACTGGTGGCTTTAATAAATATCTCCCTGTATGCCAGCTGAACATTGAGGTAAAAATTGTGCATTTGTAAAGAAGACCATTTTTTAATCCAAACCTGATTATCACTGATGATTTAGATGGCTGAACTTTTCCTCCTACCACATTCCACAGCTGTCAACAATTTCGGAACAATTTAGAATCATTTTGATGATACTTTTTTCCCTCAAGTAGACTCGTGCTAGTTTTTGCCAGTAATGCAGCAATCTTTTCTTACCATGCAGTCATTAGTTAATGCTAAGTAAATTAACAACAGCAGGCGTATCTAGTTGACAAAATTATGCTGGAGATCTGAGGGAGGATTCAGAGAGTGTGCTCAATTGAGACCATAAGCATGCTGACAAAATAAAAATGAAAATTGTCCAACATTTTTATTGTTGATTAAGGCTCAATTGAGCAACAGTTTTGATATCATCATTGCATCAAGGGTTGCTAGTGCTAATCCCACTGAGAATCTACATATGCAAATGTTTACCGACAGCTCTTTTCAGAACTCAGTATACAATCAAAATGTGGCCACCCTTCTCAGTACATGAGCTTACACAAACCAACTGTGAGCTACTGCAGTCCAGCATGACAGTAGAGCGCTCAAGAGAACAAATGGCGGATGAAGAGAGTCAAACATATAACCATTTCCCCAGGATTTAGAGGACCAATCTGCTGAATGGCAAGTGAAGATCAGACATAAACTCATCATTGTCATTTTTGACCAAGTTAAAAAAAATTAAAATCTTAACTCAAAGTCCACATACAAGCTTCCCAACCATTCACATCCACTGCAAAATACCATCTTTGAACAGATACAGCGATATGATCTGCCCCCATATACAACCACCTGTCACCGTACTGACTGTGCGCAATCACGCCACCTCAAAAATTCGACTCCATGCTGTCACCGGGGTCACGTGATGCCAGCTGTACTAGCTCCATACCAACTGAGCAATCTCCATCTGCTGAGAAAGACTGGAGCTTTTGGGAGCTTTCAACTGCATCTCACAAAGTACGTTTATTTTAAAAGAGGAAGCTAGAGGAATGCTCATGTTGCTCTGCGTCTACTTGATGTGTGCGTGTAATACATTAGAAGAACGTTCCGATTCTTGTAACCACAGAAACAATCATTCCACATGATCACACTCTTTCCGCAACCTTAACCAAGTGTTTAAATTGCCAAACTATAACCATGTATTGAAGGAGGCTGACTGGAAAACAGAATGTGTCATTTCGGAAGACACTGACAAATGTCCTATTTTGTCATTTACATTTAAGAGCTTACTCATACATTCAAATGATGCAGTAAACATGATTTCAAACTGTTTAAACTGTTTTTTAAAGCTATCGTAATCCAGGAGAAAATTGGTTTGCCTCTAAGGGGATTTTGTAAGAGACAAGGATGTTCCTAACAACAAATAAACAATGAATGCTATTGTTATATTTTTTGCTGCGAGAGTCTTCAAGTCTTGCTTCAACAAGATATTTTAAACTGACAGCAATCAGACTCAGGTATGAGCTTTGTCAATGAGGAGAAAAATCAGCCCGATAATTGATTTAGTCTAATAGCAGTGATTTCGCTCTGCTGGCAGCTGTATACACACAGACATCGAGCACCTTCACCATTCAGTCATTCATTCAACTGGTTGACAATAGTAGAGTGGGGGTGGGTAAAGAACATGGGTAAATATGAATGTTCCTTCGAGGTTTATCCAAAATGGGCAGCAAATATCCCAAAAGAAAAAAGTTTAGCTTTTTTTCTACTACTGCTTAGTTTTTCCAGCTTATCCCCAAAAGTTAAAATCCAATGATCAAATTTGTACGAATGCATAAGGGGAAACTAATATCTTCCATATGGAACATGAAAATGCTGAGCTGCTAACCCTTGTTTGAGTACACACTGTTGCACCAACCATATTTCAGTTGGAATTCATTAGAAAGTTGGGGCTACATTTTTCTTATGGAAACCAAGAGAAATGAGAAATGTGGATGAGGCGGTTTTTTCCAAGGTCCTTGGAGAGTGTGTAAGTGATCTGAGACGCTCGGGGTGGCGTCTGGATGAGCCTGGGTTTGGATCAGGAACCTGCATCTGGGGCACATGTGCCGTCAACAGGGACAGAAAGACAGGGATACAGAGCCAAAACCTCCCTTCTCTCTCACGGTTTCCTTTGTCTGAACAGAAAACAATCTCTTGTCTTTCCTGACCATGCCACAAATCTGCACCTTTCCTCTTTTTAACATCACAATGTAGTTTTTAAACAGCTCTTGTGGCAATGAGAATGGTGAGTAGAATAAAACGACGTATAATTTAATGTGTTTATGGAATGATGCTGTAGACACTGAATTGAAAAAGGATCTCTGCCAAGATTTTCTCTGTGGTTAAATGTGTTTAGTGGCGCAGAGGAAACACAAACCAGCAACATATACATAACACTGCTAGAGAGAAAAAGAGAAAAAACAATAGTGGAGAGATAAACAAAAAAAAAAGCCGTGGATGTTGTGGTTCCTTGACTCAACAAGCCACATCTAGTGCCCCTTGCAGTGTCTTGGCATCTCTCCGGCTAGCCCTCCATTAGCAGCATCAGGAGGCCCAGGGCGGCCGACAGGAGTGTGACCCAGGATTATTGTCCTGTGTGCTTGTTTGGGTTAAGGCTTTAGATGGGGAAATGGGATTAGGATAGGCCCGGCTGGAGAGACACACACTAATGGGAAGCAGAGGAGCACTCGCCTGATCCTCCTCCACTCACAGAGAGCAACCCTGTTATCCCACCTGATTGGATTAGCCCCCTGTTAAATGTGCTATGATAAGGGAGGACCACTGCTGAGACTCTGCTCGGTGCTGCTGGGATGGAAGCACTCAGATACTGTACAGGGAGCAAATAGATTCCTCCACACTGTTTTTGGATGGATGATATCGGTTTCGTGTTTGGCGATGATTTAGCTATGATGACATAATGATGGTGCATAACACTGGCCACCATTGACAATACATCATTGTTCTTGCAGATATTTTTCACATTTATTTCACAAATATCACAAACCAATGTATCATCTTTTGTTCATCGTATCTATACCACTCTTCTATACAGTAAGGGGCATTACAGTATCTGCACCTTGCTTCCCTGAGCTTTTTAAATGTATGCAAATCTTCAAGACTCCAACTTGCTAATTGCAGCTACTCTACCAATCAGACAGTAATTACTGGTATCCTGCCTGCCTTTCCTTCCAATGGCTGAGCAGCTAATTTGAGCTGTGGTTTAAACAGCTGGAAAACAGCATCCTGTGGCAAAACTGGAGGCCTGTGTTTGAGCATGCATGAGTGTGTGTGTGTGTGTGTGTGTGTGTGTGTGTGTGTGTGTGTGTGTGTGTTTGTGCTTGTGCGTGCGTGCGTGCGTGCGTGCGTGCGTGCGTGCGTGCGTGCGTGCGTGCGTGTGTGTGTGCGTGTGTGTCTGTTGCTATTTTTATATAGTGTATGGCACTTTTTGGAAAATACAGTGTAAAGTATATTGAATTAAACTAGTAGGAAAATCTGTCACACACATTCTGGGCAAATGTGTGTAATATTTCTCCAGAATCTCTCCCAGAAAGTCAGCGCCTCTATCAATAAGTTAACTCTATCAGACCTACCTGTCAGCTTACTCCCCTTCTGTGTGATTGATTAACATTTTATTAATGTTTCCATTTGCCACCGGTTCAGGTGATACAGGATGACTCACAGCGCCTACTCCAGTGATGATTGGATTAAAAAGGTTACTGATCCCATAATTGCTTTTAGATTACACTCCATGTGAGCCTGTGTCATTAATGTAATGATTATCCACATCTACACCAATGTTATCTCAGTGAATCTCTAGCCATTTAGTCTTGATAAGGTGACATGTCACACTCATCATCAAAGACAGACATAATCTGCTCATACAAATGTCTCTCTAGAAATTCTTTCAAGAAAACATCAAATCAAATGTCATTAAGAGTTACAGCAGCGACTTCCAGTTTGCTCTTTGTCATTTCACCCACCGGCTGGTCATTAGCTCGTCATTTCGGTAAAGTACAACGCAACAGAAAATTCCTTATGGTAAAAGTAGCTATAATCAATTAAACCAAAGCCACCCCATGACCACCTGACATCCACTCAAGGAATTATCCCTTTGTATACAAATCACTGTTAGCTAATTAATTAAATTGTTATTAATGGCCAACCAGCCAGAAATGCCTCCGTTTCGCTGCAAAGAAAAACAGTCCTAAATAAGCATGTTTATCAAAGGAAAAGTTCTCTGATGATGAGCAGAGAAAACATATCTTACCCTTGATTAAAATGTTGTATTATTAAATAAATAAATATTATAAATATTAACGGCACAAAGAAATAGTATGTTTTATGGATCTACCTTTCAACCCTTTACAAATGCTTATTTTTCTTTAGTCGCTTTAAACCTAAAACACTTTTCTCCTCCAGTCGTTTTCACAATTGCAATACTTTTCATTTACAGCCTATTTCACATTGCCTGTTTTCCTTTTTGTCTCATCTCTTGGTCATTAGCTGCAGATCTGAGACTTCAGTAGAAACGATTGAGGGCATACTGCAAATTCCTGATGTGCCCGTAATATGTGTAACATTTACAACTGTCAGTGGTAGTACAAACTATACTGTTTCCACACATGGATTAATAAAAAGCCCGGGCACAATGACAAAGTGAGGTTAATTCTGTTAGTAAACTATAAGAAAGGAGAACACAAGGATATACATAGAAATACAATTTGGGCAGAATTGTGTAGATTACAGAATGCTCTGAGGTCTTTTCTATTGCAGTTATATATATTCCACCAGTATATGTTTTGTTTATCTCGTAAATTTCCGAGATAAGAAGTTCTTAATGCTCATGCTGCTGGTAATGAATGTGACAGTATAGAGTTTTTGGCTCAGGTAGGCATAAACATTTTTGGCTCAGGGTCCAATTACTGTTTGTATAAAGGCCCACTGGCTGTTTCTGTGGTTGGGTTTGATGTAAGCCTAGCTTGAACCCAGAACACACTGACAGGTAGCTCAGTGGATGAGTCGAACCTGAAAAGAATAATTAATCTGTTACCAAATGGATGTATGAGGGGAAAAGATCCTTCATACCTTCAAATCAAAAAGGACATATTGTGATGTGTACTGAGTCACTGATGGCATCTCAAAAATGAGAAGGATCTGTCTGCATAAACAGTGATAACGGTCTGAAAGACAACAAAAAAACGATCCATTTTCCTTCACTGATGTCAGAAATCAGAAAACTCTTTCTTGCCTTTTTCCTTTTTCCGTGATTGTTTTCCTCCTAGTTGTTGCGTTATTTTTCTGGATAGTTTCAGCTGCAAATACTAAACTTTGCTGATGCTGACATATCATTGTGAGAGAGCACACAAGGAAAGCACAGCTTTTTAAAGCATTAAATGTTAGATTCCATTTTTCTTTGGGTACTTGACCAGGAATTGGCACAAACAACAATTCTCTCATAGTGGTAAATGAAAAACGTGGGTCATGTGTGGGCAGAATATATATCAAATTAATATGATGTCATTTTCATTTTCTTAATTTAATTGTTAAATTATACAGTATATAAAAAATGCAGTTCAGAGCGCATGTGTGTGTCTGCCTTTTATGTGTTCAGCTATACAAATGTGTGTATGTATGCATGTCTGTGCAATGCATTATCTGTATATGCTTTTGCCTATACGTATTCATATTGTATATGATTGTGTGTTCATTCACTTTTAATGTGCAAGCCTAGCTTTTTGGATGTCTGTGGGTTTTTCTCATCCAGAGTAAGTCGTGAAACCTAATTGCTTACACATGTGGAGGCTTTTCAAGTGTTTACAATAAAGTTAGTTTCAAGAAGAAGCAAAAAAATGTAAGATGGGATGGGGGAACTGAGCTGTCTGCAGCTCGAGACAGCCAGCCTGAACACCTCCCTTTCTCTTTCTCCACTCACAGGAGTAAAGGTCATAGGTCAGCGGGGAAGATTTCTGTGATTAGACACAGGCCAGTTGTATCAAAAGTGGAGGACACCGTAAAGCTATAGTGTGTAATGTCACACTGTCCCGCGGCTGATCAAAGTTATATCATAAATGAAAATACCACTACATCTACCTTGTAGTCACTAAATGTATAAGTCAATACAAAGCAAATGAGGTAAAGAAAAGAAAAGTCTGGCATACCACCCAAACCTTGCCTACCCCTCCTCTCACCCCACAGTCCTTCTTATGGGGAGATAAAGTGTTCCAGAGACAGGGAACCAAGCACAATTTCAAAGATATATCAGAGGGTAAAGATGGAAAAGTGCTTTTAATCTTGTGTAACCCTATAGGGCTCTAAATGGGAAGGGCTTCAGAGAAAGGATCCTTTAAAGAGGACATATAATCCTAATTAAAACACTGAACAGAGCTACCACTTGATCTAAGGAGGGCTCAGCTTTAGCTCAACCATCATCTAGTTCAGAATCTTTTATTGTTGTTGAAGCCACACTAATGAAATAATGGTCGCAGTCTAAAGAAGAAAACCAAGCGATCATTATTGCTATTCTACGATGCTCTAATGAATACCTTCATTCTATGCAAACTCTATTTGTAGCATGTGCAAACTTCAAAAAGATACATGAAAACGACTGCAAACTATCACAAGGTCGTTACTGTATAAATAATGTCTTACTGAATGCCTTACACATTGCAGACAATTAAGGTTTTTTTTTTGTCCAGTTTTAATGCAACCAATACAAAGAGTATTAGCATCCTGTCCGTCTTAACCTGTATGAAGCTTTACTGAGGCAATCAAGAGTATGGTTATGACACTTCACTTGATCTTTCCATAAGTTTGTCTCAATCGTAACAATCTGTCCTTTTTTTTTTTTCTTCTTTTTTTAACAGTGCTGCGTGGTCCCCCTGCTCCCTCTAACTCCCCTACCCTCCCCTCCCTTCCATTGATCAGGGTAATTGAGAACAGCCATGTCCCCCCACTTCTCTGCCGTCCTCTACCGCTGCCCCTCCCCAGCCTCATGAAAGCCCAGACATCTGGTCCGCATACACCCCAAGTCTTCATCCCCCCCAGTCACCTCCAAGCCCCTGTCCTTCTCGGGAATAACCAGACAGAGTCCCAAGATATTTGAGCGGTTGAAGAACAAGAAGATGGAGAGAAAACCATGAATAGGCAGAGGGAAGAAAAAGATGAAGAAATTTAACACACAACAAAAAAAGCTAAACGAAGTGAAGCCACAGAAAGCTTTGTGAAACCTTTGTTGTATTAGAAATATATTACTGATTTACAATATTGGATATGTTTCTTTCAGTGTTTTGGTAATTGTGAGCTCCTTACTTCTTCTACATAGCATGGATTGAGAAAAAAACATTTGAAAGCTAGCTGAGAGGCCTGATTCTCCAACTGTAGGATCATTGGCCTTTATGCATATAATGTGGGCATAAAAGCTATGGTTAATAGGTATTATGGTACTATAAAGAATTGGCAATATCACCCATTTGAAAAAAATATCACACCGCGACTCTGTATTTTTACTTTATGTCAGGAAATGTGTTTTCTTTTCAGTGGGGTGACAGAAAGGGAACTCTGGGATTTTCAGTTTTATGTATATGTGCATGTGTTCGAGTGTGCACGAGTGTGTGTGCGTGTGTGTTCATCCAGCAGCAACAGCAGCAGCAACGGTGTAAGTTACGTGTTACAGATAGAGATCAGGCAGGGACAGATTTAATTAACAGATATCTCTCCTTAATGTAGATTCTTTTGGCTCCCTCAGATACATCCCCTTGTGCTTATCCAACCAGAAATAACTTATCTTGGCTCTGCACTAGTCGTAATGTATTTCTTACAGCGTTTAAGGGAACAGGGGTTGCGGCAGAGAGACTACACCTTCATGTTTACTCACAGCAAACAGCAGTCGACGAGATTAGCGCTCAGAGAATTGTGGCTAATATCTGCAGCATGTATTACATTCATATATATTCTCTGTCCTGTGCAGCTTTTAACACATTGCCTTGAATGTTTTTTTTGTGTGTGTGTGTGTGCGTGCGTGTGTGCGCGCGCATGCATGTGTGTGTGAGTGTATTAATTTGCTTGCCATAAACTAAAGCTAATAGAGATTTGACCTTTTAACTATCTCTCAAGGTGACCAGATTACTGACATCAATTAAAGCAGGTCCCGTTGGCTGGATGCCCAAAGCACACGCTCACCCTGAGAGGAAAAGGAGGGATCATGAGCCAATAAATCAGCCAAGTAAAGGGGAGAAGGGGAGAGAGAAAAGGAGGAGAAAAAGTGGGTGAAACTGGATATAGCAATACAGAGAAGAGGACTTAAGTATCCTCATAGAAGCTATTTGCCTTGCAGCAGAGTACACAGAGCCCGTTTCAGCGATTCCAATGAAGTAAATAATAAAATAAAGTTGAATACTGATGGATTTTATACGTGGATTCTTAAGTAAGTACAGTCCTGCTAGTTGCTACAGCTCAATGATCTGGAATAGGTAAATGGGACGGAGTTTAAAAAGAAAGCATCAGGGAATTTTCCTTTTCTACTATACTGAAAAATGCAATTATCAACACCAGCTTTTGTTTTTGCATAATACCATAATTCCATACAGTGTACTTTTACAATGCGTGTGAGCACAGTGATTATTTGTTGGAATTTATGGATAAAGTGTGTGTGCATGTTTGTGCACATATCTGAGTGGGCATGATTGCATTAATATATATGGGTGTATGTTTGTGTGTGGCCATACATTTGGTTACATTTCACATCTGTGTTTGTATGCACACGCATATGTTTGTGTGTTTGTAACCATTTGTATATTTTGAGTGCACGTGTGTATATTTTTGTATGTTTGCATGTGCACATGCATGGAATTGTGTGTGTGTGTGTGTGTGTGTGTGTGTGCGCGTGCGTGTGCTAGTGTGTGTGTGTGTGTGTGTGTGTGTGTGTGTGTTTGTCAGCTCATTAACAATTTACACTGATAGTTTTAAGCTAAAGTTGCCTTAGTGTGAGTCAGACTCCCGTATCTAAGTCCGCCGGCAGGCAGCCCACTCCACTCATACTTAACCTTGTGGATTCAAAGCATTACACATCATTATAGAGGAATGTGAGGGCCTGTGGCTTAGTGGCTTGTTCAGGAGAAAGATCCACAAGTCGAGCTCCCGTATTTACCCCCAGTCCCTTCTTTTACAGTATTTCCCTTTTGGCCTCTAGTGTAGGGTTACTTGAAACCGAATCAGTGACAAGTTTCTGGTGAATTCATTATCCAAGTGATGCAACGTCAACGTCATTGTGTGGGTGGGAAAACAGATAGTAATCACTCCCTAAAGGCCTATGTAGAATACTACACGCAGCTACTGCAAACATGGATGCTGTAGGGCTAACGCATGCTTAATTTATCAAACATATCAAGGTTAAACGAAGTTGTGAGAGGCACGCTGTTTTGTGAAAGACGGCTGGATTCCAGTGGTATTTGGAACATCAAAGTTGGCACGCTAGCCTTGCGTGTGTGCACCAATTGATGAAATGATATCTGCAGTATGTCCATTCAAACACACCCACTAGTACACACACAGAATGAGTCCATCATTAAAATGACTAAAATACAATCCAATGACACATAGCACTCTGTTTAAAAGCATACTTTGAGGGTGGATGAGGAACTTTAATTAACCTGGGTTGCAGATAGGAGGGAAGGAGCAGTTATCCAGTAGCCTCTGGCATGGTGCCTGTATAGCCCTGAGAGGTGAAATATATTCTTAAGGATCTGAAGTCAGTGCCGTGCAATATTCTCTCCCTTCACATACACATTAACCTTGCAGGTGTGAACACGGACAAAGATTGGGACAGATGATAGAGAGAATGAATACAAGAGATAAGGTGGCAGATGAGGGAGGGGGGGCGACCACTTCCCTGCACACCAATTGCATTAGAGTTTTCAACTAGATTTTATATAGTCGTCCCTAATTTAAACCCAAGACTGTTTGGTAGTACTCTGTGCACAAAATATTTACTCAAAAAGTCAAGATTTCATGAATATTTTTAACAAATAAGTCATTTTTCTTGCCTCATTGAAACTGCACCCCTAAACTTGTCAGTTCATAATGCACCACCTGCCCCTGTGACCTATCCTGTCTCCGCACCTCCCCCTTCTAAATCCCGCCTGGGTTAGTGACTCTGTAGACCTTGGGTCCAGCTTTCCCAGACAGTGATTTAAAATAACAATTGCATGCATATCAGGTTTCAGGCCTCGGAAATACATGTGAGATGAGGTAATGTGATCAGTCCAGAGCCCCATCCAAACCGCTCTTTACTCTCGCCCTTTGTGCATGTGCACGCATGTGTGTGCACGCATGTGTGTCTTAAGTATTTGTCTACATGTTTTAAGTTAACGGTAAGAAAGAATTTTCCTATGTGACATTGGTGGGTTGACATGTGCATTTGTTTTCTAATTATTTCACATGTAGAAATGTGATGTGTTTGAAGAAAAAAAAAATAATAAATCAATAACTAAAAATTTTAGAGACAGCTACTCTATTGGACACTGTGTCAAGCACGAGAGCTCAGTGCCTGTTTTCAATTAGATCCCAAGTTAAAACAGCATTACCCTCTTACATGGTTTCATTGAGTCAAAATTACAACTCAATTAATACCCCATAAAATGGTCACAGAGTTAACGATTGAGCAAAGAGACAGAGCCATAACGTTACCCATAACATTAAAATCAGAAGTCAGGGTTGCAGTGCCTCACTGCACATGGAGAGACACAGGACGCTTGTCGACCCAGTAAGTGCCAGTGAGTAAACACTAATAATAGCTACCATAAAGCCACTCATATGGCACTGTGGGCCAGGCCTACAGGGACCATTAAAAATGCTGCGGCTCAGGGCATCCCTCGCAAGATCCGGGCAGAAGTGATGTGGATTGCGTGACACTGCTGGATAGAAGCACGGTGAGGTAATAAGAGCGACTCATGGAAACAAAGAGGCAGAGGGACAGATACGACAAGCAATTACAGTGGAGAATAAAAGCAGCCATTATGCTGGAAAAGAAAGTACAGGTGAATGCAATGCAGTGATGGAGCAGCGCTCTGATTAACAGTAATACCAGGAGAATTGTTTTTCTGATTAGGAGGGACTGCAGCTAAGCAAGGCATTTCTATTCTCTGGGCTGATTTGTGGACTTCTCAAACAGCTCTCCATGAAACGCTAACAAACTATCTGAATACAGCATATAAATAAAATATTAGAATAGCAAGAAAGGCGCAGGGAGTTATCCATTGAAGTAAAGAAGCATGGGCAGGCTTATTTTTTCTTCCTGTCTACGATACTCAAAGCTTTAGGTCCTCCACTGCTTACCCCCCAGTCTAGCTCTCTGTAATTCTCTTCCCTCATCTCTCCAATCCAATCCCCCCCACCCCCCTCCCCCTCTTTAATAAACACACACTCCTGGTTTAATCTCACAGCAACACGTTCATCTCACTGCAGAGGCAGGAGTGAAATCACTCACTCCCATCCTCCCCTACATGTCCCTCCTATTCTCCTGGCACCTTCCCTCCCATGACATGTACCTTTCAATCGGGTAATCATTGGTTACGTAGTCATTTTCCTTTTCTTCCCACTATTGAAGGTTGGCCATGTAGAAAAGGCAGGGCCTTGTAGGTATGGCTGCTAATGGGGCGACAGACAAGGCCTCCCCTTTCTGTCAGGGAGAGCTGAGACGGAGAGCCTCTTATCAGCAAGCCACAGCCACCATTCCTCACCAAATTGGCTTCTCCTTACCATCTCCCCCTTTCTCCCACTCTACCTTTTTACTTGCTACCATTTCATCCTCATCCATAGCTCCTACCCGCCATTGTAACTTTTAATGTAACTGAGGATTGTTGCACTGTATGAGGAAGGATGACAGGTAACTTCACAGGTTGCTCAAAGTGAAATCTTCTGTACTGGAGGAAAGAATCTCACCATCATTTTGAGAACCGTAAAAAAAAAACTCTGTTCTGTAATTTTCCATAGTTCGTTTTCTGTTTCTCATTTTTAATTTTTCTCTCTCCGATTCCAATTTCAAAGTGAAAACACTGAAACAGTTTGTGCCATAATGTGCAATCGACCATTACAGATTGCTCCATACATATCCCAGCATTCTTTTCAAATATTCCTTCATATTCCCTTTTATCCCTGGATGTGCGCAATTAAAGTGCAATCTCCTCTCCTGCTCCCCCCAAAATCCCATATGTTGTTGAGTGGTGAAGCTGTTGAGAAAGAGAAGTGTTAACCTCCTCTCCAAACCGCAGGCAGAAGGGCTGCATTCCTCCCTGAGTACTCAACGTGCTGTTTATCTGCATCCATGCACTCTGTTACCATGGCAACCCCAACCAAATACACTGGCTTGTTCAACTCTGTTTAATTTTTTCCTCCCTTTTTTGATTTCATCACTGGGCTCCCATGCTCACTCTCACTAAGATAAACAGAGATGGAGCCCATACTCAGCCAAACCTGTGTGAGTTTATTTTGAGTCTCCGCCCGGTTCGGTCCATGACGCTGTTTCGCCATCCGTCTCACTTTTCACAGCTTGAAAATTGGAAAATGCTCAGCGTTTGTGAGGCAGAGGAGACTGGAGCTGTGGTTTGACTTGGCTCGGCTCATCTAAGACATAACGCCCCAAATAGTTTGAGAGCAGCGTGTTCATTGCATGGCTTACGACATGTCAAAAACAGAGATGAGACTAGTCTGAAAAAGTGTGGCCTTTGGGAGCAGTGAATATTCATTATTTATCTGTTTACACACTGTCACCACTACCCGAAATAAACAAATTTTATCACTCTCTTTCATACGCAGCGTACACATGCAATCACACACAACCTTGTCATATTCAGGATATCAGGGAATGCCAGTGAGATGAGCCCTAAAACTCACATTAATGAACTAGCCTGTAAGACGACACTTTGTTCTCTTAATTAGCACTTCTTCTCCTCCATTCAGCCGGCGTTCCAATGGTTGACTATTCCTTTATTAGGCAGGATTCCATCTCCAGCTTTCCAATAGGCACTTAACTCCTGCCTAATAGAGGATTTTCCCACACTTCCTCAGACAAGCCATTCAACTGAGAAGAGTTAATTTGTTTCTAATGCTTGGCTAATGGAGGATCCTGATGGCAGGAATTGAGTGCTGGATTTTTGGGGATTGACTTCCTCCCCACATCCTCGTCTGAAATGAAGTCTATAAGACGACAATTTTTTTCTCCAATAAACACAGAGTTGCAGCGAGTTTACTTCGAGGTCTTAAGACTAAAAAAATGGGGGCAAAATGGAAATGAAAACTTAAGACTATAAGTTACACTCTACTACACTTGAATTGAGTGTCGAGCCCTTAAAGTCTCATTAAAGGACACACTTTTGCACCCAGAAAGGAGCTCTCTCTTGCAATGGTGCATACATTGTTGCTTTTAATTATTCTTCTTTTTCTCACCCTATATGTCAGAGGGGGGCTCTTTGGGGCTATCTCAGCCCTGCAGTGGGCAGTCAGTTAGTGCGTGAGTGACAGCCTGTGGCACTATCAGCTGTCCTGCTGCACAGCAGGAGTGTCAGGGAGGGAGAGCCGGGGGTGAGGGTGAGAATGAAAGCAGAGCCGTGCCAGGCGAAGGGGGATGAGGCTCACCGAAGGCTATCTGGAAATAGCACTTTGGCCCAAATATGGCTCCTCTAATCAATCTAATTCCGTCTGCAAGCTCTGGCCTTCTCTCTCAGACGTTTCACTGCGTCAAGATAACCTTATCTTAACCTGCCACATCCTTTACAATTAGCGCTCTCTCTATAGACACACACAATAGGGCAGCCGAGGCAGTCAAATGTACACACATAGATGTATGTTCTCATGTTCGCGCACAGGCAAATCTTGCACTGGCTACATGAAAGCAGCAGATGCAGTTCTGCTTTAAATTTAGCCCATCTGTATTTGACATAAGCTTTATGTGAGATAAAAAAAAAAGAAACATCTTTACAAAGTCTGTCCTTACCATGATCTGGGATGTGAAGTGCACTGGGATGGGGCATAACAAGAGTGTGAGAAGGCGAGTGTTGTACAAACTTTTTTCAGAGCAGACATTTTGACTTGTCACGGTAGGAAAAGTACAGGTGACATTGATAACATTAATGATGGCTCAGTGCCATTAAGTATCCCAATAAGCTATTCCAGTGAAGCAGCATGAACAGTAAGGCCTCCCCTTAGTGTAATGCTGCTATCATTAATGTTATTAAATACACCTGTGCTTTTCCTAATATGACATGTCAATATGACTGTCGTGAGAAAGGTCTATTGTAGAAAAAGTTCCGCTCTGCTCTGCTGATACTTCACACCTCTGCTCTGGAAGAGCGAGCAAGCAGTAGTGGAGCATCGTAAGTGACAGATGATCATCGGAGCATTTTGGCTTGGCTCGCGTGGGGCAGGGAGGGGTGGCTGAGGGGTGTTTAAAGTGCCTTGGGCTCTATCACGTCATCACAGATAGGTGGGGAAGGAAGGGTATGAAGATGAGACTTTAATGAGCTCGCGCTCAACGTGGCGACACTCACCACACCTGATCAGCTCCTGATTGCCATGGGAATCGTCCGTTCCCCAACCTGCGGGGAGGCAAAGCAGAGACAGAAAATCCTGATGGAAACATGGGAAGATCAAAGAGAATCTGCCAGAAATGAATATATTTAGGCTTGTGTGCATTAGCATAAGCAAAGGGATTTCATATGTGTAATGATCAAGTATTTGACTGGCTGCCTTTCTTTTGTTCAGTTTTAAACAATCTACCTTGGTCCAATCTGTGAAAATATCTCTGCAGAAGGTAAATCTCAGCAAGGTCTAACTAACAAACACTTCCCCTCCTCCCTGTTTTCTCTTGCCTCTGATAACTCTTTGGATTTCAAATACCTTTTCTGCTGCCCTCAATGAAGTCAGGGACACATGCTGGCTATTGATCCTTTGCTTTGCTGTTTTATATCCGTGCATTCAGTGTATGTTTGTGTCTGTGCCAAGAATAATGGTTTGTGTGCTCCTGTGTGCAATTACAGCTTTGTTTGTGTCTGTGAAATCAAGAGTGGCACACACACACACACACACACACACACACACACACACACACACACACACACACACACACACACACACACACACACACACACACACACACACACACACACACAAGCCAATGGTGACTTGTCATGATAATTAGGACTAGTAATGAGATAGTGGGTGAGGTGTGTTTACCTCAACAATGCTGATGACCAATGCCCTTGAAGTACATGAGGAATTGATACAGACCTGATCAGCACGCAGGCAGTCACAGAGAAAACACAGAGCAACAAAACCGCCTTACACAAAGCATTCAAAAGAAGTTATCTTTTCTCCAGTAGTATAAAAAGGTAATTATTAATTAAAACGTATTCAGGACTAACAATAAAATAACAGTATTTGCTTTTTACCATAGTGCACAAAGCAAGGGAAACAAACGTTTAACTCAGAGCAGTTTGTCCCTCATTTGATACCACACAAAAAAAATGATTAAAATAATTGATCAATTTACTCAGGGGCCAAACTGATCAATGAAATACATTATTAAAAGAAGGCTATCGATCAGGATGGAGGCAAGCCGAGTAAAATGTTTACCGCAGCAGAGAGGCCGAGATCAATTGTGCAGCCAATGTAGTTGAATAGAGCCCCATATGGATCAATGTGTGATGGAGCAATAGGGTTTATGGATCTGCCCACTGTCCACTGTCCCTTTGTAGCAGACAGAGAAGGAAAGAGTGAAAGCCTGAGATACAGTGGGGATGAAGACCGAGGTAAGACGGGCTCTGCCATCTTTGTTACCATAACGAAGCGTTTCATTAATCAGCATGCGCAACGCACGGATTCAACTAGGAGTTGGCCCCCTTGTTAACTATTTTCATTATGGACATTTACATCACTTAACATCTAAAAGTCAGTGCTCTTCAATCATGAGTTATATGATGATATAACAATGACTGACTCTTGAGAAACATTGTTAAATAAAATAAAATAATTAAATGATTGAATTAAATTATTAAATGTTATTTTTCTCTTTGTGTGTATTTGGTTTGATTCTTCTACAACATTGCTTGTTATTGCAACATTATTCAGCAGCTAACTGTCACATCATAACTTTTCAAGTGAGTCTGCATTTTCAAATGCATTGCCACATAATGATACCGTAAGGTAACCGTGACAAGAGAAAATGGTTCCCAGTCAGGTATCAAGTCCCTGCAAGTTGATCTCCACACCATACAAAGTGAATGGGCTGCCTGGAAGGTGGGAAAATCCCACTCAAGAGTCGACAGCGATTGTACACAAATTCATGTAAAAACATGCAGGCACACCAGTTTGATTCTTTTAAGGAAAGTTATTTTCAGTAGAATACTGGCTTCTAATAATCTTCTACTAATAATGTTGAATTAATAAACATTTGCGCATGCTTCGACGAATATCCGACAAAGCAAAATGTGTGTGCGTGTGTTTCTATACCTGCATAAATGCACACATGCTGTATGCGTAAGCTAGTTCAAGTATGCGTGCACGTCCATACGTGTGAAAATAAATGTGTGCACTCAGCCGGTTGCATGTAGGCTATGTGTGCTTGTGTGAATTTAGGGGCTATTGATTGTGGACAGGAACATTTTTAAAAAGTCAACACAGACCACTACTCCTCTATCAGTTCAAGGAGGTATTTTCCACACAAAAGAAAGCTTTGAGGAGAGAAAAGAGAAGGGCAGAAAAAAGAAACAGATTTTAAAATGTGCCCTAAAGAAAAGCAGACTCTAGGCTCCTCTCTTCCCTCCCTTCTTTTCTGGCTTCTTTCTTTGCAGCTATAGAAAGGAACAGAATGATTGTGGGGTGCAATCGGGGGGAGACGGGGGTTACTGAATAGACCTCAACGCTTTTACAGATTTCCTCTCCCCACCATGGAGGACATCTGACCTTTGAGGAGGGAGGATGAGGGAGAGAGGGGGAGACAGAGATAAAGAAGGAGGGGTAGTTGGGAGAGAGGGGAGCGAAATCATAATGAAAAGTGGTAATTCCTTAGAGAGGGAGTGAGAAAGAAATGTCTAAGGGCCAGTAATGAGATCGTCTGACTAGCGGGTTGCTATAGCAACCACCACAGTATTACTATACACTACACTGTATGAATGAGAGAAAGACCGTCTATTGTTGCCACAAGTGGATGGGTCAGAGAGAAAAAGACAGACTGTGAATATGAGGCGAGGAGAAGCGACTCAGTGTTAAATGGATGATACATTAAATGCTATTAAACGAATTCCATACAGTGTAAAGGGAGAAAAATGAACAGAAAATGTAAGGATACAATAACTTTTTAGCAAGTAGAGATCGCTATAATATACTGTAAGGTTTCTTGAATTGGTAAGTCATATTTAAGAGGGAGAATGCTGGGAGCTCCACCTCCTGGAGGGTCCAGGTCGAAGACAGTGGGTCCTGCTTCCTTGGCTCAGTGTCCTCAATCTCAAATTTGCCAGCCAGGGATACAGGTGGGGGGAAGTTAACCCCTGCATGTGCAATTGTTTGATTGGTCTGTAAGACCGCACTGGACTCCCCCAGCTCTGAGTTTCGCTGCAGATCTGATTACTGTGGTCTCTTTACAAAGCCTGCTTCCACCACCTGCTCCCACTCCACTCCTCCAGCCTCTGATAAACTATCATCACTGCAGATTGAGACAAATGATCTCCCTCTCCGTCACAGTCCCACTGCCCAACTGTTTGTGCATGTGTCAGTGTGTATGTGCGCATTCAAGAGAAGAAGAGAGAGACAGAAGGGAGGGAAGTAAGAGCCATCAAGAGAGAGGGAGTTTTACTAAACGATTACAAAATGTTGCTGAAGTGGATTACATGTTATGCCTCTCTCTGCGAAACATCTTAGTATACATTGGATTCTTTGGTGAGAGTTCAAAGACATCCAGGAATGGAGCATACAAGATCTGTTTGCGGATGAATTTTTCAGTCCAACTTGGGTTTTGGGGTCTTTAAAGTGTAGTCGTGTGACACTGGCTTGTGGGTAACGAACGTTTCCTTCCTTGGAGGAAGTACTGGTTCATGTGAGCCCCGGAGACAGGAGGCGGTGCGGGTCAGCGATAATCATATTGAATGGACAATGCTGCAGATAGGTGTGGGCGAGCTAACACACATGCCTGGTTTGACAGGGAGGGCCTGCAGGAACTGGCCGTGAATACACACTCACGCTATGGGGTCAACAACAAAACAAAACAGCAAGATAAGAAGCACAGACATCCCACTTCCATTTTTTTTCATTTGGTTTGTGTGGGTATCATGGAAAAGGCACAAAGACATGGCATTTAGAAAAAATAATATTCCTGTGCCTCAAGTGCGTGTGTGTATGTGCGTGTGTGTATGTGTGTGTGTGTGGGTGTGTGTGTGTGTGTGTGTGTGTGTGTGTGTGCGTGTGTGTGCGTGTGTGTGCGTGTGTGTGCGTGTGTGTGTGTGTGTGTGAGACAGAGAGAAAGAGAAAGAGAAGGGAGGAAAAGGGTGAAATATCCTACTCACTGACAGGTACATATTCACATTAATAAGTTTAAATACCAAGCTAATGTTTCTCCTTCATATAAAAGATGTGTTTTTATGCAGAGCAAGCCTTTGATCTCCTGTCTCTACACAGACAAACTACCTAAACCATCTCATGTTGGGTGGGAAGTCACATTCACCAGATATGGGCTTAAATATAATAAGTAATTTCCATTTCCATTATTTTGGGAAAATCTATATGCATATTTAATGTTTTGAGTTTCCAAATATTAATCCAAAAGTGAGTTATTAGATGTTTGGATAATCACTGCCAATACGGCAATATTGCCACAAGAATGTTTTACACTAATACTTGGGGTAAGAGACAGAGAGGTCAGTGGGGAAGGATGAAGGGAGGAGCAAGAGGAAGGGTGGACCACTCACTGACACATACTTACTTCATCATGGTCATTTTTATACTTGCAGCCAAGTTACATTATACAGTGCTGCTCAATGACCCTAAAAAGGTCATTCTTAGGTCTTAGGCAGTAGAGGAAGAAGTACTCAGATCCTCGACTCAAGTATAAGTAGCAATACCACAGAATAGAAATATTATGTTGCAAGTAAAATTCATGAATTCTAAATTTTACGCAGGTAAAAGTGCAAAAAATATTGCATCAAAATATACTTAATTGCTAATTATGCAGTGTAGACCATTTCAGAATAATGCCTATTATTGGATTCCATTTACCATCCGCGACAGTGTGTGCCATTGCCAGGCGATTATATGTCTGTGGACAGATTTTGTCAATGCAATACAAAAGCTTTACAGGTGTGTAGTTGAGATCAAAGTTCATCGAGTTTAAAGATATGTGTGGTCCAAGCAAGAGCGCCGGTATTATTTGGATACGAAGTGGGGAAGGGGCCATTGGCCCCCAACTTTAAGCCCCTGGCCCGATTTTGGCATCACGACTGGTATTCGACCAGAGCAAGATGGTCTCTAGTTATTAATTACAAATGCATTATTGACACGTTAATGTTGCAGCTGGTAAAGTGGGGCTATATTTAATTACTTTATATATCGCACTTGGTAGCTTTTGAATTTCCCCTCCGGGATTCAATAAACTTTTATCTTATAATCAATGATAACTCAATATAACTTTCTGTTTAAAAGAGACACCTGTACTTTCTGTAGTAATCTCTTTACTATCCACAACCCACTGCACAAAGGAAGTATCTGACGCCATTATGTTTAAATGTGGACAGTCATCAAATAATGTTGATGGAAGTTTGCATGGTTTTAATTTCACAATTTTGTCGGACTACCTAATGTGCTAAACACGGACAAGGGTTTGGAATAAAATGTCACCCTGTTCTTCTACTTCTTCAAAGTGCAGTGAAGGCAGCATCAAGTTCAAGGAAGAAGATTATCTGGCGCTGCTCAAGAAGTAAGATGGCACTCGAAGAACCAACAACCCAAAAGCTGCAAACCTAAAATTAGCAAATGAAAGGAGCGACAGAAGCAGCAGAAAAAAACAGACATGTGCCAAGTCATGAACTCTGTGAAGAAGACCAATATTAGGATGGTTTTCATAACATATATTAATTTCCCCACCCAATGGAAGCGTTTGTCTTCCGTGTCTCAGAAATAAAGGGGTCATTTGATGACAAAACCGTATTTGGATCCACGGACATGTGACATAACTTTGGAAGGAATGCTTTCAATTGCTATCTACTCTATAATGTTGAATGAAATGGGTAACCAAGACAACCTCAGGATGTTTTGCTTACCCGAAGCAGTGAGAGGGACATAAATGCCATTTCTATCTATTCTCTTATCAGTCCGGGACCGGAGGACACAGGCTGCCCTTCCTTGTCCCTGCGACTACAGCCTCTTTTAGGAATCTGGGGCCACCGCTTACCATTGTGCTGTCCTACAGGAAGTACGGTTCACTGCTCACTCCCAGCATTCACTGGGTTTCCTGTGTCAGGTTACCACGTCCTGTGTTTATTTTCTTTGCTTTTTGTCTGTATCCACCCTATAGGATTTTTTATAACATCCACCAAACCATACAAAAAGAGAAGATGGCACTATCTCAACTATTGGGAGGACAAATGCATCTTTATCTCTTCAGAGATATACTTCTCCCACCATGAAGGACTCTGCCTTGTCTTACTGTGACCCGTCTTTTGGTGTAGTTTTAAATTCCCAAGTCTCTACCAGGTCTGCGGAAAAGAGTTTTTCCCCACCTAAACCAAAAGCAACCTCAATCAATTTCAAATTAAGCAGTCCATTCAATGGACATTGTCTTTGACAGATAAGCTTGTTACACCTTGAGAAAAGGCTAAAGGAAAGACTTTAAAACAATCTCTTCAAAGTAATTATTGCTCTCCTCAGAGTTTTTTTTTTTTACTTTCTACTCTAAAACCAACAGCTTTGGAAAACTTAGCAGGGTGTGATTGATAGAGAGCATGAATGATGTATAAAGTCTATTTTGCTCAGATCAATACTGAATTTCATTAGGACACACCTCGCAAGTGCACCCACACACATACACACCATCTTAACTGAGGACATTGCAGGGATTTCACTTTTACAAGCCCTCCACTGTATTTCCATTGATGAGCATAACTGGATGGGTATGTGGCTGTTATCATTCCATATCAGTGCCTCTAAAGAAGGTGCCCTGTCTAATGCTGACTCTCACACTTCACTCTAAGTTGTCTTGATAAGGTTAGGCTTTCCACGTGTCTCCACAAAGAGTTCACCTGCATGCTAAACACTGACCTCTCAACCAACGCCACACAGCCCTTCTTCATTTACCCCAGTGAGATTCCCCCTGAGGATAACTCACCTCTATTGTCCTTCCTCCCACTCCTATGTACGCCCGCAGTGATGACCATGCTGCTCCTGCATTCACATCCAACATCCACCCAGGTGACTACCATCCACCTTGACAGGGGGAGTGGAACGTGTATATATGATCATATATTGCACCATTTGGGCTGAACTCCTAGATGTACATGTTTGAATCTTCTCTGTCCAGATGAACAGAAAGTGTTCAAAAAAAGGGGGAGAGACTAAACAAGTATGGTGGACGGAGAGAAAAGCGGGGTCTGGAAATCATTTCCTACTTAGTGTTTATATACAGAGCCAATGCTGGTCTTTAGATGGTTTTCAAACACAGACCGGTGTTATGGGACTTCATACACCCTGGCCAGACATACTAGGGACAGAACTGGTGACAGATGAGGGCATAAGAATAGACTATTTTTGACGCACTCAAATAGTTTTTGCTTTTTAATACAATGGCTCATTTCCTCTCAGCGCATCACTGCAATATGGATAGAAGGATATTCGCGTGCAAATCAGTGTAAGCAAGAGAGAAACCAACTCAGTGGCACGCTTACTCTAAAATATGTCCACACAAAAATATCCATAGAAATAGCAAAAAGGTACCTTTTAAAAAGGGAAAATACATGCTTCAGGATCTCTCCCAGTAATCTCCAGCAATATTTGACACCCATATGCTGAAGAGTAAATATTGCCATTTGGATGGATCCACTCACCAAAGAATATCAAACAAATGCATAAACAATCACAAACATGCTCTACAAAACCCCACATGGCTACACCAAACACAGCGAGCTGGATCTATGAACAGACAGCGTCTGAGCATGCATCACACTCGGCGTTTTACGACAGAGGTCAATCACTGTGACCTCTGTAGGCTTGTATTTCATGGCAGGACTTGGGCAGTGGACCGTGAGGGGGTGGTGGAGGGGGCTTTGGGATGTTACCGCTCAGGATCTCATCTCCACGACTCCCAAGGGATACCGAGCTCAGGCTTGTAATGAGGGGCTTTAACTTATTTTACTTTGTATGTGTGTGTGTGTGTGTGTGTGTGTGTGTGTGTGTGTGTGTGTGTGTGTATGTGCGTTCGTGTGAGGGACTGGTGGGGGTCCTCAGGTCCAGGGAGCCCACACTGTTGATAAATAATGAACCTATGTGTGTCACTTGTCATAATGCCATGTGAAAGAAAATTACGTTTTCCATGCACCATAAATCATACTTCTGACTAATAGGAACATTGAAGTCTGGGACCACAGAGAAAGATGCACTTTTACTGTTGGTAATGGGAGTTTCATGCTCCTTAATTCAGCGCTCGTTAGGCAGTTCTGTGCATTGAATCATGCTCTCTGTGCCGGTAAAGCAGTCAAATTCGATCATAAATTGATTTGATTATGCCAAGTGCATTTACCCAACATATTTGTGTTACCACGGCTCAGCGTTTCTGTCCGCATAAAGGTTTTTACATATCTAACTGATCATAAACACATTGAATTCACAGGTTTACAAGAAAAGCACAGACACAGAGGGCAGAAATGCTGTAGGAGTCAGTAGAGAGCAGGCAAATGTATCACTGGAGGAAAGGTGCCACCATCACTGCCACAGCAGTACCCTCATCCCATCAAGCTCATTGTTTTTTGGCCGAGAGCAAAATGTCCAAAACTCCAGTTTTTACTATATCATATCTGTTAAGTAGATGTGCATGAAGGCGTGGGTTTACACACTTATACTCTAAGATCAGCTCCACTTGTGCCTTGCAACCCCCCACCTCTCCATTTTCTGGGAGTTACATTCCACACATAAAATATGCAACCCAAAAGCCTCTGGGCCCCCTAAGAAATAAAGAGGACAGTTACCGTGGCAACCTTGAACAACAGCAGCACACAACATCCCGCTGATGGACAGCACACTCCAGGAGGCTGGTGCACAGGTGCTATTTTCTTTCAAAACATGAAGAAAAAAAAAAGATGCTAATGTTTTAAAATACAAAAAAAATTACCTTACCAAATGCTCTTTTTTTTTCAGGAGCCTTTATGACTTTTGCAGCTCAGATGTCTTGTGTCCAGTGTACATTTGATTTTAGTCAGGAAAAAGAAATTTGTATTTTTCTTATCACTACCTTCAGACATCCAGACTGTTTTTACTTAGCAAAGCAATAGTTTGAGAAATTCTGAAGGTCGTACAGTAAACTCGCTGCCAACTGTGCATCCATATAAATTATTAAAAACTGCTCAGAAATCAGTTAAAAAATTGGTCTCATGTATGGGAAGTAAAATCAGATTGCTTGGGAATGCAATACATACAAGCAGTCATTCTTTTGTTGATTATCCAATGGAAACAAAAGCAGTATTAATGTGATATCTTAATTCTTTGCAGGTAAAAACATCCGTTGGCAGACAGTGAGGAAAAATGTAGCAAGTGTCTCTAATGTGATAATAAAAGGAGATGAAAACCCCAAAGGAAACATGTGAAAGATAAAGGGATGCAGAGGGGGAGTGGGAGTTGTGTTTGAGGATGTGTTAGTGGCATGGAGCGTGGGTCCGGTTCCCACAAAACACTTGATCAGCCTAATTAAAAGGAACCTTGGCATGATACGTTCTGAACAGTGGGGACTCAGGCCTTGTGCCAAGTCTACACTCACCTCCTCTCTCCCACACACATCCAGACACTGCCATCAGCCACCACAACATGAGGAATAAAAGAGAGAAAGCAAATTCTGGGCAAATTCTCAAGACGCTCTGCTTTGTGATCCAGCAAAAACAAGGCAGGAAACGGTATTTGAAGCACAGCAGAGGCTCACTGTCAAGATGTATCTGCTGTCAATGACCACTGGCTCTCCTGTTTGTCCTCTTAGTCTGAAAAGTGCATTCAGAGTCCCTTCGACAAAGTATACCGAGTATTAAATGAGTCATCTTTGGCAACTCATGGAAAGAAAACCAGTCTTTTGGAGCACTACTGTACTTATGAATCAAACTTATGTATGTGGATGGACTGCCAGGACTTAATGCGTTGCACATTGCTGGAGCATGCAAACACATATGTACTGTATCCTAGCACGGACACACACACACACACATACGTACATAGAGACACTACACACACTCATACAAACAGCTATGCATGTTTGTTTAAGCATTTTTTTTATTTTTCTCCAAAATAGACTCACCAGGGTTGCTACAACAGTAGGACACCATCTATAAAACAACCGAGCTCAGCAGAAGACTATCATCTTACACAGGGGAAAAAAGAATAATATTTTTATTGGGTAAGAAACTGGAAAATATTATACTCTGGACATCAGCTTTTTTCTGAATTTAAAAGGGAGAATCTTAAAAAAAACAAAATCATAATTCAATTCCATGAAAGATTATATTTAACACTAAAAGTGTAAACTCTCACTAGTAAGTCCAACTTTTGTTCCTACTGTAGGCATCATACACAGTACATGTGTGTATTTACTGAATGAATTCTCAACAAGAATTTGTATGGCCATTGCAGCACTTTTCAATATTTTTTTTCTCAATCATAAATTCTTGAGCTCTGCAGAAAAGTTTGAGCCTCTGGTGACAAGTGCATCAATGAAGCATGCTGCGTCCAGTGTTTGACCTCCACTATCTGCACCCTCTACCTTTACTATGAAATTGAACCACGCTGTTGTAATTTCAATGATAAGACAGCAATGTATATTGTGCCTCTGAATGTCAACTTGCCTACAGCCCCACCTGTCCATTCAAAGACCCGTTCTTCCACCATGCTACAGTGAGCAGACAGCAGAAGACAAGCAGGTAATGGGATTGCCACACCCTGTTTGGGTTCAAAGCCGTAGGAGCTCTCAGCTGTAGGACAGAACGCTGGGATGTGTCTGGGGAGCATCACTGGATGCTGGAACTGCTCAACCTGCACAAGCTCATTGTTAGGCGCTGTCTCAATCCATGTAGGAGAGAAACAAGAAAGGACAATGAAAAGAAATGTCCGCAAAAATAATGGTTTGTAGAAGTATGGCGTGTGTTCACCAATATGCAGACGTACATTTGCACAGTAGTGTCATGACATGGCTCTTTTTTCTCTATGCCAACTCTCTGGATCTGCACCTTTGAGATAAAAGAGACGAGAGGAAGCCTTTTTCAGCCTGTACTCTATTCCTTCACATTAACTATTACTCCCTTTTCTCTTCTTAGTTTTCTCCATCTATAGAACAAAGGTTGTCACCATTCATTTTTCAGTTTCCGCACAGCGCTGAGGACCCTCAAGAATTACCTATGCTTTAAGATTAGGAACCTGTAATTCCTTGTTTTGTTGAGGCTATAATGAATATCATAAGATGCTTATTTTGTGAGTGTCAAGTCTGTATTTGAATGATGAGCATGTGCACTGGGTGGGTTTTCCTCTTTTCAACCATGCGTCATTCTCTCCCCTAACACCCACCTTCCATATGGAGATAAATCCAACAGCTCTGCTTCATCCAGCCTCGTCCTACCCTCCCACCCACCTTAACTATATAAATAAAAAACTTCCCAAATCCCTTCATCCATGGCCTACAGGTTATCTCCCCCCACTCTAGACAAAATCCTGGTCCCTCTGGCAGAGAAAGAAAGACAGAGAAAGTCAGAGGGAAATAATAGAAAGGACCATAGAGAGACACAATGACACAGAGAGACACAGAGGGGAGGATGCAGAGAGTCAGACAGTGAGAGAAAGAAGTAGTACAGGTAGGAAGCACAGAGAGAGGTAACGGTACAGAGAGAAACAAGAAGTATGGAGAAAAACAGCAATGCTGTTAAGACAGAGAAGCAACAAGAAATTGCAAACACGTTCCCTTCTCCAACGGCCTTTATCAGAGGGTGGGGGGGGGACCTGTCAACGATTGTTAACACATGTGTCCAGGCTTCCTCTAGGCCGTTTACTTGGAGACTGAAGGAGGCTCAGCACCAAAGATTTATGGCTGCCGGGGAAGAAAGGGAAGTGTGTTATTGATAAGTTGCAGAGAGAAGGCGAGGGCACCCACTGCAGTAATTAGAGGATGAACTTGCAGGCCATTGATTGAATGGAGTCCTGGACAGAAACCTGAGCCTCCTCGTACAGTACTCAAGTCACAGTGTGACCTCAGCGTGGACAGGTGACCTCACCTCTGGCCTGTGAATATAGTCTAAATATGATCAACAAATAAGCCTCTACAGCTGGTGTTGCGTCAGAACGCAGCAATTTAAGAATCAATAATGAGCAGCCAGGGCCATGTTGTAGTGTCTATGTGTGTGTCTGTGCATGCACAGTGTGTCACTGTGTACATGTGGGTGGAGGGGAGGGGGCGCTGCTCCTGTTAAAGCCTAGTATTATCCCAGCATTCACCAGTGTTTCCAGTGACCACAGGCTTGGAGGCCGGCCCAGTCCTTCTAGACACTGCTTAGCAATGGGACCCACCATTGTTTGATTTGGCTGCATATTCCAGTGTTTTCAGCATTGCCTCAAAGAGGAGGGGTCAGTGGAAGCACTGAAGAAGTCTGGGCTGAAAGGAGGAGGAGAAGCAAGGCTAGAGCCGGCCGTCTTCCCATTCCCCCAGCTTCCCTAGAACTTTGGAAAAAACAACAGATGCAGGGGCTGAGTTCAAGATCCATTTGGTACCAACAATAATTCTCAGCTTGTTTCAATCAACTGTTGCAGCAGATAGGTTAACACCATCAAGATGATGATAAGAAAGATATATTTAGTCAAGGCAGAGAATGAGTGTTCTTTCTGTCATTGTGTTTGCAATGTGTGCATGAACATGTGTGCACATGTCACTTGTTTAACCTTGACCTTGCAAATTAAAACACTAGTAATGGTCATTTGTGAATCTTTTCTGTGTAGTTTCCCCATTTGCATCTGTCATCTACGTCATTGATTCTGTCAAAACAAGACTCATAAATAATATTATTTATAACAATAGAAATAGAATAGGAGTAGAATGGACATTGAACTGTTTTTCGTGGTCATTTGATGCTGGTTACATAGACTAAGCCAAACAAAGTTATCACTCATCTGGCGATAGAAATGTGCTTTCTTACGCTGTGTCAAGAGTGTGCAGATAAAAGCATTAAGCTGTTACATTTTTCTCATTTACTCTGGCTCTCTGTGCGTTGCAACGTTACTACTCCACTTCTCGTTTTAGTCATTACTGCAAAAGCTCACCTTGCGACTTGTCATGAGTCGGTTTAGTTTATAAGAAAGTCAGCCCACTTCAACAGACACTACCCGCCACTCTGAGTGTGACCATGCTGCTACGTTGATTTGAATGGCAATGTCTGTTCTACTCTTATTTCATTTCTATTTTTAGAACCTTTTCTTAAGGACGGTTTAGTTTAGCCACCCTTCAATGGTAGGTGTTATGCATAAAAGGTAAAGTGTTGCAGTGAATGGAGTGCATTCAATGTGAGCAGTTCTTCGTAACTAACGCTGAGGAACTTCCAAGACACAAACCCACCGGAATCCTTTTGTCCCCCAGAGGATTGCACATTTTAACAGTGCAGAGCTTCCATGCGTAGCCAGGAGCTGGTCTGGAAATCTGAATCCCTCCATCTCATTAATAGTAGATGCCCTCCATCCAGGGTTGGAAATGCCTGAATAATCGTCTCCTGGGTTTTTGTCATTCAAATGTATTCCACCGAATGAGACACCTGTTCTGCAACTTGGGTCTCCATGACTTTGCCATGTGCTTTCCTTCTGTGGCACCATGGAGACTCTTGTTTTGCTCACCGAGGGACCCGTAGACTGGGCACACTTTCTAGGGACACCTTAACATGCTTACAATGTATGTTAGCAGTACAGACTATGTCCTCTTCCATTATGCAAGCAGCATTCTGTGCAGCAGAACACCTTCAACGGGACAAAACCCAAATGAATCCACAGCGACTATAAAATAGATTTCACTAAGAGCAGTAACTAGAGTGTACTCCTCCTCCTCTTACCAAACACACCTACCCCCACTCTTTGTAACTCACTCTCGCATCCGGACTTATCCTCCTCTTCTGCCCAGGTGAGTGTTGTTCAAGCTGCAGCAGCAGTGGAATTACACAGGCAAGACGAAGAAAGCGGACAATTATCTTCAATATCTGTCAGACACATGACAGCAACCCTCCCTCCCCCCAGCTCCTTCACTTCCCACCCACCAACACACACACACACACACACACACACACACACACACGCCAAAGGAAAGTACAAAGAATGGGGGGGTGCTGCTCTTTTGATTGTTCAGAGGCATAGAAATTGTCTCTCTCTGTCTCTCCCTCTGCCTCTCTCTCTCCTGCCCCCCTCTTTCTCGATGCCTTTTTCTGCTCATTACCCACTACATTTGCATGCAGTCTGCCAAAGAGCAGGCAACGATGGGGAGGGAAATAAAATAAAAGGATTAGAACAATGGTAATTACTGATGCTGCATGCATGTGTGTGTGTGTGCGCGCGTTTGTTTACGTGTGTGTATACGCACGCATGCATGCAAGTGTGGCAGAAAGCGAAGTACAGAAAAGGCGTTCAATATGAATTCATCTCAGAAAGGATTTTAAAGAGGGATAAGCAAAAAGGCTTAAAAGATGCAGGTGCAATTAAAATCTGTGTTCAACCCTTCTTCTGCGTCAAAACAACTCCAACATGCGTTATTTTCTCTCATTCAAAAAAAATGAGCAAAATTGTACACAGATCCACAGTTTCAGTCTGAAAATAAAAATAAAAAATGGAAACACATTAACACGTGCAAAACAAAACAACGAACACAATCTAACCTTTCAGTCTGTGTAACGCAAAAGTGCAAAAAAGTTTATAGTTCGAACCAAGCATAATAAGGAAAGAACTGGTTCCCAGCATACTGAGAAAGTGTACTAAGTTAGAATATTTTCCAACTTTTCAGTATGTCCTTGGGGTCTTTACCTTCCAGAATTGCCAGTTAATGCCCTCTGGGTAGAGAGGCTCCATAACTGACATGAGCTCAAGCATGCAGACAAGACCTAATAGAGCTGGCCCATATCAGCAGGGCTGGAGGGATGGTAAGGACTGGCCATATCGCAGCCCTGGGTAAGACCTGCAGGAAAGACTCTTTCAGAGCAGGGAAGGTCGATGAAAGACCCCCATGTGCCACAGAATGGATTATGTCTCCTTCCCTCTCAGCGCACTGATAACCACATCAGCTTCAAGGACCCCCTCAGGGCCGGTGCAGGTGAGGCTAGCTATCTCTCTCACTTATAATCATGGAGCCTTGATGCATTAACTGTGTTTCAGATGCATGCGAGTGCAGAGCGGTCCAAGCTAAAGGGTCGGGATAAAAGATGAAATGTGTTAATGTGGAGGAAGTGGAAACAGGAGACCAATCAGCAGAAGCACAACAAAGCTAGGGAATGCTAACCTTTGAAGGACTAGCAGTTTGAAAGAGGCGGGTGAGTGGGGATCTGTGATAATAGCACACACTTGATCACGCCATTACCTCGAATTAAGGATAATTAGCCTCGGTAAACTGGGCACGAAACACGCCTATGATGTTGGGCCCAGAAGGCATGCTGTGGTACCTTTTACAGCCCGGTGGCTGATTTTGGGCACACACAACTGCTGCTCACAGCAAGGCGAGGAAGCGATAAAGAGAGTGGGCCCGGCTGGCTGGTAGCAAACTGGGAGTAATTATCAAAGAGAGCTTATAATCAAACATCCGAATCGCAAACACGGACTATAAAACCCCTTTGGCTTACATCCAGGAGTCGTTTTATCCAATTAGGTAAATGGCTGTAAAGTGGGGGATTGAGGTGGGGATGAGGGGAGGGGGCTGAGGCAATAAACGAATGGGGCTCTACAATCATACATTGCAGGGGATATCTGTCAATATTTTTGTCTTTCGGTTATTATCCCATTGTTATCCATTGAAATAACCCCCATAATCAGATGACTGAAAACCAGTTTGTTTGTTGGGTCCGCATTTTAATTTTAGTCACTTCAAATCTGGCTACTACGCGGTTTTTTGGCAGGGTTTTCCCATTCCAATGAGCATTAACTGTTGCTGTATTCAATTACCAAATGTTACAATAGGGGGAAAAGTAAATCAAAAGGTGTAGCTTGTTCTAGAGAAAAGGTTTGGCTTTACACACAACAGGATTACACCTGGTCAAGACCTGCTCAGTGGTTAGCAGGTCTTGACCAGGCGTAATCCTGTTGGATGATCCAAGTAGCCAGATTAAGTCTCCTTAAAAACTGTATGTACATACAAATCACCATCAACCACAAAACAGCTGAGTAATGACTGAGAGGTAAACCAGTGACTTTAGCTCTCATTTTAAAAGGGTTCTGGTGGTTTTGATGTACCACAACCCCTTGTCATTTCCTTTCAAGATCAGTATTTAAACACTGATTGCGACAGCTCTTACTTTAAAGAGCTCTTGCCTCACTTACCTCTGTGTGAGTTAACTGGGAGCAGGATTGTTCAGTGGTGATGAAATCCAGATACAACTCAGTGCATGTGTGTGCAACAACTCCCCACCTCAACCACACCAACGAGGAATGTATGAGGCAGGGGAGAGAGACTAAACTTATGGCCTTCAGAGCTCCTAAAACCTGAAAGTCACATTCCACATCCCCTTGACACTTCATAGGCTACTGAACAACCTGAAGTTCCGTTTCTGTGAGTGACAAGCTTTGCACTGTGGGCTGTTGCCATGCACTTGTTAACCCTGCTCCTCTTTCCTTCTGCCATTCAAGGCACGGCTCACACTACCGCAATACTATGTTAAAAGCTATGCAAATAGCAATTTCAGACACCACAAGGAAGAACGGGATATTTATGGGGAAGCCTCAGAGAAGCACAGAGAAACATCATGTAACCAATCTGAAAAGGCAGTTCAGGTGTGGGTAACTTGTGTTACGGCACATTTTAACAATATAAAAGCACCATTCGAAAATGAGATATTCATCATTGAAAGAATATTCCAATATTTTGGGAAATTTGCTAAATTGTGAGAGCGGATCATATTGACTTGTTTTCAGCTCTGTGATGTGCTTTACCTTTAACATAAAGCATAGAAGCAGAAGGGATTATCTCTTGAACATATGCTTAAACTAGAGAGGCACCAATACTGATACTGATATCGGATATTGGTCTGACACTGATGCAAATAGCTGGTTCGGGTATCAGTGACTAAAGGCCGATCTGTGACTGGATGTCATTATTTCTATAAATAACAATTCAGTGCATTTATATCTGTGTAATTTCTTACAATTTGTTTAACAAAGTTATGAAAGCGATGTTTAAATCGAGCCTGATGTTGCCTTACACATAAAAGAATGAAACTTGTCACTTCCACACAGCGAGGCATACAGCTAACTAATTAAATATCATTGGATCAGTATTCGGCATCGGCCGATACTCAAAGCTCAGGTACCTGTATCAGGACTAACCAGGACTCCTCTGGTGGAAAAAATAAGTTGGATTATATAGAAGTCTATGAGAAAATGTATTCTCCCTTTATTTATTACCTCAGTAAACATTGTACACGTGAATTTATGGTCTCAATCGCTATTTACAAGTCTTCTTTAATACAGCTTGATGTCCATTTATTAAATTGTGGTTCCATGAATAGTAAAATAGATGATAAAGCAGGGCATGCTTAAGGGCATAACTACCTTGCGATTAACAGGTTGCCACCAAAGCGTTGTCCAGTCTCGGTGTTGTCCATGTTCTTGTCTTACAACTTTAACTCTTTCACAGTGTGTTTTCAGTTCATGAAAGTTAATAGTAAACCCTTTGGACACTTACAATGTGAAAAATAAAACATGATGGCGATGGTCAAAATGTTAATTGAATCATTGTTTTGTTTTTTACTTTAACCCATGATAATTTGCATCGTGGTAACCCGTTTGCTTACCGGCTGACTCGGCTGGAGCCGCGTGCACATTGAAAGTAATTTAATCTCAGTAACAACGAATGAGCATGGGGAATGCCCGGCTCTCTCCACGCCACTCACCGGGTGAGCCAGTGCTCCGTTCATCTGCTTGCTCCGCAGTGTCACAGAACTGGTCATGATAACCGGCAAAGCCTCCCCCAAGCCGGCCCTTGGTGAGGGAAAAGGCAGAAAATTGGCAACGAGCCTGTAAATAGTGAAGCTGTGTTTCATAGCGTTGTGTTCGTGTAACGAACATACAAATGTCAATTAAATGGTAATCTGCATGAGAAATAAAGAAGAACAAAATAAATTTGATTATAATGTTCATCAGCTTATAGAGATCAATTTGATAGATTCCCTCTCGGCCTAATACATCACTTCACTCATTCTTCTCAAGATTTCATTCTTGTGCGTTTGTGATGTTTACATAAGGCTCATCCTTTTCAGTTTTTTTTATTTCAGTTATTTAGTTTGTTAATTAATTTCAGTTTTATTTGAAAAGGACTAGATTCGTTTGATCTAATTTCAACTTGGATTTTAATATTCAAAATAAACACTAAGATTCACATAAAAAGGTTTATTATTACTACTATATACATTTACGTGGTCATGAATAACCCCCTACGAAATACAATTAAACCAAAGTAAATAGGATTCTGACCCCCCAAATCCCCGAAATCCCCGATTACACATTAAAGTAATGATCTGTAACCTCTAACCCAGGGGGATGAAAACAGAGTGAGAAGCACAGGTGATCATGCAAAAAATGCCTTTGCATGCGAGTGTCTCTGTATTTCCGTGTGTCAGAATGCTTTTGTGTGCTTTTGTCGGAGAGGGATGTACACACCGACTCTTCCAGATGCAAACACCTAAAGTGCGCTCAGCCTCCAACTCCTCCACTTATAAACACCAATATAAGTTACAGCCTCTAAAGACAGGAATGTGGCCCTTTAACTCTTTCCTGCCTATACAGGCTGCACTCGACAGCCCTCCCCAGCCCAGGGCCCGCCAACAGACTCACTCAGGCATGAGATGCTGGCTGTGCGTGCATGTACGGGGCATGTCCTACATGAGCAGACACATACAGGGCTGCTCGAGAGTGAGGTGGACTCTATCCCCGCAGGGCCTTAACAGGAAAACACAAGAGCAACTGGGATGGTGTTTCCTGTAAACACCTTAGTGTTACAGTGCAGGTGTCATGCAGTAGAAAGAGCAGCACAGGGGTGTGTGTGTGTGTGTGTGTGTGTGTGTGTGTGTGTATGTGTGTGTGTGTATGTGTGTGTGTGTGTGTGTGTGTGTGTGTGTGTGTGTGTGTGTGTGTGTGTGTGTGTGTGTGTGTGTGTGTGTGTGTGTGTGTGTGTGTGCAGGTGCTAGAAGACAATGTGTGCATTCTTGTGTGTGTTCCAAGAGAGACGAGTGACATGCTTTCAGGAAAATAAATGTTTGGCGAACATTACAGATCTTTGAATCTGTGTCTGACAAGAGATGTCAATTCCTTGTCAAAATAATTTTCTCCCGACTCGGCTGAACTGTAATGCTTTTAATACATAAACATAGCAACACCCGATCACCTCTGGTCTTACATACAGTAGTTTAGTTTGTGGTCATCCAATTACATAATTTTTCTCCACCATACATCATTTTGTCAGTTGATGAAGAGTAGAGAGCCAAGTGGTGATTGATGTGATTTACTGCATAACCTCAGAATATTAAATCATTCGGCTCACTACTGCTTTAAAAGAATCCAAATCCTGTAGACCAGATAGCAGCACTGCTGTCTTAAACATTTACTGGTGGCTGCTTTGGCTTAACTGTGGGTACAGATCACAGACGTGCCATGACTCAAAGGTTCCTGACGGGATGTTTTCAAGCTGTGATTTGGGTTTACTGCTTGCCCCCATCATTTTGGTGGAACCACGCAAGAGCCACAAAATCAGAATTGGTTGTTATTCCCACAGTTCCTGAGTTTGCTTGCACATGCTTACACATCGACATATACATGTGAGTATGCATGTATATGTATACATGCAGAAGAAATCCTCACCATACAGAACTTTGTTTGTTTGTGTGTGTGCATGTGTGTGTGTGTGCATGTGTGTAAAACAGCCCCTAACAGGGGCATTAGCCTCCTTAAAGAATTATTAATCCGCAGGCAACAGATGCATCTGTGGACAACTTCTATAGGAACTGCACAGGTGGGAGGGAGAGGCAGGGCCTGGGAGGTGGAGGGATGTTTAGACAATTTAGGAACAAATGGGAGAAATACCATGTGGATTAGAAATTAGATACAATGTATGGTTCTCTATGCGGAGGAAACAGTTGACATTATCTCAAGATGCACAGACAATAGCCGCGCAATGGGGAATTTGATCTACTAAAAGGTCAAACAGAAATTGCATATGACTTTTTTCCCTGCTTGTATCATGCACATGTTTACACACATGCATCCGTTTCTCTCAAAAGCGTGCAAGCGTATCACTCCAGATTTATAAAAGCGTGAAACAAGCGGTACGTGTGCGTGTGTGAAACGCCGTTTCTGGTTGACATTCTCCAAATCAACTAACTCCGCACTCAGGACCAGGCAGAGGAAGGATGCTCCTTTTGCAGCAGAAAGAGTCACGTTATGATTCAGCTCGCACTCCCTCAGAGGCGTCAGCCAATCTGTGGGTTGGTGGCAGTGTGAATCAGGACTGTTGCAAACTCCCACTCCAACACTTTGAGACTGACAATGTGTCTTTTGGATCATAAGTAAGTGTGACTAGCGAGGCTTGAGCTCTGAAGGAGTTTATTCCATGTGCCCTAAATGTGACAACACAAACACATTTTTGAAAAGACTTAATAACACCACTTGTAAATAAACAGTGAAGTGATCAGAAGACGTGCTGCTGTGTCTAAAGTAACACAGATACACAAAGGAACATTCTTTCAATTTAATTAAGCATCGTTTCTTTTACTTTAATAATATTTAATCTGTATCTACTGTTTAAGCCATATTAAGCCTTTCTGTTCTGCAACTGAGCACATGCCCTAACCCAGCAAGTGCAGAACCAATGTCCCTACAGAGAGCAATAGAGTTTTGTTTTTGTAATATTAAAAATGGAATTGCCATCATTTAGGTAAACAATCAGATTTAGTTTTTCCGAGCTAGCTCATGCTCTAAGGAGCACAATGTGCAATGTATGCGCTGTTAGTGGGGCTATTTAGGTGTCAGGTGGATTAAATGTGTCCTTTGGAGAAGGCTAGCGGTGTTAAACTGCAGGGCTGCAGCAGGGCAAGCTGCAAGAGCATGACTGATCTATTGAGAGGAGCATCAGTGTGAATGCAGCCGTGGCTCCAATCAATATTGCCTTATTTGTTTGTGTGCACACAAGTGTAAAATTGTGTGTTGTCTCTCTTTCAAGTTGTGTAAGTTAAGGCCTTGCATTTAGGGAGCGATAGCAAAAAGGGCTGAGAGCAACGAGGGGTGGAATGGAGAGATAGTTGGCATTTCAATTCCACAGAGAGGCAAGCGGGGAGAGTATTCATAGAATGATCTCGGCTTCATTCACAAACACAAAAGCCACTTGCTCTTTCCTCGGTGAAGAAGAGGCCAGCTCATTCTTTTGCATTTACCTGCTTAGCATCAGGATCGTATTCCTCTGGTGTTATTCAGTCTGCTATCAAGTGGCCTCTCCTGTGCCTCTTGAAGACTGAATGAGGATGAGCAGTCAGGGTGCTGTAGCAGCTGACAGGGGAACCTTTAGTTTTACATCTGATGAGAGAGGAACCATATCTACATGATAGGTCTCAACACAGAACGCACCGCAAGCAGCCAAAAGTGACTACGGACAAGCTTAACTAAAGTTTCTTTAACCATAAATTGGATTAACACAAACACACATTGCTTTGTAAAATGAATTTGTGCAATTTTTTCTCTGTAACACAAACCCAGAGCTTCAATTAAGTCTTCCTAAACATCGTGAATTTCAAGGACTTCAATGAGTTCTCTGCTTTTGCCTGAGGCCCATGTTTAACAGACTCATTCCTTGTAAGCAACATGAATTCACATGTTAGGATGAGGTCATTTAAAACAATGGCCTTTTCAAGGTTGCAGTACACTTTCATGAGGCACTGCGTCCTCGGCAAAACCTGATTATTGATTGCAGAAATCAGATTTGTTATATTAAGTTTATCATCAGTGTACAAAGTGCCATGCAAAGATAATAGCATGGGAGTGATGTATGGATGTAATGTAGACATTACCTAGAACTTGATTCTCTGCGATGTCCCTGTCTATTACTTTACACAGAATCTAAACTATGAAGTGTAACATACTATCAGTTGAACTGTAAAATAAATTAATGCTACTAATACTGCCTGCACATATAAGACAAAAACAAAAGAACAAACATAACAAATGCTTTTGTGCTCCACTCACACCCACCCCCCCACACACACCACACACACACCACACACACACCACACACACACACACACACACACACACACACACACACACACACACACACACACACACACACACACACACACACACACACACACACACTCATTCCAAGCGGACCCCTATTTCAGTAAATGTGCTACCCTGATGACAGCCCCATGATGAGAAAGGCTCAGTGCTGGAGAGCACATGACAGTCAAAGGTAGCGTGCTGTCAGTCAGCCAGTGTTGCAGTTGGATGCCAGAGCTGGGAGATGGCAGTTTTTGAACTCTGGAAAATCATGCTGAAACCTGAACCAGGCCTCCAAGAGAGCAGCTCACAGAAAAAAACAGGTGCCCCGCACATAACACGACTGATCGTGGGTAGGGGGGGTGACAATCACCCCTGATCCTCCTCCCCATTCAATGTCACTGGGCTCATGAGCCAATGCCTCTCAGGAATAGCCGTGAGTTGTTAGGACACCGTGTTCTGTTGAAATAACACCATCTTATCAATTCTATGAACTCTAGTCCCAACAGAGAGTCGCAGTGACTAGCCTTTCTAAATGGCAGCATTTAAAGGCCACGGTTTTCATATATCGTCAAAAAAGCAATGCCCTGAGTATGTGCTGCTACAGTATCCTATTATAGCACACAACCTACATTCAAGCAGAAGTAGCAGAAAACATCAGCCCAGCAGGCCAAGGTAGTGCAACAATGTGCTGTCAGCCCCTCTGCTGTTTTCTGGTCTCTGATGGAGAACGCAGGTCAAAGGTCAGGGCTGGGCACACACAGAGCAGATCTCCCTGACCTGTGCACACATGGTCTCTCACCTCATCCACGTCACAGTAATACAAACAGCACACAACCTTAGTTAAACATTTAGTGGCTATGAGAGAACTATTTCTGAATGGTGAGGAGCATCTATTATTGGCGTAGCGGTTTGACCTTGCACCTGTTTGGTGTGGCATTAATGGAATGGGGGGTAGCTGTTCATGTGAGCGCCTGGCTATGCACCCCTGCGCTTTGCCCTTTCATATCCCTGTGTATTTCACATCAGTGCGTCTTGACATTGTATTTTTGAGTGCACTCAGGCGGGGCAGTGTGTTTCTTTATGTATGTGCAGGATTTCTGTGCCTCCTTAGGTATGCGTGTGTGAGGAGGAAGAATTTGTGCGTGTACTGTATGTGTGTGGTGCTCCCCCCCCCCCATCGGTGAATCTTCACCCCGCCCCCCCACAGGGACAATGCAATCAGACGTCACCACAGGAACCTGATATAATGATCGCTGTGGAGTGTGCTAATTAACACTGAATAGAGCTCATAAGCGCGGCCCTTTTGCCAACAAATCAGCCGACAGCACAGCGCAATAGCATTTGTCAATGAGCCGAGCAGAGGCAGGGTCACACACTCGGCACCAAATCCAGCTCATTGCAAAGTAAGCGCACTGGCACCTCCATACATATATGCAGCACATTGAGAAAACATGCTCCTTTATTATGATTGTAAACAGCATGACAAGGCACAAGACTTTGAGGGAATCGTGTCCTTATTCAAGTGCCCTTAAGCTGTTTTCACTCCCTGCTGCAGTAAACAGTATCATTATTTATATCACCATTGCCTATGAGGGTGTGTGCATACACTGAGAAAGCACAACACTAGCTGTTGGCGGCACACAAATTCAAACACACACTCGTACACAACCGCTGGTCTCCTTTGAGATGTCAACGATCTGCTCACGGTTTGGTGGAGCCATTGTTCAGAAGGGCTCATATTCTTTTAACGGGGGGGGGGGGCTTTTGTTGTTGTAAACAGCATGAATTTTTAATCCAGCCCAAGATTCTGGGCTGGTAATGAATGTGGCTCGGCAGCCAGCCTCTCTGGGGAGTGAGGCCCCTGGCTCCTGTTGCTAAGTTTCAGCAATGCCTGAGTTCTGGAGGAATCAGCCTGTTACGCCCCACCAATCTAGCACTCACGCGCACACACGCGCACGCACACACACACAAATATTCATGTGGGCCCACATATGTACACGCGCGTACACTCTTGTACATACACCAACAATCACTTGGGCACACAACCACTGCCTTAAATATACAAAATTAGCCTTTAACATTATATACAAAACGTTCACATTTTAGGCAAATAAACTATATGTATAATGTATATTAATTATTACACTCATTATATTAAACACACACAGGGGCACAATTGAAAAATATAGATACTCAAACACCCAGGCATTCACAGAAAGACTTTTCAATTAACTCACTCCCTTTCTATTAAGTCTGTTCCTCTAGCCAAGCTGATTTGAGGAGTAGTTCTACGTTTCTCTTTTCCCAGCTTGCTTTTTTTCTCCTTGGAGAATCCATTTCTTCGATTCTGCAGCCCGAGGCTGTCAGTCATTTTATTAGTCTAAAGCTTGCTAGTTCAATAGTGTCAATTCCAAGCCTCGGACATTGACCTAAAGGAGTTCCTCCTCAACACCCAGTCCCAGATCAACCACTTCCTCCACAGACATTTTCCTCCATCTAGCACTTTCACCATCAACACTAAAATGCCCTAAAACTCCTCCCAAACAGCTCACCCCTGACCTCACAGCACCAGCTAGAAGAACGGATGCATCTGCATCTTTCAGTGAAGTTGCTGACACCCTCCAATTGCACATAATGACTGTGTGGAAGCTTTGAAAAAAGCATGCACATAGTTAAAAGCTGAAGCTCTACAATGAAATTTCTCACATCTTCCTTACTCTATTCCTGACACATTAACCACGTCTCATCTAAGACTGTAGAGAGAAACAGCAGTTGATCTTAAGTCTGAAAATAGATCTGCTCCCATTGGAGCCTCTCCTGTCATAGAGGAAAGCTTCAATAAAACTGAGAGATGTATACTATATGTCAAAGGGTTAAATCAAAGTGTTGCTTTTTTAAGTAAAAAAGCGGTGGAATTCTCCCCTGCCCTCTTTTTTCCGTCTTCCCCTCCCAAAGCGATTAAATTGCTGATTGATTTTTGTATCTCAGCTCGATTCCTTGCCCCTCGCTCTCCGTCTCTTGCCATTGATCCTCACAAGGCTGCTGACTCCAAAGTCAGAGGACCCATCCTCTCTGGCCTCCGGAAATGAACTTGTTAGATGGGCTGTGCGATTTATTGCTCATGAGGCCGGGGTGTCTCTGTGTGAATGTCTATAGGGGCTGTGTGTGTGTGTGTGTGTGTGTGTGTGTGTGTGTGTGTGTGTGTGTGTGTGTGTGTGTGTGTGTGTGTGTGTGTGTGTGTGTGTGTGAGAGAGAGAGTGCCAATTCTGCTTTCACAGGGCTTGAAATTTATTGCATGTCTGCATTTCTCTGTACACCAGTGCATGTGCGCGTCCGTGTGAGGGAGCTAAGTGTTGAATTTATACCAGCATGCGTTAGTGTGCATGCATGTGTGTATGGATATTATTCATCTTTGACAATGTTTTTATATTATACAGCACAAGTTTGAGATCTTATCTTCTATGAAAACCTTCTGACCCGCAGTGTTTAACTTGAACTGTGCCTGAGCTTGTGTCGTAGGTTGTGTTGCAGTTTACCATCCAAATAACAGAATTGTTGATCATGTCAAGGTTTTGTTTGTCAGTTTCCATGCTAAGGTAAGATGTTGAGAGTTCATCCTGGTATGGCTAGTTGTACTGCTCACTGATCTGCCCCGTCCACCTGTGTGTGGCGTCAGACACAGCCCTGTCCTCTACTGCAGCTCCCTCTGACATATTGATTGGGTTCCATTTAAAAGCCCTGTTCTCCCACCATTATTTACTCCAACAGTAAATCTTTACAATGCCGTAAAAGACTGTTTTACGCACTCGGATTATACAATCTCCCTGCTGCAGCGGCCAGACAGTCATGTGTCAGGCAAGATGAGATGAGATGAGGAGAGGAGAGGAGACGAGAGGAGACGAGAGGAGACTAGACAAGGAGAGGAGAGGAGGTGTGGGCTCTGCACCTCATCTCTCCCTAGAGGCAGATGCAGTGCAATGGCACCAGAAAAGGCCTTGGCACTACTTTAAAGCGTACTCCAAGAGAATGAGCTGACTGCTCTCCCTCAACTTCACTCTCCCCTCTCCAGTGTGCTTTGGCACTTCTCCATCCTTTTGTTTTAAGCTGGCGAAATGTTTTTGTACTTGGTACCGTGGCATTTAATTTGATAAAAGTGCCAGCGACTGCTATTGGTTTATATATAGAAACTGATCTTGCATAACTGACCCAGACCTCAAATAGAAGCATTGTGTTACATTATCCAACTAACTAAAGGCCTTTTGTGTGGTTTCAATCATTAGTGTGATAGGAATATTTTAGTGATGATAATTAATTTTGAAGTGTGTGCTGCAGCAAAGAGGTATGGAAATTATAAACTCTCGACAAACAAACACCATGGAAGGGCAGAATGATTAGTATCCATTAGGACACGTGTGCCAGGTGTTGAAGAAGACACGCACAAGCTTTGACTGGTGAATTCTCGGAGGTCACTATGCATCGCCTTAAATCATTCAGCTTGGATATACCCGAGGTCTTCATTTCATTAGACGACATATGCTCCGCTTGTTCCCACTGCCTCTCCACACCCCAGGCCATCCGCCCGGCCCAGGCGCAGTGTAGCTATGGTTCACATGGCCAAGTCACACCGGGGGTAATAAGTACTTAATTTAGGAGCGGGGAGGGCGGGCCATGGTTGGCGTTTATTGGTGTTGATGCCGAGCAGACTTCAAAAAGCCACTAGGCCCATAATTTATCTCTCTCCACGGACCCCGAGTGTTTCAGGAACAGAGCGAGTAAGACATAGAGAGTAAATGAGTGTGAGAGAGAGCGAGAGAGAGAGAGAGAGAGAGAGTATGTCTGCGTCTTTCTTTCAGTGGGTGTTTAATACTGCTTGGCTGTTGACTTTGGTGTACTTATTCTTTGATGTCAGCAACACCATCATCAAGAATCTTTTCCCCAACCCCCTGCAGTAGTTTTGCACCAGCAGCCGCCCCCAGACTCATCCAAGTTGAACTTGGCTGTCCAAATCATCTGCTGCTGGTAGCGCTCACATGGGATACCCAAGCTGAAAGTGTACACTTGAAAAAAAAAAAGATCATTTGGAATAAACAATAAATAATTCAGAAGAGTAGTTAAATAAGTAATAGTGTGATATCTATTTCTTTGGTGGCGCTATTGCCTTTCTTTATTTATTAATGGCCTAAATAGACACTGTGTCTTGCCATGAAGAGCAGTCTCTTGAACTGAATCCTTAAGGGAAAGAGAAAGTTACAGCTTCGTTTATCTTGCCTCTCTCTCCATATGCCTTTTTGTCCATCTCTGTGAAGTGGCGAGACGCAGAGCACAGTCTAGACTTTTTATTTTGTGGGGGATACGTGGGGGAAAGGGTCAAGGAGTGACATGGGCCAGCTGTGGAATCCTGATCAGAGCGGCTCCCCCAAATCTTCCCCTCCTTCACATCACACACACACAGGCATTTTCCCTTTCCTAGGTCTCCTGTAATAGCCATAAGATGTTCCAAAAATACCCTCCCCCACCACATCCAGAGGATGATATCCACCCCTCCCTAGGGAGATAGAATGTCTCTCTCCATATCTGGCAACCATGACCACAAATTAAGTGAGGGCTTCTGTGAAATATTCCCTTCGTGTGGCTCAGGGTTTAAAAGCGCCCAGAAGGATACCGAAACTCCTCAGTCAAGAAACGAACATATGTGTGAACACTTGAACATCAATTCACAATTAAGTTATACAACAGCCTTCTCAAGCCCTCTCTAACTAGAGGGCTTATGGTCTCTGAGCCACCTAGCTTTGACTCACAAAGTTGGGATAAGAACACTTGGATAAATGCCGCTCACCACACAGAACACCTCTGAGCCGAGCATACGACAAGAAAACTAGCTTTACTGTAGATGCATTCGTGACTTTAAATGATCGAATGAGCTGATTGGAAACAAACTCATTAAAAGTTAACCACAGAAATGAACTATCACGTAATGGTGGTAACGGTATGCTTCCAGTAATTCTTGAGGCAGGATGGATGCAAGTGGCAGTGCAAGGATGGAAGGATGCAAGTGGCAGTGAACTGAGGTGGGTGGGCTGATGGGCTTTTGTTCAAGTGTTGACACCTTCTAATATGTTGACAAATGAGTGCTTCAGTGGCCAGTCAACAACTTGCTAATATACGGCCACAACACTTTCTGCTGCTGAGGAGGGCGGAGGCAGTGGAGGCAGTGCGGAGCATGGCTGAGGAGGGTAAGCGTTTTAGCAGATAGGTGGACGAGAACACGCCGTCATCCTGAAACATGGCCGGCTGCAGCCAGAGGCTATAAATCTAGCAGCGCCAGAATTTCAGCACTGGCTACAGTGTGGCCGCGCACCTGCATTTTGCAGTCTGCAATGTAGACACTGAGGTATTCAGTAGACATACACACTAAAGACCACAACATACAAGTATGCATGTTTCTTTCTGAATTATTACCCCAGGCTTTTGCAGCAGTTTGTAGTCATTATCCAAAAAACAGAAAGGTTCATACCGGTACACGCATACATTCAAAGACACACATCTGCACACGGTCACATGCGCATCCCTCACCATCTGAGATTGCCTGGGGGAGAGAAAGGATAAGAAAACATAGCCAGGTCTGCCCCCTCTGGCCTGTGGGAGATGCCGCTCGCCTCCCATTTCTCCTGGTCCACAGGAGGCCCATCTCCACACAGCCACTGACCCATCTGTCCCGCATGGCTAACTGGGCTCCTGTGTATTCAACACAGCAGAGCAACACTGAGGGGAAGGAGGGGTGAGGGGGGCCTACAACATCTGGGAACCATCAAGCCAAGAGAGCCTTAGATCCTGAGATTCCAGTCTCCGACCCCTCTCCTCACCTCCCCCTTTTGCCTCTACTCAACCCCTCCACCACCACTTTTCCTCTCCATCTGTCTCCCTCCCTCTCTCCTGTCCTCCTCCCCCTCTCCTTTTACTCTCCTCCCCTCGTCCCGGCTGCCCATCATTTCCATGTCTCTTCGGCAGTGGGCCTAATCCAAACAGATTGTCTAACTGTTTCAAAAACATACTCCCTTTCTCAGCCCCCTCTGCTCCCCCTCTCTGTCCCGTGTTCATCCCGGGGAACAGACACTCTCTTTCATAGTGGAGGAGGTGCTGGTGTCAGTCTGGCTTGGGTTAGCAGGTTACTGCTGCACAGAACCATTTCGGGAGGAATGAGCTTGCTAGGCCCCAAAGCACTTTGGCAGATCCCCATTTAATACTCAATCCTGACACATTACACGCCTTCCAACCCGCTCCTCTCCCTCTTCCTCCACACCCCTACTAGGTCTGTATAGGAATGGCCACAGCTGGCAACATAGGCTTACTATGTGTGTGGTTCAAAGCCCATTGTCTCAGGCATATTGTCCAGCCCTGCCACCCTATCCCGCAGGCTAGTGCTGGGCCAGGGATAGCCTTGGGGGCCAGTAGGGGGCTCAGGAGCTGGGAGGTATCCCAGGAGACCACCAGGCCTCCCACTGGGTAGCCTGCCTACATCTGAAGCTCCCCCTGCCACTGCCTGCTGAACTCCTGCATACTGTGTTTTGTTTAGAAGGAAGCTCTGTCCCTATTTACCATAATTGAATTAAAAGGATTAACATGGTTCCAGTGTTGCTCACATCTGTGTTCTCTATGATTCCACCTCTCTCTCCCCGAGTCTTGGATTCTTGAGGCAGGGGGACTAGGGATTTGGAGGTCTTTAGAGTTTTTTATTTTAGAGATGCAAGATTTTACATTATTAAAGCCTGTTTTACAAAAAGGTAAATGTTTTATAAAAAAAAGTCCATCAGAGTGTACTCCATTAAAATCTAAAGACATTAACTAAATGTTTGTTAAAGGCTTTTGAAATTGACTGTAGAAATGTTTCTGTATATTGGCATCTTAAACCAAATAATGTAATAACACAATATGGCGTTGTAAAAATCCAGTGGAACTAGCAGGAGGATTCTCTGTGTGGATTTTAGCCCTTTTCTGAGGCTGCTGTCCCAATTGGATTGTGACTGAGGGTCAGGGAAGCTGTGGCCTGCAGATCAGAGGCTGGATTAATTGTTGACACTCTCCCAGTCCAAACAGAACCCTTACTACCCCCATTACACACACATACACATACACACATACACACCCTCCCAACTACATCAAGGTCCTGACAGACACTTTGATTTATGTCTAGCCACCAACAAAAAAAGAGAACGAAATCAATTGGCTATTACCGCACTTAGCACTGGGCTGTCACCACCTGGGAGCAGGGTGTTGAAAATAAAAGACAGAGCCCATACGACTCTTCCATACCACTACATAGACTCATTCCCACTGGGGAGACAGATCAGTACTCAATCTCCATATACACAGCTAGTCTCCAAACTGAGTGTCTGTAACACTTGTGCTCAGGGGACAGTGGTAGCCCAGAGGTCAGGGAAGCTGGCTTGTGACTGAAGTGTCGATGGTTGGAATTGCCAAACCGGCTGGAAAACTGTGGGTGGAGAAAGCAAAAACCACTGCCACAACACCCCTGAGCAAGGCTCTGACTTCCATCTGGCCGACAGAAGAGTACTGTGGTTGTACTGGGTGGCTTACAGGTGTGACTCTATGTAACTGCACGTACATGAAGCACAGTGTTGATTGAACAGACCAGACATTTAACATTAAATAAATGCAATACCTGAAAAAACCTGCGCTGATACTCGAGTGATTACAGGCTGAGTAAACGTAATCAATGATGTTGGAGCAGATTTAATCTGTCTGCACACTTTGACCCGACCAACCTCATCTGTTGCACTGAGGTGACTATCAGAGTGCCTCTTCTTGTTCTCGAACTGTGTGTCACTCTTTCTGATCTGATTGAGATCATATATTCAATGTCAAGGGCACCAAATGTGCATCAACCCTTTTGCACACTGGTCCTATTCCCTGACACATTATAATACAGTCGGCTCAGGTTGGCCACACTAGCGTTTCTGCACCATCACTGCACCCCTTCACCTTGCCCTGACCCCGCTGTCCTGCACTCAAAATTGTCCCGCTTTATTTAGGTCTTAATATTCCCAATGGAAGCTATTCCATGCATGCATCATGCAAGCAACAAGGGGATATTTTTATGGTTTCAGGGGGTGGGGTGTAAGGACGTAGGGGGTCGCTGAACGGAAAAGGCAGGCATGTGTGATTTAGGGAACCATGGACTGGGGCAGAAAAGTTCACTTCGATGCAGTGTAGGAAACCGAGGTAGAGGCAAGAAAAAGAGTTCACACATTACTGTACAACACCTTTTCACTTACCCCTTATAGGGGCGTGCCAAATGGAGTGCAGTTGTCAGCGATATAATGGTCCACATTGCGTCACTTTCCTCCTCCCACCCCCTCCATGTCATCTTGTCCCTTGCCAGCCCAGGAACCATGTCTGAACCAACAACTGCGTGTCTGCCAACTGGAATGCAGGCCAGGGTCAGTGGCGGGGGCCTCTTGGCCTCCGAGGGACTATTCTGAGAGCAGGAGCTCATCTCTGTTCTAACCCTACACTGGCGTCTTGTGACTGTGTTAAAAATGGCCCTATGTGCTCACTGACTCTAAAACACAATCACTCTCTCCCTCTATCTCTCTCTCTCTCTCTCTCTCTCTCTCTCTCGTGCACTCACACACAAGGACTCACTGGGGAGTTGCAAAGTCGAAACTTGTGGATGTGCACCCACAGACCCCTCATGTGTTAAGCTTATGTGACATGTCTGTAGTGTTAGTCACAGGCATCAATCAAATGTTCACCGGGCATGATGATAATCTGGGAGAAAAAAGTTATCCGATCATAACATGCATGCTTGTACAATCAAGTTCAGTCAGCATATGTTAAGTAGTGTTAAGAAAGTAATGCATTCGATACATGTGGATTCACCCACACTTGCACATTGTCACAGTCTCAAAACATTATGCTCATACATGTTGTACAGTTACAATCTGCAAATCATCTTTGTGTCCATCTGCAGTTCCGAGTTCCAACCCGCTGACCATACACTGTAATCACTGTGTATTTAGCGTTATCTTTAGAGAGCTGGCCCGTGTGAGACCTTTTTACGACACTGTAAACTTTAACTGCCTGGGTCTTACTGCTTTAACTCCAGTCCAGCAACCCGAGGGAACCAGGGAGATTACAGAAGGAGCTTATGGGATCGAAACGGAGAAAGCCACTGTTGTCCATCTCAGAAGCAGCAGCAGCATGACAGCCAGCTGTTCTGACACTGCCATGTAGCCAGGAAGATGCAGTATTTTGAAAGTTATGTTCAATAGGTACCTGTCTATACGCAATGGGGTGTCTCACTCATATTTGAAGATATGCAATATGGCCATGTGCATCAGGGTCCAAACAAGCACTTAGCCTGTTCTGCTGTATCTAAACAATCCTTATGATATCAACTCCATAGCGTTTACTGTACTTCAGACATGTTCAAATGATCGCTAACTATAATTTGTATATTTTGCTTTATCCATGGTTGGAGGATATGGATAAACCGATCTCAATCTCCAAGACTGATAGCTTACTGCCTTCTCCAGCTTGAGTTGGTTCTTATCTCCAACTCTGCATGTGATGGAGAGGCTTCTTGCTGTTAAATCATCTATTTCATGAGTTGCTGCTAATCTAAGGGAAAATCCTAAAGGAGGCTATTAAAGCCTGGCTTTGTTAATGTACCCACCCATTAAAAAATCCACATGGAGCTAAGGAAAGTGGACTCTTACACTTTAAGTGTCTGAACATACACTAACAGGCTTGCACAAACAAATAAATATGCATCCACACACAAAAAAAGCCAATCATAGACACCGATATGTGTCTTATAAAACACACAGCATCACAGGCATCCACTGCTTCCTAATGTACACTTATAACAAAACATTACACATTGTTACAAATAAAATATGTCATGCAACACTTTCACAGATGCTTGGGCATGAACAAAATCCAGAACAATGATACAGTACATATATGCACAGACATTGTGCAATACATACCCATAGAGACACCTGTTGTGACACTCAGATTGCCATAGCCCCAAGATAGTCGGTCATCTCTGAATGCGTGTTCACGTGAGCTCCTGGGGGTTGGGACAGAGCTGCCTTCTGGTGCAATACAAACAGGACTTTTATAGGCATGTTTACGAGCGGTTGGTCGTAGTCCCCCGTTTTGGGACAGGCTGGGCTGAGCTAAGCTAAACCGAGCTGGGCAGGGGGGGCAGGCAAGGATTGATGTCAGGCAGGACAGTACAACCCTGTCTGGGCGTCTGGGTCATATACCATGACCTCTGCTCTCTCTGGTTTCAGCTCAGGTTGCTGTTTCATGTGGGCTCTCCTGCAGGGGGACACTAACTGTCAACATAGCTCCTCTGTGAATGGCATAGGTCAGTGCACACATGTGGTTGTAGGGCGTCTCGTTGGTGCTCACAATGGATCACGTAGAGAAAGCACCCCACTGCGAAAATGGACCCTATAAATAAGAGCTGAACATGCTGCTATCCCAGTCAAACAAGGTTCTATTACTTGGGTTGATGCATTGATGTTTCAACCACATCAATGTTTACATTTAAGGACAGGATGAACTATTAACCAAGGCATGGTTGCTTTCTAAGCTTCTATACTATGTAGTTTTACCACAGCTGTGCTAAAGGCCAGATGAGGCCTCGACTCTGTGGGCTAAGGAATCATTATGGGCTCATAAAGCGCCCTGCGCCAAGCCTCCGCTCAATAAGCCTGGATCCACATGGAGCCAATGCAGCTGATTAATTAGTCAAGCAATCAATGGGCTGTGCCTTCCATCCACTGATTTCCTCTTGTATTTAGCCCAGGTACTGCAGCAATTACTACACACGTTCAAATGCATGTGCACAAGCACCCAAACACACACATTCACACTGTATGCAAGAAACCATACATAAAGACACATAAATTCACACACAAGCCATCACACACTTTTCCCTCCTTTACACTCACATACACTTGTCTACAAAATGATAATGAGATACAAAAACAAAGAAAAACACTTTGAATTGGGGATAAGAGGCGACGAAGGGAGAAAAAAAAGCAGAGGGAATAAGTAAGAAAGTTCTCACCTTCAAAGCGGTGAGAGCAGGCTGGCTGTCAGTCAGGAGAGGGAGGTGCCATTTGAAGGATCAGTCATCCCTGACAGTGCTGTCATGGAGAGCCTTAATTAGCCAGGATTACTTCCTCACTTAATGAAGCATGCGCTTCTTCGTCTCGGCCCGAATACCACTCTCCCCTCTCCCTATTTTCCCTCCCTCAGGTTTCCTCCTCCGTCTATCTCCCTCACTCATTCTCTGTAGCGCTTTCCTGTTCTGTGCCCTTCTCTCCAGGCAGGCTGCTCAAATCACTCTTCATATTGGAGACTTCTCACATCCCCTATCACAGACGCTCTGTCACTTTCACTAACCAAGGTGGGTGTGTGTTCACTCTCCTCTCTACTCCCTTCATCCCCCTGAACCCGCAATTCCTCCTCGATTGCTGCTTAAACTGCAGCAGTTTTACTCAAGCACTATACTTGGACAAGGCCTGTTGATTTGTCTAATTGAATGGCAGACCAACATGCAGTCTGAGTAACAAACTTTGCGATCAATTAATTTTGTGGTCCTTTCAAAGCAATGATGCCCCACATAAGAGTGGCGTTCCAAACAAATTAAACATATTAGCTTGTCTAGGATTTTGCAGCAGATGAAGGTAATGTTAGTATCCTTGGTGAAAATGTTGCTTATGAATGAGTCATCTCTCTTGTCTCTTTTCGCTGTATTAAGACCAATAAATGCAAATGTCTTGCAATTTCTTTAAGTAATTTAAACCTGTTCAAGGATTGCAGACATATGAAATAGTTAAGAAAGACAACGAGGATGGGGTGGGAAGGGAGAAGAGAGTGGTGATAGAGAGGGCTGACTAATAAAGTAGTGGAAGGATGGGCAGAGTATAAAGAGAAGAGGAGGAAGAGAAGGAGGAGGAGGAGGAGAGAAGTGAAGGAGAGGTATAGGGCTCGGAGGAGCAAGGAGAGCAATTTGCCGCCACAGCGCACACAATGTCCCCTCCATGCCTGTGGGCCATGTGAAGACTGCTCCTTCAATTACACTTCACACTGGTCAGGGAGAAAAAGATACAGAGACAGACAGACAGACAGACAGACAGAGTAGGTAAGAGATGGAGAGAGAGACAGAGACAGAGACAGAGACAATTAGATAGAGGCACAAAGATCTCAATGTAGATATGGACAGCAATAAGGACAAAAGTGTGAGGCGGACAGTTAATGGGTGATATTCAAAACTGTTTTATGTTTGTTGATTGGTTGGCACCAGGCAACAACCTCCGGGTCTGAAAAGTGAAGCCAATGTGGTAGTGCTTTAAATGAAGAAGAAGAAGATCAACGGTACGGAAGTCTATGAGAACATAGAGTAAACATTGTAAACATGAGTTTATAGTCTCAATCAATAGTTACAAGTCTTCGTCAATACAGCATGATGTTCCTTTTGTAAATGATGGTCCTCTTTAGTGAAAATGGACGATGCATGCTTCAGAGCGTGGCTACCTTGGGATTGACAGGCTGCTACCATAGCATTGTCCAGTCTGGGAGAAAACCTTGTGTGTTTCCAGCTCATGATAGTTTATTGCAACATTTTGGTCACCGTTTGCTTGTACTTAGCTCCACCCTCTCGTGTCACTTCTGGTTACAAAAAAACTAAATGGCAGTGTTCAAAATGACAACCCCGAGGCTTCAAAATGTCAGTCCACAGTGACGTAACGGTGACTACGTCCACTTCTTAAATACAGTCTCTTGGTAGCACTAATGAATCAGCTTTGATCAAAATGTAAAAATGCCCAGAAACTCTAATTACTAACCAGCTAATTACTGCTTCTTCAGTCAGCGAGATAAATTCTGACAAGAAAAATGACATCTGTCATTTGATCGAATGTCTAAAATTATCTATGTTTCTATCTACCTGACAAGGAGCTCTCGTCGCCATGCAAAGTATCAATAGTGTCAGATTAGCAGCGGAACGTTTCTATACAGCCGCAAAAAAAACCTTGTAGTGTGGAGGTTTAAGATGGTTCAACATATTCAATTCAATTCAATTTATTTTGTAAAGCCCAAAATAAAAAATTACAAATTTGCCTCGGAGGGCTTTAAAATCAGTACACATACAACATCCTCTGTCCCGGGACCTCACATCAGCACAGGAAAAACTCTTTAACGGGAAGAAAAAGGGAAGAAACCTCAGGGAGAGCAACAGAGGAGGATCCCTCCCCCTGGATGGACAGAAGTACAATAGATGTTATGTGTACAGAATGAACAAAAACATTTTTTTCTGTTTCCTACCAACAGTCTATGTTTTGTCTGTGGCTGTGATGTTTCCTAACCTTAAATCTAACCATAGCAGTGAAAGATCAGAAAACAGTTTTATGTGCTCATATTTGTTATTTTGGAGGGTAATTGTAAACAAACCTCGGAGATTGTATTTTCTGTTCAACTTTTATTTAGTTTGGGGGACTTATTTATTCATCAGGATACCATCCAATAAAAATGCACTAGCACAGAGCAGTGGCACTATCTATAGTCATGTAATTCCTGAAGTTAAAGGGAAGCTCTGGTGATATAATATTACACTGCCATAAAAGATTTATAAAAGAATGGTTAAAAGTAGAGGCTGAAATATCCGGACTATATTCCCTATGGGTCAGTCTCTTAAAACAGCAAATCCTACATTTCCCACAATGCAACCCAAGTGCGTTTTTTTTCAAGACTGCCTATCTAACACCTACATCTTTCAAACTCCAGCTCAATCCTGATGACATCATCGGGGTAATTTTTCTCAGACTTGACAAAGTTCTTCCAAAACCGACATGACATTGTTCAACTGTTCAGTAGTTAACTGATATCCACAGGTAAAACAATGTCAGTGCTCCTTTAAAACAGTATCTGGGATATTCTACACAAATGTATCCTATTACTGCACTGATGAAAATGGGGCCACACATGGTCCACTATGTTTCTGAAGCAGCATCCACATGAGAATAAAAAGGCTGGAGGAGAGTAAGACATCCAGTCCACATTGGACAGGACAACAGGCACAGAGGGACCTCCAGCAGGCTGCTGTCAGCTGGCCAGATGAATTGATAGAAGGACCACAGCCTAGTAGCTAACATGGCTAACAGATATGAAGCCAACAGAGTGGCTGATTGAGGGTGACAGGGCATGCTCTAATACAGGCCACAGTCAAGATGGAGGCTGGCTCCTTCTTCCACCCCCACCTCAATAGGTCTCTCAAACATGCCCACCAGGCATGGGCCGGCTGCTGACGAGGAGGGAGGTAGAGGGCTGGAGGGATTGAGGGATGGAGGTGGAGGTTTGGGAGTGTCGGGGGCAGAGGCGGAGGGTTGGGGGGGAGGGTGTCTGTATCAATCCGTCACAGGCTGACAGCTGACTCCTGCGCCCGCCGTGGCCACGGGCAACTGACCAGAACCAGGCCAGAGCTGGCCAGCTGTATGTATGTGTGTGTGTGTTTGTGTGTGTGTGTGTGTGTGTGTGTATTTTAGCTGCGCAACCACTCGACACACGCATATATACGTCTCATCTTCCATCCAGAGGTAGCCATATCCTTCTCGCTATCTCTCTGCCTTTCTCACTCTCCCTACCCTCCCCAGCCTGTCCGTGACATCTTACAAGTCAATCAATCAGTTTCAGCGAGCTGGCATGAGAGCACTGCATTTATCCAGAGCACACCCTGCCTGTCATACTTGCTGAAGTATTTTTATTTAAACTGACCTTCAAACCAATCCACTTTTCTCCTTCTGTAGTGCCTCAGGTATGTGCAACAACATAAGAGAGTCTTAAGAGAGAAAGGAATGGCAGAGGGAAGGCAGAGAACAACATCTGGTGTCTTTCAGTTCCACCCTCAGCAGCTTTTACCTGAGATCCTGGTTTGAAAACCTCTGTCTCTGGTATGGCCTCGCAAATAAAACGATGGTTTTATCTGTATCCATTTGTATGTGTGTCAGCTCTTGTGTGAGCAATAGGGTTCACTCAAATGTTCAGTTGCTGTTTGTAATAGAATTTGTTGATTCATTGCTACTGAATTTAAAGTCATGACATGGACCCAAAAGCATGGACATTGTGTGAGACTAAAAGGATGTTACTTTCTTCTTTTAATATTATATTACAAATACATATTATATATTGTGCATCTACCAGCATAAACAGCAGCAGTTTAATTAATCATAACCATTTCTGCTGTCTACTGCAATTTGTTAGGAGTTGTCTCCCTTATTCTCACTTCCATTGAGATTATTGTGCTCCATATGTTTTAGTGTTTATTCTACACTCTTTACTCCACACACACACACACACACACACACACACACACACACACACACACACACACACACACACACACACACACACACACACACACACACACACGCCCCCTACCCTGCCCCCTCCTCAGCTCCACTTTGAATTTGGGAGGACCCTGTGTTCCTCATGTCTGTTTTTTCGGCCTGATTCTACCCCCCTCATCCCCATTCTTCAACAACCCCCCCCCGGCCCCTCCCTATCGTGCCCCCGCAAGCCTCCCCTCCACCACCACCACCACCCCCTCCGGCTTCTGACAGTACCTCAGCGGGAGAGCACAGCCCTGATGGATGCCACAGATGGGCCTTTCCCTTGGAGCTCCCAGCCATGGCGCAGTGTGTGCTCGGCAGGGTCAGAAGCCAGGCCTTCCCATGAAATGCATGTTGTAACAGGAAACAAAAGAAGGGCCCCCATCCCCACCAACAGCCAGAGCACCCCCCTTTAGCCTCCTCTCCCAGCCTAAAAACATGGGGGTAGGGGGGTCGTGGAGCTAGCCAGGGAGGGTGAGCGAGAGTGAGGGGTGCTGGAGGGTTAAAAGTCGGAGGGGGTGGTGCGTCACAGAGAAGGGGGAGCAGTACTTAAAGAGAAAAACTAGAAAAGATGTGAAGGGACATTTTCAGCTGGGGTGTCAGATGGACAACTATGCTCTCTCACACAGGGCTTTGTCTTTTCCTCTTTGTTCCATGTAACAGAGTCCCTGCCACTACTGCGTGGGTGCACGGCTTTCACGCTAATTCACACGAGTGTGTTTATAATTGAGCGGCTCAGAGTGTGTACATGCGCGCTTGTTGTTTGTTGCATCGTGACGTACAGTCGTTGTCCTGTTAGAAGTCCACCCACATCCCACCCAGTCCTCAGCAGACGGCACTGCATGTCAGTCTGCTGAATAGATATCTTGAATGACATTGAGAGACAGGCCTTCAAAGTGCAGCTCCTTCAGTCTGAAAAAGAAAAGCCTTTGATGCCACGGGTATCGCTACCAGCATCACTTCACACTCACCTCAGCTTGGACTGCTGGACAGACCCTCTAAAGGGTGTGACTTATTATATAATAGCTCTATACAAATTGATAAAAAATCATTTCATAAAATAGATTAAAGCACAGACAGAGAGAAACACATATATATATATATATATATATATATATATATATATATATATATAAAGCGAGAGAGAGAGAGAGAGAGAGAGAGAGAGAGAGAGAGAAAGACAGAAAGATAGATGTGATTTTCAAAGTGGTGATAGATATTCAGACAGATACATACATACATAGACACAGCACATAAATGGACCTTCCTGCTTCTCTCCATCTCTCACTGGGTGGGTGCAGTGCGGTGTGTGTGCGTGTCTGCATTCAGTCTAGCTAAGCTGATCCTAGTTAGATTCCAGCCTGTTGGAGCTGAGAGTCACACCAGGCAGCATAGCCAGCCTCTGGCTATCCACTAAATTAAAGGCCTAATGCACAATCCTTCGCGCAGGCTGACAAACTAATGAAATGGAGAAGTAGGGGCCCCCGGGAGGATTGGGCGGCAGATGAAGATGCCTCCAATGAGGGATTCAACCCAGGAGCAACCTCCCCACCTTGTCTTTTCCATCCACGTCTCCCTATCTCTCTCTTGCTTTCTTGCTCCTTCTCGCCATTATTCTCTTTCTATCGCTCACTTTCTCTTGCTCTGCACAAAGCCAATGGTGTCAACAGAATATCTAAGTGCATGGGGAAGATGCAATACGGTTCTGCAGTCATATGGGTGTGTGTGCGTGTGCGTGTGCGTGTGTGTGTGTGCGTCAATGGATTTTCAATGTGTTTACGGTTATGAGGGAGGGGGAGGTGAGGCAGGTTTTTAGGCAGCGGCCTGTTTGTTGCCACCAAACATGACTGTCCCCACAGAGGACTGAACAGACTTAACCCACTAACCTTGAAAGAGGTGCTTTGTCTATAAATAACTTCCACCAATTAAAGCTGTTTTTCTGAGTCCTCCCCAGTGAGCCTGGCACCTCGGAGTCCCCGACGACTCATCTCTTGAGCAGCGCAGCACAGGAACCACAACCCTGCTAATTAGAGTTGCTATCATTCACCTGCCCCTGTCTAGCCGCCTGGCCCCACTGTCACACACACAAACACACAGATACACACAACTGCATCCACATATAAATACAAAATACCTACGTTCATGCATAAAAAGATACTACTATATTAATACATCTTAAGCAGGCGATTAGCCCCGAGGAGATAACCCAGTCATTTAGTTATTTTGCCCACTTGTTCGACATGGGTGTTTTATCAGAACTGCCAACAACAGCGTACAGGAAGAAACTTATCAAAAAAAAAAGAGGATGCGTCACAACCCTCCAGTGCTTTTGGCGAGTGAGAAAAGGCAATTGGAGGCGAGGGAGAGTGAACGCTATAGAGGGAAATGGGCTGAATTACACTTTAATTGCCATCGCTATTAATTAGAAGTCTTGGAAATCTGTTGCAGTTTGGGTCTTTTCCCCCCCCTCCCTCCCTCTGGTTTGTTGTCCTGATGAAGCTATCTATTAACATCTTAATTGCTGCCTGGTCGGCTGTGTTGTGCTGTGGCAGCCTCAGTGAGTTAAACACAGCCTCCCTGACATGCAGTTCTGGAGGCTGACTGACTAGTTAGCTGGATGGCTGGCTGAGGGAACACTTTTGGTTGGATCACTTACACAAACACCAAAACACCCAATCAGTGTGCCCGAACGGAACGGTGCAATGGCAATTGCAATGAGACTTATATTCGAGAAAAAAAAAAATGAATAGTATCTACGAGGGGGCATTGCTAAAATGCCTCTTGCGTCTTTTATCCCTCCACTCATGTGTTTGTCATTGTCATGGGTGTGAAATTGGTCAGTCAGATGCTGATGATGAAGAGGGTGAAATGTAATGAATTCTATCTAGCCCATAAGTGGTTGACCTAGGGTTGATCAGAGGTTAACACCACTTCACCCTGAAGACAGGTCCCATTAGCAATTATATTGTGCATTAACAATCACAATGTGTGGGTTAATGTTAGAGTCTGTGCACTGTCTTACGTCTGTGTGTGTGTGTTGGTGTGTCCTTGTGTGCCATTTAGTGGGTATCACTGCTATTCCACAAGTAGAAAGCTGGCTCTACAATTGAGCCTAAACATGAAGAATGGTTTGTGTGTCATTGACACCCACAGACAGGCCACAGCCGGGGACTGTCAGTCAAACCCTATCTGTCTATCAGCATCTGCTTACCAGCCTGCAGTCGGATGTGCTGTGCTAAATGGCATTTTTACACATTAATGCATTTGATTACACTGAGGGATGGATGGAAGGCTGTGGCAGCTACACAAGACACCAAACCCCCCCTCCTCCCGCCAACACCATGAACACCCCTGAACACACACGCGCTAATAACCCTAGCTTTGACATTTGAAGTAACGTTATTATAGGGCTCATTTGGAGCACAGAAGCCCCAGGCAGGAGGCTCTGTTCATCAGGTAGGCCAGGGCTGCTTGAGACTGGAGGGTCAGGTAGGGTAGGGGGCGTAAAGAGGGCGGGTTGGAAGGGCAGTGGGTGTCAGAGCCTCTGGGTTTGACATTCACAGCACAACAGACAGCAGAGATGGATGCTGGGTAGCATTCCATCTATGCACGCATGAAAGAGCCCCTCCCTGCACACAGCCGCATTCAAACCCACATACGACCTTTCAAGAAAACTGGAGTCAACTTCAGAGTTTTGTTTTCTCTTGCAACGGTACTGACTCCAAAGGTGAGACAACAATATCAAAACACATTGCTGATTCATGTAGTCTGTTCTCCTTTCAATGAGTCTTTTCTCCTTTGGCTCTATCCTTGACACATGTTGAGAGAAGTTAGCAGCAGGCGTGGTGTCTGGATTAGTGCCAAGCTGCACACTAGAATTCGCAAATCTAAAAACTGGCAACAGGCTGGATAGCACGGATGAGGATCAGGGTAATCTTTTTGCTGTGGTTCCTTGTCTGTTCCCAATCTCTAGCCTTTGGCCAGGGGTAGGGTACCTTTGTGTATGAGTGTCTGTGTGCACACACGATACCTTTGTGCTGTGTGTGGCTTCATATACTGTGCATGTGTTCTCCATGTCTATGTTTATACAAATGTGTGTGTGTGTGCGTGTGCGTGTGTGTGTGTGTGTGTGTGTGTGTGCGTGTGTGTGTGTGTTCTTGTGCAGGTGCATGAAGAGTATGTGTTTGTGTATGTGTGTGCAGGTTAGATGGGGCTCACAGGGTCAGGAGATGCTGCAGGGCTCTGCTGACGGCTGCAGGAAACCAATCAACCTTGTCTGTGTATTCCCCGACCTGTCGTTTTCTTAATGACCTGCCCTGACAGGCCTGCTGCAGCCACGGCCAAACCTCCCTGCACCGCTCAATGGATGACCGGCCCCCATCAGCAACATGCTAATGACCCAAAGAGAGGGAGAAGAAGGGAGAGGGAAGGGGTTGGATGTGGAAGAGAAATGGGTGGGGGTATGTAGAAAGAGAGTAAGAAGAAAACAGACTGGGTAAGGTGACAGAAAAGACGAGTTCCCACAATCGAGGCTATCAAGGCGCAGCTAGCGGCCTAAAAATGCATCTCTGCATGACCTTTATGATGTCGATATACAATATCTGCAGCATTTAGGATAATTGCAACATATTGAAATTATTTTTTTTTTTTTTTTAGATCCAAGCAAGTGTTGTATACTGTATACTGTGTGTGTGTGTGTGTGTGTGTGTGTGTGTGTGTGTGAGTGTGAGTGTGTGTGTGTGAGAGAGAGAGAGAGAGAGAGAGAGAGAGAGAGAGAGAGAGAGAGAGAGAGAGAGAGAGAAAATGGATGGATCTCGTAAGGCAACAATGATCCACGGGTATTTCCCTCCCCACTCCTCCCACTACCTGCAGTAACAATATCGATTCACAGCACTACAGTACACACCTAAAAAAAACAGCCATAATTCATGTAGGCTAAAGGCATAACAGTGCCCCACCAAAATAATGTTTAACAACGATCAGCATTTCATATTGTATTTGGCTATAACTAATCAAAACTCGGGTTTAGTTTAAATATTTGGACAAACAGTACAGGATTCTGGATTCTGGAAAATAGCTCATAATTCGAGACAGTCAAAAACAAATTGGGATGTCTGGTTACCATAATGGTGACAGTTTGCAGGCAAATGCATCCTAGTTCAATGGTCAATTTGTGTGATTATATGCTCAACTATAAATGTAAAATTTAAATCTGGGTTTAGTTCACTGCATTTTTTCCACATGCTTCCTTCCTTTCCACCTATCCTTTTAATCTTCATCTTTTTATGATCTTCCTTTCAGTCTGTGCTAATAAAAATCCGTCATCTCTATCATTCAAACCAGGTGTGTGTTCATCAGTGTCTAGCCAGTCATTGTAGTGTCGAGTGCATTCGAGGGATTATCAAGCATATCAAGCCAATGTTTTAGCAGGAACTTGGCCTGTTTTTTTGTTTGCTCAGAGCCTCACATCTGTACAACGCACAAGATGGCAAACTAGAAGACACGCTTCAAACGCTTTTTCCATCCACTTTTTGGCAAATAAATTACACATTTAGTTCAGCGATTCACTTTTTGTTCCCCATGTAATTTCAGTGAAGTCAGGACATTCAGGACTTCTATCAGTCGTGAAGAAAACACCAAAGCAGGTGTAGCTATCATAACCCCTCACTGTTAAGGAACCAACAATCTTTGTCATCAAGTCCTTAATTGCCACAAATTTGCTTTGCTTTAATTAATAGTCATATACTGCTATATTATGTTTTTTTGGTTTCACTTCCCCATTGCCAAGATGACAGTATCGTACACTACCATCGGCATGCGGAACCATTTCAGAAAAACATCTCTACGTTCTTGTTTAATCATTCTGATCAGCACATCTACAAATAGCACAAAGTAGGTGAACCTTGTCACACTTCTATTGTAGATGTAATTATAGCGATGACCAGAGTACTTATTGTGACATTATTGTACGTTGACATCAGGACCTCAAGTATAATGGAACCACAGCAGATGCTTTTTGAATTTTTTTACATTTTACCTTGTGGCACACAATTATATGCTTTCAAAAAGTCAATGTGTGCAATAATCTAAATGTCAGGATGTGTTCACGGCAATCTCTGGACTCCTGCCTGTTCCCAGAAAGTCTTTACCCGGATGCAAGTCCGTTTTGTTTTTTTAAATGCAATTATATCACTTTTCTATACTTTTAAATCACACATGCCATAATAGTTACTGCACAAAGAAACAACTTTGTTAAAACAAATTATCTATCTGGTAAAGAACCTGCAAAGTGAGTAACTAGACACAAAGATGCACCCAATCTTTTTCCATCCAGCAGAGCTCCTTTCAAAAACTTGTTGGTTAATAGCGTTATACAACTCTTCTGACATGACTGAGTCATCTACTAATGGCACACTTATACTATACTTATATAAACTTGAGTTGTCTCTCTGATCAGCTGGAAGGTTGAACAACCCCATATGAACGTGGGATTTGTCTCTCTCAGCCTTTGCATCCTCACAGTCCATCATATTCTGCCATTAAGTTTTTTTCTGAAGCCTGTCAGAAGACAAGGGAGAGCTTATTTGTGCTGAACTGAACAACTGAACAACATGTCAGCAAATGTTTTTTGATGACATGTTCAGGGTTCAAGGTTCAGGGTTTCAATCAGGGTTTTCACCAAGACTGATGACTGGCATGTTAAGCATGTGGGCGTTTAAAGCAATTAAGTCTGTAGAAATGTATTTACCATAATACAAGTGCAATATAGAAAACAAAATGTTTGTTGCTCTGTCACAGAGTGTGCACACAAATACTGGGAATGGAAGTCCAAGGGAAGAATTTGTGACATTAGCATGCAGAAATAAACCTCTTCAACGTTTTAAGTGTCTTCGTGATATGGTAAGTAAGTAGGCGTTTCGGCCGAAAACAGGCTAGCGGTAAAAAAACAAACACACACACACAAGGGACTGTGTTAGTGTGGGCAGGTATTTGTCCAAGAACTCCAGTTAGATTAACAGAAGAAATAGAGCATTCACATTACAAAGTAATCTACCGTGAATGTGCGCCAGCATCTTGCCAGATGGCCTCGCCTTGTTGATTCTGCATTGTTTTTGCCAGAGTCCTCTGCTGCATCGATGGAGTGGCACCATTCAAAATAAATGAGGGGTGTTTTTTTTTTCCAAGCAGAGCTGTTGTCTAGTTGAACAAGTCCTAACGAAGATGAGGAATGAGCAATACTCTATGTACTTTACAAGTTATTTATAACTACATTTGTTATTGTGGCTTCAAATTTTAATGACATTGTTACCATTTCAGTCTTATAAACCATTCCATTGGTCATTTGGTATTTGATGGCTACGATCAAATATTTTCCAACCAATGCCTCTGCAATTAGCATTGTGTAATGCTTACCAAATTCTTGTCATATTGCTCTCACTGTAAGCTCTGAAAAGAAAATGTGCAGATCTCTACTTGGCCAAGTTCGGCATATAGTGTTAAAATTGCCTGCAGTTGTTACGAATGTTCTCTCTGTCTCTGGGGCAAAGCTGCAAAATGTGTAATTTGTCCGTTCTTAGTGACACACTTAGTATACGGAAGAACGACAGAGTGCTAGTCTCAGCTTTGGTAGCCGTGCGACACTCAAAAACGTCCTTGTTCTCGTCACTTGTGTTACATTTCCAAAAGCAGGGCACCACAGATACTGCGGGGGGAAACAGTGTGTATAGTCAGCTTATTTTCACTTCTTACTCTGAATTAAGGATTTATTTCGACCAAACCGGAGTTGCTGATTGTTGGAACAGTGTGTGGTGTGTTTTATTTTGTTTCTGTCCAGTTTGAAGGAGGTGTGTTTTATTATGAGTTAACAAGGCAATTAAGCCTTTCTGCCGAAGGCGTGCAGTTATTTATCAGACGTAGCAAGTCGCCACTCCCACACAATGTATCCTGGTACATGTAGGCACAGCCAGCATGGCTCCTCAGCAAGAGAGATCTGCTTTCTTGCTCAATATAGCGCTCACTTGGGAATACATTTTTTAGTGGACTACAATTAGCATCAGCCCCAATTGGACATCCATATAAAAGATGGCAAATTTTCCCTTTAATGCTGTTTTTTACAATTTCGACCCCATTATTGCCCAACTTTAAGTAGTGTTTTATTGAAGATATCCTTTCATCTGTCCATACCCACATTCACACATCCATCCAGCCAACCAACAAACCAACCATGCTGGTGTTCATTTCTCCACTTTCCATCCCTGCTCTGTGCTATTGTCTGCTCATTTAGGTCATTGACCTGTAATCTGATAGCAGTCAATAAGTTAACCAAATGAGCTACCTAATATCTGAATCCTGCTGCAAGCACAAGCACTCTCAATAATGCTGTGTACAATAACAGCATTAACACAGAAAGGAGGAGAAAGGGTGTTTGGAGGGAGGGAGCGAGGGGGGCGGGGGGGGGTGCGGAAACACTGAGGATGAAAGAAAATAAGAAAACCTTATCTATCATTGAACACTGAGATTTTTTTTTCCTGTTGTACGAGACACGGCTGCGTGTGCAATTCATCATCTTTTATTTAGAAGATGTACGGAGACCCATAAAGCCTAGTAAGATGAAATATGTCTCTTGAATAAATTGTGAATATTCTGTGTTTTCTTTCTGTGATGGAACAGTATTTCAATCCCTGTCATTATGATGCTGCCAGAATCCCCTGGCAGGCACAAGGAGGTTTGGGACTTTTAAGCCGTTTGTTTCATCTCAGGTATTAACCCCAATTTTATACCTACGCAGTGAGATAATCATGGTTTCAAGCTGTTAGTATTTTCTTCACTTACCAAATCTGCAGACTTTTAATCCCTGGAAACTAATTAAGATTTATATAATTATCATTTTTGCCAGTTTAGTTCAGTCAGTTTGTGTGTGCCTGAATTGTGTGTGTGTGTGTGCGTGTGTGTGCATATGTGTGTGTGTGTGTGTGTGTGTGTGTGTGTGTGTGTGTGTGTGTGTGTGTGTGTGTGTGCGTGTGTGTGTGTGTGTGCGTGAAGATTGAAGGAGTGGGAAAAAAAGACTAACCATAGAAGAAGAAATTGGAGAAAAGCATGTGGAAACCCGACGTCTCTGAGAGGAAAGTGAATGACGGTAGAGTGTTAGACAAGGCTTCCTTTATGTGTGTTAGGAGGCATCATGCTGCTGCAGTGCTTTGGGTGGGCACTGACTGACCACCCTTCTGAACCCCCAACACCCCCACACACACACACACACACACATACACCCTTGTCAGACTCTGAAAATACCTCACATTCCTTCCACTTCACTAACTGCTTCACAGCCAAGGAGAGATAACAAAGGAATGGACAGGCATTGAATACCAGCCTGCACTGTGGATTCAGAAACCGTTTTTTTCCTGCTTATTAAAACCACTGGACACCACACCTTATCTCGCCCATCCCATACAGAGATGTCACAGGCTGTTTGCTAATGAGATAGAGTGTACTGTACAGCTAAGTGAGCCACCAACCTGGCTCACCTGGTTATCCCATTGAAGTGAAACCTCATCCTACTGTCTGAGCAGTGAGTTGGCTCGACCTTGTACCTGGGCCCCGACTCGTACCCTGGCCGACTCCAGCTCCATCACTCTCCCCTGGGATGAGGTTTTCTCTTTCTCCTGGGCTCAAGTTGCCAGCTCAGGTGTCCTGGATTTCCTGGGTCTCTCTCCTCCTGTTTCACCTCCTGTAACATGCCTCCTTTCCTTTTGCCGTGCTCAGGTCATCTATACTATTCACCCATGAGTCTTCATCAGGATGACAAAGGGGGATGGCTAACAGATGCAGTGCTACTCATTCACTTGTATGTTTTGGTCCACTGATGCACAATCAAGATCAAATAGATGATATTGCTTGAACGGGAGACAGCAGATTGATTTCCAGGGCCAGTTCATTATAGTGTAAGAGGAGAGCTCCACAGTCAGGTGATGTTCCGGCTGAAGTCTCTCAAAACCTCTGCTGTACGTTGGCCAGAAAACAGCACTGACAGTGGAAGAGCGCTTCCCAGAGACTGGCAGGTGGAAATATACTGTGATTCAACCATCACTACCCAGCTCAAACTGTCTCTTATTCTCACTTCACGCTCTTACCTCTCCAAGACATGTGCAGCCTACCTGGTCACCAATGAAACTGAATTATAGAGCGTGCCGTCTTTTTATCTTTGTTCGTCAGAAATTATATAGGTATGAGTTTTCAAAATGTGGTATTTCTATGGAATGAATATAGATGAATAAATCAGTAATATACCAATTTTGAGTACATCCTGTAAACTCCTGCAGGATCAGCAGCCCTATCAAGGCTGTTACTGGAAGTGCTACGTGCAACATGTAACCTTTCCCTGGGTGGGGAATCTAAGCTGCTGACCCTTTGTTTAGTAGTTCAGGTATCAATATGTGGTGTTCTCTAAAATATCTGAAGACTCAAGATGTTACAGTTCGATTTGGTAACACGTCGACTTGGTTCTCTGGCCTCACCTCCACAAAAAACACAACCACTGACTTAGAAAAAGTAGTAAAAATATAGATATAACACCTGTCCTGTGTCACAAAAATGATATCGCTGGCAAGTGACAACGGCAAGTGAACAAAATCGCTGCTAATGGTGGATACATATGTGGTTATAATGTGACTGAAACCCACAACACAATGTCAGGTATACCAGAGACCCCATGGGCTGAACTTGCTTGGCTCCAAGTTGCCACGGATTTGGAAAGCAGCCGTCACCACTACAATCTACATCAACCACTGCTTGCTAAGCACCACTGTACAAAAACGTTCTGATGCCGGCCAAGAGGTGAGAATTGTCCCTTCAATCTTAGTGCACCCAAAATACAGCAAGAAAAGATGCTGGAGCAAAACCTTGCTTCTGGCACCGTGGAATTGAAACGCACCTGTCCAGAGTCAAACAGCCCTATGCAGCAAAGAAGAGGGCTTACATGATTGAACACTACATCAACAATTTCAGAATTAATGGCAATATCCAGACAAGCATCCAGACAGCATGCGCCTGTGTGTTGCTTGGAAAACATTCTGTGAAATGTCGCAGAAGAACTATATTGCTTCAAAATATGGCATTTCCATAGAAAGTAATATAGTTTGTTGTGGTTGCTGTGTATTTATTTGATGAAACATTGCCAGTATATGTAGTAAGTAGGCTAACCATTTTTAAGAGCAATAAGCCACTTGAGGCCATGATTTACACTGATTTTACAACAGCTAAGGGGCGTTATTAGGCACGACATGGAGCGTGGCTTATTGCTTAATTTTAAACTCAGTTTTAGTATTATTTTCGTAAACGAAAAATAGTTCCACTTGACACAAATCTACCAATTAGATTTACCAAGATTGCAGTCCTACCGCCCCCCTTGGAATGGCTCAAAATCCAGATTACAACCAGCAGTGATGATGATCCAGATAGCAGACGAAGCAGCTCCGTCCGTCATTTAAAAAACAGCCTGCACAAAAAGTGTAGAACAGTCATTATATAGTCATCATCTATTTTATTAGAATTTACATTAACAACCCTTGCAAATAACTAGAATGAGCAGTTCTTCTTTTAATTCGTCTCATTCTCTGTTCTGTTATTTCAATTTCAAAATAGAGTACATCTCTGGCCTTTTGCATTTTTTGTCCAGTGTATTCACATTAGCTTTAACCACAATTCAAATATACATATATTTCGTGCTTTACTAGAGCTACAGCTGCAGCTATAGGCTACATAAGGGAACATATGTTGCACTTATCTTAGCTTCTAGGCCTCAATTAAACTGACATCACACAAAAACGTTATCGCCTGGCTGGATTAGCATCACGTTATTGTAATCGTAAAATAACGCACAGTTCAACTCTTTTGGAGCGGAAGTTCAATGCTAACCGACATTGAACTCACAGGGAAATCCACTTAATTGGAAAGAAACGCCAGACGGGAGTTTCTCACGCAGCAACTCTGTAGTTCAGCAGTTTTCTCTTTCTGGTTATACTGACAGCCCCTTAGTTAAAACTAATAATTTAAACTTAGTTTAAATTACTTGAAATCGTATAACTTCCTTATTTTACTCGTTTTGAGTATAGTAACGGAACTTCTGTCACACACCCGTCTAGCTGCGTGCTTTGTCTGCTCTCCAAAGACTTAGCGTACATGGTGCATTCACTCAATACAGGCAGAATGGGAATAACAGCCCTTATTCCGGTTTGGGAGTCTTCACACATTTTTCCAAGGTGATTTACCCGAGTGCTAAACTTGCAGTCACAACCTAAATTAGCAACTTTTATTGTGTTTTATATTTGAAGCAGTTTATTGGCAAGACAAAACAGAAACAAAACGTGGAGCCTATAACGTTAGGTCTTTTAAAATCAGCTGAATCGATTGTGTTAGTTATTGGATATTATTTTGATGTGACTGCCATTGTTGGTGCATTTGCAGCCATTCTGGAGCTCTTTTTTAACAAGAACTGGCACCTACTAGTCGACTGCATGCGATTGAGGATAAAACTATACCGCAGCTGATGACCTGAACGCGTCATGAGCTGCGCGCAGGAGGAGGCGTTACCTGTGAGGCGTTTAGGGGACTACTGTAAATTTACTTGCAAAAAATAACCTCGGTTACAAAAGCATTTCCACTCTCATGTATCTACAGTAAATACGAAGTAAAACGGAAATGTAAAAACAATCATTTGCATGTGCCATAACATTTGCATTTTACGGCACATGACCCATGAACAGCACATTTTCAATTTAATTATATGAAAAGAAAACGAATAAATAAACAAGATAAAACATGTTACTTAATTTCTTCTGGTCAGGGAAGAGAGTCACAGCATGTTGTTGTTATTGTACAACAGAGAGGCCTCTTTAAGGGGTTGCAAGATAAGTTTGGAGGGTTGTGGGGTAATAAACAGGATAGAGAGCAGGAAAGAAATCTGTTCTAAAAAATATTTAATTTTTTTCAATATTTCTTTCATCTTGGCTCTTTTTTATGAATAACTGGATAATTTAACTCCTTGAGTGTTCTAAAATGTATTTGCATGAAACACTGGAAAAAGTCACTCTTTGGTCCACAAATTCAGAACTGATTGATATATAGAACTGATGATGAGGGGTTGCAAGTATTGCTTTATTCTAAGGGGTCACAAGTCAAGAAGCTTGAGAACCACTGCTCTACAGTACTGTAGCTTCAATGGTCTCTAATCTATAAAATGCAGAGGAAATGAAATATGAACAAATGACATACTGTACAATAACAACAATTGTTTCTAACCAAGGCAATAAATATCACAAACAATGTATTTTTGTGCATGAAAATGTCAATCCTCAACATTATTCATGACCTAAGAAGATTTGAGGAGACAGACAGAAAGGAGTCACTTAGATTTGGGTGAATTTTGGAAGCGTACAAAGAAATTGGGAGGGGGGGTTAGCGCATCGGGGCTGAGCTGTGAGCACAGCAGGAGGCCATGTCCCCCCAGGGAGGGGTGTCCGAGCATGGCACCGCCCAGAGGCAAAACAGACAGACAGAGCCACATAGGGTTAACATGATGGTAACAGCGGTGGGCATCAGCCTCGCCTTCTCTCATTGCCACGTCCTTGTAGAAATGCCAGGCCCTTGGGTGTGGTGGGAGTGTTTTTTTGGAAGACAGTGGGTGGGTAGTATGGCGCTAACGTGGTCCAGTGGTAATCCCACATGGCACAGGCAAAGCCTCAGGTAGTGTTTTAGGAGAACAGTGGCAGCTTTGTGTCATAGCTAGCCAGGGCTAATGTGTCAGCTGGGTGTTTCCCCAAATCAGCCTCGTCCTACACCAGGACAGCCCTCAACCACAATGGGCTGCTGAAGATGACATATGCTGAAGGCAGAGACTGACTCTGTGTGTGTGTAATGTGTAATTTGTGTCACTTCACACACACACACACATGCACGCCTGTATGACTTTTTTTCTCATAAGCATACGCATGTATTCATGGAGGTGTGTGTCAGTGTTTAAACGTCTGCCTGCCTGCCTGTCAGTACATGTTTAAGTGTATACAGTGCATGTGTGTGTGTGTGTGTGTGTGTGTGTGTGTGTGTGTGTGTGTGTGGGTGGGTGTGTACTCAGACCGATAGTGGTGGGGGTCTTATTGATGTTGATGCAGTCCAGACATCTTTATTTAAAGCTGATGTGGTTAAAGTAGCCTCTTAAGCCGCCCTCTCCACGCCTCTGTGGTCTAAGCCAGTGTGAAGAGGTGTGCTAATTGCTCTGCCATGTCTGCGTGCAAGACAAGCGGGAAAGTTCCCTGTAGCCCAACAATTTGATCACAGCTGATTGGAGATGCACCCATTGCACACAAGGCGAACAGGTATGAGGGCAGACTAGGGCTGAAAAGTATGAGAATAGAGCGTTACTTGTTTGCTCACAGGTGACAAACTATCTCAAAAGATACCACAGTGTGAAGTGGCAATCTGAGCAACCATTGAGCATGCACTTTGGATGCACGAGTACAGCATAAAGACATCCAATGGGAAATCTGTGGACGGTTGAATAGTAGCAGCAGCAGAACCTTCCCCTGCTTCGCTCTTGACAGAGCTGCTGCTGATCTCGCCGCCTCAGGCCTGTTGTGACTGGATGCTGCCGTCCAAGCCTACATGTCAGTGTGAGACAGGCTCTCCCTGACCTCTCTAGCACTAGGGGCCTCCCAGCCCCAAGGAGGGGCCCCCCGCTCCATCACATCCCTTCCAATTACTGACATCCTGCCGCCTTTGAACACACAGGAATCATAGTGAAGAATAGCAGAGGTCAGACTGCAGATGGAGAGGGGTGGAAACGACAGAGTCTAAGTAAGAGGGAAAGAAAGAGAAAAGGGGGAAGAAGAGTGAAAAGCTATTTGTGTCATTGATGCCTCTGTAGCCCCTCCACCAACCCTCCATCCTTTTCAAGGCTTCTGACTGAACCCTAATCAGGAGCAACTGTTTCAACAACATAGACTGAGGGGCAGTGAGAGTTAAAAAATGGCCTTCCAATTGGTTTGAACAGAGAAAAAAAAGCACAAACATTCCATTTGCCTCCTGAAAAAGACTAGTTTGGGTCAGTTTAAATGTGTAAAACATCTGCCATGTTGGAAAATAAAAGAAGGGAATATGTAGAGCTTCATTTTTTTCTCTTGATTACAATCCAAAACAACATTCTCTAATTCAATCACTAGGACACCCTAGGAGAACGTCACTTTTAAGAATTGATTTATATAAAATGTAATTTTACAGAGTAATTGTGGATCATATACTTTTTGAGCAGGAGACGTGTGAAGGGAATGAGCAGTTTGGTTATGGGAATGAGACACACAAGCTGGGACTGGTTTCAACGTACAGTGTATTTCTTAGTTGAAGTCATTGATGAATGAATAACTGGGCTCAGGGAAAGGAATTGGGGGGAAGGGAGGGGGGGGCATGTTTGCGCATGTGTGCATGCAGGCTGTGGCTCCTATAACAAATGGCATATGAAATTGGTTGGTGCGCCTGGCAAAGGCCCAGTGCCCTTAAACCCAAATTAGCCTTTCCAAACCCATATCCCCGTGGCACAATGAAAAATCCCACACGTACGTATAAGCCCACACATTCACAAATACAAACACACACATACATACACACTCAAAAAAAACAACCACCAATGACCTCACTCTTCCAAACTGTGGTGAACTGCCAGGCCAGAAATCCCTCTAAGGCCTCCCTTTCAGACTGTAAGCACTGTACTGCTGAGTAGCCATATCAAGGGTCATTAAAGGGTCAGAATGGGCTGATATTAGACTCAAGCAATCCCTGTGGTTCAAGCATATAAAATGTGCATCGCATTGGTGGTAATGGCATTACATCAAACTAGTTTTGACTTGTTCACTGTAGTGTGGAAAGCATAAAAATAGCTTCCCCTAAACTTTACCATTCATGCTTTTTTGTATTTTTGCCTAAGCAAATTACTTTTTGTGCTGTCTCCATTTCAACAAAATACACGGTGTGTGTGTGTGTGTGTGTGTGCGTGTGTGTGTGTGTGTGTGTGTGTATATGTGTGTGTGTGTGTGTGTGTGTGTGTGTGTGTGTGTGTGTGTGTGTGTGTTTGAAACTAGAGTTTAAAGGGTGTTGAAAACTATTAGCCTGCTGCGGAGAGGCGCTGTGCAGAGAATGAGTGATGAATTATTGAAGTGGCTCTTTGGTGTGAATGAAGTGTTGAAAATGTCTATAGTCACGGAGCACTCTGACGTTCCTGCACAAGGCTTTCAATAGCATGTGTTAAAATGCATGTGTTGGTTCAGACAACTACCATTGCACGCCTATTTCTTCGGAAACCATTAACAAAATGCAGAAAAATGGGTGCCTACTGTTCCCCTCTTTTATTAATCTGCATTTCATTCTCTTCCTGTCAAAACATTTCACTTCTTTCTGTGACGGTTTCTTCTTCTCTTTTACTTTTCTCACTGTCTCTTTTCTACCTTTTTCTCTCTTCTCCTGTTCTCATCCAACAGGGGCCTCAGAATTTCCTCTTGTTACAGCACATCCAGTGATCAGTCACTGTGATTCCACTCTTTCAAGTCTTCCCTGTTTCAAAGAGCCATTGCCGTTGGGGGGAGAGTGAACAGGAATCTGAACCAATGCTTTTCGACAGCAGGGCCGCTCCTGCACGTTACACCCCAACAGCACCAGCGGAGAGGGGCGGGAGGGGGTGAGCGAAAGAGAAAGAGAAAGAGATAGAGGAGGAGGAGGACTCTCAAATACACATCACACATGAAAGTCCCCTCACTCCAACTGGGAGAAATCACGGGGCCCTGACGGAAAGGTAACAGCCGGCCGCAGGCACCAGGCAAGTTGCTAGGAGACAGGGAAGCACTGTATGGTCGACGGGATGAGCGCATGGCTGGTTGTATTCGCTCAAACGGAGCTCAGTGACACGTACAGACACACTGACAACATACAGCTAAACATAAACACACTGAGACATGAAGGGAAGAGACATATAACAGAAATAAATAATAGGACATGACTGCATGAAAAAAGGTCTTTTTAAGTCAGAGTTGAAAACTGCCTGAAAAAAAAAAAAAACTGTTCCTGAATTTACACAATATACTTTTTTTTGCATGATATCATATGCCACAATACCAATCAATTTATCCTGCTAACATGCATAGGAAATAATCGCAGATATATTAAAGGTGGACACAAAGTGTCGGTCCCCAGAGCTGCAGGGATGTCAGTCCTCTTTCCAGTAGGAAGGTGCTTTATGGTAGTGGTAGTAATAAGATGGCTGCTTGCCTCTCCCCTTGACCCGCTGCTGAACCTGCCATAGTTGACACGACTACACAAGAGGGATGGGAAATGGCAAGAGCCAAGCAACTATACCTGACTGTGTTCAGTCAACAAGAGAGCTACAGCTCCTGACTCATTCAACCTCTTAATTTCAATCTCTCCTCCTGACCCAGAATTCCTTCCCCTCAATCTGACACGTTAGTTCCTGTGAGGAGAGCATCCTGGGGATTAGGCATGACGTGATGTGTTTCCAATGATTTAGCTCCCTCACTATGTGGTGAGAGATGCTCTGTGGAATGAGCCAGCATGCCCACAGATAGAGGTTTTGGATGAGAGCAGGGGGGAGGCTAACTCGCCTTATCTTAAGTATTTGGAGGGGAGGACATGGACGCCTTCTCTTCCATTATATCATTATGTAAACACAGGGCTGTGCCACAGGTTGACAGGCTGTATTTCATAAACCGGTATAGAACAAGCCTGTCTTGATTAAGGCATGCTTACATCATAGTGAGAAATCAATCTGTTTAATTGGTCTGCTTTTGTCAAATATATTAGCTTAAGACCTGTATGAGACCATTATATTGAAGAGTGTAAATGAATATGCTTTCAGCCGTTAAGATTCTCTGAGCTTGTTGTTGTGATTTATTGTGCTTACTAAACATGTTTTCCCTCACTTGACCATGTCTAGGCTGACGGAGGGGAGAAAATATGACGAAAGAAAAAGGTGTAACGACCGGCACAACTCATCTTCAAAGTGGTTAATTTCATGATTGCAGTCATAATGATGCAAGATTGACTGAGTGTGGCAACATTGGATGAACTGCATATAAAGGCAAGTTCAATGAGTCTATTGTATAATGCTGCAAGGGACCATCACCTGTGTTTGAAGCATATATCTACTTGACCTGTTTTGCATATGATGTTTTTTTTCTTTAACAAAGCGCTGGCTGAGTTTATCTTCCCTTACACTGTTTTTAACTCACGTCAACCATTTTAGCATTCATGGCGAGCCACAGCAAGGCACAATAACAAGTGGTCTATTCAAATTAAATCAGTAATGGCATTGTCCATATTTCAGGCAGGTCATGCGTTTTTATTTATTCAAAGAATGAAGACAGGTCGGTTCCTCTCACAATTATCTCTTTTCATTTAAAGAATGAATGTGCATGTCAGGGCTTCTTTTACTCTCTTTCTTTCTATTCTAAGTTCCCCCCATCCTCTCTGCCCCCGCCATCACTGGGCGACAGTAGAGGTCGTTAGTGGAAGAGGGATGATGCCAAACTTGACTGGAGTCGAGCCTTATCTCTATTCTTTACACTCTCGCTTTTGTTTCAAGGGCTTTGTTTACACACGCCCCATTAATCACCTTCTGCCTTCCCACAATCCCACAGCATTTAAAGTGGGTGCTCGTCCGGGGGACACTGTGCGGCACAGGTGCAAGTGTAAATCTCTCTTTCTTCTCCTCTTCAGAAGGAAACGAAGATTCCCAGACCTCTGGTCACCTTCTCCTCTCAGGTTCCCCTATTATCTCTTCTTTACTCTGCCCTTGGCCTTGATCACTATCTCGACTATCACTCCAGCTCGGGCCCCAGAGCGGTGTGATTACCAAACATTCACACGCCGCCTCACCTGAGCACGAGTCTGCCTCGCCCACCAACACCACACTATGCCGTTTAATCCAGACAGCTGACTGACACTGCCCTCATGTCTTGACAGCCAAGTGTGAGGGTATGCAGACAGGATGTTGTTGAGCAAACATTAATCACACCACAGGAACCCACAAGCAGAGAGAAAGATGGAGGACAAAGGAGAAACCGCCCGCCAATGGCTCCAAGGACTGCAGGGTCACCTCTAGCAGGACACCTCTCCGTAAAGTGCCGTAAACCCCAAATGGTATGCAGACAGTCCTCCATCTGCCTCACTGTAGGATGGAAGCCACAACATTGTCATCCATGTTCCAAAGTGTCCACATGTATTCCTTGTTTTTTCAGGTATGGGAATAAGAAATACTCAGCCCCCTGCATTCATTCCTGCAATGACTTTGACTCTTAGAATATCAATTAATGCGTGAAAATAGGTGAAAACAGGTGGCTATGTTATTCCATGATTACAGAACATGTGAAAATGTGTGAAGTAATTGTCTGTGCTTCTCTGCAGATACATAGCTATAGAGAATATGTGCAGTCCATGGGAGCTCACTGGGAGCGCTTTAATGCATAGCCCTGCTTAATTGCATAGTCAATGCATTCATCATTCAGAATGCAGAGCCTGGCTAAAATGAATTGAATTATCTGGCGGGGAGAACAAAGAGATGTACATTGAGTTTGTGTGTAATTTATTGTTGCAGAGTGAAGCAAGCGGGGAGCAAGAGAGGCTGGGAGAATAAGAAGCAGCGAGGGAAGATAGAGAGACCTGGAGGACAGGAGAGGGGAAAAAAGAGAGAGGGGGGGAGTGAGTGAGGCAGACACAAAAAGATGAGGGAGGAGAGGGAAGATAGAGAGGTCTGGGGGAGGAGAGAAGAGAGGCAGGGAATGAGAGAGAGTGAGAGAAATGAGTAGGAGATAGGGAGGCCAACAGAAGTGGAGGGGGAGAGAGAGAGGAAGACAGGCAGGATGTGAAAGGAGAGAGATAATAGTGAAGCCTGGAGGAGGAAGAAGAGGAGAGATGGAGGGAAAGAGAGAAACACAGAGGGAGGAGAGGGCAGCTTGTGCGCAGAGCCAGAGATAGACCAGAGACAGACCTGACACCTTCCTCCAGATTCCTAAGGGGATAAAACACAAGCCGTGTGTGTGTTGTGTGTGTGTGTGTCTGTGTGTGTGTGTGTGTGTGTGTGTGTGTGTGTGTGTGTGTGTGTGTGTGTGTGTGTGTGTGTGTGCGTGTGTGTGTGTGCGTGTGTGTGTGTGTCCACATGCCTGCACAAGTATGGAATTTGACAAGAGGGATTTCTGGGAGATTTCTTGCATTGTTATACATGTAAATGTTGAATGAGCGGTCCACACCTTTCCCAGGGTGAACACCTGGATGTATACACCTTCACAACTTCCTACATTAAAACACCCCTCGTCCACGGTCCCTCTCACTCACAGACACAGACACACAGACATAGACACACATTTACTCTGCCAAGTCTCCATCTCTCTCCGTTGACTGTGAAGTAATTGCAGTGAGTATTGAAGAGAAAGCTTGTGGAGCCCGTGGTGGTGGAGAGAGGGAGGAGGGAGCGGACTGAGGAAAATCTATTTCCCAATACTATCTAACTGCAGCTTTCCTCCAATGGACTTGCATTCCTGGTACTGGCTGTGTCCCATTGATTCCTTCCCAACATCATCTGAAAATCTATGAGCATAAAGGGCAGCTCTGCGAAGTACAAAGCACATAAGTGCACATCATGTTCTATACGTTCACTGTAAGAGGAAACTCTCGATCTCACCTTCTCTCATTCTCTTGCTCTGTGTTCTTCTTGCTACTTCTTCCCACTATTATCACCCCCATCCTCAAAGTGGGGGGTGGGAAGGATAGATCCAGACAGAAGAGGGGAAGAGAGGTGGAGGTGAATAAGAGGGAGAGGAGCAGAGGAGAGGCATCGGGGAAAGGCCGTATGGATTATTCTGAGCAGGTTGTGACAGCTCCTGATAGTGCATTATACAGAAGGGAGCTAAGCAATGCATGTCCACATGCTGTTTCTGTAGAATAACTCAAACCTGGCGACCCAGTGCGGCCTTTAAATCAGATTTGTGGCTTCAAGAGGCTTGTTATTCTGTATTTTACTTAAAGAATATTTTTTTTGTATTTCATTGTCGTCTTTTCTGTCTACACTTCCTATCAAATGACACCAAATACAACTGGTGTCTCTTAAAGCAGATATGTGTGTGCTTCTTTTCTGTGAAGATACAATGTCTAGACCTAAGCCTTTAGAATATAATAATGGCATCGGTACAACATTCCTTGGACGGATCTATACTGTCCTACACACATTCAAGCAGATGGAGTCTGTGCCAAACAGCTCAGTGCTAAGACTGGGAGTAGGCTACCCAGTTCCTCCTACTCCAAGCGCTTGCCAAGGATTTAAAATTAGACTGTGAAGAGATACATATTGTACTGTATGGTTTAGAGCTACAGCTGAGCATAACACCACCTTTCGATAAAACGGTCTTGAGGCAAATATTCAATACGAAGATAGGGAGAGAGGGGGCGAGAGTGAGGGGGTGCATTCAAAATGTCTGGAAAATTGTCAAAGCTGAAAAAGTGTTTCAAGGGACTTCAAAAACACGTGTCAATAAGAGGCACAGATATTGATTGCCTTTACCATGTACCATCTAATGATGATTATTTCCTGACTGCAGGCTCTCTCGAAGGCGAGAAACTAAATATGTATGAGTTAACCTGTAAGAGATGGAATATCTCGGCTATAGTCAGCTGGTCAGCACACTATGTACAACAAGGGTCACCAACCTTTTTGAGACTGACAACTACCTGAAAGGTAGCGAGTAATATGGAGACCTGTCTTTTTATATAATCTTTCCAAAAAATGTATTTGCTCGGTTTACCTTTAAATAAGGAATATGATGCTTTTAATAGGCTACATATATTTGTAGACTGTCTGTCTATGTTTACTGATTACTGTTAACAATTCCTTACAATCATTATTTATATTTTACCAAGTGATCAAAGGAAACCAGAGAAATAATTCAATCATTAACTTCTCAATATTTAAACATGAAAGTTGAATGGTTTCTCTGTTAATCTAAAAAATGTATCCGTTCAACATTTGAAAGTCAGTATCATACTTCTCACATTTTGCACAAAGTTTTTTAAAGACAACAACATGCGCTCTTCTGAAAATGCGCAGCTGGGAGTGCTTGAGTGGCGCAGGGTGTTTTCCGCTGAAAGAGTTGCTATGATACGAAATATCCACGGATGTAAAAATGTCAAGCACAAGCTCAAGGTAGATTACTTGCTCATGACGTGAAGGCTGAAGCACGTATGGGAGAGGGGACGGGCCCTCGGGTCTCTGTGTGTTCATGACATTTTGAGGGCGAAGAAATATCTCGGCGAGTACCATCGTTTGGTTCAAGAGCTGAAGTTGGAGGAAGCCTGGTTCACGGAGTAGGGTACTTTTGTGGTATTTCCCCAGCCCCTCCTTCACTGTGGCTGGATGGCTGGGTCAAAAGTGGCAGTGACAAGCACAGCGTTTTACTAAAGGTTGAAACATTTTCAGATCTCAGTGGCCAGAAAAAAAATATGCGCAGTGCACAGCGCTGAATAGATGCTCAGCACATCAGCACATGTTTAGAACCAAATTGGCAACCCCTGGTGTACACCATGCATTTCTTTCTACAGGAAGTGTCATCTACACATGCTCTTTCTGTATTAAAAGGTCATAGCATTCCTTGTGTAACCCACTTTTGGTAAATTCACCTCTTCTCTTGGTTCATGAAAAGCTAAGGGACAAAGACATTAATAAAACTATACAGACAATAAGGTAAGTTGTGAAATGTAACATTTAAATGTAACTTAAATTGGCAGGTAACAACTCACAAGCATTGGAATAAATGCTGAATGAAAAAGGCCCATTAACATTAATGAGGAGTACTGTAAAGTCTGTGTTTTTTGTGATTACTTTCAAAATCTGCTTTGTCAATCCACTGTCTGTAGTTCTTCAATGTCTTTAACTGTTCCTGTGACAGTATCTTGTGATAACGTACGCTCTTTGAGTGGATGTGTGCAGCAGTCCCGGTGATTGACAGCACCGTAGCATCAGGTGGAATATTCAACGAGTTACTTCTCCGTTCCAGGTATGATTACTGCTGGGAGACTCGCCACCAATAGGAATGGATCTCCAAAAGTGGTCCTCAGTCTGTTCATAAGACCTGACCAGGTTTTTTGCAAACAGTCCCTTTAAGATTTTGGTTTGTCTATTTGTTGCACAACAATTATACTAAAGCATAACAACAACGTAACACATGGAATCACATTAATAACATTCAATAATTACATATTCAAGCCTTGCGTTTCACTCGAGTTCAATAACTTTAAGTCTCAATATCCATATCTGAATCATTGCCAACATACTGATAACAATATGATATTAGCATTAAACTTTACCTCAATCCAACAATAGGAAAGATCGTAGACAGTATTCATGAACATATGGCCCCGCTGATATTTGCTATGCCTACTCTCTAATGAAAATACAAACATTACATTAACATTACAAAAACTATTGCATTGTCTGTAATTAACAACTGTGGCATTATGCGACAGCATTTCCACAAAACTCAATAATTATGCAGACAAGGTAACTGCGCTGACACAACTAGCAACATTAGCATCATACTGATGGCTTATGATAGATGGAAGAAGAAAACTGAACTTTCCAAGTTCCTATTGCTTCTTCTTCGGTTTCCTTGTGTGTTGACTTGATTTACTTACGACTCACATCACTACCGAATGGTTTACGGGACTCGAATGACTGAGGACACTAACATGACTACACTCAGGTGAAAAAATGTCAAAGTTTACTAATGGGACACAGGTCAGAGTTAGTCAGCAACGCAGGTGTCCATGAGTCAATAGGAGCAGCAGTACAGGGGAGGTTACATTTCCTTCCAACACATGGGTAAATGAATGGGTTACAGTTTAACAAAACTGTGTGTCTTAATACCATGTAGTATTTCTGTTCTGTTCTTTAAACAGCAGGGCATTAAATACTTAATGTTACCACCTCAAAAGTGAGAGAGTGATCCATCAAAAATGTCTGACTTAAAGAGTTTTGACACAACCAACATGCCTACAAAATAACTATCATGCCCGATAGAATAGCTACGTTGTGCTTAGCCTCACACATAGGCACAACGTGTGACACGACCAAACTGCCCTGTGGGGAACGAGCAGGCACAGAGACACAGCTGTGTCCCACACAATCATGTTGACTAGTGGCCTCAGAGACAACATGTCTACGTCAAAAAAAATGACAAAGCAGTGTCATATATGGCTACAAGCTGGAGTGAGGAGATAGGAGAATCATGAGTGATGTTAAAGTGACTTAAAGATGGAAGGAAGAGAGAGGAAAAGAGGGATCAAAATGGAGAGAAGAGGTCAGTGGAAGACACAACAACCACTGGCCCTGTCCTAAGAGTTTAGTCAGACGATGGAAATCACAGTACGTTCAGGTTAGCTGGATTTGGCTCTCTGCTTGTGCCACTTACAGATACAACTATTCTGCAGGTTTTGCTCATGGAAAGCCGGTGTTTTCAGAGAGGCTTAGATGAGAAGATGAATGGAGAGACAAAGGGGCCAGAGAGGATCTCGGGCCCAGAGGAGGAATGCAGAGAAAGGATGAGTCCTTTCTAAGAAGATGGGGGACAGCCAGAGCCGGGGCAAAAAAGAAGATCCTGTTTGCTGTCCCTTGATACAGTATACACACTAAATAGTCTTTGCAGCAGATTTCAGAGACAGACCCTTGTCTTTGTTCAGCTAATAGGCAGACCACTCTAAATGGGCTGTTTTTCAACCCTCTGACACAAAGACACTTTTTCATGACTCCTCAGTGCCATCGTTTTCCTGCTCCTCTTCTTCAGATATCTGGAACAGAGCGCTCTCTGTGTCTTGATGTGTCGCTCCCACAGCACAGGAGCTCTGAGCAAACTCTCTCACACTGCTCCCCATTGCCAGGCTCAAAATCCTAGTAAAACTACACTGCACAGCAGACAAAAGCCAGGAGTAAGTAACTACAGGGTCCCATAGAGTAAATATGTGAGCCATTAAATGACCAAAATGGTCAGTCATAATACCCAATGGCTGAAATAAACATTTTACTGCTGCCCATTAAGTTTCTGCTCATAAAGACAGAATCAATAGTTGAAGATGATATTCCTGACAGCTTTATACAGATTTGTACTATTTACAGAACAGTTCCACGACTAAGTCAGTACAAACATGATATACATTTTAATGAGGTATGTTGCCCTTTTCTAAGATGGTCTGTACTTGTTGTCAGCTGCACTGTATACCCAGGAGTTGTTGTTACTTGACTGCTCTGAACCCTCAGGCTGTTTGGCACCTACTGGAGGTGAACGGAGTTCATTATCTAATAGCAATTTCCACCGGTGGTTCTCAGCCTGTACTCCTACATGCAAACAGTAAGCAGACAAGCTCCCAATAAAGACGGACCCAGAAAAAAACACAAATTACCTACATCTATATATTTTTTTATTTCCACTCAAACTAGTGATAGATCACTGCTGTCAGGTATAAGAATTGCCAATCCGTGTGTTTTTTTTTTTTTTCAATTCCAACTTTGGATTTGAGTGGATTTCATGTTCCCCAGAGTCATGAAACATGTTGCATGTATAATGAACCGTGTAAATATTCAGCACAGGTAAAATACATAAAACTCACCAAAAGTTAAGTTACAAGGGACTTCCTTGACAGCAGCTTTTTCCTCAAAACTTTCAATTAAGTTGACTAAAATTGCTTGATTAACAAATCGTTTCATCCATAATTAAGTCTTAATCTTTTTGCCCTTAAAAGATTCTTATTTCTGATATTATCAAAACTGGGTTTATCCAGTTTATTTGAAATTAATTAAAATTGGTTTGGAAAGTAAAGTTTGTATCTCTCACTATGGCAAGAAAATTTCTGTCTAAACAGCTGCAAAGATTTATTTTCAGTGCTGCTTTTAACACTTTGCTTTATAAATTATTTTAAAAAAATGCTGTTTTCATGAGAGTGCCATCAAATGTCACAACAGCTGTCTGTAGACTTTGATGGATCAATCTCTCTCCCACCAGCCATCCCCAGGGCTTTCATCTGCTTATCTCTGACCACTGTCTGTCTGACTGACCGCCTCACTGCTCATTCACACTCTGAGGCTTCCACACAATCCTGCAGCTCTCAAAAAAAAAAACTCCACACATACCATACTCAATGACCACAACCATTAGTTGAGGCAGGTTTGCAAGGGAAGAATGTCCCTCATTTTCACACTCTTTTTGCATGCAACCTATGTGGTATGCAGACGTATACGTAGGCATTCCCTGCTTACTGACTACTCACTGCGTTGGGCCTCCCTCAAGCCCATTCATGTTATGAACTAGAGTTATACATGTATAAGCAATTTGTCATCCTCCTGTGGAAATTGGGCAGATTCCATGCTCCCAGAGGACTTCAGGGCACATGGGCACACATCCATTATTTATGGCATCTTTATGACTTTAATCTGTACTTATAAGTTGTAAGCATGGTTGTTTTTATCTCTAATTTGTTTCTCTAAGTTTGTTCATGACTTCATCTTGTTCCTGCTCCTTCCATGATTCACTTGCAGACACACTGTCTCTGTATCCGTCTCTCTCACACACACACACTCAATCTTCCCTGTTTTTTATTAGAAGTATACAGACATATTTACATATTCTACAGAGGCATATTCTCAATGTGACTGCTGCTGGAGGCTTTCCCGCCCTCTCCAGAGGGTCTTTTCAGCCCCGGGGCTGCTGTAGTGATGGGATTAGGGGAGGCCTGGAGCGTGTCCAAGTCTGGAGCCGAGCAGGACCGTGCTCCGACGACCCACCAACCTCAATGCTATTGTCCTGCTTCCCAGCGACTCACTCCAGGTGCCAGGCAATAGAGAAGATGCTCCAAACTTTCCCAGGAATGAGGCGGATGAACTAAAATAATTCATTTAGCGGCACAACCTTCGTTGCTCCCCCACCTCCTTCGCTGCTACCACCACCACCAACTCAGAGAACCTGAAAAGGAGACTATCATCAAAATAAAGGCAGAGGGGATGTCTTTCTTGCTCTTTCTCTCTCTTCTCTTGCTCTCTCACTCACTCTTTTAAACCTAAATTCCCCTTTTTGGGGGAGGGTGTGGGGGGCAGTGGGAGGACAGTTGTTTTGTCTCCCTCCATTGGCTGATTTACATCTCCACAGCTTCTCTATCAAAGTGCCCATTGTCAGTTCTGACCTATGAAAATTACAGAGGACATTGGGGCCTTTCTCCTTTGACAGGTTTGCTAGCACACAGACAAGAGAGCGCACGCACACACACACACACACACACACACACACACACACACACACACACACATGCGTGAACACGCATTTCACATTTAAGAAAACACAAACAGTATAAACATACAACCACAAGATACACTCTACGCTATTTTATTTATTCAGATTTTACACAGATGCTCATAGCGTAGCCCACTGTGCCCCTCTTTCTAAACATCCAAAGACGACAGAAAGGATGGATGGAAGGAAGGGATGGAGGGAGGGGACGGAGAGAGGGAGGGAGGGGCGGGTCATCTAGGAATAAGGGAGAGGCAACCATTTGCACACCAATTGTTTTTCCTTCTCTCTGAGCCAGGAGAAGAGAAAGACCACGTTTCTCCCTCTGAGACCACCGTCCCCCCCTGCACCCCCCCTTCCTCCTCCTCCTCCTCCTCCTCCTCCTCATCCTCCTCCTCCTCCTCCTCCTCCTCCTCCTCCTCCCTCCCTCCTCTGTGAAAACAGCGTGAATGGAGAGTCACATTCAGTGGGGATGAATGGGATGGAGTGGAAATGGGTAGGGGGTCATTCTGACCACCACAGCCCTCCAATGCCAGAGCCACATGTGCAGCATATTAACATATGAAGCCTTGTCACTGCTGTGTCCACCCTTCCAACTGACCTCATTCATATTCAATCTCACAGAAACACACACACACACACACACACACACACACACACAGACACACACACACACACAGACACACACACACACACACACACATACATACATACATACAAACACACACAAACACATGGAGCCTTTGGGTCAGGTGTGATGCCGTTGTATCACTAGAAATCTCTGAGCAGCTTATAGGGATTGTGCAGCAGGGTGAATTTATGGGCAACAAGAAGACAAGCATTGCAGAGGGTGAGTGGGGCCAGTAGCAGGCAAGTGGGACTGATGCCAAAAATGTAGATTTAAAAAAAAAAGAAGAAGAGAAAAACAGAATGAGCCCCACAATAGCAATAAAAGGCAAAGCTCCCACCACCGGAATTAAAAGAGGAACTGTGCAGCAATCTGCAAATCCGAAAACCATTGAACTGTAGTTAAGCAAATTGGAAAAACAAGTGCAAAAAATGTGAGGAGAGGGCCAAGGAAAACGTACCTTGGGCCCTCGCTGCACAGGGACCTTTTTTAGACTGCCTTTCCTGTTAGACTTTCCGTCATCGAGACAGTGCGTCACACGCAGGGAGTCTGCAAGCCCAAAAGATGTTAACCCTTTGCAAGCTAAACAGCAGCTTTCCTGAGGAGTGCTCCACAGGGCCTGTTCGCACACTGTCTGCTGGGTCTGGTATGTTTGGACTGAGCCTCTTACTACTCCACCATACTCCACTCAGGCTCTAATCTGTTTTACAGCACAGAGGATTAATGATCATGTTACAGCTTCTACCTCTCTAGAGGGCTTGTCTACTGTTTTTGAAAAAAGTTTGGTTTGTAGCCAACTGGCACATGTTAAGTTGTGGCAGCCTTAAACAATTGCATGGTAATATCATAATATGAAAAAAGCAGCACCTCTCACCTCAGTGCTTACTGCCTGCATGTTGTGTGAGTGTGTGAGTCTGTGTGTGTGTTCTGGTAGGGGGCTAGTTATTAATCACTGCCTGAGAGCTGACATCAGGCAGCCAGTAAACGTTAATTAGGACCACCCAATGGCGAGGCCAGTGTCATTAGCTAATTGAGTTTGTTTATGTGTTTGTGTTTGTGGGGACCGAATGAAAAAGAAAAAAAGAAGAGAGAGAGTGTGTAGAGAGAGGAAGTTGGGAGGTAGGGGGGGCGGGAGGAGGGAGGAGGGAGGGAGAGGTGTGGGCTTGTCTTATCCAGTGCCCTGTTGTGGTGACATGTCCTTCAGCTCAATCCATAGGGAGAAAGAGAGAGGGATGGAGCAATGGAGCAATGGAGAAGGAGCAAGGATAGAAATACAGACCCCCACCACTGTGTCTCAGGAACCTGAGGCTTCAGCCACAGCCGGAAACTTTCTCCACAGGCAAGCCATGGAAAGAAAGACAAGCTTTCCCCCCACTTTTCAAAAAAAGAAATTCAGATACATTATGTTCTATCCCTCCACAAGCATGCGTCTTTTGGGAAATACATTCACACACGCGCACATGCATACAGTTAAAGCACGCAAACATACACACATTAACACGCACACATGTGAGCTCATGCTCCCTCCAGTCTCTCCCTGGTGTGTGTTTCACACGCCACCTCTGCTGCCTCCCTGGGGTGTTTCGAGTGATGCTGTGTGTCGAGAGCAACCATGCCTCAGCGCTGCATGGTCTCAGATGGCCTGGTGTGGCTGGCTGTGGTTATGCCTGTTGAGTCCGCCTGACCACCACATGATGAATCACATCCCCGCTACGTCAAAAAATGACAAACACGCACACGCGCACACACACACACACACACACACACACACACAGGCTAAGGATAACCCACCAGTTCTCAGCACAGCTCAGAGAGGTCCAGGGAGGAGAAACAACTGTCCTCTTCCCTCGTCGTGCATGGAGATTATTTTTAACAAGCCAACAGAGCTCTGAACACCAGTACAGAGAGCAGGAAAAGCAGAAAATCCACCAAAGAGCAAAGGGGAGGAGGGAGTAAGCTGAGCCGCAGCCCTCCGCTGTCAGGGTCTCTCTTCTTCTCTCTCTGTGATTTGTGCCCTTGGCCAGGTCCGATTCATGTCCCACAGATAGCTCAGCTCATGCCCCAGTAGGCTTGTTAGAGCAGTTGAATGAACGCCTACATGTAAGGATTTCGCCCAAAAGCTAGGACAAAAACAACAACAAGAAAGCAAATCCAGGCGGACAGACGACAAAGTGAGACATTGCCCAGTTTGTTTTGCAACTTTCTGCTGCTGCTTTTTATAGGCAGCACAGCGGTCATTGAGATCATTGCTGTCTGCTGGTGAAACACTTCCCATTTCAATTACAGTTTGTGATACAAAAGAGGAAGAAACTCAATTCGAGTAAAGCATCAAATGTACTCGTCCCATTTTTCCTCTCTGCTTTGAGGGGCACAGCCTTTTTGTGTTACATCAAACAGAAAGCAACAGACTCACAATGAAACTGCAAAATGCCTTTGTTTATCACCCATTTGTACTAGAAATGTGTTTGCCTATGTCCATGTGTTTTACAGCAAATATAAAGTGAAAAATCTGGGCCAAGTATTGTTTTTCATCAAACTAAATCTTGAAAAAGTTAAATTAGGCACCCCAGTCCAAATTCATATCTCTGTAATGTAACTCCTTAAGCACAAGCTGCTTTTGTAAATCAATCTCACCCAATGCAGCAATTAGGTGCATTGACTCATCTCTTGTTCAGTCCAAATTAATCAGAGATTTTGTTCAGCAAAGTCTATTCTATTCATTGACAACTGATGGTTCACAATCAGGCTAGAAACTGTAATGTCAAGAAGACCCCTGAGCTCCTTTTTCCCAGATTATTCATTCCCCAGAAATAGTGGGTAAAACAAATTACAGCACAGTAAAACTACCCCAGTTAGGACAGGTTTAATGCTGACACCAATTCATGAGTGTAAATTGTGTTCTGAGTGTGTGCTTGTGCAGCTGTGTGTGTCCCATTTCAGTTTGTCTGACATGAAGCTGCCTCTAACTGTGTTCACCACACTATTCGGTGTACTCTCTAACTGCTAATAGACCACCAGGGACTCTGCTTAGCCAATCACCTGCAAGCTTACACTCCTGAGTGGAGAACAGCACTCTTCCAGTGAATAGGGTGAATCGAAAAAAAAAACGAAAAACAATAGAAAAAGAATGAGAAAATCACCCATCAGAGAGGTAGATTCCTGTTACCATGGCACCTTGGTATGGTTAAAGAGCAGAGAGCTCAAAGCTAACCTTCCTCCACCCCCACCTGCCCCAATGCTCCACCTTCCCTCTCCTCCAGCGCACCTTTTACATGCCCTGGAGGAGCATTGGAGCGCTTGGTGGAGCACATCCATGAGAGATCAGCTAAGCAGGGGTGGAGAGTCACTTTCAGCTGGATGCTGGGATCCAGGGAAGAAGCTCTAAAATTAGCCCCAGCATGGGGTGCAGAAACAGGGGAGCGGGGGTAGGATTGAGGGAGGGAGGGTGGAAGACGAGTAAAGAAAATGAGGGTGAGAGACTTGTGGGGGAGAAGGAATGCAGGGAGGCAGAGGGGAGCGGAGAGGGTGGTGACAGCACACATCTACTGAGACGCCTCTCTGCACATTCACTAGGCTGTGGCAAATTAAATGTCTGAACTAGCACTTCATAAATATACAGGCATACACACACCTCTCCGCACACAATTATGCATGTTCATAACACCGGCTCTCACACATCCTAACATTCACTCCCACTCACAAGTGCAAAATACATACAGTACGCACACACACATGAGCAAAGCACACAAATACCACATCATTAAATGATTTGCTCATTGTGAGATCACTGGGTGGCTATGCTGGGGCTTAAACTCCATGAATGGTGCAGTGTCAATGGGCATCTGTGTCCCCGTGTCCCACTTAGTCCCCTGCCGAGGAGCCCAACCTGCTGCTCAGTGTGGGAGAGCAGAGGGCAGATGGGTAGAGTCCGATTATAGAGTTGTCTGACCTCTCTCACAGGCAGCTCACTGTGCTCTGTGCCCAGGGCCAGCACAGAAAGAGTGTTTGTTGTTGGTATTAGGAGCTAAACGGCTTACCGGTTAGCAGACGTGCTCCTAGAGGGTCGAGCACATAGTTTTGACTTGCTGCCAGGCTCTGAGAACCAAGGCCATTCAGGGGCGCTTCACCGGGCTAAAAGGGGAAAAGGAAAAAGAGAGGTGGGTGGAAGAAGGACTTAACTATAATTAAGCATCACAGGTTTGCATCAATTGGATGCTGTGCTTCAGCAGGGGAGGAGATATACTTTTACAACTATAATCATTCAACTTACTTACCTACACATTACAGTATCTTGCTTCCAATTTTGTTGTGACTAAGTGTGCGGAAACACAACCTTTTATCACTTGTAAAAGGTTCTATAAACATAGAGGTGAAATTGAACACTCAGTGAAAACCTTTTTACTGGGCTGAGGCACATCTCTAGTCCTATGTCACTCAATTGACTGACTTCCTGTTGGGGCTCTCCACTTCCTGTCTGGGTTTGATGTCTCTACAGAGACAGCCCACTGCACATCAGAGACTGCCTCTGACGTTGACAGAAGGTAGCAAATACATGTCAACATGTCTGTCAGCTAAACTATTCAATGTGTGCTGCATGTGGCTGTGCATGTTTATTAATGTAAGTGGTGTATATGGATAGTACATGCCCGAAGAACACGAAACTGACAGCTTCTGTTATTTCTGTGGATTTTGCTACAATTAAATCTATGTACAAACCACGGCGAACATAAGTACACAAACTAAAAAGCAAACTGCACACAGATTAAGTTGAAGTACTGCTAACAGACTGTGTCAACTGTGAGCGCAGGCCGAGATGAAAAGGGCTACAGTAATCCCCTCTAGCCTGTCGATTTCCCTAATCTTCTCCTTTTGTTGTTGCTGGAACCCAGAGGAGGGTGTGACAGGGTCAGGGGTGAAAGCTAAGAGCCTAGATGGATGGAGGAGGAGCAGACAGATGAGGTTTCATGCCCTGAGAAGACTCCGTGCCTTTGGCTGAAACCACTATTCCACTGCAGCCCTCCTTCCCCCCGCCATGCAAGAGATAAGAGTAAAAGAGGAGGGACCTTTTGGAAACACAAACAGGTTTTGGACTCACAGGGGTCAAGGGTCAATGGGAGAACCTCCAGCGGTGATCCACCTATCCCTATTGTACATCTCATCACACATTATCTCATACACATACACATACAAGTCCTCTGACTAAAGTGGGCTTTTGTCATTTCTTGCCTTTTCTCAAAGTGTTGGTCAGCAGAACATCTATGAATTCCTTAACAGAGGAATTCCTTGTATTCGATGTTTTGCTCTTATATTTATTTTGTCAAACTAGTTTCAAACTTGTTTTGACAACTTCAAAGACAGCATAGTCGCAAGGCAAAGTCTTAGAATGACTGTTAATACTTGACAGAAATATCTCCTGAATGCAGACTGACAGGAAAGGTTCAGACAAAAGACAACTCAAGGTAAAGGACAGAGAGTGTTACGTCTTGGCTTATACACCCAGAAGAATGCCCACACTTTTCTTGCCCTCCTCCATTTTTGAGGCGTGAAGGTCCCTCCCTCCAGCCAAATACCTTTGGGATTATTACCGCGCAGTCTGAAACACGCCTGGCCAAAAGACCTACCCGTAAACTGGGTAAAAACAACATCCGAGCCGGGGCGCTGGAGAAATCCCCAGCCTTTATGTGAGAGGTGACTGGAGGAGATGAGGTTGCACTAGCATGTCTTCTCCTCTGTGACCCTGGGGGTTGATGGGTTGAGAACAGTGGCTGGCATTGTTTGCCTGTAAACCCCCCCCTCCACCCTGCCTTCTCTTTACCCTGTACCCCACCCAGCTGAAGATCGAGTTAACTCTTGCCTGCGGTCACTCCACCTCGCAGGAACTCTATCCTGCACCGCTCTGTATTTCTCTCCTGGGCCGGCCGGCCGGCCGGCAAGAAGTTAAAACTTCAGCCCCTTTTCTCATATGATTCATTACCACTAGAGTCTGGCTGAGGATGAATAAAGGCCATAAGAGAGAGCTGCTGCACCATTGCAGGCAGATATCAATCAGCCAGTGTGCTGATATTGTGCGCTTTGAGCTTTCATACTCCTTTGAGAATTAATGTGCAAATGTATTCCTTTGGCCTTTTATAATTATCAGTTTGTGTGTCAATGCTTCAGAGTTTGTGATAATGTGCACGTAATTGTAAGTGTGTAATGCACAAGCGTGTGTTACAGTATACGTGTACAGAGGGGAGAGGTTCCTTTGTCTTGTTCCCAATGCTAAGGGGCAGAGCAGGAGAGCAGGGCTGGGCCAGCAACTCATAAATCACAGGAGAGGATGGAGAGTAACAGCTCAAATTAAGATAAAACCCCCTTAATTATCAGCTAAACAGCCTGGTGTCCCCTCTCTCCCTGGGCTATCTGTCACCCAGCAAGCAGGCCCAGTCACCAGAGGACAGGCTTTACTGCTCCTAACACACAGAGTGGAGCTGCTGACACGCGCACACACACACAACACACACACTATCTCTCTTCCCCTCTTTCAATTGCATGTATTCTTTCTCTTTTTCATATAAAACAAGCAAAACTTCACTGGTGCATCTTGGTTCACACCCGCCACTATTCGACATGTGGCTGTCAATCAAATTAACTTGTACATATCACCTCTTTGCATCTGTTAACCACCCTCCACACCCACCCACACGCACACACACACACACACACACACACATGCACATTCTCTCCTCCCCCTTTTCTCTCTTTGCTTATTCACCGTGCCAATTATCATTACCCTAATGACTTCTCAATGGCCCTTAGTCCTCTCCCTCTTCAAAGGCTATCTCTACCATGTCGTCCTCCTCTCTCTCACTTTGCGATCCAATGAGATGTCCTGAAATTCTTGTGTGCCAGCAGTGACACACGCGCACACACACACATACACACACACTTACACGAGCAGCTCCTCTTGCCTTCCCTGAGGTGCATTTTGAGGCAGTAAGTGGGGAAGTTTGGAGGTCTGAGTCTACTCAAAGCTGGAGAGCGTGGTTGAAGCACACTGATATAATGTGTGTGTGTGTCTGTGTATGTGTGTGTATGTGTGTGTGTGTGGGGGGGGGGGCATATTTGTGTCAGAGGAAAGGACAGAGAGAGATGGAAAGAGAAGAGAGAGAAAGAGAGAGAGAGAGAGGGTGAAGAGAAAAGGAGAGACCAAAGAACTCTATTTTGGCATTTGTGGCGTTTGAGTGTCCTTTTTTTTACCAACTCTTCTTCTTTTTTCCCCTCTTCAGTTCTCTTGGAGGCAGTGTATTGATTTTATATTAGGCCTGAGCTACCATCTGGCTGCTTTTCATTCCTCTGTTTTTATAAAGCATGGGGAACAGAGAAAGAGAGAGATCGAAAGAGACCGGACTCAGAATTCATTATGCGTTAAATAAAGACAGTGAGAGAAAGGGAAGCATACAGAGTAGTGTGTGTATGTGTGTGAGACGGAGATGTGTGTGTGTGTGTGTGTGTGTGTGTGTGTGTGTGTGTGTGTGTGTGTGTGTGTGTGTGTGTGCTTCAGCACATATGTTTATGTTTTATGAGCATTATCTGTGTGTGTTATGTGTTGTATTCATGTATGTGTAGAAGGAATAGTGGGCAAACAGACTGCCAAGCTACGAAGTACAAAGAGTTCAATTTGACAGTAGTTCCCTGCATTTCAGAGATCTCTTCATGAACACTCACACACCCCCAACCCCAAAGTCCCCTCATCCTTTGCTTCATGGTTGTCCCCCATCTACAAATAAGCGAAAAAACCCAGATAGTCCACAAGAGAAAAATGTCTGCCCCTGAGAGCCACACATCTCCATCTCCCTCCATCTTTCCTTTCCTTTTCCCTCCCCATCCCTTAGGAGCAAGGTAAGCAAGCACACCGCCTTTTGTAATTCAACCCTATCATCCATTGATTTGTTTCATCAATGTGGGATTGTCCGATGACAAATATTTAACATCTTGCCACAGTATTGATCTGAATACTCTGAGTGAAAAGGGAATTGAGGATGTTTTTCTCAGGTCAACCTCGTATTTGCCCTCTGTCTGGTGTACATTCTTCAAAATGCATGCATTGTTTCCATGTCTTCAATGTGAATGATTATCTAGATGGGATGCATCTGAAGCTGTTGAAGTAGTACATCGATTTTCATATCTATTTAAGGTGTCAAGAATTGCTTTTACGGTACAGAGTTTGATCAGTTTTTGGAAGAGTTTAGAGTCCAAAGAAGTAGGCATAGGAAACCTCCGAAAGGTTTACAGTAAAGTTAATGATTTGAGTTGGAAATGTATTAATGGGTCGTCAAATTGTAAGACAATCCAAATTACAACAATACAGATGTTAGCATTAATAGTTGATTGGCTAATCTGGTGCCCCTTCTGGGTAAAATAATTTATAATATATCTATATGGAAACAAAAATAAATAAAACATGCTGTCTTATATCGCTGTGTTGAATTTTATATGGACGCCAACATGTGAATGCTCAGCAAATTGTCAGTGAGTGCGACTGTTGGGTACTCACAGCCTGCACTGAGACCCAGGACTGTTCTGTGATTAATGGTAGGGGACGCGCCCCACTAATTGTGGTTCCTGACACAGGCACACGTCCCCAGACAAAGCAGGACAGGGCTGGAGCAGGGTGCCATGCTCAATCACCTTTCAGCAGAAAGCCTGAGTGCTGCTCTGGGGGTTTCGGAGGAAAGAGAGGTCACAGGATATCTGGTGATGACAGTAGAGGAGAGCTCAGAAGAGACACAAGTATCTAACCAACTGTGGGAAGTGTTGGGAACGTTTGAGGTTTGGGCATACGGCTGTGATGGGGATTTACCAGAGACAAACAGAGAAGACAGAGTAACAGACATTAGAGAGGTAGCCCGTCCTCACATGGAAGGGAAAGATTTACTAGGTCTTCCTTTATCCTCACTGGATTATCCTCATTGGATTTTAATTTAAGTCAGCTTCGGGTCTGTGTAACTACATGCACCTGTTGCAGCAATATTAAATCATTACAACGGCATTATTTAATTGCTTACTGATGTGTTTTGGAATTATGCATATATTTAAGGAATTTATCCCAACACAAATGAAAAGTATGTAATTCAACTCCCAGATCCAATAAACTCTCAGGAGTCAGTCTTTTTAATATACTTAAACTACAATTTTACAACATGGGTAAACATTTTAGTCTACTGAACCATGGTATCTGTAAAAGGCAGAATAATTGGACCCATGATGCAAATGCTTTGTGCCTCTCTTCCACCTGCCGGCATTTTTTGAGAGGACAGATGGAAGTCATGAATTGGCTGCAGCGAGGGACCCCAGACACTCAGCTCTATCAAGAAATCCCTTTATAGGGGGGAGGGACGCAGACTGTTTTCATATTGTGTCTATCAGCAAAGAGGGTACAATGGGATAGTCCTCAGAAAGACAAGTCCACTGCTCTGTTGTGGTCGGTCAACATTTACTTCAATAACTTCAGATTGGTGATTAGAGCCCAATACTTTCGAACATGTTCACATTTGTGCAGTCAATGTATATGCTTTAAATTGATATTCATGTTTGTGTTTATGTGTAATTAAGGGTTTGCAAGCATTTGTGTAGCTGCAGGTTTGGACATTTCTTAATTGTACCTTCACAGCCCTATCGTCCTGGGTCCAAGTCATTCAGGCAGAGCCCCCTTTGGCCTCCTAGGCCCCCTAGGCCCCTGTGAGCTTCCCACAAAAAGTCCACAATGCTATTCAAACAATAGGCCAAGGGACAAAGAGCACATTTACACAAGTGGAGCCTTCTTTGAAAGCAAAAAGGCACTGTTTGGAAGATTTCCAAACCTTTCTGCCCCCCAAAAAACAGAATCCCTGTTGCCCCTCCACACCCCACCTCTCAATTCTCTGGCTTAAAAAAAAGTTCACCATTCCAATGATGGAGACGTGGGAGCCAAATATACTACACCAAGCCCAATCCCACCCGCCAATCCACAAGCACCCCCAATTTAGCCAAACCCCCTCTTTACAGGACAAAAGACCTTTAGAGGCCGAGTGTATGTGAGGGCTCTGGTGGATACCATAGTGGCTTAAAGACCGTGGAGGCCTTTAAGAGACACTTCTTTTACTCCCAGTCTCCCTTCATTTCTCCCTCCTTCTCTCTCTCTCTCGCTCTCTCAGGCAGTGAAAGGTTCAGCAAGGGGTAGAAAGAGTTTTGAGAGGGGAGGGGGCAGTAAAATAGGAGTAGGGGGTGTAGAGGGTGCTCTTATGTCAACATTGTGGTATTTTCCCAAAGATGCATATCGCCTCTATACAAATAGGAGATGTATTTATAGGAGTACATAGAGAGCTGCATGAGAGGAGAGTGTTTGGCTGAGCTTTCTGGCCACGGCCCCCATGGCTCCATGGATGGTCTTCATGGCTAGTGAAATTGTTATTCTTTAGATGCGCGTTGGCTGGGAAACACACAAGTTCTCAGGCGACCACACAGTACTCTCCCTCCCAATATGGCTGCCACGCAGAGGAGCCCATTGAAGGAAAAGATCCAGCACCATACATCTCGACCAGAGCCAATATCGTACAGCCTCTTTGTCACTGTGCCTGGCCACACAGCCGTGGCTACGCAGCAAGCATGTTTGGGAAAGCAGAGTAACTTTTCCACTTCTAGCTCCGTGACACACACCGGACAAGTAATCTGTTGATTTGGACCTGAAAATAATGCTGCATTTAGATCTATCAGAAACAAATTCTTACTGAGGTAGTTAATGGGACAACATGACTGAAAGTCATTCTTGTGTTTCGTCTACGAGTTGGCAAAACTGGTCAACAGATCTCCGGGTACACAACAATAACCTGGTGTTTAACAGCTGTCTACAGCTGAGTGCTCATCACAAACCTGTGAGCACAAGCCCTTATCCTTTCATAAAAGAGGTCAGCCAAACCAGACAGGCAGGTAGTATCTCACCACAGGAGTCTCCTGGCATATACAGAATGTGGTGTCTCTTCAAGGAAATTTAAAACCTTGGCATGCGCAGATTACAAAGTACAAAGCTTTTTGATCCATAAGCAGCCATGTGACCCGCCCCCGAAAAATACATACATTTTGATCTATTAAATGTATGCCTGTCGTGCGGGCACTATTGCCAAAAAACCTCAATAATGACTGTGTACTTGTTGTCCCTTTGTACAATGTGTATTCTGTGAACAATAGAAAGGTGACTAAATGATTGGCACCAAATGCATTACATGTACGCTGGTATTAAGTGCTGAGAACTATCTAATTAAGATATTGAAGTGAAAACAATTGTGTAAACAAAAGAATAAATTGCCTTGAGTATTCAGACAATTTTTCACTGATTCAGTGAATAAAACTAACAGAGAACCTCCAGCTTCAATTTCACAGTGAACAGTGTAATCAGCGTTTATTCCCCAGCCATTTCCCACTTTCTCCCCCCTTCTCCCTCCCTAAACAGGCCCTCCCAGGTGACATGACAGTCTCTAACAAAACCAGTCTCTGCTGTTTGCTAACGCTGCAGCTCTCTGAGCATCACATTCACAACGGGCTCTGCAATACCACACAGCAGGCGGCGGGTACAGCAGCGAGCACAAACACACCTGAATAACACAGACAGGGTCCTGCAGGGAGCTCCAGTTTGAGTGTGTGCGTGTGTGTGTGTGTGTGTGTGTGTGTGTGTGTGCTAGACAGCAGTGATACAGGTTGATCACTAGCCCTGTTAGGTAGCATTGACGTCTCCACCTCAGAGCTGGCACACAGGGGAGTTATTGATTAGCATTAAGCATCCATGCAGATGGCCAATAAAGAGCAGGTGAGCCAAACAGGGCCTGGGGAGTGGGAAGTGGGGAGGTGTGTGTGTGTGTGTGTGTGTGTGTGTGTGTGTGTGTAGCTGCAGGGGGAGGAGCAGTTAGTAGGATGGTGTAGGGTCGCCAAAAACAACACAGATGATGAGGAAAACAGGCAAATCAGAGCAGACTTAATATTGAAGAAAATAAAATATTGCAGAATGGTTGCAATTTTACATTTTCTTTTGGTTACATGCATTGTATTTGGATTAATATTCTAATGACTAATGACTATTCTGAAGGTAAATGTGTCATGGCTGTCAGGAAAGACAGAGAAGATAAAATGTGACACAGGTGTTATCGTCTTGGCTTCCAAATCCACCAGGAAGCAACATTCTCTAATGTTCCTTATGTTGCTGCTTCTGGCTTTAATATGGCACAGCGTACTGCAGGCTTTCAGGGTATTGTGCATCAGTCCAAAACTTTCTTGTCACATCTATCTCTTGGGGATATACTGGAGGCACCTCTGTAATTCACTGATGACCCTCAGGGTACACACAATATTCTAGTTTGAACATTCCTAAAACAGAATACTTACTGTGCAATGAATACCAAACAATTTCAGATTTGTTGCCGTGACTGACATTTTTTTGGAGACTTCTAAAGAACAAAATTAATTGCCAAAGGAAATGTCACCTTTAACGTCATATTTATTGTTATTTAGTTACTCAATAAAACATATACAGATATATACAATATGCAGGAAAACAGACGACTGCACTTTACATATTATTAAAAAAAGAAAACCAAAAACAAATATCAGTTCGTAAATTGCCGTCACAGTCCTCCGTCTATCGTTTCAGAAATTCAAATTCAACAGAAGCTTTATTTAAAGATTACAAGATTGCCTAACACACAGCAAATTTTTCTCTTATTATACATGTGCAATACCAATAGTATTTTTTTCAATTCCCTTATTAAACAATCCCTTGACTTCCATTTTCAGTTCTCATTGGCTAAATTGTATGCAAGATGAGCTTATAAGGTTGATAGGAGAGGTGAGTACAAGATAAACGAATAAAGGAAAGTTATTCTTGCCAATAAAAAGAATAAAGAACTACAACAAATCATAAATGATTAAGAGCAGCAAATGATAAAAGTTAACATTTTCTTTGACAAAGAGGGGAAAAGTTGTGTTCACAAAAAAATGAGTTGAGTTACATTCATGCAAAATCACCCCTCTTTCGATCTTCCTCTAGTTTAGCTTCTCTTGTTCAGGCCACTTCTAATTAAACAGTAGGCCTCATTTCAGTGAATGTGCGTGTGTGTGCGTGTGTGTGTGTGTGCGTGTATGTGCGTGTGTGTGTGCGTGTGTGTGTGTGTGTGTGTGTGTGTGTGTGTGTGTGCGCGTATGTGTGCATGTGTGTGCGTGTGTATTGGGGAGTCGTATCACAAGACTCAACTGTTATACAATCAAAGCCAATGACAACTGAATATCTCTTATTCTGCTTCTTCTGGTCTCCTCCTTTTGACATTTCATTATTTTTCTTCAACAAATAAAAAAAAAAAAAATAATAAAATAAAATATTGATTTGAGGTTTTCCAGATGTGGGCATTGTTGAGTAGGGGAGCCCGCGCTGTATTGTCCAGGAGAGTCCTAAAAGGTGACTGCATGTATCCCAAAAAAAAAGAAGGTATTTGTGTGTGTGTGTGTGTGTGTGTGTGTGTGTGTGTGTGTGTGTGTGTGTGTGTGTGTGTGTGTGTGTGTGTGTGTGTGTGTGTGTGTGCGTGTGTGTGTGTGTAAGTAAGAGAGAGTGCGAGATTAGAGAGAGAGTGAGTGAGTGTCTGTCGTGTTGTTTTCATTTATGAGTGTAAATGTCTTTCTGTCCCTGAACAGGCAGGAGCTGTTCGCAGTTGCCTCATCAACACTTTATCATCATCATCATCATCGTCATCATCATCATCATCATCATCATCATCATCATCATCATCATCATCATCATCATCATCATCGTTATCAACATTAATTGTCTTTGAAGCTTCTCTTCGTCTTAATGTTCTTGCCTTCTTCCTGCTGGGCCTGCTTTTTGTTCAAGTCAGTGCCGCCACAAATGTCCCAAATCGGTTAGAGATATCAGAGTGGAGAGAGCGCCAGGACGAGACAGGCCCCGCTCGGCCCTTACTGTCCCCCAGCTCGTCTGTGCAGTGGACGGACAGGCACTGCAGGTGGTTACTTCCACTGCTCCCTCCTCCTCCTCCACCTCCACCTCCTCCACCTCCACCTCCTCCAACTCCTCCACCACCACCACCTCCTCCTCCTCCTCCTCCACCACCACCTCCACTTCCTCCACCTCCACCTCCTCCACCACTACCTCCTCCTCCTCCTCCTCCTCCACCACCACCACCACCACCGGCTCCGGCTCCGGCTCCGGCACCGGCTCCTGGGGCCCCGGTTCCAGCTTTACTCTGGGACAGCTCTGATTCTGCAAACAAGCATAGAGAGGAAAAATGATAATTAAGACTGTGCAAAAATGAAAAACAACTTCAAGCAAATTGTCATTTACTGATACAGATGAACCATTTGATATACACTTTTAATTAAACCAGTGTCATTTTCACTTCCCACTCTAAATCTGCACTGTGAAATTAATTCAACACTATTCCACCACCCCATCAATACCAACCAAAAAGGAGGCTGTAAGCAAAGCTTCCTCTGCTCACACTCCACCTCCTCATGCCTGATATATACAAGTGAAAAAACACATATACAAACATACACGCATTCATTTTCTCCCAGTCAGGCGTGCAAATGTGGAGCCCTTCTGCATGACCTCCGGTCAGAGGGTCAAAGGGCACTGAGAATACTGGCCTTTAACCCTGCTTGACCCAATTTAGTGGTATAATGACCATGCCATGGTATCGACCCTGTGTCACCAAGGTATGGAGCCTCATATTAAATGGTTGCACCAAGCTTCCAGGAAAATCCATATACAGGTTGATTAAGTCATATAAAAAAAAGTAAATGCAGTCGTCTGAGATGCATGCTTCACATATGGAGAAAAATCACTTTGTGCCGTGTAACGAAAAAATTAGTCATGGGGAAGATTGATGAGGACAGGAAGTGCTTGGCTAAACTATACATAAAAGCGCAGTGTCATTTCATCTGCGAAGACACAGACTGCAGCATACTGAGGGAGAACAGGGCAGAAATTAAGAAAAGTTTAGGGGAAAGAGAAACACAGCATCTAGGAAAGAGGTAAGAAGGGGGCTATGTGTTATGACACTAGTGTTGCATCGTTTGTTTTGGGTTTTGACTCCAAGGAAGCCCAAAGCACAGAGAAAGTGTGTGTGTGAAGATGTTAGGGATCCTTCACTAAAATCCATCCTCTTCTTCACCCATCTTCTCACCAAAATATACAACTGCCTTACTCCATGTGGATGGTGAGCAGATCAGTGTGCTGCACAAAGACACTTTAAGGTACAGGGTGTCTGAATGTAGAGACAGGCAGAAAACAGCTCTGACAAGCTGAGTTACATGAGTCAGAGAAGGGAGAGGCTGTGATAGACGACACAGTCTGGGCACAGAGGCTGCGGATCACAACACTCCAGTCAGTCTGTTGCTCACCTGAGAGACAAGAGAAGCGCCGCACAGACCTCCATATCATCCACAACCCTGTCTCCCCCTTTTATTTAGCTCATCGTTCTCTGCTATTTAAACTATTTTTATTTTGTTTTGCTTACTGTTTTCATCTCCCTCCCTCTCTGCTTTCACAAGCCCAGAGGCAGCAGTGACACAGTGTTAACAAAACACAGCCAGGGTAGAGAAGGCCAACCCAGGCCAGGCAGCTAGGACAACCAAGAGAAGAAGGCAGGCAGACATGCAGGCAGCGAGGCAGGCTTGCCCCCCAGCCTGTCTAGGCTGCGACCACTGGAATGGAAAAGTGGGGGGATTTGGTAAAAGGTCAGGCAGCCAAGTCTCCCGTTGTTCCCCGTTTCGTTTTCTCTCCCTGACTGCCGGTCTCTGTGAATTTCTCTCTATCTCCATCTCCTTCCCAAGGACTAGAAACATGGTTTAAGTGGGGGCTGAGGGTGCGGGGGGTAAGGGAGAAATGAGGATTTAAAGCAGCGTTGGTGGTGGCGGTGACAAGATCTAACATTTGCCAGAGGGTCCAGTCATACACCTCAGCATGGCGGATCTCAACCCCCCACCGCCCCCCACCACCCCTCCACCCACTCACACTGCCTCTTCCCAGCGCTGTGCCCTCCAGCACCCGCCAGCAGCTCATGCTAGCTGGGCACAGCAGGGTCCGCACCGGCCTGAATAGGCAGCCAAGCGTTCCCCTGGCTCACTGCTGACACACAGCAAACTGACAACGCGCACAGCCAAAAACACACAACACGCCAACCGCTGCCATACCCACACCAGCCCTCAGCTGCTGCTCCACATGCACACACACCCACATAAACAGAAACACACATACAAGCCCAGCTAGACGCGTCACTCAGTTTCAATGCAAGGACAAGAGTAAAAAAAAGATATATATATAGCTCAAATTACAAACATGATAGCTCTCTTTTCTTGCACACGCACACACACACACACACACACTTACAGATGTATCGCTTGTATAATCACAAGATTCATGTTCAGGTAAAAACAGGATTTTTAAATAAATCTATAAACACAATTTAAGAAATGCTGTAAAAAGAAAAAAGAAAATATATTTTTCGGTTGTTTATTTTTCTTTCATCTCTTCAAGTTGAAGACCTGCAGTCCTGCTGAATGGGCTGATTGCTATTTGTTACAATACACTTTTCAGTTAAGAACATATGCAAAATACACCACTTGTAAAATAAGCCAAACACTTGACCACCACAGGATTAAAATATCACTCAGTATTAAAGGGTAGCCAAAGGGGATTCAAGGGATGGGATTTTTATGGAAAAAATCAAGACACTACCCTTAAATTGTAAGCATTATCCATGGCGGAGCATTACTTCACAAGTGGAAAAGGCAGTGTGAAATTCTACATCACACAAGTCTAAATCCCAAATCACCATGACATTTTACAAGCAGGGAAATCTGTTTTTATATATAATAAGATCTTTCTTGTTATGGCTGTTCATTGACTAACGCAGAATTCATATCCACGGTAATATCTCAATAATAGCCTATTCATCTGAAGGGAACAAGTGCTTAGCATCAGCAAGCGAGGGGGAAAATACCTAATAAAAAGGGAACAGTAACAGCGCAAGCAGCTGCGCTGAGACACAAATACACCTAAATATCCTTAACCACATTACAGCTAGAAAAGATTACCACTGTGATGTGTTAAATAAATACTGAATTTAATGTGATGCACTTATATCACTATATCTCTCGCCCCAAGTGCAGTACTTTGTTATTTAGTGCCTGGTGACGATGCTGTCTCACACGACACACACACACACACACACACACACACACACACGTGCATGTAATACACACATCACGTGCACACACACGTGCACAGACACACACAGCAGTGGGGTTTTGGAGCCGTCTCACAGACACAGCTAGAGACGATTTACAGAGATGAGTAGAGCTTCGAGTGTCATGAAGGCTGGGAGCACAGCGCACAGCTCTGGCTGTCTGGATGACACCAATGTGTCTGGGAGCTGACGGCCTGACATGGGTTTACATGTCATATCACACACACTCAACACACTCCGAGTTTAGGGAGGTAAACAAGCGCTGCTTGAAGACAGTGTTTTATAGCAATTTAATAATAAGTGTTACAGTGTCCAAGTATTTTTTCAATTAATCCTAAAAACAACAGCAAAATTAAAATAATGACACATAAAGCTGACACATATTGTGACTATTTCTAAAATATAATGAGGGCAGAAAAGAATCTGAAAGAAATGTATTTATTTAAGAAAAGCTTCTCTTCGGTGCAAGATCCTCAGAACTGTCAAATTGATTTCACAGGCCCCAGAATCCCATGCGGCAGGCCTCTGCCCTTTCTCTCCCAAGCTCTACTTCCATGACGACACTTCACCTTTAACCTTGTGCTCCAGAGGGCGCAACCCCGTCCTCTGTGAACACAAACCAGCCCAATCAGAATGCTGCGCTCGCTGACAAAAACACCCAAAGGCCTCTGCTCCTATGACAGTGTGTGACATCAGGTCAGATTCCTTTAGCATAACAACTACCACTATGGCCTTGTGAGAGGATTCCGTCTTTGTCAGCACAAAACACCCATCACAATCCACAGAGAAAAAGTCAGATTTAAAAAAAAAAAAAAAAAAGGGGGAAGAGAAAAGGTCTGATTTCAACCAAGAGGGCCATAGAAGTGAAGAGAAAGTCTTCTACTCTTCTGGAAACATAACAACTTATGGTTCTCCCTATAGCATCTCATCACTCTCTCAGAAATGACAGGACATGTAGATTGTTGCCGAATTATTAAGCCACCCAGAAAATTGAAAAATATCCCCCAAGTACAGTTATGTTCAGGGAAGTCTTAATGATGTATCCCCTGCCCCAGAGTGGGTAGGGGGCACGTCAGGCTCCCTGCAACCCCAACTGCCAACATGTGGCCGTTCCCTCGGAGTAGGGAGGATTTCTAGAGGGATCAGGGGGGACATTTCTCACACAAGGATTATTTTGGTTTGAATTACCTCTCTGTTCTCTGGCCTGCAACATAAAGTGGAAAAAACTTGCCCAGGCAGGCATTGCCCCCAGCATTTGTTACCTTCTCTCCAGCAACACTCCCATTCCCATCCCCTCGAACTCACCCTCCCCTCCCCTCTAACCACAAGAAGTGCTTCGGAAACCAGACACAAATCAGAACATGGGAAGTGATTTAGTGCCTCCTTCATAACTCACAACCATGTCCAGGACCTGTCCAGCGTGTCGTCCAACTCGGTGACATATTGATCTACTTCGCTGTCTCTATTTTGTTTCAGCACAGTGCTGCAACACTTTGCTTTCTGTGTTTTCACCTTTTTTTAAAAGGTCAACCACACGTGAAAACAGTGGCAATTTTGAGGTTGGAAGCACATGCACGCTCATGATTTGTCCCCTAAAGAAAGATGTGCGTCCTATCTGTGATGCAATAAAGAATATGTGTTTCTTACCAAAATGTAAGATAAAGTGATACCAGTAAGTTTAGTGCCATTATAAGAGTTTTAAGCATATTTTAATGATTATTTGGATAATATTATGAATCGCAATCATTTTGGCCTGGATAATTGTGACATGAAATGTTCAAAATCAGCCCATGCCAAAAATCTGATTATTTGAATCTGAGTAATTAATACAATTTATAAATTATATTCTCTATTTATTTGATTTTTTTGCTGTTCTGTGTAAAACTAGCACGGAGCATGAAACTGATGGAAAAACATCTTTAAATAAAATTATTTTCTCTTCCATGAATGCAAAGCTATTAGCCAGTCACTCGCCTTATGAACAAAACTCCAGATGTTCTCTGAAAAAAAAAAAAAAAAACACACACTATCTCTTTTACTTTCTCTTTCACTCCATCAGCCTCTACTTCTGTCACCCAGGAGAAACAGCACCAATGTCATAACCCATTTGTCAACTGCTCAATACAAATTAAAGGCGCCTGACGACTACCTGTATGGCTAATAACATAAACGCTGCTGGCAGCGTGACAACATTTAAGCCTCTGAAAACATACCCACACACACACACCTTTTAAAAGCTGTACTTGTATCCCAGGCAACATATGAACCCAAGAAACCTTTCAGTAGCTTCTTTTTTTTTCTGTTTTGGCAGTCATTCAACAAGACAGTGGACATTTGGAGGCACGTCACATACAGCCACGATCGAAGGTTTCAAACTCCTCGTTCTATGCATCTCCCAGATAAACTCAGCTTTCCATTCCCTCCTGCATCCAAGCAGAATATTTACCACACGCTGAGACAAGTTTTATTTTATTCTAACACCCTTCCCCGGGGAAAACAAAACACCGGATGAGCTGCTATTTTGAAGAGTTGAAAATCCAGCAAGGCCTGACACCTTTGTTCATCTTTTTCTCTCTTCATCAGTCACAAACACGCTTCTTTAATAGGCTTCCTTTGACTGTCACTAGTGCTCAATGTCTTGCAAAAAGCCAGAGAACATAGAGCACACATGCACGCACGCACACACACGTGACATATAAACAAACACGAATACACACACTCGCAAATGCTGTCTTAAATTCCAGACGCTTTAAATGCATGATAGGTGCTTTTCAGTCTTGCGCTATTTACAAGTCAAGTAAATACTCTTAAATATTTTCAACACATTAGTATTAAGTGCGCGTGTTCCACCGAGCGAGACACCTGAGATCGGGGGCTGAAGCCGTGAGTCTGACACAGAGTCTAAATAAATCAAACTTTATGTCTACACCTGACAAATCCACACTATCAAGTTGCAGTGTCTACAAACCTGCCCTTCGTCACACACTCGTGTGCATACCGGCACACACACGCATAAAATCACAAACAGAAATATAACATAACTGGAAAAAAAGAATCTGTGTCCACACCAGGCATGGTTTTGTTGAGGAGGACGTTAGCTTCTAAAATAACATTTTCATCATGCATTTATGTTGCTGTACTTTGTAGCCCCCATCAACCCGTCAATAAGCAAGTCAACTTAAAGGAGTTGCCTGAGGAGGAATTATGACTTTTGGAAACAATATTACCAAGGCTAATTGCTATGATTATCATAATGATTATCATTACTGCCGTACAGGAGTGTGCGAGGGGCTCAGTGGATGTGTGTTGATGTAAAAAGTCAATATGAAACACCTTGTAATGACAGGTAAAGAACATAGACTGCCCCGAGCTGTTTTCCACATTCAAGCATGTGCCAATCACTTTCTACTTTTTTTAGAAAAAGGAAATAGAAATTACTGGTGTGATTTGTGGGGTTGTTGTCGTACTGAAATGTCAAAGGCAGGTAGTCTCACAGGATTGTTCTCCATGGTGGAATATCAATACGGCTCTTTCAGTGGATTTAAGTGCTTTCTAGTAGGTGTGATAAGACGCAAGTTCCCTCTTTTCAAACCTGTCAAAGTCAGAGCGAAAGAGATTTGATCATGATTAGAGCTGTTTATGGGCAGATTATTGAGAGTAAAGAGTGAAACTATTCCACAGGGTCAACTTTGAAATGTTTTAACTGTGCTGATTAAAAAAAAAAAGTAAGTGTGTGTGGTAAAAAGTAAAAATAAAAATAACTGAATCACTTCCTACGCCTGCTGGTTGCTTGTTATCAAGGCTGTACATGAGTTTCCAAATAAACGGTCGGCATCTGGCTAAGATATACTGAAGAGAAGGGAAGAGGAAGAGCGCAAAAGAAATATGAAAAAAAAAGGGGAAATGGTATTAACCGACACCGTACAAGGAAAAGTTGCTCACATACATCTCTACTCTTTCCCTCCGTGGGAGCACAAGAAGCGGGCTTGCACAAAAGACTCTGCAGAGGCCATGAGCGGACAGCGACAGGTATAACTGTGCCTTGGTGAAAAACTTGAGCTACATGCTGTCACAAAGCGAGGAGGCCAAATATGGGGTCCAAAGGGGGTCCTTCCTGCAGCACGCAGCACTTTGAACGAGCATACAGGGAGCACAGAGAGGGTGAGCTGGGATCCACTGGGTGAACAGACATCGGCTCTGAGAGCAAAGTTCCTCGACAAATAAGCAGTTTCACCTATATTGGCTACTTGTGTGCACATTCAAACATTCAGAGAAAGGCAAAATATGACATTTCTTCTTCGAATCATGGCAAGATTTGTGGCTCCTGTATTCTTTCTTGCTTATAGCGCTAACACAAACGCACCTGGCAACAAAATGATCTGGGGTCGCTCTGAAGTCTCACACAACGTCACCTTGAGCACTTCCAGTGAAGAAGGCACAGAGCGATGGAAACATTAACCTAATACTACCAAACTGACCTTTGACCTCTCGGCTTTTTTTACTTTAACTGCAATCAACTCAATCAACTCAAGCAAAACCCTCTGCATCACCAAATTACGCACAACACCGAAAGTCACGTGTTTAAATTCTCAAGCAGTAAAAGTTAACGGCCTATACGACAGCAATTTAAAAAAACAAACAAACACTAAAACGCAAGAAATACGCATCACGTATGAGCTCTCAGGTCAAAATCTCTCATCAGAAATAGATAATCCCATATTTTTTGTAATGTTCTGGGTAGAGTTGAATGAGAAAGCACTCAAAGTTCTGCTTATAATTACAATTAATTTCATTTAAAAGCATTTTCAATTAGATTTTCTTTTTTAATCGGGTATTCAAAATACATTTTTGTGAATCAATAACATGATATCATACTAATTGTTTGAGAATTAAAATAATTTATGCAGAGTTCAACAACTCTTGAGAGAACAAAACAATGCTGATGGAAAAAGGAGATGGACCGGAAATCAACTTTAGAAAACTAATTTTCATATATTTCATATCTCATATAACTGTTAAGAATACTTCCACTGCAAAAGAATGTCTTAAGTTATTATAAGTGAGAAACAAATATTTGCACTGTCACTGGAATTACATCACATTTTCTCCTAATGAAAATTATAATCTTTTAAGAATTGTCTTGTCCAAGTTACATTTAGTTAATGGTAATGGTCTTATGAATTGGCCTGATTCATTTCAAATTAGTGTCACTGACATTATCTCCCGAAGTGTAGAATTTTGTTCACAACACCGAGGACTACACTGAGTGGGAGAGGTGGATATATTTTTTGCAATGTGAAAAGCCTGTGGGATGCTGGCTCTTATGGAACTACTCTGTGGGCTATGACTTATCTTAAATTATTATGTTATTTTGCTCCCTTCTGTGTAGCCTAAGCATCAGATTCAATCTCGAAATCCCCCTCCCCTCCCAAATACACCTCCACCCTTTTTTTCATCTTTGCTGTCTGAAGCACTCAAATGAGAAACTGTCAGGAGCCGTGATTTGTGCTAACTAGCTATCGATCGCTCCAGAGCTGCATGCCTCGTGTCCATACAGGGAGGGCTGGAAGAGGAGAGAAGGAGACAGGAGATAGAAAGAGAGAGGAGGGGAGAGGAAATGAGAGCAGAAATTAGACTATTCTGCCTTTAAATACCTACTGATTTTTCTGAAGTTATTTTATTAAATATGCTATCAGCCCAAGAGAAATTAAAACAGTGAGAGCAACAGGGTGACTGTGGCTGACTGCTTATCAGTGCTGGGTTTCCGACTCAAAATAATACTCATTAATCAATATCCAAAGTGATTACATTACGCTACTTATCATCTCCTGGCATCAGTAGGCTTCTTTCACTTTTGACACCCTATATGCTCAGTTTTATTCGGTTTGTTTGATGAGTATATATATATATATATATATATATATATATGTATGCACACACACACACACACACACACGCACACACACGCACACACACACGCACACACACACACACACACACACACACACACACTTGTGTATATATATAGATAGATGGTAATCATGGGGAGAAATAATAAGTAATTTGTCCTCTAATTTAACTGAGAACTGTGAGCACCATAATCATTCTGGCTCAAATTAAAATATAGCCTACACTACTTGTTATTTTTCTGTTGATTAATAATTAGGTTGAACGGTGATATTAGTCACATCTGTGGAAATGGCCAGTTACAGTGGTCCCCCAAAGTAATGGCATTGGAGTTAGTACCGACATCCTGTGCTCAGTCTCGTATAAACAATGCGCTTGGACTCCACACTCCGCGCGGTGCGCGCCCCCGCCACTCTCTGCACCCGCAACGATCAGAACAAAGAGGCGCTCGAGACGCGCGAGGCGCTATCCACATTTATATACATCCACATTATTATATATCCATACACACACAACCCTTTCTGTAGGTTAACCCTGACAATGGTCAGTTCTTCCAGTTATTCTTATGGAGCAACGTCAACCATTTCTGTCTGCTGCTTTAATTTGAAATTATTAGGAAATAGCCAACGTAAACAAAAGGAAGAAAACAAGAAAAAAAGAAAACAAATAAATAAATAGGGATAAATAGATAGATAAAACCAACATATTCTAATGAATCCAATTTGCCTAATTCTGTAATTATAATGCACATTAATTTATCCAAATTGTTTTCTATTACGATTAAAGCATACAAAATAATATTAATAAAAAAACAATATAATAATAAAGTAGTATTATTAACAATAACAACATTAAATATTATCATTATTATATTATTAAAGGAAGAAGAATAAAAAAACGAAATTAATCCGCAGCAACGTAACAGTCAAATTATATATCTGCATTTTAAATTGAAGAGCCAACATGAAAATAATATAATAAAACAACATGGAACCATGAACCTACATCTGCGGACTGTAATTTCTCCGTCTTGTTAAAAAAACTCCCTCTGTTACTTTAGGCCAGAACATTTTACATTTTCTTTGAGAAACTTTGTATTGTAAAGACTCTAAAATTACTGCCAACATATTTGTACACGACATACATATATTATGATGATAAATCATTTGCCAATGACAAAAGAGACTATGATGAATAATAAACTGCTTACCAACAATCAAACTACAATTTCAAACTAGATACTAAAAAGTATTAAAAGGTCTCTAAATTAAATATTTCCCACGGAAAATAAAATTGGAATTGAATGGCTGTATTCTTTTCACCATGATATCTAATCCTTGAAATCCTGTCCTGCCAATCTAAAGTCAATCCACTTTCACCAGCTCTGTATTATCCCATGGTAATAACAAAAACAAACACGTAACAAGGCAAGGGAAACCCCGCTGCGCAAACGCATATCCTCAAAAAGCTATTAATCTTCTCAATGTAGTTGTTCACCCTGAAAACCGAGATAAAGAGCCTCAGGAAATGTTTACTTTACTTGAGCTGTTCTTTTGAAGTGCCTATACAATGAAGATACGTATAAAAAATGCATTGTCGTTAGGTACGTGGTTTACTTTGTTCAGTCAGATGGCATTTAAAATTGCTCCACGCTGAAAATATATATTTTTTTACATTCTTCAAAACGGACCCAATTTAACAAGAGAAATACCGCATAAATCTTCTTTTTTTATTTTCTTTGTAAAGACTTCAATGGCGCAACCATTAAATTTATTCCTTCTGTAGGCTAAACCTCTAAAATTCAAAGACTAGTTAAACAGAGACGGCTGCTTTCTGGCGGCACAATATGGACAAAAGGTCTTCTATTATCAGCGTTACCAGAGCATTTTACCTATTATGTATGTGATGTTACACTGCATTTCAGATCAAATAAATAGCATTTTAAAAAGGAAGAAAATGTAAAATGTAAACTAATTTATTGAGCACAATTGATCAGTTAGTGAAGCCAGTGTTGCACGTGTGAGACAGAGAGAGACACAGAGGCTGAGAGAAAGAAATAAGGAAAAGTGGGTAAAATATGATAAAAGAAACAAAACTGTTTTATTTACCTTCTTTGCTGTTGTTTTGGACCTTATTCTTTTCCCATGGTCCCATGGCCTTGTCATCCTCTGACCCGTCCATCATGGCCTTGTCACTGGGCACGTACCAGGTGGCGTGCTGCTCTGCCATAAGGGTGTCAAGGTCAATAGTGCCCATTGAGCCCTTCCCAGCATCAGGACTGCAGCTTGCCAGCTCATTGTCTCCGTTCTGTGAGGGACAGTCACCATTCTTTTTGCCATTTTTCATGGCCAGGGGCTGGTCCTCAGAGATACTGAATTGCTGCCGCTGTAGCTGGATCTGGGCCTGCAGAATCTCCAGAGGATGGATTTCTTCCTGGCCAGAGGTGCTGGATGGGGTGCGTACCTGCTCCACCCCAGGAGTACCTGGGTGGCTCACCCCACTGGCCCCTGTGACCCCACCAGCATTCAGTCCATAGCTGTCTGGCGTCGAGGTAGTATGATTGTTAATGCCCATGCCAAGGGGCTTCTGTCCATTCATCAACCCGTGGTCACTCCTCTGCATTTTGGGAGAGCCGGTGATCATAGGGCTGCGATTAGGCTTGGTGGCAGAGGGGCCTCCTGCATCTGAGCTGGAGGACACCTCATCCTCATTGCCGTAGTGGGTGCTGACATCGTCAGGAAAGTCCACTCGCGGTGAGCTACTGTCTGACTTGGCGACACTTTGAATGCCACTGTCCAAGGAAGACATCAAATCGGCCTGGTCCCCCAACATTAAGTCGCCTCCTTTTCCCCAAGAGGGTGATTGGAGGTGTTTCTCGTGGGGCGTCCCCCCACCCCTCTCCCCAACACCAGCAGAGGGGGTCTGCTGGCCTGGACTTACAACAGGGTTACCATTGTCAGGAGAAAAAAAAATTCCAGGGCTCACATGTCCACTGTCTCTTTTTCTCCTGCCTCTCCCTCTCCCACTCCCTGTTGTTGCCTTCCCCTCACTGCATGGGGTAGCGTCCATGTTGTAATTTGGGGAGAGGGCACTGGCTTCCCCCTGCACCGGCTGGCTTTGACTTGCAGGCTTAGAGTTGCTATTCCCAGTGCCAGGCATCTGGCTGTTCTGGGAAGTGCTGCTCTGAAAATATTCAGGTCCAGCACTGCCAGTCCCATTAGATGTGTTGCTATTAATGTCCTGCTCTGTCTGACTCAGTTTTCGCTTGCCCTCATTTTGGTTCTTCTTGTTGAATGTTACGTTAAGATTGGGGGCCCCAAGGCTAGCGATCATGTTCTGGCAGGCTGTGGAAAGGGCCGCCAGGCAGCTCTGGCCAAAAACACTGTCTTTAGCGCTGGTTTTGCTGAAGTTCCCAAGGGACAGAGCTCCAAGCTTACTAACAGACGACCGCTGGCCTGGGGGAAACTCTGACTGAGGAGGGTAGCTCCCTGGTGAGGTGTTCACCCCCTGAGGAGCACTGTGGGCAGGCCCCTGACGGTTAGCCCCCCCATAGGGAAATGTTGGCTGTGCTCCCATTGGAGGTGCAGGGAAGTCAGCGGGCCGCCTCTCTGCTGGGGCATTCGGATGACCTGTCCCTGCTCCTGGAGACTGCATTTGTGAGAGGTTGCCCATGTTGCCGCTGAATTGTGAGTGCATGCCCGGGGAATGGAGAGCTTGTACATGCCCATCTCCTGGTATTCTCATGGGCTCCTGCATGCCCATGCCTGGCCTAAAAATCATTCCAGCTCCGTTTTGCTGTAGCCCTATGTCATGGGGCCCCGATTCATTACCCGCTCCACCCATACGCCGTGACATCATCTCCCCTGGTGGGTGGGACCCTTGGAACCAGGAGTTCTCCTGAGTTACATGTGGATTTTGTCCATCAATGTTGGGCATCCTGCCAGCATTCTCCCTGTCAAAGTTGGGCTGAGGCATGTTTCCGACTGGGCCTCCGTGAGTCATTGGGCCAGGAGGTACATCGCCGTGGTGACCCAGCTGCTGCAGACTGGGCTGCCTCATCCTCTGCTGCTGGTTGCGCGAGGCCATTTGTTTTATCATCATGGCTGCATTCTGCCGCTGCTGCAGAGACTGCTGCTCAGGCCCTGGATGCTGCAGGGGACCTGGTGGGAAACCTTCACTCACAGGTGGGGTGAACTCACCAGGCAGGCCGGCGTAGGCAGAGGGAGAGAGGTGGTTATCCATTCCACCACACCAGCCTTCACCGCCATGTGCATTAGGAAAGTCAAATCTAGGCCTTTTCGCCATGTTCATATAAGGAGAGTCAAAATGTTGCAGCCTCTGATTTGGAGGTTGTTGGGAGGGAGGAGGAGCTGGCTGTTGCATATTAAACATGGGGTCCCCATAGGGGTGCAGACCCCTATTTTCCAGTCTATGAATGGGATATTCAAACTGGTTGTGTTGGCCAGGCATCATGACCCCTCCGTCCAGAATGTTAGGGTTAGTAGAGCCGGGCTCAGCCTGAGGGGGTCGGGGGAGGCCAGGGGGGCATGAATTTTGTCTGGCTATCAAGCCAGCCTGTTGTTGCTGCTGCTGCATGAGAGGATGTCTTGCATTGACCCCAGGCTCCATTCCCACGGGCACCTTCCGGCCATTTCCAAAACGCTCAAAAAACACTCCATGCTGAGGCGGCGGCTGGGGCTGGGGTGGCGGCTGGTGTCCCTTAGGGATGCCCGGCATACCTGGTGTCCGTGGCATGCCAGGGTTCCCTGGGAAATTACCACTGGGAACTGGCCTTCCTGGCCCAAAATGGGGTAACTGAGATTCTGATTCTGATGGGGAAAATACATGTACATCAAAATGTCCAGATGGAGGCTCACTTGGGAAGTTATACTCTAATCCCTCCACAGCTCCCTGGTTGGGCATCCGCCGAGACTCTAGGCCATGAGACTCAGAGGAGGAGGATGAGGAGGATGGGAGACCATGGAAGGATGCTGCTCTGTTAGGCGACTGGTCCAGGGGTAGACAGGGAGCAGGGACAGCATGGCTGCCACTGGGAGGACCGTGATGTTGAAAGTCAGGCATGTTACCAGACCGCTGCTGCTGCTGTTGTTGCTGTTGCTGCTGCTGTTGCTGCTGCTGCTGCTGGGGAAAGCCATCCCCTGCCTGTCCCTCAGCGAGAGGATCAAATCCTTCTCCAAAGCCCTGCTGTGGTCCCATGCCATTGTTGTTGTAGCCCATTAGCCTGCCACCATGCAGGCATGATGACCCTGGCTCTGGGCCTCCAAAATTTCCACTGAAATGAGGATGAGGTTGGTGGGGGTGAGGTTGGTGGCCGTGAGGATGTCCTTGATGAGGTTGCTGGTTGTTAAAAAATCCATGCATGGGTCCTGGCTGCTGCTGCTGCTGCTGCTGAGGCTGCTGAGGCTGCTGAAGTCCGCCGCTTGCATGCATGTCCGAGTGGCCCCGCGGGTGAAAGCCCCCGTACTGCTCTCCGTTCATGTTCATATTCAGCCCGAGCATTTGCGGCTCACTCAGAGTTGCCATGCCGGGTTCCACGGCTCCCGGCGGGCCTCCGGCATGAAAACCTGGGCTTTTATAATGGGAGCCCATGTTCAGTCTCGGTTGGCTTATGTTTCTCTCTGACTGGCCAGGGTTTCTGCTATTAATCTGAGAAGCAAACTGCTCCAGCCCAAACATACTCCCTGCAATCAATCCCACATGACGGCCAGTTTACCAGACATCAGCACACTGTCTGTTTTTTACCGTCTGACCCCAAAAGTAAAAAGTAAAAAAAGATATACAAGAAATTGTTCAAATATTTGTATTACTCTAATGATCAAACTGCTTTATATTCTTTAAATGTTAAAGCTCACCAAATAAGTTATCATTGTGGTGAACCAATTGTTTTTGTTTTTCAACTTCTCCAAGGACGCGGACGAGAGAGGGAATAGACTGTCCAAAGACGCACGTAAACTGTTTCCCTGCTCCCGTATGTATGCGTGCACTTGACTGCTCTTCCGTTTGTATTTGATTAAGTAAACGCATATAAAACACTGTTATTTAACTTGCTGCATGAATGACCTACCATATTCCAAAGTTTTTTCTGTGCGCATTTCTTCGGTGCGAACATGACACAAAAACATCTCCTTGACAAATTAAACGAACCGGAGCGATCGAAAAGGTAATATGACGATTTCTGTCAGCTAATTCTTTATTCCAGTCCAATGTCAAAAGTCCCTGAGCGACTTTTTGTATAAGGTCCCATACTGAAAACAAGAAGAAAAAAAAAGTCCAATTGGAGCCGTATAGTTAAAACTACCCCTGTAGCTTATAGGGGGGGAAAAAAGATTTCTTTAAATAAATACTGCCCACTGATGTCTTTTTAAAATCACGCTAACTGCCGAGCAGGCACGTAGCCAAAAGTCCAGTGTGATTGAAAGTCCACAAACACGGATCTCCAACCCAGGCACCGGAGAACCGGAGCGTCCGTAAACGCGACCTGGACCCGGAGCAGCGCGGCATGCACTACCCGCGCTCCACAACTACGGAGCGGCTGGACAGCATCCTTCACCCGCTGCCGGTCATGCGCCTTGCAGAGAAGCGCCTTCGCCTTAAGTCCTTTGGATGCGTGTCGCTCCTAATGTGTGCGTCCCTTCGTTTACCGAGTCGTGTCTGGTGTGGTCTGAGTGCACTTTGGAGCGATTCACAGATACACTCTCACTCCGCTCTGCCGCTTGGCGCTGTGTGAGCCAGCAACAAGTTTTGCATTTCTGCAGCCGCTTCCATCAACGAGCTCTCAGCCAATCAGAACGGCCAGAGGAAGCTTCCAGGGCGGGACAAACGCGTTTAAGGTGGTCCATGAGATTGGGTGAAAATCAGATATTAGAAATGGCTTTCGCTTGTAATGTGTAATGTTTTCACCAAAACAGAAAGCGCAGTATTGTCACAATAAAACCCACCATCACATTTGAACTGGTCTGGAATATAATTCTATTTTCTCCAAACGGATCTTCTTTTTTTTCCACAGAATTGTAGTCTACAACAACTGAGGTGAGGAAACACTGCTGCAACTCTCACATTCTCCACTGGAGGATGAAGTAAATGTCAGCACACTACTGTTAAAGTTGTATGTTGCTTTAGCCTTCCTCACCAATGAACAAACTTTTTTTTTAGCCCCTGCACCCACACATCCACGCAGTGTTCAGCACTTCGTTAGATCTGGCTGTAACATTTCCATTGCAGCAACATATAGCCTCATGCAATAACTTACACCAATAACAACAAGCTGTAGGAATAGACGGGCGAAGTTGTTTCCAGGATTTATTAATTAAATACAGTCTCACATTAATCAGTGTCAATCACCAATGCTGTCGTTGTTCTCATGTGTAAAATGAAAATATGTGCTGAATGATGACAGTCAACATTGTCCTCGGGAGATTGACTTACAGCATGTGCTGACTGAGATGTGACGACCTATCAGAAATGTAGCCTAAATATCTAAGCTGATATTGATTCTGGGATAAAGGTATGAATAGAATAATATTGTTGTCTGTGTGTCGTCAAACTTGCCCCACTCTTATGTGTGACTGTGTCCCAACGGGGGGAAAAAATCCCCCTTAAAAGACCATCTGAACTAAATCATGTGGATGATATTGGGCTTCGGTTCCGATAATCAATAGCATTCTTAGTATTATAGCCTGTAAAATAGAACACTTTTCAAAGGCCAAATTAGGATAAGTTACTTCAAAGGTTAATTAGCTGCAGGCCTACAATGGCCGAGGTTATCTGTGCAAGGTTAAATGGTGCAATAACCTGAGATAAGACATAAAATATTGCAAATAGCCTATCTTCATGTTCATGTGAGTTTCAGGCAAAACTCCCAGTATAAGGAAGTCAACCATAATAACAAAAACATTACATTTATTTTATGCCATAGCTTTGAGTTTTGCATAGGCATGTTTCGGATGTTTTATTTTTTGTTGTGTAATTCAGACTGTGTGTTTATGTTTGTAGCTCACACGTCTCTCTACCTCTCTCTTTGTCTGTTAGTGTATTTATCTAGTTGGTTGGGAATTTTGGAGATAAAGTGGATCTTGTTCCACTCGTGAATTGTTACATGACCGAGTTCACCCCCCCCCCCTCCCCCCTCTCGCCCCACCCCCCGTGTCAAACTGCTTAATAAAAATGTTAGTGGTGAGAATTAAAAAAAAATATTTCAGATGTATCCTCAAATTAATTGGATTGTGTGTATTTTAGGGAGTCTTGCCTCCTAAGATTAACAAAACTCTGTATATATTTGAAATAAAAGGAACATGTGGGAATACTGAACACAATGTATTTCCATTCACCACCATGGATATTTTCTTTGGTGAAATGAGAACACCATATTATTATTTTCCCGACATTGTGGACAGTGGGCATTTAGAGAATTTGTTGTCAGACATATCTCTACCTTTGGGGGGAAACTCAAGAGGACTTTTACCAAACGGACACAGTGCCACCTAGCGGCTGCCAACGTTTATGCTGAAGCATTCAGATACAACTTTTAGATATGAGACATAGGTCTAAACTGGTACATGCTGTACATTTTTAAATCTAAATATGAATCTGTAGCAGACAACGATTACAATTTGGTCCACAAATCATATAAAACACTTGTGAGTAAAAGTGTGAAATAATTTACCACTTATCCATTATCACTTTGTCAAATCTCTGTTCTCGTTGTATTAAACTGTCGTGCGTTAAAGCAGTGCATTGTGTAATTATAAAAAAAAAAAGAGACGAAGTTCAGTCCCACTGAATCTTGTTATTTTACGGGAACCCTAAGAATTTGGTATTTGGGAAAATGATTACTAAGGTCAACGAATTTATTTAACAACTGCAGCCGAGGTAAATAGAAAGAAATGTAATGTATGTGTATGATATTTCCCAATAAATGTCTTAGATTTGCAAATACAATCAAACGTTTAATACGACACTGCATTTTCTAATTTAGCTTTTTAGTGTTGTGGATGTTTTAGATAATTTTAGCTATAATGTGCGTAAAGAAATAACCAGCTCTAATTGACATAAACTGGCTCACAGAAGCAGGCTTTGTGCTCAGCCCTGCACCGAGAGGAGAAGGCTGTTTGTCAGGGCTGAGGGTGGAGACAGGTCAGGACAAGGCATTGTAAGGTGCTAGGAAGAAGTTTGTGTGTATATTTGGAATTTTTGGGGGGGTGGATGTGCACTCCTTGCAGCTGAGAGGACAGCAGCTCAGAGTGAGGAGGCAGGGAGAGACGGTGGTTGTGTTGTGAAGGAGACATGGTGTAAAGTACTGTCTTCTCCTGAAGGAAGGAGCAGCGTGTTGAGCTGTTGAGATGTTCTGAAGGCTGCTGTGCATGTGTGGCGTGCTGCTAGGAGAAAAAAAACACCTATTCTCACTTTCACCACGCTAGAGGATCACTTTCATATCAGAGAGCCAGCTGGATGCAGCATCATTAGAGTTTTACTCAGACAAGCACAAAAGTGTGAGTATATCAAACTGTTTTAGCCGAGGCAACCATCTCTGCTATGTGAAGCCCCTCAGGAATACCAGGGTTCATGTTCATTTCTCAACTGATAAAGGCTCGTTGTACCTCAAAACCCAATTAACACTAGAAACACATCTGACTGTAATACCAAGACCCATGTGATACAGTTCCTGCTAGCTCTGACTACACTCTTCTCAGATGGAGACAGACAAGTTAAGTATGACAAACCGATGGCATGGTCTCTTTCACCCCCCGTCCCCAGTGATGATAAATGCAGCTCAGAGCTGCTGCAGAGGCGACTTCATGACAATAGGCAGTCTACAGGCTTTCAAGCACTGTCACAATACCACTCTTCTCTGAAGTGATTTAGTACTCAATTTGTCTCAATATTTCAGTCAATAGGACAAGATAGCAGAAGTGGGTGCCCTCCTCTACCCTTAATTCATGGTGTTCCTCAGATGAACATATATTACCATGGGGGTTGCCCAAAGAGACTGTTCCTTCCCTTGTTGGGGGGCGGATAGCGTCCTGTGCAGTTTGGCAAATGTGAAGCAGAGCCAAGGGTGTCCTTTATGGGCCCCGTCACTCAGCCGAGCCATCACAACTCCCTGGGTCAGGGTGGGTTAAGCAGCATCTGTCATCCAGAAAAGAACCATTGTATTAAGTGGAGGGATTCAACAGAGACCCCCCTCCCGTAGCCCTCCTCGTCGGTTGGCTCCACACCTTTTCCACATCTCCCAGAACAACAGGAAAACTCCGGAGAATCTCTGGAGCTAAACATGACCCAAGCCCAGAGGATGAGGAAACACTCCTGACATCACTGCCAACGCGCCAGAAATAACTTTCCTCTCCAAGAAAACCTGCAGCCCCTGATCAAATCTGGCCGCAGGGGAAGGTCACATACACAAACATAGAAGGGGCGGACCTGACTTGGAGCTAAATCTTCACTGCGCCACACACTCTCACCCCAGTGTGTTATCTTGTAGCGGACGTGGCCATGTGGTGCAACAAACAGTGGTGCAGCTTTAGTTTCTTGGTTTTGGACACATTTAGGAATATCGTTACTTCTGCTTATGCCTTGAAAGCAATAAGCTGGTCGTTCTGGCCATCACAAAGTGTTTTTAACGCTGAAAATCCAGCCTTTCCTCGGCATCATGCCTAGATGTCCTGCTGTGTCAAGTCTTGAGCCTCCCTTTGAGATCCATTTCTTCTCTTCATCTGTTGCCTCGTCTATTTAAGCGACAGGGGCTGACTCGTGACACGTCCCTTCATCCTCCCTGTGAGGGAGACACATGGATGGATGGATACATGCCTACTGTAAACTACTGCGAGCTGCCACTTAACAGGAGGCGTGTGGGCGAGCCTGCCCATCTCCGCTTTTAGAAACAGCATCAATTGCGTGTTCTGGGGGCAGATATGACTGGTTTCCTTGCAGCAGGCACATGCGACCATTCCTCCACAAACAATAAAAAGACGGATATCTCAGGCAGCAGACTGGCAGCTCTTCCTGCTCTTTAGCACGGATTCCGCTGTTATTGTGTGACTTCTGACCTGCAGGTCACTGAAAGTCTAGTCCAGGCTGGAGTCACCAGGAGCTTTACGGAGGGGATGTTCGTACTATCTGATGTGCATTTTACTGTGGAGAACAAACACTTTTAGTCAAGCCTCAGCCCTTGTCTAAGATATTCTTTTTGGAATAGTTGAATTACTAAAGATTAAGCTCTTGTTGCATCGTCAATGAAAACGTGTGATTGTGAATTATTAATGAGTTAGTGAACAGTTGTATGAAAGATGTGTATGTTGTGAAGACTTCATTCGCAGCTAGTATGCACGTCTATGGGTTTGCTATCGTCCATCCAATATTTTTATGCAAGGGGAGAAACAGATCTTGTCGCCCATTGGGGTAAACATGAATGCAAAAGGAATGAGTCGTACCACTTCCCTTTAGGTTTAGTCCTCAATCTCCAACAACCACCTGTATACAATCAGACAGTAGAAGCACAATCTGAAATGGATTTGTCAGACAATTTATTTGATACAATATGAAGATTTAATGGCACACGAGATCTCAGAAAGAAAAGGCACAACATCTCATACATTCACGACCATGTCCCCTGAATTTCAAAAGCTGATCATAAACATTTAAAAGCAAGCGGTTGAGAAATTAAAGTTGTAAATTTCATAAATTAGGAAAAGACTTTACAGTTGCTTTGCAAGTACTTTCTCCCCCCCCGTCTCCCATCATTGTCTTGATAGATGGTAAACCGTCGATTGAGCCATTGTTCTCTATTGAACAGACAGCAGGAATCAGTTAGACACACTTGAAATCATTGATTACATCAGAAGATCAGTTGTGTCAAATTTTTCGCTTTTTAAGACATATGAATACAATCCCAGTACAGTAACACCGACCAGCTGGCTGTCTCATATACTGTGATAAAACTAAATAGGATATATTACAACCACTCTCCATCATGTTGACACTGTATTACCATATTTTCCACAGAAAAAGGATATGGTATGGTGTAAAGAAGTCAATTATTTATGGCAAGTGATGAGCAACAATGTATAAAAAAAATATGCGTGTCTTATTGTTGACCTGAGAAGATTTTCTTGTGAAGAAAAATGTTGCCTTCACAATCTTCTTATATTACCAGCCTACTAATGCTGAATTCATGTAAACATAATCAGAAATCCATTCATTCTCTTTGGACAAGCCAATAACCCATTACTGAGAAGTGATCACACTCCCTCATACGATTTACGGACAACAAAAAACATTTGGATCTTTGAACCCTGATTATTTCATTATATATGTGTTTTGAAAGGAAAATATTGAAAATAAATCTTTAAAACAAATCCCCAATTCCTGTTGCACAACTTAAGACATTAATACATTTGAAACAACCAAAAACACAAATAACAAGCATCAAATGAGGAAACCACTTGTACTATATATATGTAACACTAGTGATGACCAACACTGTGGGCCAGTGCCACATGATTGTAAAGCCTTCACTATGGAGTTGAAGAATCATTAATATGGCATATCAATCAAATGGCTGATCTGAGGCAGAGACGTAAATCTGCAGCTCGTTGCACCAACAGCAGTGTACAAGCTGTTCCGGCTGCTTCTTACATATTTTTGCTTGCTGAAGGAATTGCACTGGCTCAGTCGCTGGGACACTTATCAGGGAACATAAAAGGGAGTCACATGCAATTCTACACACCAGAAGAAAATAGAGAGTCATCACAAACAACTTTGCTCATAAAGCTCTTTCTGCCATGATTTACTCCGAACAAGTAGCAGGCAAATAGCTCGTTCTAACCCTTAGGTGTAAAGAAAATTGCCAGCCAGAAACAAGGGAGGTAGCTAGAGCAATAGCCGACAGCAGAGGTACAATAGTTATGGCCAGAGGTCCAAAGGTCCGGAGATTAAGGCAAGAAGTGTGTGGTGCTGGTGTCGACTGGGCACTGGGCAGGCTGTTAGAATTCTGTAAACACACCTACAATTTAGCAGAACAGAAAAGGCCTTTTGGAAACCGTCTACCTCTGAGAACCAGATGCGTGAGACAGGCCTCTGGGGTGGGCTGGGTGAGGTGGGGCGAGCAGTGCGGTGCAGTTTGGCTTGTGACAAGAGGCTCGAGGGGTGAAGTGCCATCTGTGGCTGTTTTTCAGTGTCTTTTTTCTCTCTGGGGACTTCTGTTAGGAAGGTGAATGCTGTGTCGTATGTTATGTGTGAATGTCTTTAGAATCGGGAGAGTGTGTGCGTGTGTGTGTGTGTGTGTGTGTGTGTGTGTGTGTGTGTGTGTGTATGGGGGGGGGAGAAATCAGTTGAAGCTGTAAACACTTCCAAAAGTAACATCCCTTAGCTGAACAAGCTTGCATGGATCTGCCCTGCTTGAGATTTTCAGAGATCAGTCACCGCAAAGGCATCCACACCTGCGAGTGTATGTGTGAGAATGAATTAACATGGTTATCCTCGTGCGAGCAATGTATATGCGTAACGTGCATGTGTGTGTGGGTGGGTTTCTATTAAATCTGTGTGAGAGTGAGAGTGAATACCTGTACGGGCATGATCGTCAGTGTTAATAAGATGCAGTGCTTTGGGGAAGGTGGGGTGATGGGGGAAGGATTACAATGGGCCAAGGCGCCAAGGGTGTTAGTAATCTCTAAATGGTGGCTGTGGCAGGAAGGAACATGAGTATGACAAATAGACAGACTCATGCCGGGGAATGCAAACCACTGAGCCACAATGTGTACAGTTAAGACCAAGGAAGAGACAAAGAGAGATCGGACAGGGCATCATCTTAAGAGTAATGTTATGCAGGAAAAGGAAAATCTAAATATGATAGAAGAAATATTGGGTCCAACATCTGCCACTATGGAATCAAGTCAATGAATTTGCTTTTGTAAAAATGTATTTCTACTGTAAGAAGCTCCTCTTCATATCTCTCCAGCAGGGAGAGCTAGGTCTTGTCAATAACATGATGCTGATAGCTGGCCTTTCTCTGCCCAGGAGATCAAAATGAACCAGTCTTATCAGCTAGGATCGTGTTGGTTTCTTGAAATCAATTCCTCAGTGTATAGAATGTCTATGATTGGATGCAAGTCAGGGATCTGCTCTATTGATTGCAGGTAGCAGAGCTCCCCCCACCACTGCACAAAATCAGTTCTGGTAAAATAGAGGCACCAAAGGAGGCCTCTTAGCTGTCGTTGTGGCCGTTTAAAATTCTTTGCCTTTTCATTTGTCTGCAGCAGTGGTTCCTCGTACATCTCCCCATCTGCGAAGCTGTGGGCAAACAGAGGAAAATAGACACCACATTAGATTTATCAAGCTTAACAGGTGAGGGGCAGGTTTAGTGGATGCCTGCATTTCAGTGGAACCCTTCATGAATGGTTACTGGGCACAAGTTTGTGGACTAATTTCTATTCATTATGTATAACTGAGTTTTTCTTTTTGCATCATAAACCATAAAAAAAAAATAGAACAAATGTCTTTTTGCAAACTGAAATCTTAGGCCTTTCTGTAGAAATCTGTTTCAACAGCCCTTATCAAGCTCCTTGTTTGTCTTCTAGGTAGATAAAAGCATCACTTTCAAATTCTCCCACCCTGAGGCTGATGGCTTTGGAAAGTCAATTAGTGGTAGAATCTGATAGCCGAACACCTTAATGGAACAGTTCAAACTAACAGCGACTCTAAACAGAGGAATAGACAGATCTGATGAAATGGCATGAAGATTCACCCTCCAACTTCTTCATCCTTTTCCCTTCCTCCCCTCCCTCTTCTTCTCAATCATAGCACTGACTCCTTCTCAACTGCAAAATTCCATTTGTATGTTAATGAGGAAAAAGGAGCCATCTTGAGCACCCGCCCCTCTTTTTTCCCCCCTCGTTCCTCCCCCTTCTATACCAACAGCACTCAACCAGTATCCACTAAAAAGGGCAGACGTGACTGTTGGTGCATCGTCTCCATAGCGAGTTTTCTCATCCACTCGGTCCAGTCTTGTCAAGAAACTGAATGGCAGTGTCTGCATGTAGGCCTCGTTGGCCTCCACGTCCCTCTTTGATGGCACCCGCTTGTTTACTTACTCCAAGGGAAAATGAGAAACACATGGTGAATTGGGCAAAATGTGAGTGAGGGGGGAGGAGGGGTGTTTTTTGGTAGGCCAGGAATGTTTGAGCCTGGCCCACTTTGGCCAGTCCATTCTCAATTCTTCCCTTTTTCTCCTTGTACAGCCAGAGCTCCCAGGCTGATACTGAGGGTAGGTCCAAGAGCAAACCAGTGGTGAGGTTTTACACAGAATGTGATTCACAGAAATCGAAGCCTGGACTACTTTTCTTCTCTGTCTTGTATTCCTCTGTGGGGAGGCTCTGGTTTGCAGGTACTGGTCATGAGCAGGTCTTTAGTGTATGTGTTTAAATGCTGGCCACCTTTTCAAAAAATAGAATGGCTGATTCTGAGAAAAGTCTGCCCCGATGTCAAGGCAATGCATACACACGCATGTGCGCATAAGCAACAGACACTGGTACAAACCAGGGTAGGATATTTTCACTGGGTCAGCAAAACGCCTAACGACCTAGCACATATTTATCTGCTATCTGCTGTTATTGATTAACTTATTCAGAGTGAGCTATGGAGTTGCAAGTGAAATACATACACACATGCACGTATAGACATAGTGGACAAAAATCCCCATGACAACACTGAATAGTACAGAGTGAAAGCAGCATCGGCGTGCAGAGAAAGCCTCTGAGACCGGCCTCTAACTTACACAGCAACACTCAGACCTAAACCTGGCCTGGCTACTCGTCTGTATTCGTAAATGCAATTGGGTGTCAAGTTAGTAATATTTGTACTGCGAAATATCAACAGAGAAAAACGGGCAACATTTTGAAATGCTTTCATCAGCATCATTCTTATTGTGAACTGGATATTACACAAAAACAAGGGGTTAAGCCACAAAATGTTCCAGAAGCAGGCTACCTGATTTATCAAACACCTGTTTATTTGTTTTTTGCATACTCCTCATCTATTCAACTTATCTGATGTGTACAGTGATTGGAAGACAACAGCTCCACTAGACTAGACTAGAGCAGCACTGGTTCATTTGAAGATCGGGCAAACATCACAAATGGAGTGCCAGAGACTGAACACTCTTGATATTGGGGCAGTTGTGTGCACAAAACCCATCACGGACCAATAATATGTACTTCATATGCACAAGTACTCTTAAATGGTGGGTCATTTTTACTTATGCACTCACCTCTTCCAGCTCCTTCTGTGTCTCCGCCTCCATCCGCCTGATATCCTCCATCGTCAGCTCCACCCACTTATCAATCCAACAAAAGACCTGGCGGTGGAAGTTAGTGAAGATCCTCTTCTCTTGCTGAGGGAGACAGTGGTAGTCTTGGTTAGGGCTAGGTATTATACATATATATATTATTAATAAAGTAAAAGAGACACAATATCATCACCCAGCGCTGATTTTGGTCAGTTAAGGGGCAAAGAACTGTTTGTGGAAACTGTGACTCAGAGCCTGAACACGACCTGAGCTAGCTGTGTGAAGATTAACGGTATAAACCCGTCACTCTAACCTCATGGATGAAGTTCTCCACTTTGGTCTGCAGGCCCCACCACTTGAATTTGACTGTGACCAGTTTGTAGGCACACATCTTTGGGCAGTCAGTCTTCCTAGCCAGCTCTTTCTGTTAGGAGAAGAAAAGCAAAAGAATGACAAGACTTACAACCCATCACTTTTTAAAGTGCCGTATCAGAATAAATAAGTCAAAACTTGACAGAAACTTCGCAATGAGAGACTGATCCTAAAAAACGCAGAAGGCTGAGAGAATATTATTTAAGACTAATCTTGGCTGCATTCAAAGCTAAAAATCATTAATATATAATGCTTTGGGTATGGAGCTTGCTGAAATAATTATCAATATGAAGATGTGCTGTGCAGAGATAAAAGTGCCCTAATCTACAACACACTTTCTAAATCCATCCGCTGCTTGCACTCTGTCTCCCTCAGAAGAAAAGAAGAAAAGGAGGAGGGGGGGTTGAGGCAGAGCAAAGTGGATAAACTCCAGATGAAGGGACCATTTCTCTGCCTCCGCCCTGACAGCGACACCGTTCCCGACAGGCATGCCTTTGTGGCCATGGAAGGCAGATAAAACGGTGCTTGCGAAGCGATAAGGGCGTCGCGGTGCAAAGCTGGTTACATTATTAACACCTAGGACCTCCTCGCCCCCAGAACACACACTCTCTCCCGCCGAGAACACCTGTTTAATTAATCACTTCATTCTGGCTCGGCATTCCAAGAGAAAATGCCACAGACCCGCCTCAATCACCATCATACCACTGTCGTTTGATGCTACGATCATGGAGGGGAGCGTGAGAGGGGAAATGAGAAACATTTCTAAATTTGCAGTGGGTTTAGAAAAGTTGTCATCGCTAAAGGAGAACTTCACATGAAACGGATTCTACATCAAAACACTTACGGTGACATTTCTTCTCTCCCTCTCTGTGCCCTACTCAAAGGAGCAGAAGTTTTCAGAAATACAAAGGGTACCGATATGCAAGCATGTGTGCATGCAGAGATAGACAAGAGTTTTATTGCTCTGAGAAGCTGGCAGAAATTGTGCCTCTGTTGTCACATAACTGCTTTTTTTTCACCTTTTCAAAAACACTCTTTTTCCATGTCCACAGCGGACGGGAAAGTGATCTAATTAAAAACACAAAATAAAAAGTTGTGCTTCTTTATTCATACTTTTTAAAGCTGTTTGGCTGCCTTTGTTCTTGAATTCTTGAAGCTGAGGAAAGTTTCCCATGGTGAACTTTGAGGACTCCACCGCAGAGTAGAAATTCTCAATGCTCTAACAGTGAGCAGGACCCGTTTGTGAGGCTGCGGGGTATGGCAGGGTAGAGAGGGGAAAGCAACGTAACTCCCGACAAAGTTTCTCGCCGTGGATGAGCTATGTCTCATTGTCTTATTACTCTCTATCAAAAGTATATCTGTCTTACTACAGAACTGTCGCTTGTCAAATTTACAATCAATGGCCACACACACAGTATGCTTCCCCCATTCCCCAGGTCTTTATCTTCGGTCACACACAGAGTCTGGCAGACAGAGCTACGAGTAAAACCTTTATCTGACCTGGTGACTTGAAATATCCATTATATTCAATAAGAGCTGCGAAAGAAGTGATTTGTCTTCATCAAATTGCAGCCTTACAGTTCTGTCAACCCCAATCCAGCTCTGTGCTCTCCTTTGCACGGAGACATTCTGATTATTACAGGCTATAAACAATGAAAACACCAAATATCAGAATGTGTACGTTTTCGCCCCCTTCATGTCACATTTAGAAGTGATGTCTACAGTACGCAAACATGTTTTTGCACATCTGGACACTGACATTTCTCTTCATTCTACTGCTCACACAAAGTCCAATCACAAATTGATTGGATTGAGGTCTGTTATTATCTAACTAATTATGGAAAGAACATTGTTTTGTTTTTTAGGCATTTACCTTTAGTTTTATTTTTGGGGTTGTTGTTGTTGTTGTTGGAACATAAATCATCTTCTCTTGCAGACTGCAGCAGGTTTCCCTCAAGGGTTTCCCTGTTTGCTACATTCATTTTACCCTCTTAAAGTCATATGCCTTCCAAGACCTGCTGCAGAGGAGCATTCCCACAGCATGATGCTGCCACTACCAAACACCCCATAAAAGGCTCAATCTTTGTTTGGTCTCAAACCACTGAACTTACTTCCACTGTATTTGAGAGGCTCCCACAGACCTTCTGGCAACACTAGCCCAAATGTGTTTTGTTTTCAACAGAGGTTTTTTTTGTTTGTTGTATGCATAGTGTCACCCATCCATTGGACCCTGTAGCTTCTCCAGAGAGGCATACGCCACTCTGTGAGTAGAACAGTCTGCTCTAGACTGATTTACAGATGTTCCATATTCTTTCCAATTTATTAACACCGACAGTACTTTATTTTGTGCTTTGGAAAATTTCTGCACAGATTTATAAACGATCTGCAAAATATGTGAAACCACAGTTGCAAACCCGGGTCTTGTGTGAATGTCAATGACCAGGTATGTACCCCTTTCATATAATCTGGTATAAAGGAGTAACATGTGGGTTGAGTCTTTGTTTAGTCTCCTGTGACATTGATTGCCATTTGTGTGAATGTCATATCTGTTCATTTCCACAGCTCACAAGAGCATTACCTTCCAGGTGGGCCCAAGGGGTCCTCTTCCAGTCTTATCTGACTTGAACTTGGCAGGGTCCTCATCTGGCTTGTAGTCCTACAGTGACAGCAATTTATAGAATTAATACAATACATAGCACATTATATATTCCATAATTTGTATCATAATATTCTAAAACACAGCACCAATCGAAAGAAAGTTTTCTTCCATGATGGCATTCAATAGGTTACAGAACTTGTGACATGTTTGTCCTACACTGCTGTTCACACACTGCGCTCTAAACTACGCAGCACAGCAGTCACTGCCACCGAAAGGCCAAAGAGTAGCGCACTCATTCTCCAAAACCTGCCAGCCCCCGGAGATAATGTCATGCAGCAAGACCAGAGCACAACTCAGCCTTAAGTGGCTCGACGGTAAAGGACTGTGGACGGGGCGTTGATGCCATCCAGTGACTATTTAATTTGGGAGGGGGGTTTGGGGGGGGGCACTGGTGCCGGTTCATATACATGAATGTATATGCTTGCATCTACCTGCATTATTCCCCATTGCACAGGAGAATCAAAAAGATGTTTTAAGCATATAAAAAAATACATACAAACCCAGACCTACACACACACACACACACACACACACACACACACACACACACACACACACACACACACACACACACACACACACACACACACACACACACAATAATTTGGCTGTTCTAATGCTGAGAGCTCCATCACTATAACAATACACTCTGCTGCACTAATGAGGTCTGTGAATCGATATGCCGTGGTAGACGAAAAGGAGCTACTGCACAAGTAAAACAGTGTGTGTTAGAGTGCGAATGTGTTTGTGTCGTGTGTTAGTTCCGGGATACGAAGCACTGTGAGCCTTAATTACACTAACAAACTCATCTGTGCTGGCGGTACGCCCCAGGCCCTGCAGCCATGCCTGAGGCTGAGGGCTGATAGGGTCCTCAGACACAACACACTCCTCCAGCAAGGCAAACACCTCCGCCTCGTTAACTAAAGCACCACAAACAAACACGTACACTTACCGAAACCAATGCGTCTCAGCCAAATAGCCTCACATAGACACACATACATAGAGCCGCAGTGAAATGAGGCAATGTGATGTCAAATAACAGCAATAATGTGCAACATCTTCAAAAAAGATTTCAGAGTATCAAAAACTCATGTTTACATTCTGAAATATTATTGAGGCAATCTTAGGATGCTCAAATGGTGTGTATAGTTTTGAAATGCTTTAAAAAGATTTCAAGGCAATGCTTGAAAACATAATGAAATTATTAAATCAACCTACTCCAACCATCCAATGTAATTTTCTGCTGCCAGTTCTTGCCATCCACTGTCAGTGACAGGAATGCGTTTCATGGTATTTCACTTTCTGGTAATACATACACAAAAATACATTTCCAGCTTTGGCTGCATTAGTTCCACTAAAACAGTTCCAATAGATACAACAAATACCAGGAGGTATTCCAGCACTGTTCAATGAGTGGGATCAAAAGCTAAATACTAATTATTTTGTGTCGCCATAGCGAGTTAGTTTGAGTAGAAAAGTAGTAAGTAGAACAATTAATCAGCCTATCAATACTATATAAAATTCTCCTCTAATGAGATGATTTACAGGGGTTACAATTTTGTTCTGAAAAATTTGCAATTGGCTTACGTTGCTCTCGGCTCTGGGGATTTGCAAAGGGATTTTGTACTTTTTTCTGACATACATACATACATACATACATACATACATACATACAGGAAAAGAATATATACAAATAAAACTTAATGCTGATCTGTAGAATACATACAATTATAAACGTGACAATACTTGTTTAGTAATTCTGTTCCTATTTATTTGATTCTCCAAAATGTCTGAAATTAAGAAGTTCCTGTGTCACAAAAGAAAATTACTTTTAAAAAAATATGCTCAAACGAAAATGAAATGACAAGACTACTGCTCATCAAAAATAAGTCAATAACCCCCATTTGAACACTCCTTATGTAAAGTGGCTTGGGTTTGGCAGATAGCTTGGTAATGAGGAGGCTTGTCCACATGAAGGCACCAAACTGGATTTTTATCTCACATTGGAAGTGTGCAAGAAGAGTTTCTACTTACAGCATTGGAGACTTGACTTCTGTCTGCAATGTCAATGGGCACAACGGTTACATTCTGCCACGTGTAACTGTCTAGTTTGTGCACCTGAACAATGACACAAAAACATCGTAAGAAGAGTAGACAAACTCAAATCTGATGTTCAAAATGGATACTTGCTTGATAAGATGCAGAGGTACTTACATTTTCTTGTGTTCCAAGGTCTGGTTTGTGCCACGTCTCAATCTTAATGAAGAAATTGTCTTTCATATACTCATTCTGGAGGGAAAAGTCAGGATATGATATTACAGAACTGAATGTACAGAAAGTAAATTGAATAAGCGGAAACACGATAAACTTAGTTGAAGTAATATTTTAAGGATTTAAAAAAATAAAACAAGCAATTTAAGACTTCCTACCGTCACAACTGTATCAAGGTTAGCCATAAGGAGAAGGGAGGGGAAAAAAGAAGAAAAGAAAACACCATTACATATAGAAGAAAACAAACACTATAAATTCACACCAACTAAATACATGATGCAAGTAACAAGTGTATTTAACAATGGAGAGGACAACGGGTTTCAGGGGAAAGCAAAGGTAAAGTGATGTGGGCTGGGGGACTCACTGGTTCTGCAGTAGGGGTACGCATTCCAGGCCTTTTCATGGAATACCAGGGAGCCTTCAGGCGCCAATATTTTGACAAACCCTGGGACTTTACTGTAGGGTAGGTAACGAGGATGAGAACAAGTAGACGCAAGTGGAGAAAGAGAAAGGGAGGACATATTGACATGCCTATGGAAAATGAACAACTTGAAATACTTCACAACAAAAAGAGACCAGAGGTAAGACAATGCTGCCACTGCCTGGAAGCACGGTGCCATTACACTTTAAGATGGTAATTATGGGATCAAATGATCTGATTGAAGAAGGTAAAAAAGAAGAAGAAAAAAAAAAAAGATACATACCTCTCTATGTGGTAGATTTTGTGTGTGTACTGTCCTTTCTCGCCATCTTTTTCATAGGGCTCATTCTTGAGTACCTCAATACCCTCACCACCACCCGTCTCATTTTTACTTGCTTCAGCCACTGAGAACAGCTGTCCGACTTGATACTTTAACACAAAAATACATCAGTCACTTACAGTACATCCAGAAAATAAACTAAAGCTGGCCCTGCTGATGGTTTAGGTTCAGTGAGGTAAATCTAAATTTTAAAAAGTTTTTTCTCTTCTTTGTATTTGAGCTTTTCTTCAGTGTTTTAGGGCAGCGTGATCCTTCTTTGCATGCGACCCCTTAAAATGAAGCAATGTCTACCTCATCACGGACTATTACTGGGGACATGACATGTGAGCAGTTCAGACAAAAAATGATGTTTCTGTTTCATTAGCAGCATTGTACAATTGAAAAAGCAAAAATGATAGAAAAGTCAGAAAAAACATAATTGTAATTTTGTGCAACAGAAATATTTTTCCTTCTTATTCTTTTCAATATCTTGTGACACCCCAGATGAGGTATCTTGTGGGCTCCCACTGCCCAGATTAGGAACCACCATTAGGTAAAAGCCATGCGTGGTTCGTTTATGTTGTGATTATAGAGACACAGCACATTTATCGCTTGATTATAGCCAACACAGACTTAGTAAGATGTGTTATTGTCCCGCTGTCACTGAGGTAGATTGCAGATTTATATAACATGCCAAGAAAAACTACTGCACAAACTCAATAGACAAATGAGCTTATCTCCAACCTGTGGTATGTGAACAAGGTTCCTTTTTTTCCAATTATACTAGCGCTAGATCGAAATACTATGAAGAGCAGACATAATTTGGACAGTCTTTTGTATTTCAAACTTTAAGTCCACCCTGCATTCTGCAGGGCAAGTTGACTAGTGCTGCATGGTATGATGTTTGAACAACAGACGGTGCAACAGAAGGGTGGGTGTTTGCTTATATTTCAACGACCAGAACTCTCATTAGTATTTCTCAACTATGAAGAGAACACTTATTTTTTCAATTAATGGACTGAGATTCAAAAAGCATCACTAATTGCCAAGAGGTTTTAATCACCATATAAGGCAGCAGGGTGAGGTCTGGGATTTATGACATAAACCTAACCACGGGGATGAAATTCTGCTCTTCATAAGAACTACAAGTGATGCTTTTTTGGATGAGACTGTGTTGTCTTAACCTGCAACCAGAAGCTAAACACTGGAAATGATTGTAGTACATTCATTATTAACTGCAGAAATGCAATTTTTCTTGAGAAAATGTGCACTACTCTGCAATTGCTGTAAACCACCACTCTATGACCCACTTTAAGCCAAAATAAGGGATAATAAGGTTCTGCTACATGTGACACTAATAGATGAATTGCAAGTGTAAAATGTCTGTATTGTGGAACTGAAATACTTCATGAAAACTAAAGATTTCTTTAATCAAAAGTGAATATCAACCAGTTTTAAGGCTGCAAGAGACATGTTGGAGAGAAATAAAGGCTACAATTTCACATTCTGTGTACTGACTGGCTGTCTGGCATATATGGCTCCCTTCACTGCACTCAAGCTTAGTTTGTTGTCATTTATAAAGGAGAAAAGACATCAGTGAAAAGAACAAGACATTAAGTAGAACCCAGACATTCTAACATAGAAATTTAAAACATAGCCATTAATCATTTTGTCAATGTAATAATAAGGGAGACTAAAACGGATTACTCACCTCCTCAACAGTACAGGGTAAAACCACACGGCTGCAAGAGAGAGAGAGAGAGAGAGAGAAGTGTGGTAACATTCACACAACACTTTCTTAAAGACAGTGCTCAATAATAACTATAATGTTACTTTAAAGTCAACAAGTACAGTGTTATCAAAAACAACATAACACTCAAGGAAGGTACAGAAAAAACATGATTCATGTCAATGTACTTAAATTGGACTGTGGTCCAAAAAGTATAAAAACACAAAATAAACCATAGTAGAAGAAGCAGTAATGCTTAGCCAAAGCCACGCATGGCTAACAATACACAGACACCTGCTCACTACTAAAGAACTGGAAACCAGTTGTGACCACTTCTCCTGAGTTAAACACTGCACTGCCCATATTCAACACACTGCTGACATCAGCAAGATGAGTAGAACCCATCACTAGACCAGAGTGGAATAGTTAGAGCTTAATAAAGCTGAGATTGGATATGGTCAATAGATGAAGAAAACTCCAATGAAAAGAGGAGCAAAGGAAAATGTATGGCGTGAGCGATTTTGGACCAAAACATTGCTTAAAAACAGCAAAAGTGCTGTACAGACCAGTAACAATAGGGAAGGCTGTTTAAAAAAATAAATAACTATTTCCGAATCTTTATTAGACAAAATATCCAAACGTTAAGGATGGTATTTACCTTTTAAGTACACTGCAACCCTGCTCTACTCTTCACATCCCAACAGACGTTTTGCAGGGAGTGGTATGCCCCAAACAATTACATAATTTACCCTTATGAAAATGAAGCTTCAGTGAATGACCACAAACCACATAGTGTAAGAGAAAACAAGTAGGCAGAGGAAGTTGTCTCAAAGCAGAAACCAGAAGCAAGGGCTGCATTCAACGCTGACATAATGCGTGTGTTTACGCTGGCATAAACCATAGACTGTAAGTGGACTCAGTCATCGTGACGTCACCATGTGGTTTGTGGACTGCTGATTATAAAGCTTCAAGTTTGGCGATTTCGCCCTTGCCATCTCGGAATATGGCCGCCGCCGCCATCTTGGCTTTTTTGCAACCGATGAACGAAAGTTACCATATTTGGAATGCAGAGCGACGTAGTGATGTAGTTGCCGCCTGGAGGAAACACACGCACTTTTTTATTTTATTGTTTCTAAATGCACTTTTTCTGCGATGCAGCATTTTGTCCAGAATTAACACTTCTTTATTAACTTGTGTTGAAATTAGGTTAATCTTTACAACGTCACCCAGCGACAGATGATGTTTTATCTTTCCAGGCTGCTGCAACAAGGCCACTGACAACTCTAAAGCACAGCTTAGTGATAAGTGATGTTGACTTGGCATTAGTGCAGGTTATAAAAATGTCAGAATTTCAATGTCTTTTTCTGCTTACCACATATAATGCTCTATATATGTATTCAATTCAATTCATTTAGTATAGGCCAAAATCACAAATAGGCCTCAGAGGGCTTTACAATCTGTACACATACGACATCCTCTGTCCCTGGACCTCACATCGAAAATATGAAAAACTCCCCCCAAAAAACCTTTAACAGGGAGAAAGAATATATAAATATAGGACTACTCTATATTTTTGAGTAGTCTTTCATGATTTTCAGTTGTAGAAAGTCCACTTTACAGATATAATCTATTATTTAGATGTTACTTTGTATGTACAATGGTGCAACCAGACGAGGCAATTGAAAGGGCAGAAAAAGACAAAGATACCTATGAGCAGTCAAATAAGAGTAGAAGAAATCACAAGTCACAGATAAAATAAATTTGAAGCTCAGCATAAGAATCTGTGCAGATTTAAATAGGAAATTTGTTTTGTTTCAGTGTCAGTTGCATGATAATGCTGTAATTAACAGGTGTGTTGCTTTAGCAAAGCTATTCCAAAAAACTTCCAAAACAGAAAAAGATTGTTGGTCTAAGGTTAGCAATGTTGGAACTGGATCACAGAATATCAGCTGACCATACTATGGGCCAACAAAACTGACAAATCAGTTAAAATCTAACTACTGAGTGACTGCAGAGGGCTCCCCAAAACACATAGGCTTACTTAAACACTCTATACAACTTATGTGTATAGCCAGAGTTTATGTGGCACGCAGAAATTAAACCAGCCATCATTGTCCGTCCATCCATCCACTGAAATATCCAAATGAACAAGGTGCTAAAACTATGGACTTAAGAAATACCAATTAGGTATAAACCACAACATAGATAAATGTAAATTTTTAGGTCACATGTATACAAAAAAGCAATTAAAGTATAGGTAGAGGCACTTAAAGAAATACAGTATGACAGGAATAAAGTTCATCAAGAGCCAGATCAAACCACGATAATCTTTCCATCCGTCAATCAATCAAAAGGCATTACCCAAACGAGTTGTTTCAGAACTTTGCTAAAATAGTATAACGTTTATAATTAATACATCCATGTGTCTATTATATTCTGTAGACTGGTGTCACGTTCCTTTGCTGCATGACTTCCTGCCTTCTGATCTACAGACCAACTCCTTTACCGATGGAGGAGAAGTTAAAAACTAGCACCAGCAGCCAAACATTTTACACAAGCGTGACTTAAGTCAAGACCAACTCAGTTCACTGCTGTGGTTTGAGGTATTATTCTAACTGACAACAGCTTTAATGTCAACACGGGCATCTTAACTTAACTTCCACAGCTAGCAGCTCGCTAGCTTCACCTGAACACTACCACCGTTAGCAGGCTAACGTCGGTAGATGGGGATAGTTTGACACCAGAAGACAAACAAACATTAATCAAAGTCTCTGATCTTGGGTAAGATTAGTTGGCGCCGCCACGAGTGTGTGTGTGTGTGTGTCAAAGCTGCAGAGATAACTACAGCAGCGCTACGTGATTCCCCGTCACGGTAAAGCTATACCGTTGGGTGAAGCGGTAACGTAGCGGGGAGTTAGCATTAGCAACCCGCGAGCTAAGAGCTCAAGTTAATTAAAGTTGTAAAGCTTCAAACCACACATGTCGCTGCTCTTATCCTTTAAGAAACACGTAACACAACCCACAGACTGGATTGTTTTGAAGCCAGCAAACGTCCCGCTCCGTGGCCGACTGAGCTTTAACAGCAGCTGTCACACGGTGCGGTCAACGCCGGTAACGTAGGCCGGAGCGGCTCTTGAGCAATCCCACCCTTCCCTCGTGTGTCTGACAGACACCAGACGAAAAAGTTTGCATTAGTGTCAAACCACTAAAAAAAATTAATATATATATCCAGATTCGTGACTACACGCACAGTCGTTTCCACAGGTTTAATAAAAAGAGTAAACACATAAACTTACTACTCCTTGATGAGAGTCATCGCAGCCTGTTCCTCCAGATACTACCGTTACTGCCCAGAAGCGGCCGCTGATTGCTGCTGACGTCATGAGCAGCCGAGGGCCATGTCGGTCGGTCGGTCGGTCCCTCCCTCCCTGGCGGGCGGTGATTTGCAGTAGGAGGGCATGAACAGACTTTCCAAATTCGTATTAACCAATAGAATATCTTGCTGGTGGCTTTTAGCCCGCCTATTGCACATCTGGATATGTGACGCTGCATCAGTTCCTCATTCAGTCAGTCACATGAACAAAGAAAGAAATATATGTTTGTTTTTATTCATTATCATATTGTAAAACCTCTTACGTTTCTTGGGACCCCTTGAGGGAGAACTGTGGTATCTACAGTGGATCTGTGATATTATATCTACCTTTATACCTATCCATCTATCCATCCATCACTTGTCAGACAATGGTTCCATATAACATAACAATGTAAAGTCAGAAATACAAGAATGAAAACATGATGTCTTTTTTTTTATTGAAACGGTTTACTGATAAATGACAGATGGTTGTCATGAAACTTCATGATTAATCTCAAAAAATCATGGGCTAAAAAGTCATACATGGTACTTAACATTGAATAGCAAGAGAATCCATGCTTCAGAGCAGACACTCAATTCACAAAGAAATCAGGCAAAATGCCCTTTTGATTTCAATAAAAAATATTAAATCTTTTTTTCCCCAGTCGATCCATCTTTACAAGGTACAGGTTTGTTCACTTTTTAATAATATAAAACGTTTAATACTGATTGTGAAACACTGGAATTAATTTACAAAACATAATAATAATAATAATAATAATAATTATAATATTAATAACAATAACAAACAATAATAACAATAATTATTAAATTTAAAAACAAAAATAGAATGGAGGAAATCAGTCATAGCTGTTGCATCTTGGCCCACACAAACAGCAAAGAAAAATACCAAATGGCATTTACATCTACCTGACACACAGTTACACACAAACACAGTATCAGGTCTTTGAGTATTTCTCATTGCCATTTACAGTGTTATGGGCACAAAGACAAGACTCTCTCTAAAGCATTCATGTGCCTCTTCAGGATCGCACCCACTGACCAATCAAATCCTTCTCATTGTCAGTCAAGCTTGGTGGACCAATAGTGGCCCTCAAAAGTGCCCTACTCGCACACAATAGTAAATAATAGATAGATAAAAGTATAGGACTGTTTTAAATGTCTCAGCATTTAGAGGAAGGGAAAAATCTTCCAGGCGACAGGAACTTGTATCCATTCCCAGCAGGTAGTCGGATAGAACGAGGACCAGGGCTACTGCTTGTGGAAATAGTAGGTGATGGGGCCATTTTTCTAGGGTTGGAGCAGTGGTGTCCATTGTTCTTGCTGCCCCTATCCAGTGATTGCAGCCCCAGCTCCCGCAGCTCCAGGCTGTCTTGGGTATCATTAGGAGAGCAACGGCGTGGCGAGAGGTTCAGAAGGCTCAGTACATCTCTACTGGCAGAAGCAAGAGGTCCAGGAGCCCCATGGACGGCTCGGACAGGGCCTAGATGTTGCTGTTGCTGGGCTGCAGCATTAGCCCAAAAGGTCTTCAGATTGTGGATAGCTTGGACTTTTTCATCAATGACTCCTCTTCTTAGCCGGTCCAAGCCTGGGATATCAGCCGATGTAGAACAGGCAGAGCCTGTAGAGGAGTACGACAGGGCTGGGGATGGAGCACTACCAGTCGGGGACTGGTGACCAGAACTGGGAGACACATTACTCGGGGAGCGAGAGATGTGGCCGCTGTATGGGGAGCTTGGATACTTTAACCTAAACTGTGCATGGCTGTCCAGAGTGGGTGAAGGATGGCTGCCGTCCTTTTGGGAAGACTCAGAGATTGCAGGGCTATTGTAGCCAGAGCTTATTTTCTGCAGTGAAGAGGAACGGGAGGGAGGTTTGGGCCTTGGGGAAGATTGAGCTCTGCCACTAGCACTGCTGTTAGGACGGCTGAATGCACTAGTTTCAGAAGAGCGGAAGGCGCTGCTCCGTGCTGATGTTCCTCCAGCTGCAGCACCCTCTGGCCCAGCCCGCTGAAGACTACCGACAGCCCGTAGATGGCTCTGAGTCTCCTCCAGAATCTTCTGGGCCAGCTCTTGAGGATCCATAGGGACAATTTTCTCTTCCTGAGACTTGACAGTACTGTCCGTCTCGGTACTGGACTGGTCAGATTCACCTGTATCTGAGCTGCTCACCTTACCAACCTTCTGGAATGGTGAGGTTGGGCTGGCCACCAGACATGTTTTAACAGGGGATGTAGGGGTGCTGACACTGCCCCTTGACGATACTGATACAGTGTAGCCTCTCCCTGCTCCCGCGCTTGACCCACCAACAACCCCCCTGCCTCCACGGTGGTGGCGCTGGTTGTGGCCTGGTGGCAGGGGCAGAGAGTCACAGTGGCTTCCCAGAGGCTCGCTGCTGATAATGGAAAAGCCCTCATATTCCTCATCCTCTCCCCGGGTTCCTGCCACTGCAGCAGCAGCTGCCCCATGAGGAGAGGTTCGACTACGAGCAACATGAGGGTGTTTGTGGATAGAGTAGTGTGCTGTGATCCCACCGCGCTGCCGATGACCTAAGAAATCACACTCTGACTTGGAAACAAAGCTCATAGTGGAGGCTACAGAACTTAGGCTATAGACAGAGATAGCATCTGATGCCTGACTGTCCAGGCAAGGAGGAGAGAAGGGAAGGCTTGAGTATCCCATGGGAAGGGGGTTGGACGCAGACTGGGCGGAAGCCAGTGACTCAAGGGAAGATGAGCTGTCCAGGCTCAGACGCTTGGGCAGTTCTGTGGAGTCTGAACAAAGAGAAGAGAAAGAGAAGAAATGCGACACGTGATGAAAACAACAGGATTGTTAGAACGACTAAATGCAAATTTTGGATAATTGCAATGTACAGTCAATTGACTGAAAAAATAATAAGAACATAAATGATACAATGAACATGAGCATATGAGTATATTTACCAAACAGTGCCAGCAGAGACTGGAGAGCAAAGTGCAAGGTGCGGCGGTTGGCTAGTTTGCCTGTCTTCAGCACCACTTCTTCTTGGCCAACCTCGCATAAGTCAAATCCTGCACAAACACACAAGCACAACAGTTGTAAGTTATAAAATTGCCAATATGCAGTCCACAGGGAGACATGCATGCATGATGTGTGGACAGTTTTCGTTGGGAACAGATGACTCACCAAGAGCAGCCAGAAATTCATGGCATCCTGGCAGTCTCCACAGCTGCACACTGATGGACACCTGAATGGGCAGGAGGGAGAAATCCTGTTCCTTCTCTCCTGTCTGGAGTTGCACCAGCACCTGGTGGAGCTGGAGAAGAAGAAGCGGGAGAAGAAAAATAGGGAAAATAGCAGCGCAGTGGTTAGGAAGGATAAAATAAACTGGTGAATTCTACTGAGGATGTGATTAATGGCTAAAATGTATCTGTGTGATCAAACAATTTCTATTCTATCAAGATATAAATCACCCAAGTACGAAGTTTAATAGTTCCATGCTCTCAAAGAATACTGCCTTTTCATCTATGTAAAATAATGGCAGCCAAATTTGATTGTGGAACTACTGTAAACATATTTTCCGGAGTAGGTATGAATCTGTTTCTCCACATGTTTGAGTCCTATGCGCGAGTACTCAGGGAAAAAGAACATCTGCAGGGAAGCAGAGCTGAAAGGGTGTCAGCTTACCGAGGGTTTACAAGTGCCCCGAGATTACACTTATATTTTTTGTTTGGGGATTACTTGGCCTGGGACACAGCCACCTTTGTCAACATGACGTAACTGTGCAGAAAGTAGAAACATGCCTCGCCTGCTCACTTCATTCTTCATGATTGTGAGAGGTTTGTTTTCACATCATAGCTTTATCCCTTTTACCACCCGTAAACATTCTTCTGACCTGTAATGAACCAGGGTAGTAAATCCTTTAATACTCAAAATCCCTAGGAATGGACTGCAGGAACCAGCAATGAAAACATTATGAACGTTGTAAATGATTGCCCAGCTACACTTTATGCATGCATATGCTCAATGGCATGAAAACAACAGAACTGATTATCAAACTGTCATGCAGCTTCTATGCAAGAAGATGTATTTTAGTTTAGCAGGATGGAAAAGAGAGTGGAGCAAAAGGGTAGAATGCGATGGAGTGCAGGTAGTGAAGCCACACTTACCATTGCCACCATATTTTTAACAGCCTTCAGACAGCACGTTAGGGGCAGGGGAGAGAGAATAGGCTTTTAATTGCATGCATAACGGACTTTCACAAGGGGTACAAGGGATCAGGTCAACAAGCAGAATAACAGCAACAAGTAACGGAGGTGTTTAATCATTTTAGGCAATCAGCATACACGGATTATGTTCCCATGTTTTGTGCATTAAGACCAGAATTTGCTATATGAGGCAAGAAAAACTAATCACCAACTAACTGGATAGTCTTACGCTTTAAGCATGTGATAACCACATGTTACACGTTAAGAGGGATAAAGGCATAAGATTAATTCTCTGGTGTCACAAGCTCGGGTGCAAGAGAACAGGACTCAGATTGTAGTTAAGACTTTGAACTTGCAGTACTGCTAGTTAGGCTTCCATGCTGCATTTCAAAGCGGATTAAAGCTGCAGCTCGAGTTGCCAGTGCGTTAGCGTGTCTTCACGTAACTAAGTTACACAATGACATATCCCTGATATTCTCGAAAACCACATGGTACAAAAAGCATGTAACAGTTTTAGAGAAAGTGAGAGGGACTGTCTCAATAGCTTTTAACACTGAATAATGGTGTTTGTCGTTTGAGCCAAAGAGCAATTTCTATCTAGTGCATTAGATTTAAAAATCCAGTAGCATTTGCTCAGAGCTGCAGGGGCCTACCCGATTGATGAGCTGCTCTCCTGCCTCTGAAGCTGTGATGAGTTTGCACAAAGCCTGGAGAGCTGGCGGCGGCAGACCTGAGGGATGGCATCAAAGGAAATTCCTCATTAATTATACAGAAGGCACACTCTTTATCCTCCAAACTATAACTAAGCAGGTGATCCGTGGAGAGGAGTGATATGAAATGTTACAAACACAGAGGCCAGAACTTTGTGGAAAATGTAAAAAAATAATCATATAAAACACATAATCACCCCATTAAATAAAACACTAGACAGATTCTCAGGTGCGTACCCAGTAGTGATTGTAAAGTGGTGCTGCACTGCTGAAGTCTGTCCCCAGGATCAGCAGTGGGAAAGAAGACTGCAGAAGGCATACCGGTGCCCACAGCGTCAAGACGGAAACCCACAGCTGTCAACAGGGCCTGCCAGCCAGGGACACCCCCCACCTTGTTCTCCACACTTTGCTGGGATGTATACATGGAGTTACGCTGGCCGTTCTGTATCCTCTGAAGAGACTTCTCCACCTGTAAGTACGAGTGAAGTGCAGAATAAGTATTTTTGGTTGGGATATTTTGTATAGTAAGTAGGTCATTGTGTGTGAGTGTCCATGTCTCACCAGATGGAGTAAAACTCGTAAAGCGTCACGTGCTCGATCAGGATACTGTAGAATCTCTGCCAAAGCTTGGCCAATGAGGGAAGATGGGCTGTTAAGCTTCACGTCATTGCCAATCAGCATGTATCCTGAACAGAAAAAAATGCAATAAATAGAACTCCATTACAGGGTCATCGCTTTGTATTATGAGAATGTAGATTCAACACAAAAGTGAATAGCATCTCTAACCTGCCCAGTTGGAGGGGTGCGAGTACTGCTTGCTGCTCTGGACAGTCTTCATGGCATCTGCCAGTGCTGCACTAGCCTTTGTTCCGTTGAGCATGGCAGTGTAGAAGGCATGGACAAAAACTTTGGAGGCTGCGACAGGAACAGGCCACAAGGACACAAGAGCACACTGAGCACCAGCAGCCAGGAAGGCCCTGGTCAATCCCACAACACCATCTGCTGTCACTTTGCTGCTGGACTCCTGGTACGACCTGTAGTCAAAAAGACACACAAGCATATAATTGAATTAGAAAGCTATAAAATATTTAATAGCACAACATTTCAAGCCTTATTTGCTTTTATTATCTTTCTAGGCTATGCTATTCCATTCAGTAACATTACAATCTCAGTTTTAGTACTGTACTGTATATAATGCCTTTCATGTCTGAAAATCAAACCTCAATTCACATCTACAGTGTGACTAATTTGATCATAGATTTGGACATAAAATAACATAATTACTGCCATATAACTTTAAAAATTTAAATAAAATGTCAGAACATAACCCTTAACCAGCCAACCTACCCTAGCACCACAAGCTTGATAGGCAACCTCAGGTCCAATATATCTGCAGCTGTGAGCAGGAACTCCTGCAGGGGCGGACTGTCACAGATGCTCTCCATGTCACTGCTGTCATCCTGCATGTGGAGAGACTCTGGGATGGTATAGCCACTTCCAATGGAGCCTTTCCTGCCTCGACCACTACTGCCTCTCCTCCCCCCTGCACCTCTCCCCACTGTTCCAACTCCCACACTGGCACTTGCCCCACCAGGCACACTTTCAGGGTTTGGGGTGAGCACCAGAGCCGCCAATTTCCAGGAAATGTGGGTGGCAAAGTGGGCACACTCGGCCTGTGTAAGGGCACTCATCACCCTTTCCTTGGTGGCAGCAGGGCCGGCCAGTGGTTGACAGCCCAGCAGTTCAGCCACCATTAGAGCCTCCTCCTCTGCAGAGGGCATTGGTCCCCACAGCCAGCGGTCCATCACTGGTGAGGGCAGTCGAGGGTTCCCCACCACTGCTGCCATTGAGACACCGCCACATGGAGCTGGTCCGGTGCGCCGGGAGTGAGTCTAGGAGCACAAAAACAAAGGTTACATTCTACCTTTTGCAATCTAAGGACAGTAGATCAGTAAGATGACTTCATAGGATCCTGAAAGAGTAGAATTTGTGGCCAAGTCATCATCGGTTTTATATAAGAGTTTCAAATAAAAGTATCACAACATTATTCAGTCATCTGAGAGAGAAGGTCAACCTTTGCACTGGATCCAAGGCCATGGATGGAGGGAACAGCAATGAGGCTGAAGCGCTCATACAGGTATTCATTAGAAGAGCTTCCTTTTAGCAGGGCGAAGGGAATGAGGTACAGTTCTCCCTCCAGCACCATCACCAGTTGTCTGTGTCTGCCAACTGGCCCACTCGAATGCATCAACCCCTGTCAGACAAAAAGATTAGCATGACAATTCTCATTATTGCATTTTCTCTTATGCTAGTCTCTCTACCATAGAACTACATCAATAGGCAGGCAATGACCCATAGAGGTAGCACTCACCCCCTCCATAGGTGCAATGAGCAAATCATAAAGTGCTCGAAGTGGAGGCTTTCCGAGGTTGCTGGAGCGACGAGGCAGGGAAGAGTTACCATCTTTGGCAGGTGACATGGTGTTACTGAATAGGCTGGTCATACTCTGGCAACTCCTGCACAAACACATTAAAAAGTAATGCTGTTTTAATTTTGGACCTCATACTTTTACGCTGCAGACCCAAGGCAGTTTTAGGCAGTTTGCCACATGTGTTTACAGTAAGCTACAGTAAGTGCACATTTAGTCCTAAAAAACTACAACAGCTTCTGTAGTTTTAAGGTCAACAGAAGGTTTGTAATTGAAAATACTGTGATATTTTGAGTCTCCATTAGAAAAAAATGTATAGTCTGTGATAAGACTATACAATTTAAAAATCTATATAAAGGTCCATGTAGACAGGTGTTTCATGTATCAAGTCCTTTAACTTCAAACCATCCTGCTTTTGCATATGAGTTGGGAACGTGGTTAACGAGCTCCATGTCCAACTTGCTGCATATTGTTACATCAGATACGGCTCAGGCAAGATGCAAACTCTTTGAGTGGTAGCACTACAAAGCTGCAGCAGAAGAGTGATCCAACATTCTCTATCACAGAGTAAAATGCAGATGAAGGCAGGCCATACTGGATCTGCATTGTGATGTGCTGCAATCCCTCTGTGAACACAAACATACATTATTTCTCATGACATGAAGCAATACTTCATTATATCCTACTGAGGATACAATGTCAATACTAAAAGCTCCACAAGATGGCAGTATTGTACTGTGCTTACAGAAATACAAAGTAGCAATCAGTTTGCCAGAATCCCCACATGAGGAGGCGGAGAGCAGGGCTCATCCCATCTTTACTCTACATACAATCAAAACTCAAAAGTGTCCAGTTGATGTAAGATGATATTGCGAGTGTCTTCAATGCACTGCCAATGCGTATTTTGCAGTACTAACAGGAGTAAGGAAACAGCCCTGTATGTTTGAGGCATGTCCGCTATTTGATGGGGGTGGCAGCTCCCTGCTCAGTCAGAGACACACAACATACTGAGAACTGTGCTAATGGTGGCCGTGGGGTTAAAAGCCTTTGGTGCTGTAGGCGCACAGGGCCGAGCTTTATGGCCACACTTGTCACTACTCTCCATCTGTTCCACCAGCCAGAATTTCCTCCAGGCCTCAGCCAAAAGACATCTATCCTGCCCTTCTGGTAGCCCCTGGCCACTGGCTTCCCTCCAGCCTCCCAACACTCTGTCTCCCTCCCAGGCCTTGGCATGAGCCTCCATGGGAAAGCAAACAATCGTTTGTTAACCTGACAGGAAGAATGAGAGAGGAGGCAAGGGATAAGCCAAGAGAAGGTGAGTGTCAAGTGTAGAGGAAAACAACGTAAAGAAAAGACTAAGGGAGGCGAGGATCGCATTCAGTCGTGGTCTATTTTGGGCTACAGTTGAAAGACATGCCTTCAAGTGTGATCTGAGTGGTGATACAAGGGTGGACAAGTTAGCCTCTATTACACACACATTAAGCTTTTTATACTGATCTCATTTCTGAATTATTGCAAGTGGCCACTCAGCTCAGTATGTAATGCATACATCCTGTTCAATCAGTGCTTACTGCTTCTTTACTGACAACTTCATCAATATCTTCAAACAATCTCTTTATGCTATCAATGTGCATAAAAATGTATTCAATCACACACCGAGGGGATTAAAACACAAGGAGACTTTTATGATAACCTTCCCATAGAAATCCTTCCAAGCTCCCTGGTAAAGATTAGATTTCCGTGTTAAAATATGGCAATCAATGATAATACCATGAAGATAGATCACCATGAAGCACTGATCTTTTAATATGAGTATATTGTTCTTGTATTTTGATTTAAATGTTATTTAATTAGAGTTCATTATATTTTCTCATTTCTCTTAATTAAGAGTACTTGTGGAAATACTGACGTATTCATACACGTAATAGCCTAAATCTTAATATTAGGGAAAATTGTCAGGGGAAGTAAAGTCAAAGAGAGCCGTTGAAAAGCACATGCATATACAATATCTGACATCAAACCCCAGGATAAATGACTTGAAATGACAATGAGGTTTTCTTCATTTTCTCTTGCTTTAACATTGTGATAGACGATAGGCTCCTAAGCATGAGGAGCTTTATAATTCAGAGTTTTTGAGGCCCAAAAGAATGAGTGAATTATTACCGGCAGCCCATTAAAGGGGCTTAATGAGCACAGAGACTCAATTAAAGCTGGAATTACCCTCTCATCAAAGAGCAGCTCAACTGTGGACGAGGACAGGGAAGCATGACCCAGACACACACATATATGCACACACTCTATTGATATACATAACCAATCAGCACAAAGTAAATGAATACTTTGCTTCGTATCGTTAAATAATACTCTGAACGAGCCACTGGCAGACTTACTGAAATATCCAGTCACAAATCTGGACTACAAACAAACATAGACAGGGCAAACATCTTAAAACCACATCGGTGTCTGTGTCTAGCGCACGCACGCACGCACGCACGCACGCACGCACGCACGCACGCACGCACGCACGCACGCACACAAAACAAGGCCCCATCAGAGTAGGCAGTTGATAAAGGCTTTAGGAGCTTGGCTCTTCTCAGTCTATTTAATAAGGAGGATTCACATGCTGCCTCTGTGCTGGCTAAACAATGGAGAATAGACTCCTTTCACAGATGAGCCACAATACCCATGAATCTCCTTACCCAAGCAGATATTTGTCATTTTCTGGTGGAAAAGTGGTTATCAGGATCGCTTGTTGATTAAGACTGTCTCACAGTAGGAGAGTAGGAACGTCCAGGTGATTTGTAAAAATCTCCTACCTGTTGAACAGGTTGTTTCTGGACACCATGCGAAGGAAGCCTGTTGGATCAGTGACGGAGTTAAGCTTGTTGTTGAGCTCCTCAAATTGTTGGTCCAACAAATCTCCTGCCTCACTCTCTGTCTCACTGCTCGAACATCCTCTGAAAGAGAGAGAGAGAGGGGGAGAGAGGGAGAGAGAGAGAGAGAGAGAGAGAGAGAGAGAGAGAGAGAGAGAGCGATGGAATGAGAGACATGTAAAGTTGCTGAAATGTTGGCAGGAAAAGGCACTTCAGCAAAGTAGACAATACCCAGACTTACATTGTTTCTCTGCGGATAAGTCAACTACACACACTCCTGATCTGCCAGAAACACACACTGTTCATCCCACACACACTTGGCCTAATTTCCCAGGCTTGGTCCAACACCCTGATGGTAAGCAGAGTTAAATCCTTTCATTATAATGCTGGTGATGCTGATCCAGTCAGTGGGGAGTCACCCACCACCCCCATACCACAATCACTACCTCGCCAACACTCTCCCCCCATCTCTCCCTTCATGCCTGAACCTCTCCTCTGATGCACCTACATCATGTAACTCCTATGCCAGCGTCTTGTTCTTATGGTTTGAACTTGCACTATGGGATGTGTCATCATCTTGTGCTCCCACTACCACCGCCATGTTTTGAAATCCTTGCAGCATGTGTCTCATTTGAGATGTTGAGGGGTGTACATACAGACGGACCTTTGTGGACTGAATACATGTTGGATGCAGAATACAAATGCAGTTTTGAAAGATGATAGTACAAAAAAATCCATTTGTTAAAACCTATATTTCTGCTGTCAAAAGGGCTGCATCCTCCTGTCCTCTCTATATTATCCTTTCTTTCAAACGCATATGCTCTCCCCCATTCTTCTCCATCCCCTTCATTTTCTCCCTCCACTCATTTCAGAGTGCTGCCTCCCTTTCTCTCCACTCTGGAGGATGAATGGGCTGGTAAGTGGTGCCATATTGTGCCCATCCAGGCGCAGTGGTGTGTGTGCAGCTTCCCATTGGGGTAGTAAATGAGCTAGTAATGGGGCAGGAGGGCCAGGCTGCTAGGGTGGCGGAGGCTGGCACTGGGCGGACCAGCTGGGCTCTATGGATCAAACACCAACTAGAAAACGAAGCCAACGTCAAATATGGCGTAGACACACGGATGTCAATGGGTGATGAGTCCCTCCGGCTGCAGTCCCTGTTCTCCGTTCTGGTCTTCAACCACCAGCCTTTGCTTCTTTGAATTTTACGACATCGATTCCACCACTGCATCTTAACTTTCTTCTCATTCTTGCTTAGATTCTCAGGAAACCCCATTCTCTATTCCTTTACTTGTCAGGTTTGACATTTGTTTGGTAGGTTCAATAGTCTGGCTATAGAGCCATTATTCCGTCTCATTTATCCCCACTGGAGAGAGAGCAGAGTACTTTAGGAAGGTAGTGGAGGCCTGTCATCACAGGGTGCAATGGGGCAGAATAACACTCTTTTTTCTCTCTCACACACACACACACACACACACACACACACACACACACACACACACACACACACACACACACACACACACACACACACACACACACACACACCTTCTGAATGATAAAATAACCCTTCATCAGATATCTCTACGGAGAAAAGTGTTCATCTTTGTTATTTGTTTGTGCTACACTTTTGATTAAAGACATGTTTTTACACTTGCTTTTGATGACTGGTGGGTGAACAAGCACTTTCCAAAGAGCAATTGTTAATCAAACAATAGGATCTGTACTGCCTTTACTTAATTTTTTTGTCAACAAAGTTTATGTGTGTGTGTTTTCTTCTTTGTGTGCTGAGCCATATTTCTATCCCTGCTCAGGAAAACAACAACAGAGAACAGGTCGGGTACAGACTTAAGGGCTACTGGTTTATTTAAATCAGTGATAGCAGATTTTTTTTTTAATTTAGATTAGATATCAGCAACAGTGTTGTGCAAACATTCTAGCAATTACTCCTAAATGAGTATGTTATGATATGGATAATGAGCTAACAAACAGAAGAATTTTAATTTCTGTTGACTGCTGTGAACATCTCACCTGCTGTAATAAGACTCTACTCCCAGAGCCTCACGGGCACTGGCAATGTGCTGCTCCAATGAAGAGCCGCTGACCACCCCACTGACGCTTCCCTCCTGGAAATCTGACCCTCCTTCTGATATGCCCTCGCCTAGGTACACCTCATGAAACTTCAGGATGCCTGTGGAGAAAAGAAGGGAGGGCAAATGGCTGGTTTTAGGTTTTCACAAAGTGAAAAGTAAAAAAAATAAAAAAAGCCTCTTTTATTTACTTATACGTGTGCATTACTTGCTCATGACAGGAGGGAATATTGGATGGTTTCAACTGAAAGCTGTGAGTGAGGCCATGTGCAGTAGTGCATCTGTTGAGCAAAATAAATAAAACAAATAATGTTCAATAAAAGATAAGAGTAGGCTGCCTGTGCCATCTGCCGCCCGCCATGAGAGCTCAGCTGAGTTTCAAGCATCAGAATGAGGCGGGGAAGAGCACACTGGGAGCTGTGTGTGTGCATGTGTGTGAGTTTGTGGGCGTGTCAGTGCTGTATAAGTGGATGTTCGTGCATGTATAATTTGTATTAAATGCATCAAATGCATTGAATGGACAGTATATGTGATTCAGGTCTATATAATGTGACGGAATGTACACTACTGAAGTAATCAGAACCATAGTAGCCCTTTCCATTGACGGCAGACTCTTTAGAGCAGGCCATGTTTGTGTGCCAGCTGGATGCCAGGGAATGCCAGGAAGTGACAGACAGGCGATTAGTGAGAAAGTGGTTCCCTCTTAGCCTGGGGTAATATTCAACACTTTGAAGATCTTCACTGGTCCCTGTAGTGTTCCTCCCCTCCGTATGACTTGTGCTGGGGGTCAAGTTCATCTGGTTGCCTGGGAGCTGGATTTCATCAAATGTTCTTGGTGGCATGGGACATGGGTCACGACTCTCATTTACGCTATTTACAGCAGAGAGCAGAAGAGAGCCAACGAACAGCTAACAGTGTGGCAGCTAGAGGAGTTGTGTGACATGCACTTTAGTTCACCTGCAGCTTTGCCTATTCTCTTTAAAACTGGAATTTCACAAGTCATATAAACAAGCTGCATCTTAATCCCTCTGCCTGTGTTGTTACTCAGTGTGTCAACAAAAGAGATCGAAATTGAGAAGTATACAAAAGAGTGCAAAAGCACAGCAATACCACAAAAAAAAATCTGAATAAAATCAGAGAAAGAAACAAAGGAGACAGGATGAAAAGAGACAGAGAAATTATGTTTTGTCTTGGTGCAACAACTAAGTGCTTTCCTGTTGGCATGTGCGAAGATGTTGCCGATGTTGTTTGGCTGCGTCGCTTTCAATAAGCATGGTTCATTGGCACATGCCTTCTGGGGTGAGAAGCAAAGCAGGGGGCAAAGCCTAACAACAGAGTGGCAGGTGGCACTGCCGCTTGGTGTTAAAGCTGGCCTTCTTACCCCAGCAGCTGAAAACAAGCTACAGCCTCAAGGCCTTTTATCCGCTTTGATTATAACAAGCAAGTGTGTGCGTTTATTTTTGTGTACATGTTTTCACCTGCGTAGCTGTAATAGCGTTAAACTATGTACAAGAATGCTGCTTCAATACAGACCGAAGAAATCTGAGTTATTTATGTCCAGAAATTTACAGTATGTTACATTTTATTAATATTTTGGTCTATCCATATAATTACATGGCATTTGATTGCTTTAGCATCTAGCATTCAATATATATATATATATATATATATATATATATATAATATATATAATATATATATAAATATATATAATATATATATATATATATATATATATATATATATATATATATATATATATATATATATAAGCAGAAAGTCAGTCCTTACCTGCTCCTGGAGCCAACAGCCAGCTGTACAGGTAGCCAGCAGCCATGGAGAAGTAAAGCACCAAGGCCCTCTGGCTGTTGACGGTGTCCAAGATGTGCTCCACTGTTACCGGGGTGTAGGGATCCGTGTCCTGCTGGCCTGTCTGCCGCTCCACCAAGAGGTCAGCAAAGGCTCGTGTTCGACCCCGCTCCGCCACTGCCAGAGCCTCATCATGGTGGCCTGTGTGTATTCGGAGTTCAATGCTGATTAATAAGTAAATCCTAATACCTAAACTTCCAACAAATTGAAGTAGTGAGGCTATGAGAAGTGTCTAAGGGCATACCTAGGCTGACAAGGACCCTTTGGAGTGCCTGGTAGCAGGAGGTTTGCAGATCAAACAGGGAGAGTTTATAGTCTGTGCTGTGCTGGGCTTCATGGCGGATGGTCTCAAACAGTGCAGAAGCCCGGTAGAGCTGAGGATAAACAACAACAAGGGTTTTTCAAATATTCTTGGCTCATTTCCTTTCAAAAGTATAACTATATTATCACTCTTTGATTCATGTCTGATTATTGAGGGAAACATCACCTGATTTATAGGTTTGATTCCTACTGTGTTGACCCATGATAAAATGTAAGCAGTCATGCTACACTAAGACACTATGGATACAAATGTCCAACAAATAATCTCCTACTATGCATGTTTGATTGGAGAAGAAGATTGATTAGAGAGAGAATAATTGTGGCCGCTAGATGGCACCATCTCACCTCAACTGGTCACCACCAATGAGACCTGCTGCATTCCAATTCTGCTTCTCTCTTAACTAAAGAAGGTACTGTAATGTAGCTTGATAAATCACTATTCAACACAAGTAAACCTCTCTTCAGCTCTTATTTGTCTGGACATGGGAAAGGGCAATGAGAAGCTAAACCATTACCCGGGCATCTTGGACGGACAGCGTCCAAGGAAATACATTCTTTGTGAACTCAGTAGGCCTGTCTGTGTTATTAGACCTTTCCATCCAGTTCCAGACATTGGATGGAGAGATGGAGAGAGACAATGGAGAGGTGGGGCGACAGCAGTGTACCACAATGGCCAAGCGGAGCTAGCCAGGAGTGCCGATTCATGGGAGCCTTTATTGATTTCCTATTTCTGCGCCTATGGCAGCCCTGTAGGGTGACTGGGTCCGCTATAGAGCTACTCTCCGGGAGTCCTGGGCCAGCAGAGAGGGTAAAGCACTCAACGCACACTGCTTGACCACAGTTCATACAAGACAAAGAGCTGCAGCGAAGAAAAGGTTGTTTGTGTGATGAAATGGATTCTATCAGCACTGCGGGTGGGGTAAGAGGAAGAAAGAGAGAAACCGCATGCGTTTCTTGTGCGCACACATATATGCATACACGGTAGCTCGTCTGGCATATCCCAAGGTCATGCGGGAAAAGTGTGTCAGAGGGAGTGAATGGGGAGAGTAGAGATCAGCATAGAATCTGTGCGCTCTGCTGCATTAGTGCTAGTAGACGGAGCTGCTAGTCTCAGGCTGATTTTGCTGATAGGACTGTGGACGGATTGCTGCAGTGCTAGTTTAATCTGTTAGGCTTGCAGACGGCCCTTTAAGAGTTAAACTAATTTCTCGCAGCGCCTTTCCTCTGGCCTGACCCCTCCTGGCACAGATGAAAGGGAAACAATCCCAAATGTGCTGCGTCTGCAGTGACTTGCCTTGGCCGTGGTATAGGTAAAATCTGCTACATTCTTCAGCTGCTATGCATTCAGATAGCACTTGCATGTTTTATCGCCACCGACACTAACATGGCTTTTATCTGACATGTTAAGTGAATGTCAATGTCACACTGCATCGGTAACACAAACGGAGCTTGATACAGACGTACCTGCTAAAGATCTTTGTAAAACAACCTCCCTGGTAAACTCTCAGTCTGTCTGATAGATTATGTTAGAGGTAAAAAATAAATAAAAAAAAAGATCTACAGTAGAACACTGATATATAACTAAATAATTTATTGATTCATTTCTCCATAGATATGAATGTGAGCGTTTCTCAGAGGGAGCATGTGCTGTTGAGCTAGCTGATTAGAATCAGGACAAGTCAATCAGCGTGTCAAGGTGAACACCGAGATCACAGCTACGGTGTTCAACTACAATTGGGTTTAAATATATAGAGAATGAGGAACATGAGGTCAAGTACTCTCATTCATCAGCTATGGATGCTTTATGAATTTTAAGACAAGCCTCCACAAATGAGGTTTGAAGTGGGTCAGGGTATTTACTAAGGTCATGTGTAGCAACAGGCCAGCTCATGAATAACCATTTGAAGTGTACTCTTGAGGACAGTGTCCTTTCCCACCACAACTTCACCCTGGGGGCTACAAGCTGACATGGGGGGGGGAACATGTAAGCATTGCTGTGGTATATAAGCACTGGATCTCTGTATGTTGTGACAAAGACAACACAATGTTAATATGCACTATTAAGGTCTTAAGGTCAAGCATTAAACTGGATAGAAAACATGGAGTGGAAAATATGTTGCATTGGCTTGCTAAAATAATATTTAGCTTTAATTGAACATAAATTCCTCAACATGACTCATGAGCCTCTGCTCTAGTCACCACCTTGGTCCAGTCTTTCTTTTCCAACTTCTTGTTGCAGATAATTGCAAACAGACAAAGTTACGTTTTGACAGAAAAAGAAAGCTATCTGGGTCACATAGATGTACGTAGTGTGCGTGTATCATAACAGAAATGTTTTGGACTAGATTTTCAAAATGAAAGCAGCTGAATAACATCCCTACAGACACACGTGACAGCCACTGCTGTTGGTTGACTGTTCACAGACTTATATGTGGATACACAAGCTAAGAAAAAATAAAATAAAATCTTGAGCTGTGGTGTGTGGATAGACTGTAAAGAGAGATGTTATGGGGATATTCCATGCTTGCCAGATGGGCAGTGGGCTGAAGAGGAGTGAGTGTGTATGTGATGTGGAGGCTTTGAGACCATGCACATACATACAAAAAAAAATCTTCAGTCATCTGTCGCCGGTCTGCTGCGATGACAGCCTTTACCAGCTCAACACACTCCCTAACATATTGCCAGCCAAGGTGTTCAAGCTCTATAGCCACCTCTCCTTTTTCTTCTCTGTCTAATATTTGTTCTCTCTCCTCTGGGCTCTTTCTTTCACCATAAGGGCATTAGTGAAAACGTATATTCCACCAGGTCTTTGGACATCTACTTCCCTCTTTCGTTTATAATATTCCCGACCAACATATGTGTGCTTATTAAAAGGTCAGTTTTTTCTACAAGAGGAGCTGGATTTTCTGGAAGGAGGCCAGATGGAAGAGAGGAGAGGAGACGATAGTTGAGTCAAGGTGAGTCCAGGTAAGAAGAGGAAGGAGAAGCTTTACCTGATGTTGGGCCTCCTCCAGATTCCCACTGGCCCACAGAGAGAGCCCAAGACGATGGCGGATCTTTGCCTCGTCTTCACGCCGAGCCAGCTGCTCTGCAAGCCGCAGGCCTGTCAGAAGGGGAGGAAACGGGAGCAGATGAGAGAGAGGAGAGTAAAAATTATTCAAAGCAGGCAGACTTTTAGGTATCTTTCAGAGTAACAGATGTAAGCGTAGCGTGGTACTGATGTTCTGACAGCGAACAGGTTTGAATATTTGGCCTCAGTTGTAAGATAATGCTCACATTGGGACCCATAACACATACTCTGCCATAGAGGAAAGCTGTTAGAGAACTAATCGCACTGCATAGTAATCAATGCTGAGCATCGACTGGCTGAGCAAACACGCGTTTAATGCTTGCATAAAAGAAGCCACACAATATCATTAAGACGTCGCCAAATATTTGCAAACACATTGATGAGCTAATAATAGCCTATGTGCAAACTTACAGTGTAAAGTCAATTTAATTGTGATACTTTGTTTGAGAGACGCTCAGAGTTGTTTGGGAAGCGAGAAGAGATTGTGCATGTATATGTGTGTGTGTGGCTCTAGGTGTGTATGTTCAGTGAGTGTGCCTGTGTCAGATCACCTGGCAAGCATGCAGTTTGTTTTTCACTTCCAATCCCTCAAGCAGTGAGGCGTATGTCACATCTTTGCATGTGTCCTCAGTCTACCTGCCCAGTACTTGGTTCTGCCCAATTACTGAGATGAAAATGCCACTCCACAGAGGACAATGATGAAAAAAAACGACAGCTGCTGGGCCACATATCACCCACAAGGTGCTAAATGCACAGCAAGCAGTCTGCAGTTTGCAATAGGCTATTGCTCATGCAGTCTCACTTAACACGGCTCTGTATTTGCAAGTTCTTTTTCTCTCTACTCAGTGGTGCGATGGAGGGGTCTAAACATGCTTTTGGTCAAAGAGAGAAGAAAATGGGCCAAGCCACCCTCATCCGAGTATGCTTTTCTCAGCATTCCTGGAAAACAGTCTGTGGCTGGACCAGATAAGCCAAGAACAGAGAGCGTGACCTGAAACAGCCAGCCTATTCCGCAAGACCCCGCACACCAGGCAACCATAGACTTCATGGCTCCTCCATGGCCACGTTAGCCGGCAGTCTTTGAAGCCTGAAACAGTCTCCCCTCTCGCCTTATCTTTCCACACACCCTCGCTCTGCCTGCCTGCCTGCCCTCTTCCCCCATGCATCTGCTGTGCTCCTCTCTCCCTCTACCTCTCGTATTCATTTTCTCATCTCTGTGCCTGTTCCTCTGGCCCCCCTCTGCTCTCTCTACCTGTTTCATCTTGACTGTGGTGGCAGTACTAGCGGGAACCCGGCACTGCTTAGGGCTCATTAGGCGCTGGAGCAAGAGAGAGGAAACAGATCTAAATTATCCTTTTCATTCTCTGACAGTCTCACCCCTCACTCATCTCCACTCTATCTCTGATCCTTTCATCTGCACGCACACACATGCACGCACAAAAACCTTTCTTTCTCTGAGCTGCTCTGTGATAGTTCTTCATGATCAAGCTTGAATGTCAACCAACTCTATGTTTTCTTTATTCTCCAGTTGACAGAGAAATAATACATGTGAATTATGACTCCCGCCGATCTCTGTCTTTCTCTCCATCCCTCCCTAACTATCTTATTCCCTCAGTTCTCCCACCCTGTATCATTCAGTGTCTGTCACTGTCACCGTGCGTGCCTTTGGTGCGCCCCGCAGGCACAGTCACGTAGCAGCGGCTGACACGAGGATGTGGCCGTGGCTGGCTGCACCCTGAAGAGCAACTAGAGAACACTTTAAAGGCTGCTTGACAGCTGGGTGAGAGATTTTCTGCAGACCCCGAGGCCCACGCACCTCTGGCTTCAGACACAAGATTTACGTGCAGACACCACATGCACGTGCGTTGGAAGAAGGGCACAAAATCTCATGCACCGTAGAACCGCAAGTGCGTTGTGCCGGAAACTAAAAATGCCCCGGCACTTGCGTACTCATGACACATGACAACCCAGTACTCTTTGATCATGACCACAAGCGAAAAAGAACAGTATGTCATATACAGTAAGCGTACCATGAACAATGTTTGTAGAAAAAAATTCTAGAGACACTTTCAGGATACAAACTCTCACTACTGTGACTCCCTCTTCTAAACTCTGTAAATAAAAAACAAAATCCCATAGACCTCTGACATGTAGTATAAATACTGAGCATGATGGGGACTGTGACACCCCCACCAAATTCATCCTACATAAAGAAAAATGTCACCCTGGTACAATGACAACATACATTTGCATTTAAGTCGACAACTAAATATTGGTATCAGTGGGAGCTTGCTTAATATTTATCAGATAATGGAGTCAGGCTAATTATTTTTTCCCTTTTTCAGATGTTGCGTTGTAAGATTGTGTCCGTTCCAAGCTAAATAAATAGGGAAATAAAACAAGAGAAACCACTAACAGCTACAAAAGTTTAAAGCAAAAAAGTACATCAGCAGCTCACTATGCCACCAGTCAAACCCCTACTGTCATTGTAACAGCAACCAACATTCAAGATTTATAACATAAAAATTGAGACTAAAAACTGATAGTGGTCCACAATATGATGATAAAAGGTCCAGACATTTCACAAAGTGATACTAAACATCCAACTACATTTTGTTTTATATGCCTCCTGACAAGCTGTTCAACAGCCTACCTACTCAAATGTGTTTTCTTACAATTATTAGTGTTTATAATACTTCATAAAATAATATATAAAAAATGCACCACTTACATCTGTTTACAAACCTACAATGTTGGTCTAATTTGTCTTACACATGATTAAGGCCCCTTTCTTACAAATCATGCAGATTTCATACAAGTGTACACTTATTAATTAACTTAACCATACATGCATTTAAGCCAAGATATAAAAACATGGTATGTTAAAATACAAATGATATAAAGTCTCCATTTTAAACTGATACAATTCAATTGGATTTTCTACTTAAGGTTATATTCTGCATATTCCATGTTTGTTATTTTATTTCCAATCTGCATTTATCACCTCATTTTTACAGGTTCAAATATTAAGCATCAGGTACATTTGGCCTGTGAAGGTACATTTTGTTATTTCATTAGTTGGGGTTCCATAAATGAAGCGTAGAGAAACTTAAACACCTCCATTAGTCGCTACAATGACGGCATTGATTTAATGACACCATCATGTTAATCGTTGGAAAGTGCATCTTGGTGTGAAATGCCTCTTTTGTTAAAGAATGAGACAGCGATGTGCAATGTCTTTGAATATAAAATTACAGAAAGATAACTTGAGGAGCAGTTTGAAGAACACTTGAAGTGACAGAAATTATGTCTGCCCATCAGCAGATTAATTGGTATCTTCATGTGTCTTCCACCGTAGCCTTGTCATTCTGTATTACTGTGCAACACAGAATAACCACCACACACACACACACACACACACACACACACACACACACACACACACACACACACACACACACACACACACACACACACACACACAGATTTGGAGGTCACAACAGTATCTGCACTAGTTTAGAGCTGCCTTTCTATCCCTCTTTCCAATTAATCTTTTTCGATAAACAAAAAACAAGCAGTGCAGCATGAAGAAGAAAAAAATATTATTATTTTTTTTTTCTTCAAATCACAGTACTTGCCGTAGGAGTAGAAAAACTGAAGAAAAAAAAAAACGTGCCAACTTTTCGGTCTGGGTAGGTTGGCCAGAAATAATTGGCTGTCAAGGATAGTGAAGGCACTGTTCTTTTTCACAGCCAGACTGAGGAACAATACAAGGACAGTGCAGGGGACAACAGGAGGACAGGGTGGAGACAGAATGGCCTGTCGCCTTTGTTTTCATTAAAGCTCAACAAGAAGGCCTGCAGAGGGTGTATGGGTCACTGCAGGCCTGGCTAACTCTAATAAAGCGGACGGAGGAGCGATAGAGGAGATATATTCCTGTTCTCTAGCATTCACTCCCTGCAGTGTGAAATATACAACTGTCCTCTTATATGAGCTGCAATTTTCCTGGATTCAAACAGGGTTTGGGTCGTAACACAGTGGGTGTTCCTGAGAATGAGGTGTGTCGATGGGCACGGGTGAGGCTGGTGATTTGGACATTCAGCTCACATCCATGGATGCTTCCACTTATCACATCCTAGGTGACAAACCCTACCTGCACTGTCACTGACGTAATTAATTTTTGAGAGGCAAAGCTGCAGGGTTTTTTTTCACCATAATCTGTAGGGGACAATGAAGCTTGTGAAGCAGGAGTCTGTCAGCCACAGTGTGAAAAGATCCTTTGGCACCTCACTGCAAAAAACCCTCTGAGAAAAGTAGATATAGGAGGTGTGAAGAACAGCTGGCAATAAACAGGAAAAATGCCTTGGTGTGCATCCTGATAGGTTTGCACAGTAATACACACACAAATGCTGGTATTCCTATACAGCACAGAAGACAACACAGACGCATAATATGCACATAAAATCCCCTGTGCACTTATAACACATAAGCACAAACACAAACACACACGCGCACACACAGCCTAATAAAAATGTGGCAAAGGCTTAGCAACAAATAGGCTCTGAATTTCATATTCATGAATTCACAAACTCTAAGCCTATCAGCTCAGGCAACAAAGGCAATCCTCTCTCCCTGACTCACTCACCTTCCTGCAGGTACATGACAGCCTGTGAGTAGTTTTGCAGTGCGTGGTGTGTTCTCCCCAGGCTGCCATAGGCCAGCGTCTTGGCAGCCAAGTCATTAGTCTGAGCCGCAACACTTAGGTGCTGTTCCTGGAACACGACTGCCCGCTCGTAGTTTCCAAGCGACTCGTAGGTAAGGCCCAAGTTCCCATAGGCGCGGGCCTGGCGTGTGGCGCTGCCTGCTTCCTCTGCGATCTCCAGGTCACTTTGGTGGCATCGCAGGGCTGTCTCATACTCTCCCATAGATTGATATACAACGCCCAAACCGCAGCTGGCATCACCCTCCAGAAGTCTGTCCTGGGTGTCACGGGCAATGAACAGTTGACGCTCCAGACAGGAGATAGCCTGCTCATAATTTCCCAGCTGGCTGTGCAGTGCGCCCAGTTCACCGTAGGCCTGAGCCTTGCCTCCACACTCCCCCAGCTCATGAGCCACTACCAGCCGCTTCTCAAAACACACCAGCGACTGCTGTAGGTTTCCCATGGCCCTGCAGGTAAAGACAGAAAACCAATGAGATTAGGAGTGAGATATGTGAGATAAGAAACCAACAAGACAACCTCCAAGATCTGTCATTGGCTTTTTCCGACCAAATTTAACAAATACCGAGAGATCGTTAACGCCCACAACCTTCAAAATAAATCTTTCGCTCTCTGCTTATCTCAAATCTAGGGGAAACGATATTCCTGATTCAAACATATGCATATATTCTCCTGGAAAAGAGCACCATTACGACGCAACAAGGAGTACATATTGCAACACTCATTTGCAAAGCACTAGAAAATTTCAGTTTAGGTTTTAATGAAATATAGATTTAGATGTCCAACACACTGCTGATAGCTGTTGATGTGGACAGACTAGAGTGTCTGACTAGAAGGCTATATGAGAAATGTGTGAGCACTGATAAAAAATTCAAAATTGAGGCTGTGTTTGAAGAGTAATATCGTCTCTAATAAGAGACGGTATTAGAGACCTGATCTGTCAAAGGATCCGCGCTTCCATCCCCTTGTGTCTGTGTTGACGGAGAGGCATTCATCCCATCTCTGCATTTTATTTGCTTTCACAGCCTTCAAAAATACTTTATTCACATGCTCAGGCACACCAACAATTGCCGGATGTCGGTTCAAATGGAGCATTAAAAAGAATAAAAGCCTTAAGCTTAATTAATGTTGTGTGATAATGTATGCGCTTGACTAAGAGCTGTTAGAAGACGAGAAGGGTTTGAGTGTGATGTCTATTATTCCCCTCTGAACTCATGTGTGGCTAATACTGCCATGTGTGATTGCTGTGGTGCCATGCTGATGATGCACAATAAGAAGAAAATCATCTGCGAAATGAGGATTTCAGCAAGTCTTTCGTGTTTTATTTTGCAGTGTTGTCTCCTAGGATGCTATCAGCTCTTTGAAGCATGCGGAGAAATAGAAGGGAGAAGAGACACAAGATGTAAGAGGTATCCTCGAAATGACTGTGCTTCCCTCAGTTTCAGACGTCTGTGTGCCAAAGCCTCTTTGCATACAGATAAGGCCAGGGCCACTAGGCTGCTGCTGAGACAGCGAGCACCAGGCTCACATCCAAGCTCCAAGGTGTCTCTAAACTACGGTGGTCCTTTATAGTGAGCGTAAGGAGAAAAATAATATGCAAAGTAGGATTACTGTGAATATTAGTAATACCCAGTCAATACAATTATCCCCTAGCTGTTGTCTATTATACGACAACAGCTAGGAGATATTGATTCTGGTGTGTTATACAAAGACTGAAAAGTTTTTTCTAGCCATGTGAAATAGTCAATTTGAAATGTAAAGCCTTTCGTTTAAAGCAAACTCACCTGTGTCCATTGCCTAAGCCTCTATAGGCCTTCTCCTGGTCCTGCATGCGGTTGAGGCTCTGGGCCACTGTCAGATACTGGTCATAGTACTTGATGGCTTCCTCAAAGTCTCCCAGAGCCTCATAACAGTCTCCCAGGTTTCCATATGCCCTGCCCCTGTCCATCAATGCCTCGTTGCCACTCAGCTGCTGCAAAGTGGCCAGCTGCTGCTCCAGGTAGCCAATAGCTTCCTCCATAACGCCTACATTCATTTTAGTGATGCCCATATTTCCGTACACCTGAGCCTCCACGACAGGATCCTTCAGCCTCCGCCCGAGCTCCAATTGCTCTTCGTAGCTCTTAAAGGCCATGGCGTACTTCCCCAGGGCCATGTAGACAGCTGCTAGGTGACCATGGGCTTTGCACTCTCCTGACACGTCGCCCAGCTCTTGATACACCTCCAACTCCTGGGTGTGGTAGCCCAGAGCTTTGTCATATTTCTGCACAAGTCTGTAGGTGGCCCCAAGGGCAGCATAGGCACAGGCCTCCATCCTACGCTCCTTAACCTGAAACAAGATAGAATTTCATAATATCAGCATGAGGGACGTGAGTGAGTGATATCAACATACATTCCACATGACATTTCCTATTTATATGATGAATTGTTCTAGTATATGTTATATGTTATAGTACTACATTCATTGTGTGTGGGTGTACCTGGTGAGCTAAGGCCAGCTGCTGCTCATAAAACTGAATGGCTCCAGCCACATCTTTTTTACAGACAAATATGTCTCCGAGGTTCCCCAGTGCTCTGAAGCGAGCCTGTGCATTGTTCAGGGATTGGGCCAGTGACAGCAGGTATTTTTGACACTCCTCTGCCTTAGTGAAGTCTCCCAGGGCCTTGAACGCTAACCCGAGGTTACAGTATGCCTTGGCCTGACTCAGTTTATCATGAAGGTCCTTGGCCAGAGCTAGGTCCTGCTCATAGTACTTTACGGCATCCTGGTAGTTGCCCAGACAGTAGTGGGCATAACCCAGATTGTGACAAACTTTCCCTTCGCTCTCCATGTCTTGGAGGTCCGGGGACAAGCGGAGGTACTGCTCATAGTAGGGCACGGCCTGAGGGAATTCTCCTCGAGAGCAGTGGAAGTTGCCGAGGTTGCCCAGAGCCCGCGCCTCGCTCTGGACATCTCGGAGTTCACGAGCGATGTTGAGGTGGTTCTGGTAATGTTGCAGAGCGCGGTCATGGGCTCCCAGGGCTTGGTAAGCCACAGCCAGGTTTCCATGGGTGGAGGCCTGCGAGGCCCGGTCATTGACTTCCATGGAGATCTGCAGCTCCTGGCGGTGGTAGCGAACAGCCTGATCAAAGGCTCCCAGGGCATTGTAGGCATTACCCATGTTACCATAGGCCCGGCCCTGAGCAGCATAGTCATTCAGCTCCTGAGCAATGGCCAGGTGTGTTTTGTGGAGTTTCAGTGCAGTCTCATAATCTCCTTTCATCTGGTGGATTATGCCTGTGAAGAGAGGTGTGAGAGCCACAGGATAAAGTTAAGGACCCATTTGAGGGAAAATTGTAATTGAGTAAAATTCAAGTGCCTAGTCAGCTCTTCATTTACAAAACAAGTAATTTAGTTGCTAAAATATGCTCTCTGAGCCATCTGTTCTCTGCTTACACAACACTCTTCCACAGTATTATGGTCATTAAAACGTAGTGCAATCAAACAGAGTTATTATAACACCAAAATAGAATCTTTTGACTGTCTAAGCTGTCTTTGATGATTGTGTCTAAGAGGGATTTTTAACAAAATCAACAACTTTTCCACAGGGTTGGAAATAGTTATGAGAGAACAAGAAAGAAAGACAGAGGAAGTAAAAGTGGGGGAGAGTGTGAAGTGCTGATGGAAAGCCCAGCAAACAACTTAAGAAAAATGAGATAAGTGTGGAGAAACAATAAATAATGGAGAACCTGGTGCATTGAGCATATTATCTCTAATAAAATGCCATCCTCTGAAAAATAATAGCTTTACCCCACAGCCAGGCAGCCATTTGGCTCGCATGTGCGCACATACACGCGCACACACAAACACACACGTGCACGCGCACACACAAACACACACACCATCCAAACAAATGTGCACCCACACCCACATGCTCATACACACTGACTAATACGCGGCAGAGAGACATCACAGCATATCTACCGTATCGCTCCTCCTTCCTCCTGAGACTCAATACTAATCTCTGGGTCTGGGTCTCTCTTTTTGCATTGTCACCCAGCTTTCAATGATAACAATAATATGAGAAAGAGGACAGGATGGCTGCAGGCTGCAGGCGGTTGGATGAGACAGAGAAACCAGCTGCAAGGCAAATAACTTCCTTCATTCACCAGTCTGGCCATCATTGCTTTGCTGCATCAGCATGGAGAATAATGGGCTACTAGGACGGGGGTTCAGCCACTGATGGGACACCAGGGATGGAAACGGCCTGAATGGGTGGGAACCAGAGTCGCAGAGGGGCTCTGTGGCTTGTGGTGAGTATGTGATGGTGCCGCCGGGATTAGTTACCGGCATGTGTGTTTTCCCATTTATTTCATCCGAAACTTGCCACAGTTTGGGCCTGAACACAGGCTACATAAACAGTGGGACTAAAACCAAACAGACGGCTCAAATGACAGCATTAATTATACGATAGATGTGGCTATACATTCAGATGTTGGCTCAATTGAAAAGCAGCACATTAGGCCAATTAGAATGGAAAAAAAAGGCTTTGGTGCCTCTACAGTATGAGGCACTGGGATGCATATTGGTTTGTCATTACCAGATATCTACCTACCTACCCACCCACACACCTAACTACCCCTCTATCCACTTACCTTCCTACCTACCTACCTACATACGTACTTTTGTAGATTGGTGGACATGGAAGAAATCCACAAGTGTGAAAATTGCATAATCAGTAGTTCACTCTAAATGAAGTCTAAATGAGAAGATTAATTTTAATCCAACAATCCCAAAATCCAACAGCTTTTTCCACAGACAGATTGGATTTTGCTGGGAAAACATCATCAAAGAAGCCTATTTAATTCAGACCACGATTCTGCATGCTGCAAACACCTACTGACAAATGGAAAACCTGACTTGCTGTTTGTTTTCTTGCTTGTATTTTCAGGTTAATGTGATACAACCTGAACTATGACCTGGTAATCATCGGGTCACTGCCCTGAGGAATTGGTATGCTATGTGTATCACAGAGTAGAACAAGGAGAGAAGCAGTGCTGCCAAATAATACAGAAGTATTCGGATTAGAAATTATACAGTGACTGAAATCCATGTGGTTCTTTGCACTATGTACAGTACAAATACAGTAAAACAGTCTTTTGCTTCAGCCAAAATAAATTAATGAGGCATACAACCTTTTGGATGTTAAGGTTCTACTGCCAAAGATATTTCCTACACCTTGGACAAACCCCTCAGCTTTGCCTTTCCTGGAAGTATTTCGTAAGAGTGGAAGCATGTTAGGTTAGGGTTCACAGCTAGCTAGTTGGAAGAGCATTGACAGGTCTCGCCACAAAGTCACTCCCAAGGTTATTCTTTCCCCAATGGAGGCTGATCTTACTGAGGATATAATGCCTACTGATGTATTACCAGCAAACATGTTCCATGCTGCAGGCTAAAAATGGATCTGGGGCCCGGCGATGGACGGAGGGCTAGAAGAGACAGCCAGGACAGAGGCTGGGGTGTATGGTGAGGTTTGAGGTTGGGCTTGGAAGCTGCAGCCAAAATTGCCATAAGCCTTAGGCTATGCCTGGAGGCACACTTGAAGCAAGAAAATATTTTCTGCCCTTTCCCAATACGGCAAGAGGATTGTGGAACCCTCTGGGTATAGTATCCAGCTGGATAGTAAATTAAACCATTCCAAACATGCCAGTAAAGATTGTTGAAACACAAAAACTGGGAATTTGTACAGGTATTCTGGCTGAAGTTGTCACTTTGGTATGTTGTCCAAATCAAAATTACTCCAATCAGATTCAATTTAAGTGAGTCTGAACATTTTAAGTCTGTGGTGCATACTAAATGCAATTGACTGGATCATATTAAATAATATGGCTCAATTATTTCTCTTTTGTACACAGCTTGAGACAATGACTGTGAAAAACATTTTATACAGGGCCCAATCCATCCAGAGCCCTCTCCATCCCCCCATAACCAAAGACATTAAAAGCATGGCAGTGTGTTGTCACTTTTCATTACACAGCTGGCTGTACATAGAGGGATATGCAGCAGTGATGACTTTGAGGGATGGTGTCTGGTTCTGAGTAAATCACTGTGTCATTCTTCCAGGGAGCTATGGAGGTCCAAAGCACTGCTGCTTACAGTCAGCTAAGAGGATTTTACCAACAATGGGGCTGCTTCCACTGGGCTGGCGTGATAACAGGAATAGAGTAGAGATGACTAGCCTGATCCTAAAATAATGACCTGGGTGTGTTCCTCATTTAGATTTTAGGTCAACATTACAATTTGCATTCATGTTTGAGAAGTAAAGACCACAACAGGATGCCAAAATTGTGGTGTTTGTGGTGGAAATGTTGAGGCCTATTTTGGTCTCAGCTCAAAGAGATTGGCATGTGTAAAATACCATAATATGGAAGTCTTCTTTAAAGGAAAATCCATTAAGACTGAGCAATATTCACAAAACTGTTTTTTCTACTACACAGTAGCTAACATGTTTAGTTTAGTACTTCTGAAAACCTATTATAATTTCTAGATAATGTTTTCACTGTGAGAGTATTTACAAAGCCACTTACACAATGTGTTGTTAGTGCTAATGGATGCAATGAGACTGTCAATAAAGGCTGTATCATGCTACATTATGTTTTAAAATTCAGAATAATTAATTTATTTGAAAGTAATTGTGAAGTAAGAGAAGGGAGAAAAGATAAAGGTAGAACACCTTTCACAATCATATTTTTGAGTAGATGCACTGGTTTGAATTCTGTTTTTGCACTAATTTGCACGGGACTAGCAGAATTCTTTGTCACCATGGAGCAAAAAGAAAGGAAAACACCAGATTGAAAAGGTTCCTATCAAGTATTTGCAACCTCTAAAGATATGATATGGATGACTATATCATAATATGGAGGATTACTTTCATATAGACTTCCAGTCCAATCTTGTCTATGAAAATGAAAGGGTGAATGGAAGTCGAAAGATATGCTAAGTGTCTTAGAGCATGAGTTGTGAAATATACAATAGTGTACGTTATGATCTGTGGGGGGAAGTAGTGAGCTGAGGCAGATCCTAGATCCTGCTGGGGTTTGCAGGAGCAGGGAAGGGGAGGAGCTTGGGGTCTGGTCTTAAGGTAGCAAATCCTCACTCAGAGGCGCAGACATCTCCTATCGTCTGACTGACAGAGAGACAGGAAGGAGGAAGATTTAAAAAAAAAAAAAGACAGGGTATGGATGTGGGCTGCCTGGGTGGTCTGACAAAAGAAACAGAGTTCTGTACGTGTCCTCTAAGCACGAGCTGAGCTCCTCTACTCTTCGCTCCTCCTGACCCTCACCCCTCCTTCAAACCAACTGTCGCTGTACCGTCCCCACGCATGACATCTGATTCCTCCAACCACATAATCCAACAATGTTCAGTCTCAATGTCTCCACTTTCTTTTTTGCACTGCACAATCGCCTCTCCATTTAGGAACAGATCACATTTCATACTAAATCTGCAGATGTACTTAATGCAGGGCACAGTTGCTCGATGCAAAAGAATGCTACAGCTCTTCTGTTTCACTTAATAGCTCTGCAGTGTGTAGAATAAGTCTGCATACAGTGAGCCAAACATCAGTGTAAGCACAAACACTAGGAGAGTGTGTTTCGCAGGGCCTCTAGTCCAGTTTCTGGCATGCTCCTCTGTCAGGAGATTGAAGGGGGCCATGCAAGGGGAGGCATGGAGCGTCTGCTGCTTTTTCAACAAACAGATATTTGGGGCCAGGCTGCAAAGATCGGCTAGCTAGCAAAGATTTCTCCAGGACAGCAACATAACACTGGCATCCTAAAAATCCCATCACCTCTTCTCTAAACATTGTTCCCATCACCTCTTCTCTCCTTTTAAAAGGCCTGCTAATATCTACTTCAGTATTTACCCAGTCATTAATGGAGTGTTGAAGATGTCACCGATCTCAGATAAATGCACTTTTTGTATGTATTTGTTAGGCTCTTTCCCCGATTTCCCTCACAGCATTCTTTCAATCATCCTGTCTGGGCCATTAGGCTTGCTAAATTCCTCTTTAAATTCAGCTCTCTCCTGCTCGCTTTCCTGGTCAGACTAATAATATACAATCAGTGCTGTTTCCAAAGGCTTAGGTACAAAACTGAATAATCTCTATGCCTCAGTGCCCCAGGCTAGTCTGCTCCCTGTCTTTAGTTTGTCCCTGCTGTGGGCAGTCTGAAATTTGTTATGAAAAGGACTCTAAGTACTGGATTTATGTTCATGCAACCATTGTTGTTGTTATAATGATAATAATAATGATGATGCACTAGTGGTAAAAGCATCATGAGAAAGGATGTTTATTTTACCAATTAATTATTTGATGATTCTGCCTATTTAATTGCCGTTCACTTAAAAGGCTGACATAATTAGTGGTACTAAATTTTAACTGCCAACAAACACAGCCAACAATATTAGAAATACAAATCATAATGCTGAATCTACTGGTGTGCCATTGTTACTGTCAGACATGATGCAAAACATGGTAATCAGACGTCTGGACAAGGCAGATTCCCACAACACATTTTCTGGAATGTAGATTCCAGTGCTCAATTTCCACATGATCCTAAAAGTAAGTGGAACAAGTTGTGAGTGCGAAAGGGGTTTAGCATAAAAGGTCTGAAAATAATTACTCACAGAAGTTATGTCCTGTTTTTTTTTAGATACCAGTGGTGATATTTGAATACTGAGCATCGCTGTGCACATTGTCTGATTGTGTGTTGTCTTGTGAACTCTTTTTCCTGTTGCTTTGTTTTTGTGAGCATCAGCAGAAAACATTCCCTGGGGATGCTTGATAAAAGGAAAGAAAAAAAGCTTAATTAGTTAGCCATTCTCACAGATGGAGTCGGCATTTCATGTGACTTCTTTTAGACATATGGTCAAATGAGGAGGTGCGAATCGAGGGAAAGTGAGCACAAGAGAGACCAGGCAAAACACAAACGCTATCAAACAAACTTATTTGAAAGTCTCTTTGAAGTGGAAGGCAAGGGAAAATAATACAATTTAGAATCTGTTTCATGAATACCATAAATGCGAGCTACATGGGAACCCACCACTTCAGTCCTCAGATATTAAATATTGCTGACTAGGGGGTAAGTTAGCCAATTAATGAATAATAAATGGGGCTGGAATGCAACATTTTCATATCCTTTATAGGTCAGAGTGTGCTGAGCAAGGGCTGCTGATACCGCTGGGCATCATGGTTAGATATTACAGTATGGCGATCTCTATACTACTGTACCTCAGAGCCATGTCAGCTGCTGCTCCACCCACACTACACGCAACATTAACGACAAGCTGAGAGGGCATAATAAAAGTTTGTTCCTGTTTTTGCAACTTCTCCTTTCCATCTCTCACACAGTGTTTGTTGCTTTTATCACTGCTCGTTAATCTTCACTCGATCATCTCTCCCCTATTTGTGCACAGCGTAAAGGCAGCATTTTTTGAAGTCTGAAACAACATCCTGTTAGTTTTAGCAGATATCTTATTGTGCTAAGCAGGCTTGCAGGCATTGATGACGGGGTAACAACGCACACTCCACTGCCGCAACCAAAAAACAACAACAACAACAACATTAGGGCAATTACAGACTGATGCTTCACAACCTCCACTTCATTCTCTGTTATCTTCATTATTCAGCTCCTCTTGAATCAGCTATTAAAGGTAATTAAGCGATTCATCAAGTCAGTTTCAATTACTGGGAGCTTGACAGTTGCAGATTACAATCAGTAGGGGTGAGGGGATAAAGTGAGAGAGGGAGCCTTCAAAAACTGAAAAAAGAGAAGAGGAAATAGACAAGAAGTACCAACAGATGAGGCAGCAAAGAGATGGTCAGGAAGGTTCTTCAGGTGTCAAGAGGTACTGTATCCACAGGATGATGCAGCTTGCTCAGGCCGTCTCCATGGAGCAACAGGCTTCGTCGCTACCACCCACTCTTAGCTTCTGCTCTGTCACCAGCTAGCGGTCTTGACAGGGCATCAGCTACACTATCATTACTCTATCATGGACTGGAATAACTGTAATGTAGCAACTAATAATGAAAACTAGCCATCTTGCCATCATAATGGCCATCACACCACAGAACACAAACCATTTGCTGCCTGACATATAGTCACTCGTTATAAAGCTCACACGTACTGTACTGTAGGATCATACAATGTTCTCACTAGAGCCTCTAATTTATGACAACCAGTTACCAGCTCACTTTTAAAATCAGGTGCGTTGGTGGTAAGAGCACTCAAGGATGGGCAACCATTAGGCTGGTCAAAGGACAACTTCAATTTATGTTTAGCTGATTAACCCCACTTTCTGCTTGCACATTTTCACACATTAGGTTAAAGAATAATTCATCTGGGAGAAACTATTATGCCTCTTATTTATCCATTAGAGTCAGGTTTACTACTATCTTGATGGCTATCATAAGTCACCCAACTGCTGGACAAAATACAGGAGAATTGGCCGTACCATTTATCTCATGGGGTTTTGAATATCCAAAAGGTATACCTTTATCACTAAGGTTCCTTTCATCATTATATTTGTAGACTCTACAAGGTTACCTAGCTAATAATGTCATTCTAGCAAGATTTGGCTGTCAGATATTGGATTGTAAAGGGTACAATAATTACATTTTAAGTTTCAATCAAAAGACCTGATTGTATATATTTAATTTCCCCATCTCATTTTTTATTTATCTTCACACCACTTTTCATTTCAAGACATGATTAAGTCCAAGCCAGTGTGAAGGTGAGAGCAGAGCAGGTTAATATGAAGAGATTTCTAGTGAAAAATTATAATTTTTTTATGGGGTTTATTTATACTCTGACAGCGTACATTACATGTAGGCATTCTATCACCACATAACTTCCTGGGCTCACAAATTCCTGTTGGCTCTAAGATGCATCATCTTCTGTCCAGGCTCCCAAGATGGCTTGCTGACTCCACTACCTTATGCTCACATAATCTACCGGTTACAATTCACTCTGGAACATAATGCAACCATTAAATACGGTTTCTAAAAACAACTTTGCATAACATAGTGATGATAATACAGTAGCATACTGCTGGCCTAAGCGTAAAAGTAACAAAAATACTCAGGTCTCACTAACCCTAAATATCATTGAAAACAATAGTAAGAAAACAGCTCATTTAAATGAAGACAAACAATGATCTGTAGCCAGCAGTACAGTCAAAACACCATAGCAGGAAATGGAAGCTATCATACTGTATCCTCAGAACAACAACTTTTCGGTCGATTAGGTCAAATTAAGCTAAAATAACTCTTGCTAAACACCTACCTACTTCCAGTCTGCAAGATATCTTACTATCCAACTACCAGATGTTCAAAATATAGAATTATTACAAGCTGCTGGACACTAATCTTTACATTGTCCTCAAAAGGGTCTATAAGGAATCTCAAAGGACAACATACTTTCACTAGATACTGTACACGCTCTGAGTGGATTTCCATTAGAGGGGATGAGATAATACCCAGATCTGTGTAAAATAGGATTGCAATATTTTGGGGGATCCCACTAATCAATTCTAAAGAGAACTCTTAATACCGATTCAGTCATGTGTCCTTGGGAGATTCACTCCAGTGATCAATACCCATACATTAGACATTAGACAACATTACATTGTTGAGGTTGTGTCCAGAGTAACAATAGAGGGCTCTAACAAAAAAAAGGCAGAACTGTCTGCAGTTGAACCTGGCTTAGCTTTTGCCACAACACAAAATATAATCCACTGTGCAGTGTATTAGTGTCTGAAAAAAATACGGATGTATTACTACAACTGGACTTCCTTGATTTTAAATCACCAAACTGGCAAGTGTTTTTGGTCTTGCTAATCAAACTCACCTTATACCAATCCATTCATTTTACTATTGTTTCTACCAAAGACACATTTAAGACCTATTTTGAATGAAGATCTATGATTTAGCTTAGTAATACCAGATATTATTTCTCAAAATTTGAGTATTTTTTGCAAAATTGTGCATACATACCTAGATTGGAGGAGGCCCTTCCCTCTGCGGCCCTGTCTTTCAAACCCTCAGCTATAGACAGCTGCTGTTCATGGTACTGCTTGGCTCTCTCCAAGTCCTGCATGCAGCGAGCAGCATGACCCAGTCCTGCGTAGGCTCTCATCTCAATGGACTTTTCTTCCAGCTCCTGGGCGAGCTCCAGAACGTGAGTATGGTAGGACATGGCCTTGTCAAAGTTACGGTGGTAGTGGTAGGCACTACCTAGGTTACTATAAGCCCGAGCTTCCTCTCGTTTATTTTCCAGGGTCTTGGCAATGCCCAGATGCTGCTCGTGGCATTGGACAGCATTGTCGAAGTCTCCCATGGCAATGTAGACGGCCCCCATGTTTCCCAACTCGCGAGCCTCAGACAGTTGATCCTTGGACTGCTTGGCCAGCAGGACACACTGTTTGTGACTGGCCAGGGCGTTCGGATAGTCTCCAATGGCTGTATATACATGGCCCAAGCTGCTCAGCGCCATTGAAGCAGCCTATGGATAAAGAGACAGAAAAAGGTAGAAAGCAGATTAGAAAAAAGCAAGGTAATAAACTGTGGGCAAATGAAAAAAATCTATTAATTATACCCATATTGCATCAATAGTGAGTCATGTTGTTGCCTTTAAATCACAGATTCCCTACCCACACTTAAACTGTCCCTTTAGCCAGAAATATTGTACAACAAATGGAAAAAAAAGAAAGAAAGAAAATCTAAATTCCCAAATCTCGTAGGGGGCTTACAGCTCATAGACCAAACAAGCAAAACCTGATTTGATTTTGTCTTCGCTAAGCAAGGAGGGGGGTAAAGTGTGATGCAGATCAGCGCAGCAGCAGGCTTGTTTTAAAGCCGACAGTTTGCCCACTGCAATCACGCTTCATGCCGTGCCACCACCAATGGAACAAAGACACTGCTAATCAGGAGGGAGAGGAGAAAGGTTTTAGCTTCACAGCAGAGCCGTGGGGGGCCAACTGGCTGACTGACTGACTGCTGGCAAGACCTCTCAGGCTTAAAACAGAGAGAACAATATTCTGTAGATTCTCTGCTTCCATTTTCTCAAGCACTGTCCACCTGTGAAAACACAACTACACTGAACACGAGCTACAAGTGCAAAAGGAGAGGTCTAGCAGTAAAATGGAGAGGTTCCTCAAAATTTCAGTCTTGACCCCCTATGTGACACATTCACTGCAGGCTTATTAACTGTTTATACAAAGGGTAAACAGCTGGGAATTGGGGTCAGCTGTCTTTGTGTGACCAGATGTTCAATTAATCATGCAGGGCCAGCTAATAAAGCGTCTACTTCCTGAGGTCCCACTCTGCATCCTCCAGCCAGGAAAGGGGTTGGATGCAGGCCAGCAGAGAGGACAGACCCTGACAGTGAAGGCCACAGTGCTGCCCATCTTGCTCAGCTTGGAGCCTCAGCACCAGGGATGACCTGGGTCATGCTGGGAGCATTTAGAACCAGACAACTTCAAAGTCAAAAGTCGGCTACATTAATGCTCTACTACTCAGTGTGGTTTCAGTAGTAACATGTTTATGAAAGCAGTTTTCACATCCATATGTTGCAAAACTGGCCACTGATGCTTGCAATGGGCTTCAGAGGTACAAGTGCCATCATCTTCAATGTGAAATTTACATATGTATCATACCATATATACATCAATATGTAATTTGAAAAAAAATGTGCCCGAGATATTTTTATTTTTCTCCAGTGTCACATAATGACACTCTGGAAAAAAAAAATAAAAGAATATAGTTGAGAAAAAAATACAACAGAACACTCTTAAAGATGTTTTTCTTTGAATCGTTCGTACATTCTTTTTCTAAACACACACATGCGTACGTAAACCCCACCTACCTATCTTTCCTTCATTTCACATAGCTGCTGATGCCTGGAACCAATTACCTGCTGACATAAGGACTTCCATCAGTTTGCTCAAGTTTAAAGACTCGACAAGGCATTATACAGGCCCAGGGAGGCAATTACCCTTCGTCACAACTGTTGCTGTTTCATGTTCCCAGATAGCCTATCTAGGGCTGCTCAATTACATGTGCCTTTTGAAGCTTCGCTCCATCCCTCTGTCTCAAACTTCCATTTTTGTGAGCTGAAAACAGAGATGATTCCTCTTCTCTTTCTGTCTGCAACCCAGTGCAGTGGGACACACGGGGAGAGAAAGCGAGACGGGGGAGAGCAATCTTTCTCCAGTTGGGATGAGTTGCTCTTGTGATCAGTGTCCCTCTAAAGTGAGACTGCAACGCTGCATTTTCTCCTCAGATGGACGCCAAGATAATGAGGAGCCAGCCTTGCGAGTCACACGGGATGCATGTGTTTGGCTCAGGGACAGACACTGGGACCATATCTCTCACTTCTGACTGCAGCCCTCTCCCACCACTGCTCATTTTGACTTCCCACCAGTATCGCAAAATAACATTCTGTCTGGGAAAGAAATAATTGCCCAAAATACATAATTTCTGCCAAATTGACTTCATTCTAATTTGATTCCATTTCTTTTCTGCACTTATCTTTCCACCCTCCCCGTCCACACTCTCTGCCCCACTTCTCTCAATCCGTCTGCAGAGTCAGATCTGATTGTGTTTACAGAGTCCAGTCCTTCTCCGGATGTGTGCTTATTTGATTAATCCAAGCGCCGTGCTTTATAAACTGTTGATAAACCGCTGGCTCTTATCAGCAAACACATTTTGCGCCAAGGGTCTCCTAATGAAAGGTAAACTAGTTCTGCCTGGGAGAAACGAGAAAGAGAGCAGGGAGGCAGCAGGAGAGGGCTGCGATGACATGTTAATCAGAAATGCTTGGCTCCAGCAACATTATTCCATTTCTTTCCCCTGACAAGGACAGTGGTTTAGGAGTCCTTGCTGATTCTCCTCTGTCATCCTCCTCTACTAAGTATGTTTATATTCTGCAGAACATTAGAGATATGGCTGCTTTCATAGCACATGCTAGAGGTAATATATTGTACTTAGCATAATTGGCCCCTTATGCCATGGAGCAGAGCTGCTCTTGATGGCTGGGCTTGGTGCAAGATTTGTTACTCTGAGCCACTGGTGTGTTTAATTTTCTTATTCCTGCACACCACTTCACTTCTATGTTGAGCTATGGTGGTTATGCCTCGTAACTGTGTGAATATACCTTTAAAAATCCTCCCCATTTTTTTTGGACCTATATGAGCTCTAATATATTCCAAACAACCAAGGCTATCGTCACAGACTGGGAATAAGACAACAAGGGTTGTCATGGAGCTGTAAATAGTTGGATTATGGCCGACCAGGCCTCGTAGAAGCACAAAAAACATTTGTGTGGAATATCCTTCTGAGTGGACAGAAATGGACAAACAAATCAAGCATCCATTGCTTTGACATCAATCCACTCTCATAAAGAAAGGCTTTCCTGTTGCTCTGACAGCACTTGCCAGTTAGATTTTATTTGAGACAAATTTCTCCTCTGACATAGTTTTGCTAACAGACATCCCCAATGAAACCCAATGTTAGTAAGGCAACTGTTTAATTATAATACTTGTACATATAGAAATTCTATTACAAATAATTATAATTATTAATAAATTGAAATAATTTCAGAAAACTTAAATTATTTCTGTGTTTCTGATATAAACGATTGTAGGGCAAGAAAGGAAGAAGGTGAGGATAAGAGAGAGGCAGGGAAGTGTAAGGTGTTAAATAGCCTACAGTTTGCCCTCTGTCCAAAAGCCATGTCCTGCAGGAGGGCAGGGCAGCCACTACTTCAGTAAAGTGCTGTTAATAGGATTATATGGGCGAGGAGAGGAGTCACTCTCTCTTGACAAGAAGGGATAGAGAACAAGTTTGATTCCATTACTGCAGAGGTGGGAACAACCCCGTCTTTCAATGTATACCAATACAGATGTTAGGCAATTAGCCTGAAAAAAACCCCACATTGTTTGCAAGAATGCAGACACTTGCACTAACTGCATTCACTGGAATAAACACGTTACATTTCTAAACAGTGCCCTCCAGAATTATTGGCACCCTTTAGTAAAAATGAACAAAACGAGATGCGAAAAAATGTCTTTATTGTTTATCCTCATGATCTTTCATTCAAAATATTCACAAAAATCTAACCTTTAACTGGAGTGACATAATTGAAAGAAACATTGAATTCTTGTCACGAAACAAATATTTATCTAAAAAATATATGTACCACAATTATTGGCACTCCTTCATTTCATATTTTGTTCGGCCTCCCTTTGCCAAGATAACAGCTCTGAGTCTTCTCCTATAATGCGTGATGAGGTTGGTGAACACATGGCACTGGATCTGAGACCAGTCCTCCATGCAGAATCTCTCCACATCCTTCAGATTCTGCGGTCGACGCTTGTGGACTCTCCTCTTCAGCTCATCCCACAGATCTTCTCTGGGGTTTAAGTCGGGGGACTGTGATGGCAAAATCTTTATTCTGTGGTCGTTGAACCATTTTTGTGTAGATTTTGAGGTGCGCTTCGGATCATTGTCCTACTGGAAGGTCCAATCACGGCCCATTTTAAGCTTCCTGGCAGAGGCTGTTAGGTTTTCATTTAATATCTGCTGGTATTTGATGGAGTTCGTAATACCATTTATCCTAACAAGATGTCCAGGGCCTTTGGAAGAAAAACAGCCCCACAACATCAAAGATCTGCCCCCATACTTCACAGTGGGTATGAGGTGCTTCTCTGTATGGCTCTCTTTCTGTCTATGCCAAACCACCTTTGATGTTTGTTGCCAAAAAGCTCTATTTTGGTCTCATCTGACCATATAACCCGGTCCAATTGAAAGTTCCAGTAACGTTTGGTAAACTGTAGGCGTTTTAGTTTGTTGTTGATTAACAGCAGAGGTTTTGGGCAACCCTCCCAAACAACTTGTGGTGATGTAGGTGGCGTCTGATGATAGTTTTGGAGACTTTCTGACCACAAGACTCAACTAACCTCTGCAATTCTCCAGCTGTGATCCTTTGAGATTCTTTTGCCAGTGGAACCATCCTCCTCCCGGTGCGTGGGGTCAATGTACACACACGTCCTCTTCCAGGCTGATTCTTAAAATCTCCTGTCGCTTTAAACTTCTTAATTATTGTCCTGATAGTGGAAATGGGTATTTTCAACTGTTTTTCTTATATCTATTTTCTGATTTGTGCAGCTCAACAACTTTTCGTCGCACATCGTCACTGTGTTCTCGGGTCTTTCCCATAGTGATGAATGACTAAAGGCCTGTTTGGCCTGTGTCATCTCATATTTATACCCCAGTGAAACAGGAAGTCATGGTTGACCACTTAAGAGTTCCTAATCAAACAGGGGAACTTAAAAATGTAATGTAGGAATTATACTTCAGTTAGATTTTAATCATGATATTTTCTAGGGGTGCCAATAATTGTGGCACACATGTTTTGGAGAAAAATAGTTATTTAATTCCAACATTTGTTTTTCTTTCAATAACTTTACTTCAATGAAAAGGTAAGATTTTTATGAATATTTTAAGTGAAAGACCAAGAGGATAAACAGCAAAGCATTTTTTTTACAGCCTGTTTTGCTCATATTCACTAAGGGTGCCAATAATTCTGGAGGGCACTGTATAAGGCCTTAATTACCATGGATAAAAAGTCAAATAATTTGAATTAATTGTCAATAAAATGTCAGTTGCCCATTGCAACTTCCCAGAGATGGAAAGGACAACCATAAATAAATTTGATTTACAATAGTACAACACAGAGAAAAACAGCAAACGTTTATTTTAAGAAGCTGGAAAAACATCAAACATTTGTTAATGATTGTTTGATAATTGACCAAAATAATTAATCGAATATGTGATCAGTTATCCAAATAGTTTTCTGTCGATTGACTAATTCATCAATTAATTGCATCAACACTAACTGACTAAATTGATCAAATATAAACCAGCAGAAGTATTTGTGTCCAAGAGCTACATACAGTATGTACTGAGTGCAGACTGCTATTTAATGATTTAAAAAAAAAAAAACAAGCCACTGTTTTACCAATCACTTCAAAAAGATGACTTCAACCATCCATAGAAATCAGACACACACACACACACACACACACACACACACACACACACACACACATCTGTCTAATTAAAAGGCAGTGCAGAGGGAAGGTGAGGAGGACCATGCACCAGTGTTTCCCTTAACGAGCTGGGCTCAGGCAGCAACAGGAGCTGGCTGGCAGGGAACAGAACGGCACACTGGAGGGAGTGGGGCGTGGGGGAGAGCAAGGTGGAAGAAGGGGGAGGGGGAGGGGGAGGGGGAGGGAGCGATAAAAGGCTACAGAGAGATTGTGTTTGAAGGATGAGAGAAGAGAATGCTGGAAACATCCCCAGGGCGAGGATGTCTTTAGATCTGAATCACCTGCAGAGAAGCATTTTGACAAAAAAGGAAACATCTCAACTGTAATAAACTCAAAGATGGAACAGACCAGTCAGAGAGGCTTTCAAAGGCGCTTGAAATATCCTTTCTAGAGAGGCATGCTCTTGTCTGTGTGTGCATGTGCAAAGAAACATGTACAGTATATGCATGTGTGCATACATGAGAGCGAAAGAGGGGGAGTATAGAGAAGGCATGCTGATGATGCGGGTGTACAAGCTTGGGCGGGGATGGATATGATAAAATATTCATCTGTATACTCCATTCTTTTCCCTTGCTCAGTATTTGCATACAGATATACAGTAGATCCTATGGGAGCCACCATTAGATCAGCCAAATGACTGCCTCTCTGCCATATCAAAACCTTCTGCTTTTTTAACCGGGCAAATGCTTTGCTCTGCCAAGTGAGGACAGGTTCAGCTGTGCCTGATTGCTCTCTTTAATGCATACACTCACGAGCATACACAGGGACACACATGCACGCACAGAAGGATTCAGCAGTCCACTGTGGCAAATAAGCCCGACACAGTCCACAACAAATTTAACTTTGCTTCCTCTGGAGCCAAATTATAGACCCCGTTGTCTTTAGGTTTTGAAATGATATTCATGAATATCATTACTCTGGGCTGCACGGTGGTGTAGTGGCTAGCACGGTTTCCTCACAGCAAGAGGGGCCTGTGTTCGGTTGCCGGTCTGGGCGGTCCTTCTGTGTGGAGTTTGCACGTTCTCCCCGTGGCAGCGTGGGTTCCCTCCGGGTTCTCCGGCTTCCTCCCACAGTCCCAAGACATGCAGCTCAGCTTAACTGGACTCTAAATTGCCTGTAGGTGTGAATGTGAGCGTGAATGGTTGTCTGTCTATATGTGCCCTGCGATGAACTGGCGACCTGTCCAGGGTGTACCCTGCCTTCGCCCAATGTTAGCTGGGATCGGCTCCAGCGCCCCGCGACCCTGAATAGGGTAAGCGGTTCGGATAATGGAATGGAACATTACTCTGTTATTTCCAGAATCACAAATCAATGCAAAGCAGGCAGTGTCAAGTATTAACATTGTTTTGGAAAGCTGTTTCAGAGGAAAACAAACACAGATATCATAAGTTACCTTGCTGTTACCTGATTTCAATAATCAATCGTCAGAGCTAATCCGATCTATTATCACTGGAGCCACTTGTTTCTCCATGACCTGTGTGACATCCAGCTAATAGATAAATGACGCCAGAAGGCCTGTAGCTTGATAATTCCTTTAGCCTTCACAGGACATGTTCACAAAGGACTGATTGTCACTTAAGGTCAAGCTAAGGGTAAGGGCACTCGTGACAGCTACTACGCTGTCTGTCAGACTGTCTGCTGCTCAAACGGTCACACACTCACAGGCACATAAACACACTAACACCCATGCAGCATTTCACGAAGTGAACTTACGATACATACAAGCTGCAGTGCAGGCAACTCTTATACGAGTGAAAAAGCAATTTTTTGTCTTAACTGTGGGTAGTCAGTGCAGTGGTGCCAGGCAAATTGTAGATCATTTGTGGTCACTCCAGAGACCCAGTATATATTCTCTCACACTCCTTACACAGAGACACAAAGTAATACACAAATATACCAAATGTATCCCAGAGCTTTGTGGCTTCTGTCTGTCACAGTGTGTGTGTGTGTGTGTGTGTGTGTGTGTGTGTGTGTGTGTGTGTGTGTGTGGTCGCATTTCACATTTGCATTTGTGCTAGGGCATCTATGCTTGTGCTTGTGTGTTTGTTTGAGCCCATATTATGTGAGTTGGTGGAAAACAGGCAGCCAAGAGGAAGAAACACAAGAGGCACCGAATTAAATTGGATCTGACAGTCTCCGTTGGTGTTGGTAGAAAATTTGACTATTCCCTTCAAGTGGTGAGGGGGTTTGATATTTCAAGCTTCCTCTCTCTGACAATACGCTAGACAAAACAAGGTTTACAGAAATGGCCAAATGTTAAGTGAGGAAAAGAGAGGGAGGGAGGCACTGTAACTGAGCTGGAGCTTTGCTCCACCTTTCCAGCTCCTGAAGCCCCTACCTCAGTCCCAGCGCTTGTCCCCTGTGACAGGATGTCAGCATTGTTCAAATGCACAAACAGCCCTCCTGCCTTCTGATATAAACACATGAATCTTAAGTCTAGTTGAGGAGGAAATTGAAGAGGTGGCACACCGGGGAAGCGGGGCACTGTGAATGAATCTTAATGTACTCTAAATCAGAGCAAAGCCTTGAAGGGCTGCACGGGGCTGCTGTTTATTTCTGTACTGAAGTCAAATCTCCACGGGCATAGCTGTATGATGCCTGCTGGTGCAGGGAATCAATTCTTGAGAGACCTTGTGGTGGTGACAGAAGGGGAAATCACAGTGGTGTTTGAAAGTCATTGCAGGAGGGGTTTGAGGTAAACATCAAGGTTTGCCACTTTGCAAGGCCTCAAGCTAGGGACAAAGCAGAAAGAGACACATAATGCTGTAAGGAGTGGATAACTCCTTCTTTCAACACTAATAGGGGTAAGGGGCAGTTAAAGTGACTCTGCTGAATGTAATCAGAGCTGACTGTAGTGATTCAAATTGCCCTACCTGTTGGCAGCAGAAATATTCTGAGCCACAGTAAAAAAAAAAATAAAGATCTCAAAGTTTATCCATTATAAGCTAATTAGCTGTTTTTACGGCTTCCTGCTGGGTCGGAGAACACAGTGCCAAATATTGAATCGCTTGCAGGGCCCACTTGCATCTGAGAGCGTTCAGCAGGAAGCCAAGCAGTCAATCCAAGGTAGCAGGAGTCCAGGGTTATTCAAGGGCATTTTGGAGGCCCAGGGATGGGTGGTGCTGTCCCTGTAAGCCCACAAAACTGGACAAATAAGGCCTGACATATAGGTCTACACATAGTCCAACCCTTTTCAGTGGTACACGAAAAATTCCATTTCTTAAGTGGCAGAGGAGAGGAGAGGAGAGATAAGAGAACACAGGTTAAGGTCTGAGGACCCAGATCAATATGAGCTGGCCAGAGCCGTTGCCTGCAGCAGCCTGACACAATGAAAGAAATGAAGAGTGACAAGCAAATGTCCAGACTCTCAGCACCTCACCGTTCCCTTTCAGAAAGGAGACAGAGCTTTTGTGCTGCTCTCCTCTAATCCATCTGCAACAGCAAGGAACTCATGCTTAATGGGTTTAGACCAAATCAGATTTCTGTGAAATAGAAGGATGCATGGCTGCTTTCAATTGCCTTGTTTTTAAGTGCGTTTTTCTTTTGTGATATGTAAAAGCAAGCTTCATAAAATGACCGTGATAGATCAATGGTGAAAGGAGTAAAGAGAAATAATTGGTAAAGTTTTGATTGGCTAAATCTACTGTATGCATCATGTCCCTTGGTCAACTTCTCAGTTCTTTCTTTTCATCTGTAAGAAAGGTCTAAAATGTCCAGCATTGCAGGTAGTGAGTGTGTGTGCAATTTTGTGGTGAAATGAAAATTGACCTATTTGCACCTCCTGTCATGTCAGTATCAGGTCAACAGCGGTGAAACAGAGGGGATGTTTCATTCCTGGTTAACATAATAAAATGGTGGCTGCCTCAGGCCAGAAGGCTCAAGTCTCTCTGTGGCTTTGCTTTAATTATGTGTTAGAAACGGTCCTGAGTGAAGTGAATAAATGAACAGTTTGACTGTTAAGAGACACCCATGACGGCCTTTGTACTGTACGCAAGAAAAGGAAACAAAAACTGCACAGCATCCAATTTCCATCAAGATTATTGTAGCTATACTATTCAATTATATTTATATTAACATTTGATCAAATATGTGAAAGGTGTCGCTCGTGGTAACAAACTCACAGAGATTCATCATCCTACTCTGCAGCTCTGCAAAGCATTGTAGCCTCTTTTGTCGTTTCCTGACCCACAAATTCTTCTCGAATAAATCCTGTTTCCAGCAGCAGCAGGCGGCTGTTATCACTTTATGCTACTCGGACAAATAAAGTTGACAACTGCCGAAGAAATTGGAACATCTAGCAGCTAAAGATCCACATATTTCTCTTCCGAGTTGGTGGTGACCATGACAAAATAAAAGAACAATGAATATTTGACTCAAATGTGTAAGCTAGCCTGAAACGTTACTTCAAATGAGGGCTAATATTGCCCTGTGTCAGCTGTATGCGGCGATAGGCACATTTTCTGAAACCTTAGGCGTGTAAAATGTTTCTAAGAATATTTCATATGTTGTATTTTCAGTTTTGAGCTGAGTGGCTAGACTTGTTGAAGGTGATCAAATAAGGAAAATAAATAAAAGTCCAACAATATATGTTCTGCATGCTAAGTAAACTCAAAGACAGCCATGTTCATGACAGATCAAGGTCTACCTAAGGTAATGTATACCCTACGTCAACATATATTAAAAAAAATGTTTTAATTTCAATCATGCCTTATACAGACTCTTGTTATCATGCTCTGAAGTGTTGACATTGACATGCAGCTGAGAGAGTAAAAGAAGCTTGTTCTACCTGCAGCTCAGCACACAAACCATTTAAATCCCTTCCTCCCTCTGTGCTTTTATTCCCCAAATGTAATTACAAGCCTGGTGAGGGCGGCTACTGTTGCCAGGGAAGCCTCCAGAACACAGCATCAACATCAGCCCTTGGTGGGATCAAGAGACAGGGCTGTCCCTCATAAGCACCTCAGTGCTCCATAGACTGTGGCTCCTCCAAACTACACCAGACTAACCCTATGCTTTCAGCACCACTGGGTCCTTCGCTTTGGCCCCAGGCGGACAGAACTGGTCTCACTGATAAAGACTAAAAAGAGGATCTCACTACTGGGCTGTATTATCACATCCATAAACGCATTATGCACACGTACACACACACACACACACACACACACACACACACACACACACACACACACACACACACACACACACACACACACACACACACACACGGACACGCACACTACCTCCCACTGTGACAGAGATTTAAGACCATGAGGATGGTAAGCTCCCTTAGTGCAGTATGATGGAAACCAAATTCAAGCAACATTCCTTTCCATGTCCCATGTAAGACACATTTGCTTCCTGGGGGGACTTTGTGCCTATTTTTAATGGATATGTGTGCGCGCGTGCGTGCGTGCGTGCATGTGTATATATATATATAAAAAGGCAGAAGGATCTAAATCAGAATTGCCTAATTAGTTTCCTTAAGTCCCATATTTCCCAGGACGGTGCAGCAGATCTCCACTGATGCCATTAATTTGCAGGTAATATAGACTACCGAGAAGCGGGCAAACAGAAAGATAAAGATGACAGCAGATGAGGGATCAAGGGCGTGCCAGGTTGTGGCGTGGGGTGTGGTGTGGATGAGACAGGGAGGGACGATCAGGAAATAATCGCTGCTTTTAAGGTATTTCTTTGGGAAGATGCTGGGCCACCTGCCAGTGATGCCTCCAGCTGCGAGCACACGCCACAGGACTCTGATTGACAGAGAGGGTAAATAGTTGCTAGCAGGGGCCCTGATTGTATCTCTCGCCTCTGGCAGCATGGAAGTCAGAGTGGAAGGGTGATGGCTTTTGTTACAGCCCTTCAGCCACAAATTAAGTTGGCATCTCAGCTAAGCCACCCGAGATGCACGTTGCTTTGAGCTGTTTTTTGCTCCTAAAACCCACCCTGTGCCCCCCAAAAAAAAGTCTCTGCTACTTTAACGGAAGCCTTTTGAGGAACACATCCTAATGGATAAATATACATGGAGGGATAAGGGGTGTGCAGGAGGAAGAGTTAGAGACAGAGCAGAGAGGGGAATAAGGGGAAAATGCTTTGCAGGGACAATATTGGAATTTTTCTGGAATGCATTTCGTGTTTCGGTCATCAATGTAAGAAGGAAAGTTTGCTAGTGTAGGAGGACTACTTGGCTCTGCTAAATTATCCACACAAGCCAAAGCTAAAAGAAGGTGTTCTTGGTGGGGGGAATGCTGAGTGAAAGCTGAAGAGTGTCAGCTGACTCAAAGCCGACATACAAGTCCCAATCGAACTCTACTTCCACCAGTCAAGAGCGAAAAATGATAGGAAAAACATCAGTGTGGCTCCAAACAAAGTGGATTTCTGTCTGTGCTAGATTGGCCTCTTCACACTGGAGCAACAGAGCAATCACAGTCCCCTTTTGAGCTGCCATTAAGTAAGAGGATGCAGGTTTCACAGCCATAACATATGTCTATCTGCTGCTTGACAAAGGCGAGCGGCCTAGTTTGGAGGAACTAAGCAAAACAGAGCTAAGAAAGGGGCGGAAATGAAAAGGGTGAGAAGGAAGAGGGGGGTTAGAAGTAAAGCTGAGCCAACACCAACAACTATTACATGACTCATCCCACATCTGCAGCCATGAATGGCGCGAGCCTAGACTAAGGTGGACTGTAATCAGAGCCTAGCTGAGCAGTACAGCCAATGGACACACTGCTAAGTACACTGGAGACTATACAAGACTAGAGTCTTTACATAACCCTTCCTGTACATTGTATAACTCTTATACCTGTCCAGTACGGCTCAGACAATGTTCTCTTTGAATTTCACTTCTGGTCATATCAAGTCTTCATGTAAAGTTGGGTACTACACAAAGGCAACCTGGTTTAATGACACACTGACCCAGACATAAATCCTATTGGTGCAGTCTCCTCTGTTTCGTGTCTGCCTGCAAGTACCTGAGTGTGTATACATAGTATGCAATAAACAAGCGGAGTACGCACTGGAGACATACCCATACAAAACTCATCATCTCTGGAAATGTGAGATTCCAACACAGCATGGATAACAACCACAAAGCGATTTTACTCTTGTGCATCTCTTCAGAATTGCAGGCGTACATGTGCAAACACACAAACTGCACACACATGAAAAGACAATACTGAAAAGGTCCCTTTTGTCTGCTCAACACTGATGAAAAGCTACCCACTGCGAACTTCAATCACATTCGAAAATGAGTTGGAGACGCACTGTAACCCCGACAGTGTCATTAAGCCTGTCAGTCAGACCCCTGGAGTGTGGGGAGGAGAAAACCGCCATCGGCCTTCCTCAATGTGCTGTGTAGCCCTGAACTAGACCCGGAGGTACCAAGAGCCCCTCCTGGGCTGGATCCATGTTTGACATGAGCATAATGAAGCTATATGATTATAAATTCTACTCTGGATGTCCATAAACCCCGAAATGTCAAACATCCAGACAATAGCATCATGCATATTCTAATGGTGTTCATGGTAGATGATAACAAACACTTTCAAGCAAGAAATGATAGCTGAAATCCCATCATATACATGTTCCCACGCATTAAAGCCCATGAGGTGCACACACTGCCACACACACAGCCACACACACACACGCACACACGTACACACGTACAGGCACAAACAATACATAGAGCAAGATAAGCCTCCGCATGCTGTCAGAGGCTGGTGTGTGATTGGCCTCTGTGGAGCTACTGCTTCTCTCATCATTAACTCTTCAGAGGATCACACTACTCTAATCACGTTAAGCCTCACTGAATAGCGATGAAGTCCAAAACGTGCCCATGCACATATTCACAGATGCCCAACTCATTACACACAAGCACACGACGGCTTCTTCCTCACCACAATCAGAAGACGTAATACAAGCAGCTGTGTGCAATCTGTAGAAGCAGGTCTGATACCAAACACTGTATTAACCAATTAAGGCAATTTTTCAGGAAGATTATAAAACTAAGAACCACTTCTATAATCAAGGGCGTAATTTCCACAAATTGTGGGAAGTACTGTGGGAACAACTCACTTTTTACTTGTGACACTTGCCACTTTAAATTATTACCACGTACACACATAAGCTTTATACGCAACAGTGAGTAATGTGCGCACTTTTTTATACCTGGGTTATGTCTTATAAATAGAGGTTGTTGGTGTTTCAAATTATGTTTTTATTTAGAGTTAATATTCTTCTAAAAAAGAAGCAAAATGAAGCATCAATCAAAAATAAGACAGTAAAGCACAGTGCTCTTTGAAGTAGAGAGGAAAATACATTATTTGTCGTAGTATGTCAAGTATTAGGTCTCGATCAAGGAAAGTAAACATGATTTCAAGTTGGGTAAGTGCATTAATAATGCAGTAATTTACACAGCATTTGTATTTATTATGAAACCAAAACCTAAACAGCACTAATCTCATAAGTGTATGTGCGCAATTCTGCATGTGTGTGTGCGTGGCACCAACCTGAGATGGCCACACCTTGCCAAAAGCAGAAGCCAATGGCTGCAATTAAATAAGCTGACAGCACCAGCAATAGCTACTAACTTTTAAAAATTGAGTCTGGCTACATAAAATACCAGAGCAGTCTTTACCTCTGGGCCTTCTACTGAATATTTTACAACCTTGATTCCACTCAGTTCCTTTCTCAATTTAAGACAGAACATTCAAGAGCTTTTTTCTGAGGTTGACGTTTAGCCAGCTACGGTCTGTCTCCACTGTTATTTAGAGACCGAACTGTGTGCGCTGCAAGGTCAAGTATAAGCAGAACCCTTAGGCCTCCATCCCCTCCTAAGATGGAGTACTTTCATTTCACTCACTTGGGGCCTCGTATTTTCTCTCCATTTTATTGCTTTCTCTGAGCGCTTTTCACAAAGACACATTCCACCTCCTCATACAGACACAGGGCTCCCGTCCAAGAGAGAGTGGGGAAGGTCTGTATACCGTGCTACAAGGACAAGAATGCTGACATTGCTGTAACTCGGGACAAAAGCTGAAGATGAGAGAGGAGAGAGACAGAGTGTGAAAGAGAAAAAGAGTGTCTTAGTGTATAGGAGTTGTTAGGAGGCCTCAGCCGAGCCAAACTGAGGACTATAATCCCCGTCTTTGGCATGATGTCAGAGAGTCTTGCAGAAGACCATTTCCTCACTCTGCAAAAATGCTGTCTCCTACATCCCAGTGTGTGCCTCGGCTATATATAATGCAAACATCAAACGCTTGTAACTGCACTGACCTCTCTCTCCCTGGGAGACCCCTTGTTCCCTCGTAATACAGAAACCATTCCCCCCAACACGCACGCACACACACACGCACACACACACACACACACACACACACACACACACAGGTTAAAACTCCATCGCACCATCTAAATTTCACCTTATCTCTAAGGACAAGCTCATTTCTATTTTACAGATGGGGGAGTGGTGAGGACTAATCTGGTCCCTATCTTTAATTTCACTCTTTAAAAGATCTGAGAAAGATGGAGAAAGGAAATGTTTTTCACAATGCATCCTAATTCAGAGAAAGAAGGAAGGGGAGGAAGAACAGAATATACTGAACTATGATCATGAACATACAGTGGATGCTTTGTCATTGTGTTTTTAATGTAAATATCTCATGTATTGATAACAGGAATCAGGATAGAGAGCCGGATACAGATCATCTCAGGAATGATGCACACATTGTTGATTTGTCTATCATTATTTATTGCTACCTCAGGTCTACTGAAAGGAAATCATACATTTCTTTAAGATATAATTAGAGAAAACTAACAATAGTTACGATCCAACACGTTCTCACTTCCAGCTCGTCAAATACCAATGTTTGGTCAATGTCCCTAGGCTTCAAACTATCACAATCTAGGTACCCTTCTAGCGTCAGTTTTAGACGTGTCAGTTTTTGCTGATTACATGGATAGTGTCTTCAAAAGAAACTTCCGTGTTCACAGGAAACATACAGTCTCAGCTTGTTACATGCATACAGTTTCTTTTCAAAATAAACTGAGTGCAGTGAGCACTCTCGACGTGTAGAGCTCTGGCTGACTAGAGTAGTTATTTGGCCATATGCATAAATCGACAATCATTTCCACAGCCGCACTGACTAATCAGGGCCAGTAATTGCTCCAATGAGAGAAAACAGGGTTGGGCTGGGCCATTGCCCAGAGGAGATTGTTGCTCTACAACACTGGCTGTGCCCAACCTCTGACCTCAGCTCCTAATCATCAATTAGCATGCAGCCCTTTTCTGCATACTGATGTAAGGTAAAGGGTATCAGCTCAGAATGCCTATTAAAAAGGCTGAAAACAAACAAAACTACAAGATAAACAGAATCCCAAGTTAAAAGTCTGCTCTAGAGGATATCTTCTGCCTCTAAATGCAAATGTACACAAATCTTTTGATTCGAGCCAGTGTGTCAGATGAGGGCAGTTGTGGAGAGTGTTGCCTTGGATTTGTAGCTCTCCCTTGTCACAATATCCTTTTACCACAGAGCTGCTGACATGATTCATGAGCCAGTGTGCTTGATGTGGTGTTGGTGTGCAGGCCAGATGAAATCCCCTCAGTCCACTAATATAGGTTTCTGTGTTGGATGTGCTTTACAAGTTCCCTTAACTAAGGACCTATTTCACACTGCTGAGCTAGAAATAGGTCTTACTGTAGCTAAATCAACCCAGTCCACCCCTCCCCTACCCATGTCACTGGAGACAGTATTACACAGTACACATAATTCTACACACAAGTTCAATAAACACATGCACATTCCTTTTCTGCATTGCTTTTTCTCCTTCCCTTTTCCCTCCTTCCCTTCATAACTACCTTCAATGGCTCACCCTCTCTGCCTTCCATTCCCCTTTTCCAAGTACCTCTCTTTCCCTTGCTCCTTCTCCTTCATTAAAATGGACTTCCTAAAGCCTCCATTCGTCTTGCTGACAGCTCCACTATCGATTGGGCTGGAGAAAGGGATGCAGTTCCAGGGCTTTAAATGGCTCTCTGGCCAGCCTGAATGAGGGCTGGGCTGGACTGAGGCCGTAGGAGGAGGGTGAGGGAGTGCCAGGTGTAGCCGGGAGGTCTGCCTCGAATCTAGCCTCTGATGCATTTCTAGTCACCTGTGAATAACAGCTAGATAGCTGTGACGTCAGGGATCAGAATTGACATGAAAAAGACTCATCAACTCTGTAATAGGGATTACACTGATGAGATCAGATAACGAATTAATCACACAGGTTGAGAACCAACACATCAGCCAGCCCCTTCAGGCTACTTGCAGGCTCTCCTGAAAGTGAGAACTATTATGGGACCACTCAAAAGCCTGGGAAGAAGAGGAGGTGGGACTGTTTCAGTTGGCTACATTGACACGCAATTCATTTCAATTTAAGCCATGAGAACTAGCGTTACGCTGGCTGGCGCATTTAATCGGGCTCCGTCCCTTATCGTCAGCCATTATCTAGGGAAGATGAGTTGGCACATTCTGTCTTCATCCCTCTCGCCGCGTGACATCAAACCCCTCTGCCAAGATTAATGATCGGACTTTTGATTTTCATAATCATTAAAATCTCTACGGCGTTTTCTGTGTCTTGTGGTGCAGTAGAAACCCCAAGAGCCTGTTGGACTCCCTCCTCCCTCTGATGAGCACTGTGTATGTCATCTATAATCATATAGTGCACCACAGCAGCATATCAGAAAGTGAAGGAGTCTCTTGTGACCATGTCACTGTTTATTTGTTATCTAATCTGTCCCTCTGTATTGCCCTTGATTGGAACAGCTTGGCAGAAGAAGATAGACAAGGTGTAATATTCAAGATAAATTACTCAACTTCCCAACTGTGAGCAGTTCAATCTGCACAAGCCTCTGCAGTGTTTAGATTAAGGTCTTGTTAGAATAGCATTAGCGGCAGGGCTTATGATGCTTGAGTATTGACGCTTTGATCAGCAAATGTACGAGTCCAAACAGCATTAAGCTTTGTAAAGAAAAAAAAAACAGATTCTCCCGATGGCAAAGAATCCTTTAACGGTGGGTTGTGGCTGTTCTTTCTAAAAGGCCACTCTTACACACAGTATGGTGACACGGTCTGAGATTCCGCAAAATGGAGAAAGGATAAGACTAATAAACATGGAAAGGAGATAAACTAAATGAAGAGAGATAGGGGAAAGGAGGTGTGGGGAAGCGGTGAGATGGAAGAGAAGTAAAGAAAGGAAGTGGAGGTGATGTGGAAGGGCGGAGGGAAGGAGAAATGGAGCATGGGGCACTGAGGAAGGAGAGGGGGAGGAGGTAGCAGAGAGGCAGAGACCAGTAGTCGATGTTACGGTAGTCATTCATCTCTCTGACAGCCTTCCAAATGCTCCACTGGGGGAGACACAAAGCTGCGTCACCTCGAATGCAGCAAATGCACAACGCGCACACATTTGCATACACGTGCACACACACACACACACACACACACACACACACACACACACACACACACACACACACACACAGAGGAAATACATCTATGAACCTCTGTTTGGGCTGTGCATGCACACGCAGAGCTCCGTGTTCTGGGTCAATGGTATGAAATGGAAAGTCAGTACATACACCATTGCACTGCAACTAGTTCACACACGCTTTCTCGTACTCACATGCACATATAAAGGCATATCTGTGGATGTTTTTAAACTGATGCACAGCAAATTGATAATTCTGCTTATGGGAATAGTTAAATAAAACTGTTACTTAATCTGGTTACGCGTTTGCGTGCTTGTAACATAGCAAGCTGGAAATATTTATTCTATTTTTTCTGAAATTACCTATATCTGGATTGAAGATTTGGGCCACATTGCTCTGCCCTAAGTTTAAGCAAACCTTTAAGGTGGAAAACCATCTCAAATTTTACCATCCTACATGCTTCTAAAGAAAAGTGCTAATATTTATTTCCAAAAACAGGACATTGGAATATTGGAACACAGATGTGTACTCCCTTTAAAACACACACACACACACACACACACACACACACACACACACACACACACACACACACACACACACACACACACACACACACACACACACACACACACACACACACACACACACACACAAATCCTTGTTTCCCAGTTCTGGTCATGGCCCATTGGCCGATGCCTGCCGTCCATCTCTCATGATTCATGGCTAAGCAAGCTGCTGTAGAGCAGTTCTAAACCACTGGGCCGAAGAGCGCCTGTGTGTCATTAAGGCACAGCGGGCTGGACATGCTGTTAGAGCCGCTGCACACAACGGCCAGCTCTGTGCCTCAGCCTAGCACACCAGGAGGTGAAGAAGCAGGTACTTCTATATACGTCTCATAGTGGTTTTACTAGAAAAGTAATATCAACAGCTGAGTGCACTCATAGAATAAATTGCCCTGTAAAATGTACTCTGTGAACAAGGGAAGTGTTGCCTTTTATTTAGCTAGACACAGCTCTCTTCGTGCCCCCACCCAGAGTTTGAGCAAAATTAGCCCCTCTAATCATCCCTAAATCCTCCCTCACAATCAGCAAAGCAGTGGAGGCTAAAGAAAGAAGACAGGGGATCCAAGTTCCCCCCTCTGCCATTCTCTATTAGCATGGGCTCCAAGAAAGGCAGTGGAGGCACACGTCCATACCCTAATGACTCCTTAATGATCCCCTCCTCTGCTAGAGTGCTGACAAACACTGACAAACCCTGACCCTGACAAGAGGAACACCCACACTTGGCCCTCTTCCTCACCCCTTATTTAGAGGCTCATCTCTCAGCCATCCACCTCATTATACAAGCTAGTGTCCAGCAGAATCCATACAGCCCCAAACTATCTGCAAGATAAACACCCATGATAAAATAGTCTGTGTCACTTTCAGAGCGAGGGGCAAAGTTTGAGTAAATTCCTTTCGGCAGATGGAGTGAGAAGGAGAGAAAGCATGGATTGAAAAAAAAAGCTGCAGTTAAAAAAGAGAATGGCGGTAAGAGACAGAGTAGAACTGTGGAGCCTATGGGGAAAAAAAACAACATAGTTTGTATTTTTTTTCCTTTTCCCTAATCGTGATTTCCATTTCAACTTGGGGTTGGGGGAGTCAGCAGCGGAGCCTCTTTTTAACATCACACGAGACATAATTACAGAGCATGCAACTGCCAGCCCGCCTCAGTTTCTCCTAAATACTCACACCCCAAAATTAGGGGTTACCTCCTTCTAGTTAAACCTACTATTTAAGATGAAAAACGTCACAGACAAACAGAGGGGACGGGAAAGGGAGTTTGGAGAGGAAAGACCGAGTTTAACAGCTTTGTTTCACAATGACAGAGAAGTCCTTTGTTAAAGATGATTGCTGGCCAGCCTTGGACAAAGCCAGGTGTGGAAACTTGGACAAAAACAAAAGTTGGAAAAGACACACACAGCTAGAAAGACTAGGCAATGTGTTTATGTTCTATCTGCAGTATATATGACAGCTCAAACTGTGCTAAGGATGTTTCCAAAAGTCAGCAAGCTAAAGAAAAACACTTCACGCTAGCCTATGACCTCACAGGTTTGGACCGCAGCTTCCAGTCCCAGTCGCGGATGACAGAGCACTCACTCTTTGAGCATAGCCCCAGCTCTCCTTCTTTTCTGTTTCTTCTATTTTTACAGCTCTCTGTCTTTACAGATTTTATTCGGGTCAGATTCAGATGGATTTATTAGTGTCACAAAGTCTGCTGGTCAGCTACAGGCAAGTAGCCAACACTAAAATTACCTTATTTTGCTGCGTTGTGCTCTATAGAGCCACAACAAAGGTTTTCTTCCCTGGTAATTAGAAGAAGAAATTAGATCCCATGCATAGCTCTTTTACTGATATAACAGGACCCAGGTACTGTGCTTGATTTATAGAGAACACTCTTCTGGAATCTCTTTCTGCTCCTTCATCACACACAGGCCACTGTTCACCCTGTAGTAGTGTTGTGGTAAACTAGGGCTTTGAGTTACACTACTACTATCGGTGGTAGTATCAGTTTAAGCATTAGCAGACATACACATAACGTAAATGTTGCTTAGTGACAAACAGTATACAATATTTCTATCTTTAAGGGATTATGTGATAATTCTGTGCCATGGGTGTATAGGTATTTGTGCGAATGTTTATATATCCTGTTGAGCAAGTGGCATCTTGTATGTTAGCCTCAACCACCAGTGTATGAATATGTGAGCAAATGGGTGAACTCGCTTATGTTTGCAAACACTGAGTGCTTGCTAAGACTAGAAAAGCGTTATATAACTGCAGTTCATTTAATACTTATTACACTTTTGGACAACATTTGTATAGATCATGATAACATTGCACACATATATGTAATTGCTAAGATCTGGGAACATAGTAACAACACTACAATGAAGTCCACTGTGGCAAGAAACTCAGCCAGTGAAATGATCAGACAGGTTGAGTCGTATTATCTAAACCTTTTAATTTAGAGGTAAGACTGAAAGTGAGTGTACCAGAAATGTTGGTAATGTTGGATGAACTGACAGTTTGGGTAATTTTACCATTAGCTTTTATTTCCTCTTTCAGTAATATCCCCCCACATGCCCTTATGAGTACAATCTCATTCTCTATAACAGATAGGAATGATGGCCAAAATAACAAAAACAAGTGTTGCAATAAACCAGATTTTCCTTTAAAGGTGGATCTATCAACAGCCATAAATGACTAGAGCTTACTAGGGTTGGTTGCGCACACACACACACACACACACACACACACACACACACACACACACACACACACACACACACACACACACACACACAAATAAGTTCAAAGAGTTAATTTAAATGTCTGTCATCTTCCAAGTTTTTCTTACCCACACAATCAAAACCTGAAGCTCAACAGAATCAAAACCCACATCCCACATCATATCAAAGACACATGGTCCACCAGGTCCTTTTATCACATCAAACATTTCATTATGTATATGATTTCAAGTCTCTAGGAAATTCTCCGTAACTGCAATGCACTCTCATTAAACTTGTTACAATTCACATATGGCACATATTCCTTTATCACTGAGGATTGGAATCGATGCCACTTCAAGTCTCTCTCCTCTCCACACTCCTAGACTTTAGGCCGCACACTGGAAATCCAGTCAGAATCAACATCCTGTCCCCAGCCTCTAGGAAGTGACCTCAGCTTCAGAAAGGCCAGATAAAACGTCCACATCAGAAACAAAAACATCAGGCCGGTCGTAATGAGCTATCCGCCAGGCTCCAGTGTGTTCTGAAGGAGACCAGGTGGTGTTACACACATATGACTCTGATTAGGGGGCCTTCAGAGGAACAAGAAGCGGGGCGGTGGGGGCGGGGGGGGCAATGCAGGGCCCAATCAGGATGTTTTGTACAGTATATGATGCAACTATTAAAAGGTGTTCAATGACCTCCACTGGGCCCCAGCACACTCTGGCACATTTGGCATTTGTGCGCAAGCATGGGGATGCAGTTTGGGTAATGTTTTCCTCTAAGAAGCAACATGTGAGCAGTATGGGCCTCAGTGGTGGAAAGTGTGGTCCACTATGGATTACAGCAGCTTGATACTGATATACCGATACCATACTGCTCGGTCTTTAAAATCCATTAGGAGCAGACTCATACTAGTCTGTACATTGGATATGGTAGTGGGCATATACACACTTGCACGCATACAATAACAAGTTTAAACATTTAATCAGACATTGGACCGGCCAATTACTGCTACAGCCAACCGTGTGCAGAGCAGTCAAACTCTCACAGCAGACACTAAGGACCTTGCATTTGTCCTCTATGTCTCTTACCCATCTCTATCTCTAACCTCATTTCATGGCAGAAGGTTTTTGGCAATGGTGTCTGTAAACTCATAATTATATGTCTGCTCTGCAACTATCCTCAAACTGTGGGAGGGAGAGATGTCAAGGGGACCTCTGGCCTCATTCTTCAACTGCAAGTTTCATCCTGGTGCATTGTGTTGCATTTGACTGGACTGTTTAAATGTCTCCTGATATCAGGGAACACAAACAAGCAGGCCTGCCGGCCTGCTGGGGAGGATAAGGTATGAAGGGGAAACGGAGGCCATTCTTCTCCTTGTGTGACGGGAATTGTGTTGGAACAAGCACCCCCCCCCGCCCCCCCCACCCCCACCAATGACCTGGTTGGCCAGAGAGAGCGAGAGAAGCCTGAGACAGAGTGAGGAGAGAAAGAGGGCACCAAACAGTAAGAAAATGTAGATCAGTCCATCTAATTTTCCTCCCTCTCCTTCATTTTCTCAATTCCCTCCCACTCTCTCTGCCCCATATTCAGAACAACCTAATCTGTGTAAATTACATTCCAAAACAGCCGTATGTTACAAAGCCCCAGACTTACTGCTACATGGACCAGATAAACATCTGCCTAATATCTGCATAAATGGTTTGCATTGATAATAAGGTGAACCAGCTGCTAAGGCTATCCTGTTGGCCCTTGCTACAACTGCCTCACTCTCTCTCCTCCCGATCACCTTCATCTGTTCTCCGCACCAACTTGACACCCATGTTTTTAAATAGACGAAGAGCAGCAGCATCTCTGTGTCCTTCAGACTCCTCCTTGAGATACCCTCTAAAAAGCCAGAACAGAGAAATGCTGAGCGCAGCACAATCCCAGACCTACAAAATGATAAGAGACTCAGAGAAATAAATACTTTTTAACCTCAAGTCATTGTCCTCTGCAATGACAGTTTGTCTGCTCTATCCATTTAAAGACTGCTGTAACTGCTTTCAGGCGAGTTTCTTACCTCTCTGTCCTTTAGCTTCATGGCCAGAACTAGCTGGTTGCGATGGTTGGTCAGCGCTTCTCGATAGTTTCCCTTGGAGAAGAATGCCGAGCCCAGATTCCCATGAGCACGGCATTCCCCTGTTTGGTCACCTGATGACGGGAAAAAAACAAGAAAGATGAGAAGAGCCAACAAAGCATATTTACAGTACAGTCAAGGTGATTATAAAGCAACTGGTGTTTATTCCACATCATCCCAACGCTACTGTTGAACAGCGATGCGATGAACCACATCTATGCCACTGACATGCCACTGCACCCTTAAAAGGGAAAGTGGCCGTTATAAGTTCTCCACAGTAGAGCGGCTTCCCTGACAGCTGGTAGTGTTGATCTCAATGCTCCAGAGGGCGAGAGGGGAAAGCCTTATTATTTCTGCCTGACAGAGAGGCCCCACAGACAGGGCCAAAGTAAAGCGCAAGTCTCTGTGCTCCACCTGAGAACCACAGCTCCTTATCTCCAGCTGCTCTACCCAGTCATGTGTCAAACTGTGTGGGGGTGAGAAGAATGGAGCCAGTCTGTGCTACTCTCCGTTTTCATTTTTCCCCTACATTACAAGACTTTTCCTTAACCGCCTTTCTCTCAAACCATCCTGCCTCCACCTATACTAACACCCACACAGTATATTCATACTTGTTGTTAGTGACATCTATTTTTGACAAAGAAATCGATTAATTCCTGCCAATTTCTTGCACGACAGTAGGGTTCATCCTCTGGGGAACAGAAATGTCTGAACAAAATTTCACGGCAATCCATCCAAATTTTATGCATCACTGGCTAAAATTAATTGGCAACAATTTTAATAATTTATTGGTTGTTTACCTAATTTCTTCATCTTCAAGACCGTAAGCTCTGGGACATTGTGTTCTGCACTTTCAGACATTTCAAAGTATAAACTATTAATTAAAAAAATAATCAACAGGCTAATCGATATGGAAATTAATTGTTATTTGATGCCCTGATCAAACTTATTATTCCTTCTTTCCCAGTTCAGACCTCTTACCTAAGGTCTTGGAAACCTCCAGGTCCTGCTGCATGTAGCCAGTGCTCTTCTCTGTGTTGCCCAGGGACCAGTGGGCGCTGCTGAGGGCCGAGAAGACGGAGCCACGTAGCTTGAGGCTGCATGTGCCGATCTTCAAAGCGGCTTCCAGCACCACAACAGAGGCCGTGTGGTGGCTTGCGGTCAGCAGCTCCTGGCCAATCACAGACACCACCACAAAGGGACTTTTGTCCAGCTTCATCTTTTGCAGCTGCTGATAGGTGGGCTCGAGAGACTCTGTGCAGGAAGGACATGAGTAAGACAGAGATTAGAAACAGGCTCCAAAATATGCCAAAAAATAATATTGCGCTGACGTGGGGACTGACAACAATATGTGACGTTTATTGCAGCAATTGTGTTACACGTTTATCCGACTGCTGTCTGAATTCAGATTCTACTGTTTTCCAGTAGTGGTTGTGTTTTGTCTGCCTGGACAGCCTGTAGCTTGGCTGAGTGATGGCTTTCACTGACAATTTGACAATAAATCAACATATGAGCCATTTTTTCTGTTCCCTCCACTCTGACTGGGGTAATCTCAGGCAATTTCCAACAGCAGTTTAGAGCATTGTGGGAAACTGTCTTTACAAACCACAAAGCAAAATTACATGTCTCCCTTCTCTTCGTGTCAGTTGATATGGTTGTTTGAGAAGAATACAGAGAGCTGAGTGGCTTTTGAGATAGAGTTTAAAGAGTGATGGGGAAACTAATGCAGCTAATGCACAACAGTAGCAGCAACAGAGAAATGCAGAGCAAAGGAGACACACAAGGTGACCTTTGAAGGGGCTGAAAATGCACACAATGACATAAATCAATGGTGGGTCGCGCGGGATTCGGGATGCACAGCCCCTCCAGATTACAAAGCCCTCTGGCAGACACCAACATCGAGTAAGAGGGAGGCACGCCCCTGTGTGTGTGTGTATATTTGCATTTATGTGTATCTTGGGGATGCTTAATTCTCATGACCCTGTATCTGCAAATATTTTTGAACAGGATTGCTACTAATTAGGTCAAAGTACTTTACAGAAGACTGCATGCATGGTGTTACTGTGCTTTTACAAACGGGCTATGTGTGGCTGCGAGTGTAGTCTACAACAAGCTTTCATAAACCGTATCTTACATTTGTTTAGACACACATTTAAGCACCAGTGAATAGTCACAATAGTTCTTGGAAACACACAGATGCTAAGTCACCTAGACACACACAAACGCACACACAATATGAGATGCTTCCCCACACAAGCACTCAAAAGCATAACTGATGATGCTCTTTCAAGAGCATAGCTTCTGTTCCAGCAGTTGGCAGAATGTCGCGCTTACAGAGTCGCTGTGTGCATATTATATCCATTCATAGCTTGTAATTGCCTTCAGAGTGACACCGAGAGCTGAGTCATAAATCAAACACTGAGAGAATCCTTTTTAAAAAGGTGTCATGGCTGCTGCATTCATAAACAGGTAGTTATGACAACATCAGCGTGTGTTGTTTCACAGGCACACACACACACACACACACAAAGTCAAATGCTAAAACTAAAGTGTTTACTGAGGCTTTTATCAAGATATGAAGCAAGAATTACAACCACTACCTCATTGATATGCACACAGCTAACATTTCGCCCTCATCTTTCTCCCCTTTTGTGTGGTACTGTAAGGGAGGCTTTTTAAGAGTGCATTTGCAGCCAGGGCCACACCTTACTGTAATGACAGTATGCTCATGGACAAAAATACATATATGCAATGTACCAAATAGTTACTGAGTCTAACATCTCATGTGAATAAGAACATATGCCATGCACTCTCCCTCCTGTATTTCAGTAATGTGTCTGTCTTTCTGACTTTCACAAATATATACAGTCAATATATTAAAATAGGACTCGATCATTTTCTAAAACATGTGAGTATTTATGGCAGTAGGATGGTGGAATAATCTCCAAATAAACTACAATGCTTGTTTTGATTGTAATGAAGGAGCATGTCATCCAGTGCAACACTGTGGCTCACTGATATGTTTTTAATAGTTTTGGACGATGGGGCTTTATCGCACAAACTTTATTAGGCTTTGGCTACACAGACTTTCTAAATATTAGGATTAATTCAATGTAGGACAATAAGATAAACATAGAACAAAACCCTTATACTTTAAGTGATGATGTGATCATTTATTGATTGAAATTCTCCTCTTGCTTGTTGTCTCCGGGGAGGTCAGATGTCAGGGCAGCCCCTCTGTGCTTGTGGTATTTGAAAATCAAAAGCACTTTGCTCAAAGGTTCCTCAACAGGACAGGTGCTAATGAACACAGCCTCCAAATCCTCCAGTTTAAGGACAATGTTTTTAATGGCAAATGATCCAGCATGGATCAATAGCTGCCATGCTGTGAAACCATCTCTTCTATGGTTTGTCTGAAGGCATATATGGAAAACAATCCGACAATTAACGTCTAATGGAGTAAAATATTACTCTTGTGATTACATAAATTATGGAACACAGCTTCCAATACATAAAACTGTGAGAGGCTGATTTCCCACAGCTCGTTCAATGATACAGATGGACAATGCTGATATTGGGGGAAAAATTGCTGCTGGGATAATCGGAAATGGCAGACGGGGATAGGCAGTAAGAAGAGGGAGGTAATATTGCACCAGTTTTCACCTGTGTGTGTTTTGTTGTGGGGAAGTACAGTATGAATCACATGAGAGCACAGCAGTTGCTTGACTATGGAATAATGAGAGGAAACCTTGATCTATGCAAGGAGGAGTGAAAGGGTGTGTGTCAGGGGAAAACGGTTGAATTGTATATGACACTAAGAACTGGGGCATTATACATGTAATATTAACTTTACTGCAGAAATAAAAGAAAGCTTTGATGAATTCACTACACACTGTGTCCTTGAAGACATATGCCTTGATATTGTTCTCTGAGGTTCATTATTTGTCTTCCTCTATCCTGATTTATTTATTTTCTTATTTGATATGGGTGTCTTCGGAATGGATCTCTTTGCTCTGTGGCAGAAAATAAACATAAAGGTGCTTTTGGGAGGACTTTAAACATCACAGTGTGCCGCAATGTCTGTGGTTAAATAAATGACTAAGATAAGTGAACACTGTAATCACAGCTAGATACAATCAGGTCTTTCTTTGCAACATGGCAGCAACATTGAGTTTATACACAGAAGGGAATAATGTGCTGTTTGCAGAACTGCTATAAGAGATTAAAGCGTAATTACAAATGGATTACAAGTGTAATTACAATGTTGTTACAACCCAAAACAAGAAGGCGGAAAAACATCCGAGTACAATGTTTTCATGGATATGGGTCTTGTAGTTACTTGAAAAGATATATATAGGTGGCTTAAGGTGTTCAGGAAAACTTTCTAAAAGCTTTAGCGTTGCTCAACTGCAATTCAATAGGTGGGTGAGGTAATCAACAAGCTGTACCCTGGGATGCGTGTGCTACTGTACGTGGTCGACAAACAATTGGCAGGAACGTGGCGCTCTTCCTCCTTGAAGGAAAGAAATTAACACACTCCTACCTTTCACTTATCAGGGGACTTTGGTTGAGTAACACTGATTATCTTCCCTGTTTGCTGGCGTAACATTGATTATCGTCCCCCTGTGCCAGGAGCCCCTTTGAGAGGATCATCATTGCTCTTAATCCTTTGACCTAGCTACCTCTCCTCAACACACCTTGGATTAGGTCCTACGCTGGTTGCCTGGCACCGTGGGAAATAGGGTAAACAATTAAGAGATTAAATGACTTGGGCTAAATGTTGTTCTCCCCCTACAGAGAGAATCCATTCTGGTCCATGATGCTCAGGTCTGGGCTAGCACCCAAAACCTTTTCTTGTTTTGGCTCCAGTGAGAGGCTTATACACTCAGTGTTGCTCAGATGGGCTCTGCATTCTTTATTCTCTTAGCGATATTTTTTTTCTTCTGCATTTACACACAAATATTCAGAGGAGCACTGTATTCAATCAAAGAAAACCTGATTCCTCACTGAACAAAGACCTTCAGAGCTGCTGATCTCATTGTACAATTCAGTAAATTTTGGATTATAAAACAAGGCCACATTTATTCACAGGCGCAGTTATCACAACACTTTGGAAAAAAGAGGATGACAAAGCAAGACTGCAGGATGACTCAGTCTATTTTGGCAGTCGCTGCCATACAGATCTGAAGAATCTTAAATCCTCTGCAGTGGTCATCTTAGGTAAAATTGTTGCCAGGTTTGTTTTGAGGCTCATTAGGCTGGCCCACAGTGATTACTCATGCACAGGTCACTGCAGTTGGCTGATACAACAGATAATAATTCATAACAGAAAGAACACATTTAGTGACAATCTTGGCTTGAATGCGCTACTTATAAATCCACTCAGCTTTAGGAAAAAGGCTTACACAGGGGCAGACACAGACAATGGCATTAGTGTTGGATGCTCATTAAGATAATGGCTATCTGTGTGTGTGATCAGCCCGTCTGACAATAAGATATGCTGAGGCTGCAGGCGTCAAGCCTCAGAGTCCGGCGGTAAGTACTTGACACCAGCAGTCAGTCACAAAGACAGAAAGACAGACAGATAGACAGATGGCCTGCCCGCCGAATGGATAAAAAAAACTGACAGGTAAAGTCACCCCAACACGCTTATTGACTGACAGTGTTAGGATTATTTCACAGACAGCTGTTGGGGGACAAAACATGTGGAGGTGGTGAAGCATACAGACGGTGACACCAAGACACATGAACACGGCGCCTACACACACTCACACATACCAAGATATTCAGCAACTAAATTTCTTACCTCGTAGCGGCGATTTCATGGCGGCTTCTACCATGCCCACCAGTAGCTGTAGGCTCTTGGGGTCTTGGGCCAGCCCGGAGGCAAAGGCGGCCAGTGCGTCGGCATGGCGACCAAGGTACTGAAGGGCAACACCCTGTCGGAAGTATGCCTGCAGAAGGAGAGAGGTAAGAGTCATTAGGGATCCAGTCTAGTGGCACATCATGGGGCTTTATACAAACACATTACCAGACACACTCATTTCACGCCATTTGCAATTTTTCCACATGAGCAGTTTTCTGAACATGGCACCTCTCTCTTCTGTATTCCCATAATAAAGTGATCACTGGGGTTTTTGTACTTGTTAATTGGATTATAAGTTTTACATAAATGTACATGTTACACTGGCTGGCTGCCTTCTCAGGAGCAACTATTGCTTTTCTCTTCAATATTTTGTATTCTGTTTGCTGTGGGAGTGAAGTGCAACACAAGTAGGGGAGTGGCATTTCTCTTGGGCTGTGTTAGAAAAAAAGTCGAGAGTAAAAGAAAAAGGAGAATGAGAATGAGAGAGAGCTGCTGACTCAAGTCAGTCTGTAGCTCAATAAAATAACACACATAAATACTTCAGATTGTGCATTCCCTTTGTTGGGGCTCAGTTATAAAATAATAACAACTGTCCGGAGTCTGTTTTTGCCATATTTTCACGTCAGATGTGTCATGTTTTGGGTATGAGAATCGCTCTTCAAGCAGACAGAAATTAACTACATTTGTCATCCAGTCTGTTCTTCACAGAGCTGAGAAAGTCACATTGTTGTGGAGTATAATAATTCAGCCCCACAGAGATAAACTGCATGTGACTGGAGACATACTGTATCTTTCTGTGAGAGACTAAAATGTTTTGGAACATTCTTCAGATTGAAAAACTAAAACAGACGCCATGTCTGGGATCCAAAGCCCCATCAATAAGTGTGAGGTTTCTTTTCCTTCACATTGTCTGTTTGGACTAACCAGAGAAGAGAGATGTGTTATCCAAGCAAGTTTGTGACTCAGAATGTTTGTGTTTGAGGCCTGATCAGACAATAATCCTTGTGAGTTGTTAAACCTGACTCTGGTCCAGTCTAATAACAGTAGCAAAGAGAGATGGAAATAGATCCAGCTCATTATAAAATGATCCAAACGACTAAATCCCCCCCAAGAGAAAGCAAACCGTCTCAGAATAGACATCAGAAATGCATCTTTATAGCAGCAAAGCATGGGGGAAAATGAGGGACAAGCATTGTGTGGGGCTAAGAAACAAGAATATGTCTAAAATTTAAACTGTCATGTTAATAGTTTTAACCTTTCCTTCGCTGGTGTTTTTGTTTTTTAGGTTGGAAGTCAAAGCTGCCGTCTGGTCACCTCCTCACTGATCAGTCACTCTACTCACAGCCTCCAAAAGTGACACCAGGGCTAATTTGCTATTAGCATCTAAGAGGCCTTTTCATTAGTCTTCCCAAGCTTCTCTGTTAGCACCGCTAGGCAGCAAAAAAAGGCAGGGAGGATTAGAGAAAATGAGACATGACATTGAATTTATAGAGACCAGTAATTAATTTTGCTTCCGTCCGAAGCCCCCCACTGACTACCAATCTCTCTCCATACCTGCTGCCCGCCTCAACATCTCTACCTCCCTTTGCTTGCATCACAACTCCATTGAAAATGACGAGGACAGAGATTAGATTCAAAGCATTAACCTTTGTTCTAACACTGTTATTATAAGAGGGGAGTGCAGGTCAGGGTATCCGCTCAATATTAATTGCATCTAGTGGCGGTGGAGTTTGGGCAGAACGCATTGGCGAGAGTTGGGAGGCCAACAAACGTTTCGCCCGGAGGAACAAAAGACATTTAAAAGCACTTCTCCCTTTGATTAGATTTAGCCTACTTGTATGACTGCTCACCCAGAGATCTTTCTTTCATTCTCTTAAGCGGCATGCCCAGACTGAGACAAGGGAAAGAAAGCGAGAAAAAAGATGAATAAAATAAGGCTTGCTTCAAACAAAAATTGCCAACTTCTTTAATCCTTTTATTTTATCCAATGCTGTCCTACATAAGGCTGAAAGACTAGACTGTGCAGCATGCATTAAAATAATGCAAACACAAGCACGAGAATAAATGCATAAACGAAATAGCCATGGCAAAAAATATATCTATTCTAGTCATTATTCTGCCTTCAAAACACATAATAGCTGCACAAACACATACACACAATATAACCTCAGCCTTTGCATAACCCAACGAGTCAATTCAACCAGTGATGCTCATAAAACAGAGGGCTCACTTGAATTTGCATTACAGTAACTGAGTACTAGCGTAGGGGAGCGCGTGTTTATAGTGCATAAGAGGACAAAGCTGCAGATATAATACCAAGATGTTGGCTATGCTATTGGCATAAGGCATTATGGGAGACAACATTTTCTTAATTCAAGCTTGACAGGATATTTTCTAAAAACACAGCAGCATCTGCTTAGAGCTGCTGCTACAGTGATTAGCACAGACAGAGAGCTAGAGAGAGTAGAGGGAGAGAAAGAGAGAGCATTACAGGAAAAGAGGACTCCACAGATTAACTTGCCCTGTCAACTTACAGCATTACATACACAACAGAATGGTCCAAGTCAGTGCTTAATCACAGCCCAAAAACATCTCCCTAACCAGGGTGCATATTAGAGAATGACTCCTCCAAAGGCAAACTTCACAGAACACAGGCCCTCCTGAAATGGGATGCATCAGTTAAGCATTTTGTACAACATGACATCCATGAACCAATACTTCTAAAAATGTGTTTGCCTAAAATTCAATCCAAGCTAAATTATTGACCCGTCCTCCTTCTTTGCCTCATCTGTTTAATGGAGCAAAGTGCTGATACCACAGTAGAGGGAATCAAGTGGGAAGGTGTGTCTTTTTTTACCCGTGGGTAAATTCTGAAAGTGCTGATATATGTGTGTGTGTGTGTGTGTGTGTGTGTGTGTGTGTGTGTGTGTGTGTGTGTGTGTGTGTGTGTGTGTGTGTGCGTGTGTGCGTGCGTGCGTGCGTGCGTGCGTGCGTGCGTGCGTGCGCGCGCAAAAGAGAGAGGGAGAGAAAGAGAGACTCGACAACATACGAATAAAAGAGGATAAAAGCTTTTCTTGTTTCTCGAACCTTTTAATATTTCATGAATGCTTGTTTGATGTAGTTTTAAATATTCATGTTTTTATGCTTTGGAGGAAGAGGGAAATGATGCAAAAAAAAAAAAAAGTGATTCACTCTGGTACACTGTGCTACACACTGTGGGGATCCAACATTCTCCGCACACATATGCCCACACAAGCTCTTGCACAGCAGTCACATTCGCTCCCTTTCTCTCTAACAAGACACTTACAATGAAACATGGACAATTTTCTTTCAGAGACAGCTCTGTTGTTCACAATAAGGCTCACAGTCAGAGCAGCTGGACAGGAAGTTGACAAGATTAAGATTGGGAGTTTGGCGCAAGACCAGCTGTTACAGGCTCCTTTCCTATTAGCAGATTAATACCGTCCTCAACATATGTCCTTGCCTCCTTCTTAGGCTCTTTGTCAGAACCCTTGAACCCCAGAGGTGTCATCAGCCTCTGGGAGCATGTCTATGTTTGAGCTTGTCTATCTTTTTTCAAAATCAAGGCCAAAAAGGCTTAAAAGAAGAATTCATTGAAAATAATTTTGTCTCGCTGTGCTAAATGGGTATGAACAACAGGAGTATGATTTGGTATGATGTGCACACTTCTGCTTTGTACAATTGATTGTACAAAGTTCCTCATGTAACTTTATTTTAAAGTAGGATGAATGCTGACAACAAAACATGCCGTCTCCCACAGATGTGGAAAACCTTGCTTGGTCAATAGGTTGTTGCATATGCTTCCTACATCTAAGTTGATTTTCCCTGGTTGCACTATGAAATGTATGCAGTGCTTCGAAGAAAAAACACTTACTAAAGACTGCCAAATCTATTTGTTTATCCTATCCAGAATCTGTCATTTTCAGCAAGAAATCTAATTGCTATGATAATTTGTGAATCCTTTGGATCAAGGGCATTGGAGCTAAAAACCCAGGCTTTGTAGTCCGGTTATTTACAGACAGTTAAAGCTGTTTCCTGCCACACTTTCAGAGTTGGAAAATCTCAACCACAGTCTCTCTAAACAAACGGTATAACTCCACACCAACAAGGCAGGCTGCCTGTCATTGAACCGACTGCTCCAGCTGTGCTCCAATGGCCCAAGGACTTGTGCGGCTTGCTGTGCCCTGATCGGTGATCAGCAATAATAGAGATGCTCTCAAATGTGGAAATCAATAGAAGCCGCGTACGTTCCGTTTAGACCGTGCCACACCCTTCAGTGCTTTAGTGTGTTGAGGATACGCCTGCTGCAAATGGTTTCTGATCACCCACAGGGCAGTTGGTGCCAATGCGACCACTCTCAACAGAACCCCCGCTGCCGCCATAATGGAACCCAAATATGACCATCAAATAGGGACAGCAGGCTGCAAATACACTGCGCACACACACACACAAATACAAACTGAAGAAAAATACATCAATAACTCCTCAAGAAAACCACCCATGTGTCTCAAACAAACATGTATTACTTGAAATCAGCTTTCCACACAGGCAAGGACACTGGGATCAAATTAACACTAATGGTGTGCCAGGGACAAAGGGATTGCTGCCTTTCTTCCCTCTGTTTCTTGGCTCTTTAACTATAGGTGTCGTTGCCTGGTTTCCAATGTGACCTAGAAATGTCCTGTGTCGACCAGGGTTTCAGACATCCCTCTCAAATCTCGTCCACTACACTTTCAAGGTGACAGTCGATTCACAGGCTACACAAAATGTCAACTGCTTAATTTAATATCCAGGGATAACTGTCGGCCATGACAAATTAGCTGTAGAACGTAAAATGGAATGATTGCTGCTTTGGGTCTTCTGCCCTTCAACTTGACAAACTGAAAGCCACAGTACAGCACAATGGAGCCTGTTCTTAATTACAAATATTTTAAGCTATAGTCAGTGAGTTTCTACCCATCTTGCTGCGCCTCATTGCAGGTACAGATCTCTTTCCCACAGGACCTAAAAGGTCCGAGGTCGGTCCTCAAAGAGGCGGCAGTGGGGGCATTACACCCATTGCCTTGGGCCAAACATAAACCTCTGGCCTCGAGGTCACTGGGATAGAATCATGACACAGCTGCCTGTCTATTACCATCTCCCCAATCTAATAAGACCAAACCCTACACCAGCAAACACCCCTGACCTACATCGATCATGTGTGTGTTTATCTGTGTGTATGTATTATGTTAGTGTAGAAAAAAACAGTGACAGACTCATTTTTCCTCACATGGAGTGAAAGATTTCTGCATTAATCCAGCAAATCAATGAAAAATTTAGCATTTTCAGAATTTTGTTTTGTCCTATATGCTGACTGGAGGGCTTTTTGTGGAACAACCCTGTTCAAGTCCACAATGATTTTATGATAACAACTTAAGCCACACCAAAGGTGCATGTTATACACTTATGCAAGTCAAATTAAAGCACCTTATAATCTGCATGTAGGTAGACGCAGTAAAATATTTATGATCCATTGATGTATACCTCCCTAAGGGCGTTGTAGACTCTGGTGATTGCTGTTCCATTCAGTCCTTAATTAGCCCATTAGATTAGATGGCTTTAATGAGAGCAAATTAAAAATGATCTTTCTTTGTGGAGATGGCAATTAAAGGGTAAATGTTTCATTATTCAGTAAGTGGCGACAATAAGATCCAGGTAAAATCCAGAATGCCTGGTAGAGGTTTCAGCATGAGAGACATTGCAGTACTCTCTTACGGCTGCGAGGAATCGATTAGCAGGCTCACATCAAACTGGCAGCCAGCACTGGACTTCAGATTGGAAAAGGTCATAGTCAGGTATGTGGAATCAATGCTGAGTACTCTGTATTCACTGTGTCTTCTATTATCTGGCTGGGGGATGGTTTAACGTTTTCTAAAAACAATTACCAACAGACAAAGAAGTTTCAATAAAGAAGGTCAAGGCTTGTGATTGGGAGGGTGTCATGTGGTGCATATCTATTGTGACAGTCAAAGTAAAATAGGGTATATATTTTTCATTCATCACAATCAGATGAAACAGCACAATAGTAGCAAGCTGTGGGGTTGTGCAGGGACATCTTGTCACAATACACTGTTTGGCAGAGGGAATTCAATTTTCTTTCCACTACGTGCATGTCCACCATAACTAAGGGTTTTCAACATGGAAACAGCCCAATAGAAAGTGATAAACCAGCAGATAAAATGGCAATATGCCTATAGCTCATTCCAAGCATGATAATTCCAATGTTAGAAAAACCATGTCACACGCTTCCACTATGATTTATAGCCCGATTTCTCACATGGATGCAGCTAGCATACTTGCATTCTTATTAGCATCTTAAGAGTCTTGAGATGTGAGGCTGAGAGGGTCAGGGTGCTAAACACATTTCCGTGCCCCTCTCGACTAGATCTTAGGCTCTGCTATGCCTGAGCTTTGCACACGAACCCCACAGCCACAGGGGCTGACTCTCAATTAAAGTAGGCATTAATTACTTAAAGGAGCTTTAATCAATCAAGGCCAGATGGTGAGCCTGAAAAAGAGAGCAAACTCTAGGCTGCAGAAGTTCTTTCCACCCTGACTAGACCTGATGTGGCCATAAAAGGCTTTATTACAAAATACCTACAAGGCTTACATTTTATAGTTGTGTAGTAGTAGAGTATATTTTGCAACCAAAAAGGCTTATCCAGCAAGACGCTGCAATCTCTGTGGAAAATTGTGTTGACTGTCAGAACTGAACTTCTTACTAATCATTAAAAAGGTTCATGATAGGACTAAAACTCACTTTTCGGAATACAAATTATATGTCCTGATTATGCAAAGCCAATGCCAATTGAGTAAGCAGGCCTGACCATATGTGTCCCTGATGTGTTTAGCCCCACAGTACCGACAGAAAAGGCTACTTGGCCCCGGTGCTATACTCTCCTGGCCTGAGGCACAACATCCTCCATCTTCATTTGTACTCCCTTAATTGGCTTTGACAGTGAACTCAAGCATGGCTGAAAAATAACCTCCTCTTAGTAAACACCGTCCGAGAGACACATGTTCTCAACATGGGATACCAGGCGTCTCCATTATCCATTAGGATGGGTAGTCATGTCCAACTGACCCTCTATCACTGCTCTTCAAAGCATGACACTTCACATCTCAAACATTGCTGCCATCTTAGCTGGTGTATTGCATTTCTAGTGGGATAAAAAGGCTACTAATAACAAATGCAACATCCCAATTCACAAACCACTTAGCCTGTGCAGTATGAAAGCTGTTCAAACTGGCATTTTCTGACGTGTGAAAAATTGGCTGCCAACTGAAAGAAGTGTTTCGGAGCCTGAGGTGTTTTTGAGGTTGGTTATCATCACTTCCTGAGTTTGAAGATCCCAAAGAGAGACAAAGTCCACCAAGTCATTACCCCCCCTCACACTGCCACACAGTAGGCACTGCTCCTTGTCAGTGTCAGCACTTGTGTTGGGTTCATTAGGTTGCTCTGGCCTCAGTGGGAAGTTGCTTCATCAAACAAGATTCAGCAGCACAGGCTGCTTGACAGTGTGGCTCCAGAGTTGCCCTGCAATACTTCAAAAGACTCACAGTCAGCCTTTATGGAGAGAGCTCTAATGAAAAGCATGGCATGAGACCCACTGCTTTTGATTCTGTTGGTAAGGAGTCATACATGATTGAGTAAAAGGCAAGTTGGATCACAGCTAAGGCGCTGAGAGACAGAGGACAGGAGAGAGAAGAGGGCAGGATGAGGAAAGACAATGATGATGTAACCCAAAGGGTAAGACATATACTTAAAACTAGGAGGAGGTGAAAAGACAGAGGAAGAGGACAAGACAGAGAAATAAAGGTTAGCACATGAAGGACACACAGAGATGCCTCTTGGTATTCCTTCCTAGTGTACTATACATATCTACTGCCATCCAGGCTATCAGAGCTCTTTATTGTGCATGACCTGTTTCTCCTTCCCATCTCCCAGAGCAGCAGCAGCATCAGTATACTGGGCTGTTGTGGCTACAGCGTCACTGCTTTGCCATGCTTGTGCACACAAAGATCTCCCAGAGATTACCAGATAAATGCATTTTAATTCACAACACATGCGGAAGAGGTTTATATATAGACTCGCTAATTCCCCCTCCACACACTGCAATATGAACTCCATGCTGCACCAATTTAAGTGTGTGATGAGTCCCACACGGACAGTCTCCACTACTTATCACATATATGACATGCTCCAGCACATTGCTGGGAAAGGGAAAATATCAGAAGCAGAAGACAGTAAGATTATGTGTGGACCAGTGATGATATTTCATTATTAATGACAAGAGGGTTTTTCTGTGCTTCTTTTCTATTGAGAATTATCAGTCAATCACAGATTTAGTTGAGTTTATAAGTAGTACCATTTTTACGGGAATTGTCACACCCTCAGAGGGAAAAACTCATGTGCGGGTACTGCGCATTTTAACAAGTGCAATGGTACTAATGCACATATTAGCAACAAGTACTATTTTAGACTGAAATTCTGGCAATCGACTCCCATAATGGGGCTAATTGGCAGAGTTCTAGTGAAAGGAGGTGTCTGCCTCTGATAACACTGAGTGGTCCTGTAACACAACTGCACAGTCTCTGTGTTAGCTCATTAAACAGCAAGTTCCCTCAGCGTTCTTTGGCCATCACCATGCATCATTAATTGTGTCCGCCTGCTAATCCCAAAGCTGTATTTCCCTGGCTTTGATATCTACCTCAATGCATGCTGCGTGACTCGATGGCCTATCCAGTAATAAGATGAAGTGAACAGGTTTCCGTACCACCTGTGGACACTTTATAAGTTAAAAAAAGTTAACATGTTAATTGAAACTCCTCTGGCAACTGGTTGAAACATAGTTGCAATCCACCACCAGAAAACACACACACACAAACACACATGTACACACAGACACACAGCAAGCCAAATAAAAACACTTGCTCAGAGCTATGACTCATACTGTGGGTGCCAATAATCAATGGGGCTCACCACACCCAGCTGGCTGTAGTAGCAGAATGTATTAATTTTCTCATTTAGAAACAAATATCTACTACAAATAGATTAATGGTGTCTGATCAGTTTGGCAGAGAGATGCTAATTAGTATGCATGGATGGCAAAAGGCATGATGCTATATTTTTCTATGTGCTGCTCAAAAAGCAAGTGGCAACTACTAAAAACCACAGAGTTAAAATGAGATGACATGACTACCCATCTCACAGCTATACTGAAAAGCACAATAACTCCCAAGGAAGGGGTTGCATTACAAGGAAAAAAAGGTGGAGATACAGAGGAGGATGGGATGGGAAAAGAGAGCAGGAGGACAGTGGAGCCATGGGAGCCAAGAGAGCAGGATCATAGGTGTAGAAAATTGAGGCTATGGTTAGCTCAGGACAGGGAGAAGTGAAAGTGGCCCTCATTTCATACTACACAGAGTTTGGCAATCACTGGTGACAGCTCCTCGCACGAAGACGGGGAAAAGATTGATCCAGACAAGCAGGACTCTGTTTACTTTGTTAAAAGTAATTAATCACTGTGGCCACAGAGGAATAGTGCCTTGAGTGCCACATAGCTCTGCCGAGTGTGTTTGCACGTCTGCGTGTGTAGCCGCATGTGAATATAAGTACATACGCGTGTTCCGGCCCACATTTCTGCACACGTCCGAAACAGCTGAAGTGCGAGGAAAGAACGGAGTGGAGTGGAAAGGGGAACTTTGGGGAAAAGGAGGGAGTAAAAACAGGCAGATGGAGGAAAGAGGGAGGGAAGGAACATGTGTACACTGCACCCATTTATTCACATGCATGGACTCAAGAGGACCAGTACTGCAATCCATCACAAGAGTCCTATCCACACCCACTGAGCAGAGAACTACAGTCAAGGGGAACTGGATAAAGCAGGTAAAAATGGGGGGAAATAGGGAAGAATTCTCCTTCCTTCACCTGACTGAGTGAAATTAAGGAGTTACATCTTCTGCGGCAGGTAACTTACTTCTCCTTAATGTGAAATAAACAACATTCCCTCTGTTTCATCATGGACACTGTCTCCCCCCTCTCAAAATCACTTATTTTCTCTGAAAAGAATTTCAGCGACATCCTTAAAACCAATTTCACATCCATCCCATTTTAATTGCTCATACAAACAGTTTTTAATTGAAAGACAAATCTAAAAGTGGTCTTGTTTTTATCACATTAGACACCCCACTCCTACTTACAGTGATTCTAGAGAGCCTGTGTATATTCACTGTTAATGCCTCCTGTATTCTCTAGTTACCGTTCTCCTGCTCGACAGTTATCTCGCTGTCAAACCAAATGGGACATAATTATGGTCAGTTTAATTGTGTAAATTGTTGTGCTTGTTGCAAATATATGGGCTAAGAAAAGAAGAAAAAAGCTCAAACTGAAAAAACACACTGTGCATACTGTAAATCCCGTTAGATCACACACACACACTATCCTGAGGCTCTCAGTGCTGGTAACCACACTGCCTCATCCCCGCCCTCCACACTGCAGTAATAACAGAAGCAGGAGAGCAGAGCCACAGAGACAAGACCCTGATCAATAAGAATACACACACTCACACAGACACACAGACGCACTCACAGGGGAGTCCAGTGATCCCGTAGTAGCTGGGGGTTTTAGGGGAATGGGCGTCACCCGGCGATGTGAAAATTGGATGTGAAATCGTGAGTGGAGTAGAGAAGAAAAGACATAGGGGTAGGGCATGAAAATACTATGGGTGCTCTCCAGCGTCATATTTCTATCCCTAAGCTAGAGAGTTAGAAGGGCAGCAGCTGCAGCAAGAGAAATGGCCACGCGTTGAGAAAGCACTCATTGAAGTGTTGGCTGTGGAGCCGCAGGCCTAGACACTAATAGAAACAGAAGCCAGGGACCCCTCTATGTCAATGCCTCAGCTGAGCAGAATATTAAATTCACCTCTCGTGCTAATGATTACCCCGAGCAAGGTGCAGGTCCGCAACACCACTTTGCAAATGAACATCATCAAACCTGCAGATTCAAATTAGCACATTGTCCGGACCTGCCGGTCTACAATCCCAGCTCTGTGGTGCAATACCTCGAGGGCACATTTTGGCTAATAAGAGGAATGATTCTCTGGCTCATGATAAATACTGAAGGCTTCCCACACTGCACTTATCATCTCTCTTAATGCAACAGTTTGCTTGAGCGCAAACCAGTATGGTTGGTGGTTTTAGGAATAGATGTGGTGTGATAAATGGTGAAAAGACACTGAACCCCCTTCCACTCTCACCCCACCCCCCTGATAAAGCAAAGGTGTATGAATTACCTATCAAGCTTTCCAGGGAGTGATGACCCCAGTGATGCAGCCAACCCCACTGCAATCATTTACTGAGCCATGAGCCCCTGTTTGAGACCTTGCCATAACTCTCTCTTTCTCACACACACACACACACACACACACACACACACACACACACACACACACACACACACACACACACACACACACACACACACACACACACACACTTAAAGAGGACTAACTCTCATAACTTATCATTAGATGACACTGTGTATGAGTGATGTTCTATTACTTAACTACAATACAGATATTGAAGCATATTATATCATGCTTACTGAGGTAATTATAAAACATGAGCAAATAATCAATATTTAACACTGGTTTTACCTGCCGTTTGTAAACCCATATTAGTCTTTATATGCCAGCACACAAAAAGAGCATGCAGTTCTATGTTTTTTCTTATATTTTCATTTCTGAAAAATATGTTACTGGTCTCTGTGCTAGCAAATGTGTTACAACACATTTCCTAACTATTTCCTAACACGATCCTCCCTGCATCATTTATCATGTTGTGGCATTAAGATAACATCCTGCACTAAGCCATCTTCTAGTGCTACTCTATGAATAAACTTCCTAATATCAGCCAGTGATGGCTCATTATGCTGGCCTATCTAGCTGGGCCTCTTTTAAAGTGGTTTCTCTCTTGGGTTAAAAAAAAAGTCTATGCGCTACTATGCTTTTTCAGTGCTGCTGGATTAAGCATCCTGTTTTAAACATTTCTCTGCTGCTTTTTCCCCAGAGCCCGTGGAGATGAAGAGAGCTTTGGAGTGTTCAGAGAGAATTTCATTCAACCTGTAGTGCTTCATGTTCCCCCCATGGGGGTTTCTTTTCCTCTTTCAGGGGTCTGAAAGCTAAACAACCCTGAGGAGAGGGCCAGGGAGCCACTCACCTACTGTACAAACATGGTAAGCACAGACATGGTGGAGGAGCAGGCTGTTTACAAGCCTAACCAAGCAGATGGATCACTCTCAAAGAAGGCCTCGGAAGAGGTCATTCAGTATGAAGATGATACGTTCATACACAGTAATAATTACACTAGACGGCAGATACATTTGGATTGAGAGTTCTTACAGATGAAAATTTATGTAAGCTTAGGACCACAAGTTAACTGTGACAAATAGCTGCTTAAATTAACATCACTTTGAGCTTTTATGTTGTTTTTTTACTCAGTGGAAATGAAAACCAATACTTCAAGAACGGGTAAAAGAAGATAAGCCATATCTTTGACCACTAACTTCCAACTAAAAGTCTAAAGCGCACATTAAATGGTAATTTTGTTTTAATAAATCATCATAATTAATCTGCTTAAATCCTCTCCATCAAATACAAAAACACAGACATAAACAAACAAAATGTGACACCACAAAGGTCTACGTAACCTCTTGAAATGTTTGTGTGTGCTGTGTGAATGTGTCTGCGCGTGTTTTGCTCCCCTTATATCAAGAAGTCGTCTTATTAAATCCGTTGCCTGGAGAGACCAGAGTAATTACTCACTCCCTTCACAACACCTTTTGGACTTTGGGCCAGATTCGATGTGCTGCTTCAAATGTCACACACCTTAGCTGGCAATTAAACGCCACTCTCCCCCAGTGCCAGTTTTAATGGGCTTCCTCTACTCTAAAATAAGAACTGCAAGCTATTCTCATATCACGTTACAATAAAGAGTATTATGCTTTTATGGAGCGTAATTCATATATACTTTGCAGATATCCTAATAAGTTATTAAGCTCAATTAGAGCGACATGATGTCTTTGTATTGCGTCAATGACTATGAAAACATTCACATGGAGATACGGGCAGCCCTTTATATTTTGATCGGCATTTGTAAGTTAGAAAAAAATTTTGCGCTAAGAGAATGGATTAGGTTTTGTTTTAAGTGTCCTGCACATTTAGTCTTATCCAATTAATGTTTTCAGTAATGCCTGTAAGTTCCACAAAAATATTTTGTTTAATCTTTTAAAAATTTTGATTGAAATTAAAGCTATTTCAAAATATGACAAAGGACTTTCGTTGAGGAAAAACATTTTGTAGCTTATAGGATTTCAATGGGTTGGTATATCAGTTAGGACGGTACTGAAAATTTGCTTCCCTACTTTGCATATTCTCGTTGTCATGAGTGCAGAAACATTGGGTGATAATTGGTTACAACGAATCAAAACACAAGGTCAGAGAGCAGTCACACTTAATGCGTACACCAGCCAGGTCAAAGTTTGACACCACTCCCCTGTCAAAGCTCATTCAGTGAGACCGAGTCACATGCGCTGTTCTGTCAATTCTGTTCACCCCAGTGTGATTCTGCAATGCGTAAAGTCCAATAAATAGACCAGTATCTTTGCATGCGTGTCACAATGGCAGCTGCCTTACCCCCTCCCTCTTCCTGGGCATAGATACAACGGGTGCTCAGTGTTTATGTCACCTCTTAATTGCGTTTTCCCCCCATGGTAGAGGTATGGCTTTGTGCAGATGCCCAAAGGAAGAAAAAGAAGGTCAGGCTGCCAATTTGGAGCTGGCAGGTCGAGAGTAGCGGCAGCACTTAGTTTCGCTTGAGAAGAGAATGGAGGGCTGCTGCTCATCTATGGAAACCAGGACAAACAAAAGAGATATGTGAAGGGGAAAGGAAGACAAATCCCCCTCCTCTCTTTGCTGTCTTCAGGCTCTGGGAGAGTGACACCAGGCTTACAGAGAAGTCCCACAACTACCTGTGATTGATCAGGGACAGTACGGAACAGGAGGGAAGGCTTTTGAGAAGGACATTTTGATGTCCGATACCATGGAGAATATTCAAAGCAAACACACAAGAACATCTCTAATATCAATTTATACAAAGTCATATTTCAGACCGACTATGATGCTCCAAATACAAGCACATCCACTGAATTTTTCCTTGTAAAGCCAACGAACTGTCAAAGCTCTGACCTCTTTGTCCATTCAAATTGAAGAATTTAAAAGCAATGCTGATGTTGACAGACAAAGAGGCTATCAAATGACAGTCAGTATTTTACATTTCCAAAGGCACTTAAAGATAAACCGTGAAGTTGAAGTAAACCAAGAAGGCACCTTGTGATGTAGCCCCGAGGCATTTTGATCTGCCCCTGGTGATTAATGGATTTCAGTGATCTGGTCCCCTTTAATATGGTGATGCTCTGTAACCCTAAATAGAATGTTTGTATGGAAATATATATATATATATATATAAAAATTCCTCAAAGATCACAAAGTCAAATAGAGGTTTTAAATTAACTAAATAAGGAATGAAGTACGTGAACTCAGGACTGTGTCCCTCATTGTTAACGGGGAGGAAAGCACTACAGTCGTAAAAGACTCCACCGCAAGCAAAAGAAAGGTGGTGCTTACAGTGCCTAAATAACAAATGGCCTTTCAGCAAAGTTAAGAAATGTGTGCCCCAGTTACTACTGTGCCTTCTCTGACTTGAACAGATACGGTTTGACAAAGAGCCAGTGAACCCTGGACTTTTCGTCTTTTTCCATTTCTGAATAATTTCCATTAAACCATCTCAATGTGGCAGTCGGAGAGGTGAGGCAGAAGGGAGGAAAGAGAGGGAGGGAGAGGGAGAGAGAATGAAAGGATAAGGGGCAAAGGTAGTTAAGAGGCCGTCGGTTTGGGGCTGCACACACACAAAAGAGAGGATAAGATTAGAGGCCAACAGTATATCTTTCACCACCGCATTCTGTTTGAGCTCCGCCGAAAGTAGTGCCAAAAAAAACCTATGAAAAAGAAAGAAAATAATTTGCTTGTGACGACAAATCAGTTCCAGCAAAACTACATTTCGCAACATGAAAAGAAAAAAAGGCACCTATCTCTTTGACCAGGCCTCTCCGGCAGGGGTGACTTGCACACTGAAGGACCAAGGCTATTTAAAAAAGCAGGCAGTATAATCTCTATAGATCCCCTTATTTGCATTCCAGTGTGTCTGGGTCAAACCGTCAGTCTGTCTCCCGCTCTCGCTGTCTGTTGGTCACAATCTAGAGTGTCACTGCATCAAGTCAGGAGGACATGGCAGCTCTGGTCAAAGGTTCATCATGGGTCAACAACTGGGTCCCACCCAAAGGGACAGCAGCTAGTGTTTATGGAAAGGGATCTTTTTTTTGCAGGCAGTCAGCCATGAAGGACTTATTAATGCAAATATATCTGCATTACACAGGGCGGCGGTGGTGGACTAATTGCCAGCTGATACAATTAAAACATAATATTTATTCTCTCGGGGTATAAAGAGGTACATCATGTTGAGTAGAGAAATAGAATGAAGGATGGAAGAGTGAGGAGGCAGGTGACAGGGTGAGGAAGTTGGGTCACCCATCAAAGACACACCCATCACTCCAGCGGTGACCCATCTGACCTGGATAATTCACCCCCACAACCACCACACACACACACACAGGTATAGTTACACAACAGCAGTTGCTGCCACACAGTTTCTGCAGCTGTCTTTGCCATTCACTGAATCCAGACAAACAAAAGTGAGTGGCTACTGTCACTCTGGTAAATTACAGAGGTATATTTATCACAGCCTCTCCACAGCCCCGACTGGGAAAGGCTCAAACCAAGTGCTTCCCAACGACCAATATCGCCGAGCAGCAGATGTGACTTCGGCTATTACAGTCTCGTTATCCTCAAACAGCACCATCCAAAAGCCCTCTTCCGCCCATGACCCAAGCCACTCTCATGACCCAGCACAGCAAAGGACACGGCCATTACTGTGAATCAACCTAAACACTTGGCTTTTAACTGGGCTGGAAACTGGAGGAGCCTTTGAACATCATGCCGCATGCTGAAAGAGAGCCTCAGAGCTGGCCCCAGGGGACCCTGAGCCTTGGCTTCACTCTCATGTTTTTCAATACACATCCATTGACACAAATGAAAAGAAAAGAAATTTGAGGGAAGAAAAAAGATTGCAACGGAAAAGGACGTGGTAGTAAAAGGGGCAGGAGATTTTAATGCCCCAAAGGACCAAAGGAAGACATCTGAGGTAATTTCTCCATGAAAGTTATTAAAACAAAATGAATAAATGTCTTTTCCTGCCCAGCTCTCTTAAGGTCTCCCCCTCCCATGCTGCATTTCTTTCCTTTTGGGAGTGAATCCCTTTCAGAAGTGCTCGTTTTGATGATGCTGACTCTTCTTGGTCTCTGAGGAGCAATTACAGCTGCCCTGTCAAATACCACAATGCTCCAAAGGACCAGTTCACCGCCTGAGGGGCCCTCTCATACCCCTTGAAACCCCAATTTCAACCCCTGTGAAAGTTAGTACACACCAAACCTGGAACTGTAATGAACACAGCCCAAGACAAGACCAGGACAATAATGAAAATAGCTTCCTAGTCAACAGTGGGATCCACCTCTATTTCTCAACCTATCAACCCCTAACATAACCCAAAAGAACCCTACAGGCACGGCTTTCGAAGACAACCATCCATTTTTTTAACTCTCTGGTGAGCAAATTCTTATTAGTGAAGGGAATCCAATTCTGTTTCCAAAGCGGACCTTGAGGTCCCCAGGAGCCCACCCACATCTGAGGAGGAGGTTGCCATCGGTGATGGCTCTATTCAATCAACTCCACGGCCGGGAGGTGAGAGCGATCAGGCTGGACGGGGGGTATCTAAACGCTTCTCATCATCACCTCTGCGTGTGTCTTTTGTAAGTGCGATCATCTGGCTGGCCCTCAGCCTTAATTAATCGCCTCCTGAGGTCAGAGTGGCACAACAGCAAAGGGTCCACACTCAGCCCACCTAACACCACAGCTCCCTGAAGGAGGTGAGAGGTGACAAATGTAAAGCACACTCCCCATGCTAATGACAGTGTAAGCAGGTGGCAGGCTCCCAGACCTGAACCGTTGGCCAATTAGATACACCCACAGAAGGGATGGCAAAGTAATACTCATCGCATGAATATCACATCTCCTGTCTGCTGCATGTCGTTAGGTGTGATTGGCATGTGGGCCATCACCTGCCAAGTTTAATTTGTGTGACAGGCTGCCTGATAACACGTAGATTTTATAGCATTCTTCTTTTGCAGCACTGCAGTGTTGGAGCTAATTATTAGAGCTGAAGAAAGACTAGGCTGGTTAATGTGCATGTCAGTAGTATGAGAAAGAGGCTCTGAGCTCTCTTCAGAATTGCTTTAAATCCTGCTCCAGTGATCAAAGGCATGCAGAAAGAGCAGAACAGAGTCGGCCCCAGTTAAATGAAGGTTAGATTATTTCTTACGTTTAGTGCTAAAACATTTATGCCTCGGTCATCTACAATAATTACTTTTTGTCCAGTTCCAGCAGCTTTTAAGGCTCCACCCCTAATTTGGGGCCCTTATATCCATGTGTCAAGGCTCATTTAGAAAAGAATAAAGCAATACCAATATCTACAGATAAGATAAATTAGCACAGCATGTGCTATGAGCACAAGAAAAGAAGAATGCATGTTATTATTCCCCTATTTTTTTTAAATATATTAATAAACAATCCTGATCAATGTTTTATAGCAAGCCAAACCCATTCTTAATGGCGACCTAATGCTTTTTTAATTGCACGCCTAGCAATTAACTCATCATGTCACTGTACTTTAATGTTTATGTCCTTGGCAAAGCAGCTCTACACAGCAACATGTAGCTAGTTGACACACAATGCGGTAGACCCTCCTCCCACCATGATGGAGAACCCAGGTGTCATTATTCTGTTTCGGTTTTCGGGGATTATCAAGGAGAATACACAGGCCAAGAGTAGATTTATAAAGTGTGCATGTGGGGGGTGAGTAAATGTAGCCCCTGTGCTGTGCGTTTCAATCAGATTGAGCGGGTGCAAGCGCAGCACATTATTCTCCCCCTGCTCTGCATAGCGCTGTGCTAGGCTATGTCCTCCTGCTGTATTAGTGTGATGTATGACCCAAACGCTGTGCTGCGCCACACCACACCGCACACACTCCTACCACAGTGCTCCAAACACCCTCTGCAGCTTTTTCATTCCACCTGTCAAACAGTTATTCATCTCTCCCTCACTCCTCTCCCTCAGTCCCTCCCTCCCTCACACTTGCTTTATCTTTTCACCCACCCCTACATCTCTCTACCTTATTGTATCCATCACTTTACTTTGTCTTCATGAGCCATCCAACAACTTTGTTTCCCTCAAAAAGAACACAATATTGCACATAGCTTACTGTGAAAACGGTACATGCATCAATATACAATATTCCGGCTGCATCAATGCCGGCTAAGACTTTTGATGCATCGCATGAATAACTGTTAGAAGTGAAGTGAATAGCAGAGATGTGCAATTCAAAAAAGATCAAAGCACCAAAGGTGTTTGTCACATATTTGTCCACTGCACATGGCTGCTCTGACAGCGAGTGACGACTCTTTCCATCAGTGGCACTGGAGAGTATGACAACCAGTCAAAGAAATAGGAGAGAAAGTCCCTCTTAAGTTCTACAAAGTAACAGTGTATCTGAATAACACAATGTGCCAGTTCAATGCTGCTGTGCTTATGAGAACTGAGCTTGCTAAGAGGAGGAGGGAATGAGGTGCAAAGGTTAGAAATGTAATCTGAGAAAGACAATTACCGTCACTTATGCCATCTTTTGTGAAGCAGGCCTATTTTTATCATTGACGTTAATTGATCTCAATAGTATTTACAGAGAACGGTGCTGTGAAAGGGAGAAACAGTGAAAAGACTGTCAAACCAATTCCCACCAACCCCCGCTTCCTTCATTATCTTTGGCTGTTGGCTACAGAAATACCTAATTAGGTGGCTGGTTATGTGCTATTGCTTTGTCTGCCTCCTTTGTTCCTCATATGTATTTGTGCTTTATTATTAAAACACAGAAAGATGAGGGGTGATGGCTGCTTTTATACTGAAGATGTGTTCATGAAAAAAGACTTCTGATGTATATTTATGTCTGTGTGAAAAAGACATACAGCACATGCGAAAGATTTATGTTTCACACGATGAATTCTAATACACCATGGGTTTCATTGCCTCATTACTTGGATAGTGGTATCACTGGTTCAAATATATTTTCTATATTACAAATACCAAGCATATTTCCCTACAAACTCTGCAGTCAGGTCTCCCACTGAGCAGTTTGGATCAGGTGTGTTTGAGCCGAGGCCGGTGCTTCAGGCATCCAGCAAGAATGGGCCAGGACCTCTCCCCTGAACTCAGCTAAACTTGGAGGCTCAGCCAAAGCTAGAGCACCAGGGCAGCCTCGCACAGGACACCCAGGCCACCAACTCCACATTCTTAATCACACTGTGGAACTGATTCAATTCATCTGGCCTGGGAGCAAATATGGAGCCATTACGTCCTTATTAACAGAGTGCGGAGGTGGAGCCACACCTGAATGCTCTGGAAATGGGCAAAGCGCTTAACTGATTCCACTGCAGGAGGAACGCTGTGGAGGAGGAATGGAGGGAGGACGGCTATATAAAGACGTGGGGGCTAAATTTGATTAATCCATAAACTGATTTACTACATTTGATAATGTGCTGGTAACACATCCACAAAGGGACTGCTATGATTATATCAGTTATGGTTCATGGCCATCTAAGATAAGGTTAGGCTTGGGGCTCAGAAGAGGGAAGGGCGTAATTGAGTTAGAATTAGTGCAATACCATGCTATGATTCCTACCAAGGTATATAAAGTGTGACATGTAGCTTGGGGACGCTTGGCATTTGGTAGTTAGCCCATGACCTGATTTTTGTTATCTAAACCCAGTTGGAAGTACAGTTATCATTTAATTAGCAAAACCCTGACTGCAGTATGCTCCTCTAATAGTTTTTCTTTAGAACCTTTTTTAATGCTTTACAGAGTTGAACAAGAATACAACTTGATCCTTAGACTTTTTTTCTGGCATATTTTTCAGAATTGTAATTGACTTTCCAAAAAGTTGAACTCACATAAGATGAAAACTAATTGAAATGGCATACCAAGCTCCTTAATATCCTCTTTTTGGGGAAGAAAAATCTTAATCTGCGCTACAATTATCATAGAAAGAAAATGTGACATCAAACTGCCATATGACAACAAAAACTGAGCTACTCCCTCCATAGAAAAGGAACACATGGGTTATATACATTGAGTGGCAGCTATGAATAAGACAAGAGCAGAAAAGGTGTGAGCAGCAGATGGATGGAACACAAAGTGCCAGCTGATCGCTACACAGGGGAAATGTACACATATCCCTAGACCTCAAGAGGAGGAGGAGCAGGAAGCCACTCCTTGGCTTGGTGGCCAAAGACGGATTGCCAGGATGGTATTTCTGGAATGTTTAACCAAAGCCTTGGGAAGCTTGAGGGATGCTGAAATTGTACACCCCCATGCACAGGCTGTGCAAGTCTGTGAACTGTTACTCGCAGCTCAGAAGAATGCAATTTATGCATCTGTTTACAAACACAAGCACTTTGTTCTAAACCCCAGGAGGGTCACGTTCCTCCACCAAGTCAGATTCAATTCCCCATCAAGGTAAATACTGTGTAAAGCTGCTCCTGCACACTGGCAGAGTATGATGGAAACTGGTTTGAGATCAAAGAGAGTTTGAGAGTAGAGTCTCTTCTGTTCCTACGCTCTCATGATGTGTGGGGCTTCACGGTTCACAGCACGCCACATGCTGACGTCAGAGAAGCTCGACACATGGAGCACAGGGGACTCATAAAAACAACACAGGCATTACGTCAACAGCAACAGAGCCACAAACTCTGAGGCACATGTGTTTACCTGACTGGAGCTGTGATACCACAGAACCAGGGGGATTCTGTTGTGTGATCCTTTGAGCGCTGAGCATTTTAGACACAACTCCAAAAGTATTCCTGTTTAAAACCTTTTTTTTTTTTTCTTCTTTTTTTTTTTACTCTTATGGAGAATGAACTTTTCAAGTACGGTCTGTGTAAGTAAGTAATAATTAAAAGTTGCGCAATAAGAAGAGAACAAAGAAAAATAAAATGCATGTGTAAGTGTGAAAGGCAGCTATACCCAACCACCATCGCCACCCACCGCCCCCACAGGCCTCCAATCTCAGACGTATGTGTCATTAGCCATCCTTTCTCTCTGGCTTGATTGATGTTCCCTCTCCTAACACAGCCATGCGTCACTAATCATTTCATATGAAACTACACACTTTCTTGACTAACCATTAAGAAACCATTTATTGTCAAAGGACGGCATTAACTGGCTGACATTGACTGGTGCTTTCATTTAAAGTTCACCCTCATCGATGGCCTGGGAGCAATAAGTGTATTAACATGTACTTTGAGATATTTCTATATTCCTCTGTTAAATAAACAATCTATTTCACTCGAGTCGGTTGTGTCTGCTCCAGTTGTCCTTTTCACTGCTGTAGAAGCTTTTCAGATGTTTGACCCATATTAGCAATCCGCTGATGATGAATACATTTTTGTCATTGTTTTGTTGTATTTAATGTTTGGTCAACTGGCAGGCATAACGTCGACTCGCAGTAAGACAGTCCCCTCGCTTTCCAGCGGGGTTGCTGAATGTGTGCGAGAATGATAAACTGAGACTAGGGGAATCCTGGGACGGCTATGAGGCATTTTGTGAGTAATCTGACCCAGAGGGCAGGCTTAGGCCTAGCCATGTAGTAAAGGACAATGAGCCAGAGCAGTGGAGAAACTCATACACAGCGGCTTCCCCCCAAATGACTTTAGACACGCTTCCATCCGCAGAAACAGATTATTGCTGTTTATCCTCTTTTCATTCTGAATTTCTACATGTGTGAATTGGAGTCTTTGGCCTGATAATGGCAGTTCTCCACACCTCCCTCTCAGCTATCGGCGGTCCAGGCGCTCCAATGTGTACTTTAAAAAAAAATCAATTGCTACAGCTGTGAGATGAGAGTGTAATACTGAATACATTTTGTGTTTCCCCTTCTAATCTTCTCCCTCAACACGTCAGACAAATTGTGCTGCCACTGCCAAATCTAATATAACTGCCCCCCTTCTCCCCATAATGTGTGCATATACACATACACATTCAAGCCAAACACACACAAATACGGGAGGACAGACTGGAAGTGGTGAGAAATGGAGAGTGGTAATCACAGCCAGGAGAGGTTCAAATATGTATGAAAATACTGTGTTATAGAAAAAAAGTGTATTCCTTCCACCCTGGAGGATAGACCACGCATGTAATCTGTATGCTGCCCGTCCCTAGGCTCCTGTGTTCCTGCTCTTCAAACTCATTCACCCAGACCTGAATTATTTGGGGTTTTGAATTGAAAGATAACAACTGCCCACAATGCATTTCAGGATTCAACCATTCCTGCTTCCCCTGTGTCATGGTTACATCCCCTCGACCACTTCCCATCACATTTCCCCATCCAGTTGCTTATCGCCTCTCCCCTTGAAATGCCTGCACTTCCCTTTTCAGCAAAAAATAAAAATCCACCACGCTGGATAAATCATGCAGCGATTTATCACGCCACATCTTGTGACTACCTGTCATGTAGAGATAGCATTCTTGGTACTATTAAGCCAATGCAATTACCAGACAGGGAGTCTCTTGGTTCAGTCAGCATCTTAACACACAGCAGACTTCCACCTCATGACTCTGGAAGGTGCTATTATAAGCAGACCTGCTGCAGCCCGGACCACTGGTGTAACAGCTCTGCGTCTGAGATGTACAGACGTAGACGATGTGGAGCTCAAGTGTCTCAGACAGGATCAGGGAGAAAAGGGAACAACATTCAGGAAAATGAGCCATCATCAAAGCATGCGTGAAGGCTGCTCGTGCTGCAGACTGCCCTGGAACGGCAGAGTGCCGCCATCTTTCTAATGACAGCCAATTTAATTGAAAATCCGTCTGTGAGTAAACAATCGAGTGTAGAGGAGCTAAGACACTTTCCACTGGCTCAGTAGTTAACAGTGAATACCAGAGTGGGAAGGAGAGAGGAAGAGAGGCTGAAAGATGGGGAGCAAAGAGAAATGAAGCAGGAAGAATAAAATGTCAGAAAAGAGAATGAAAGTAATAAAAGAGGACACAGATATGGATCGAGGAAGGGGGGAAGGGTTACAGATTGGACTGAGATAAAGAGGCAAAACGATGTGAGGGTGGGAGAAAGAAGTGGGAGAGCCAGAGGTAAAAGAAAGGAAAAAAAAGGGGGGAGCCGGGGGGGTAACAGAGTAAAATCCAAACTCAGCAGTATTCCTCAGGCTCAATTTCCAGGACATGATTAGTTTGGAGTGATGACATGTAATGGGTGCAATAAAAAAAGGGCAGCTTCTCCTACTCTCTTGTTCTCTCAAAGAGTCATCCTTCCCAAAATAGAAGCCTGCACTAAAGCTTAAAAACTCTGGGGACTGGTAGCCTTCATCTCTCCTTTTGTTCCACAACTGCCATGCTTGTAAACCGCCACTAAAACAACCCACTAAGTATCTGTCAGTATCTCCGTGTCTTTCACTGCAAAGCAACCTTGGGTATTTCCAGCCAAGTTGCTATCACTTCTTAATTCTTAACTCGAGAGCTGATGCTAAAAAAAGGAGTTCTCGCTGTCTGCTTTTGGCAGGATATGTTGGCCACATATTTTTCCCCTGCACAGTCATGTGGCTGGTGGTGGCACCGGCTCGGCGACAACCTCATGCCTCCCATTTACTAGCTTTCCTACTTACTAGGAAAGCTAGATCACATTGATTTGTATGGGTCCTGATGAGTAATAATCACAACAGTCTGGCTTGTCTGACCTCTTCGAGGCTCATTTTTTAGCATTTAGACAACGATAGCAGAATGTTATTGTAAAGGGCAGGTTTTAGAGGAGCATGCATACACAGTATATTGCCTTTAACAGCAATAGGGATTTGCAAATAGGACAAACATTAATAGCAGAGCTTATTAAGAGAAGAAAAATAAAACGGAAAAATACTGTTGTCACAACTTTAGGCTGAATTGTTCAGCCGCAATGGTTCAAAATGTTGTCATGAAAGTGTGCTGTATGTATTTTCAAAGTAAGAATTCAGAGTGAAAGAGATATCTGAGAAACACAGATTTGGCCATTTCTGCAGGGAATGTGATGGTTGGTTGACACAAACACAAGCCTCGCCTTGCAAAACACTGGAACAGTGTTTGTGGAGAGCATGGGACTGTGATAACGGAGAAAGAGAACAGAGAACAAAGGGAAATGAGAAAAGCATGAATAAATTTGGAAGAAAGCTAATTGACGAGTTCATGAGCGTCCCCCTCCTTTCACTCTGCTTGCCCTCCTAAACTTGTAACCTCCTACTCTTCCTCTCCTTTTATGTTCCTGACATATTTTCTTTCCTCACCCCTGCAGAGTAGCATCACAGTTCAATGTCAATTTTGTTGCTGCCTGTTTTGATCTTTACACAAACACAGCTACTCAAATCAAAGTTTCCACTTAACCCATCTCTCCTAGAGACCACCTTAACATTAGCCACACATTGAAACAGACTGGTCTCAGGCCCCAACCAGACCCCCTGCTGCTGCAAAATTCCAGACAGGGTGTCCTGGCCTGGCTCTACCCCAGTGAGCAACAACCTGGTCTCAGCCCTGCACACCAGATTGACTCCGTCTGTGTTAGCACACGGGTGGCTAATGCAAATACAGTCCATCTGCTAATTCTAATCCATCCACCTTCAATTGATGTACAGGCACAGACATACATGCATGCATTTGTGTATGTGTGGCACAAACACCAGTCGAAGGGATGAGATCACATCCTATCTGATGGAGCACAATACTGTAAATGTGATTAATTGATACCATCATTATTGTTATAAAGCCTTTGTGCATCATATCACTCGATGATCAATGATGATAAAATAAATGGCAAGCTGCTGTTGCAGCATCTCTAAACATACTCTTGTCCCTCAGGGAAGACACTTGCACAGCAACATCCTCTGAGATAACAGCATCCACACACACACACACACACACACACACACACGTAGACAAACGTGTGTCAGACATACATGCACTCAGCTGACATAGTGAGTCGTACACTTCTACGCAAACCCGCATCCACACATGCACACACACAAAGAGCCTGAGGAAAAACATGAAAAGACATAGAGTTCAAGTGTAAACATGGAGAGGGAGGATCATGAGAACTCAGCAGTTTGGGGATGCTAAGAGATTAGCTGTGCTTAAACAGAGCAGATACTTGTACTAATAAATATGCTGCAGAGTTGTTGTTGGCTAATCACACACATCCTGGGGATTAGCCCATATACTTGTGTTAAGGGAACTAAACAAGCCAACGCAGTAGACACAGTGACGAGAAAAAGGAGTCACAGAGAGAGAGGATGCACTGTCACCACAAAAGAAGAAAAAAATGATCTCTGCTGATAAGGATGCAGCAAAACAGGAGGGAATGAACACAATGCAGTGTGGCCTACACATACAGGCCAATATTAGTGTGTGAGAGTGCACATGTGCATTTGAATATGTAAGTGTGCATTGTATGTTCACATCTTTGTGTGTGTGTGTGTGTGTGTGTGTGTGTGTGTGTGTGTGTGTGTGTGTGTGTGTGTGTGTGTGTGTCAAAGAAAGTGAGAGTATAGTCGGTGCCGAGCCCCTGACTTTGCACATCTCACGCATGCTGGATGAGTTCTTTCCCCATAATCTCATTTAAACCCCCTTCACACACCATAATTCAATTCTCTCTTCTAGACAATGACCATGTCATCTTAATCTGGCAGGTAGATTATACAGCATCCCACACAAGACTGCTAATGCTGAGGAAACTGCTCAGGCTATTGTAAGCTCCTTCAAGGTTGGATGGGCTGCTATAGATTGCTTTAGAGGATTGCTTCTGCCACTCATGTTTTCCACCACTGGTTTCTCGCTTTTAATCTGAAGAAGTCTTTTCCTTCTTTTCACCATTCGGGAATCATGCTCATGTTTTCTGCGGGTTTGATTGGTTAAACTTCAACAACCCCAATGACATGCTGCTCTGAATACTTTACATGCGATGTAGCTTCTGAATATTCATTAGCTCCCTTCAACAAGAGCCACCAATGAGTGGGCCTCTCATCACAGGAAGTCATCTTGTTCGAGCCCCACAACATTACACAGTCCTGACCAAAAGGCAGACCTGGTCGCTTGCAGGTGTTAAGGCGGGGGAGATGTGGTGAGCTGCTAGAGATAGAGCTGGCAGAGCTCGTGTCTAGATTACGAGCTACAGCTCCCATGAGATGTAAGTGGGTAATTGAGCCAAAACAAAACCAGCTAATAATCTGTATTTCTTCAAATCCTGCTCGATAGTGAATCCGATATAATTAGAATTTTTAATTACTGTCAGTAATCAGCTAGAACATTGAGATGAAATGGAGTGGCAGGTGTGAGCCCACTGTTTGTCTGGCTGTGAGGACCTAATGCCGCCAGCATCAAGTCCCCCCAGCGTGCTCAATCGGATTATAGCTAAACCATCCAGCCATAACAGGGCCTATAAGGCCTCCTTCATACCTTAACCACTTATCCCGCCTTGATCCACCCAGCAAAGTTCCCTAAACACTTGGCACAACATCCCCGTTCGTGTACAGTTTCAAGTGTGATCACAGAAAAATATAAACAATTTAGTGGTGCATCTGAGATTAAATTAGAGAAATTTAAAGATTATCATTGTATATGTAAACTAATCAGTCATGTGGCTACATTAGCATATTAACATGCAGCACTTGAGTGAATCTGATTCTGCCATCCATTCCTGTGTGTTGCTGACCACAATAAATGCTGGAGCCGGAGCCTCAGCCTCAACACTAATGAACCATAATGCAAGACAATGTTACGAGAAAAGAATCTGACGCAGTCCTGCTAATGAAAAGCAGAGACCTAACAACATTCCTAAGAAGAATGGTTAAAAAACAAAACAGATACCAGCGCAAACAATCAACCACACAATGAAAATGGCATTGCAGTCCAACCACAAACCTCTTATTGTAACGAATAGACAGTGGGTGCCGATAGTCATGAAATGTTGTTATTTTGTGTGAGACCACAAGTCACTTTAAATCATTAGTTTAGCCCCCATGGAGTTCTAAAGCTTTTTTTTCTACCAATACATGAAAGCCACATCTGCTCTATGGTCATCAGAGACTTTGGCTGTTTGACAGTTACAGTATTGAGAGCCACTCAATAGCTCGAATTGGAGTAATTTGTTGACCTATAATTTAAAAAAGGTGTGGTCAGTAAATACAAGCACCAGCCAACCACCAGCAGGGCAGAAGCAGAGACTGCTAGAGCATATGCCAAACTGTGATCCAAGCATCCACATACATCATGTGGCATTACTGAGCTCAGGTGGTGATCACATCAGTAGAGTCTGCTTTCATCCTTTGAGCATTTTTCTTCAGAAGTAGATTTGACTGTGGAACAGAAGGTTCCTCCTGCCTCCAGGCTGTTCCTGTGAAGGTCTTCTCCTCCTCTGATCAATCCCCCGTGTCCCTTTGTGGGTCGTCCAACAGGCCAGCCAAGCAGACAGGCTAAGTCAGACATGCTTTTCGCTTACTTTAGTCTTCCTCTGTTGACCAGAGGGAATGCTGCCCAGCTGGACTAAGTTTGCCTCCCTTCTCTTTATCTTCGCGGCTGCAGACAGCCGTTGTTTTGGGTAACACACTATTGGATTGTGTTCACCATGTGCATGAGAATATGATGTGTGCGCTGGGGAAAGGGATTGGATGTATACTACATCGTAAACCTCAGAGGAATGCATCATGTCTCTGCAGAATACGTCTCTGTTTGCAAGTCTCCATTGTGAGCTTCTCAGAACAATGCAGTCAGTGTGAGCCAGCACTGTAAAGTGGTCTGTGGTGTGCCCAGGTGTCTGCTGAGTTGATCCCAGGGGTCCTATTGGGCAACTTAAGAGGCCCCTGAAGATCACAACCCACCATAGCAACATGCTAAACAAGTCATATCTTCAATTATTCAGGCACTTTGTGATCAAAATATCTCCTGAAGTACATATTCTAGGCAACCATGTACAAAGTAGCGTACTGATTACATTGTCAAACAACACATACTGTATGTATTTGCAATACCTCAATTCAAGAAATGTATATCAATACACTTGCCATTTCATATCAAAGCTCAGTGAATGCTATTGTACATTTTGCATTCTGTTGCCAATGCTAGAAAGTCAAATAGTGTAACGCTGTAATCTCCAAATGAAGGCACTTGATCTACCAAGCAATCAAAAAACAAAAAATGGATCTGAATAAATTCCACATTCATTTATTTATAAACCAAACGGGGTCTGTCCCCAGCCACTATAAAGAATTATCAGCAACCCAGAAAATACTGCTGCTTCGCCCGTCTTTTCCACTTTGAGTGTGGACAAAGATGTCAGGTAAATGGATCATGCCATTTGGTGCGCGAGCGGCTCTTTGATTTTAAGATATTAATCCAAGCCTGTCTTTGTACTTGTGCCTCGCTGACTTTTCCAGATGGAAACTGAAATAAACTCAATCTCTTTTCTTTGGTGAAGTTTTACTGTAGACGGAAACACTATTTTAGTTAATGTATACTCCATTTGACAGTGCTCTGAAATTGGCAGCCTTTGCAGTCTCCATCAAGTTAAACTAAGAAATACATGGCTCACAGTTGTCTGCAGATATATAAATTTGGTCTGTATGCCAACTTAAGTTTTATCCTCGTCTAGTGTTCCATATATTCAAAAGGACAAAGCAAAGGTTCTCATACAGAGGTAGGGGTGAGCTGTATCGAGAGGAAACAGGGCTGTGTTAAGAGGGACAGGGCTAAATATAACCTCCCACTCTCACCTCCCATTCTGGGTCTGCCACCAGTTTTACTCGCCGATGTCCCAGTTGCACCCGAGTCATAACCAAATAGACAGCTGGCAGTCAGTTATGTTCCCACACTTCAGACAGCGAGCAGGGTCCCTCAGCACCTAGCAATGTCAAATGCACCATTCAGACACCCCTAAATATTTAATCAGGACAAGTAGAAGCCAATCGTCTACATCCACTAGCATTAAACATTTAATACCCGCCTGACATGATATCTAGCCAACCGAGACTTAGTCAAGACACGTGTGTGATGGAGAGCTGCAGAGACTTGTTCTCTTGCTGGTTAAATCACACAAAGACAAATCCCACAGTAAAAAAACACAAGCGTAGGTCAAAGAGCTGACAAACACACACACACAGGCACAATCAAAACACACAAGATGCAAACTGGCATAGGTACATTTCTATCCCACATATATCATCTGTGAGAGGTGAAGCAGGGAGGAGGCTTGTGAATCCCATCAGTCATGGCTTTAGACTAAGGTTAAAAGCGGGACAGGGCAGCCACTGTCAGCGCACACAAACCAACCAAGGACAGAGAGGAAGGGCTGAGGGCAATATGCTGTACACTGTAAAATAAATATCACAAATCCACACAAGGTCAGGAACAGGCTTTGTTATGAAACTGTTATGTTACAGTTGTTGATACTACAGACCACAAGGTGTTAGTCCTCCGAAATAAATGGAAACTCCACCTTTTTTACACATCAAAGTCTGTTGCTGCGTTACAGTAAAGTGATATCTATATATCTATCTCTATATATATATATATAGATATATATATATATATATATATATATACATATATATCTATATATATATATATACATATATATAGATATGTATATATATATCCCTTTACTGTAACGCAGCCTTTGAAACCAGGAAAAGACAAATCTTATGTCCCAAATTTATATCCCAAATCTAAGACGATATCAATATATCTATATATTGCAGAGCCCCTTCTTGAGGCAATTATAAATATTTCGCTGAGCTCCTTATGGTGCCAAAAATGGCTTAATACAACTGCAACCCTTTGCTGCGTCATCCCCTCTCTCTCTCTCCTCCCTTTTCTGTCATTCTCCAGCACTAAAAAAGGCAAATAAAAAACCTAACAATATAACCTTCAAAAAAATGAAAAGGAACATGGGACTAAAAAGTGTTGTTCTGAAATGAATCATCTGTCAGGGACTTGCTGAATATATTCAGTGGAAGTCATGGCCTCTAATTGTGCAAATGAACATGAGAAAACCGTGAGCCAAGTTGCTGTTCTACAAATGTTGTCAGTATCTGGACAAAGATGGTGCGTGTGGGCCAAGATGATAGTATCAAATGATGTTGTGCAAACACACGTATACAGTACATACACTACACACACACACACACACACACACACACAGAGATACAGATGCAGATACTGGAGGTGACCCAGCTCAGTGACAGGGTGGGACGTGACTTGATTAAGAATGGAGAGGTAAGAGTGATAAAGTACCATCTAAATCCACCCACATCCTGTGACCCTGCAATAAGTCAAACACCAACGACAGCTACACACACCATAAATAATGTTGTCTGATGTCAGGCTGGGGCAGCCTTTTGCTCAGGTTTAGATTAATTGTTTGACTAAATGTAAGACTAAACGTGGAAAACTTTGCTTTCGGGAAAACAAACACAAAGCACACATAACAACTAATAAGATGCTAAAGGCGGCTAAATAAACTTTCTGTTGTGTATTTTCATGCTCTCTGGGGCCACAGACACAGATGCAAACACAAATAGCACACACACTGAATTCTATCTTGTGATGACTCATGAAATCACACCCAAACACATGAACGCATCATGTGGGGTTAATAGAGCAGGTGTCCACTGCGGAGCCCTCTCTGCACCCTTGGCTTCTGAGCCAATATTCTGGGCTAATTTGAATAAAAAAAATCTGCAAACATTTGCTGGACCATTCAGGCCAATGTTCAATCTGCTGCTCTTTGACACTGTGCCACCGTGCATCTCATTTCTATTCCTGAAGCCAGCATTGCAGTGTCATGTGGTGGGACTGAGAAAGGAAGGAGTAAAATTGAGCAAAGAGGAAAAGGAAGGAGGGAATGATGTGTTTTTATGTGTGCAAGAAGAAAATGCTTAAGTATTCAGTTTGAAAAATAATGTGACTCACACGCACAAATGTGTCAGCAGAATATCATCAAGGTCAAGGTAGAAAAAAGAATTGTGTTGCTCTTTTTTAAACCAACCGGCACAGGTGTAAGAAAGGTAAAAGCAGAAAAAAGCACGGATATTTGACATGGAAATAATGGAATGGAATAATGGAAAATATATGAAATTGAAGGAAAAGTCTTGAGATTTGAGTAAACAGTCACCACAGGCATTGACAAGATTTTCTCTCTCTCTCTTATACACACACATACATATATATATATATATATATATATATATATATATATATATATATATATATACACACATACATATATACACATACACACACACACATATACATGTGTATATATATATATATACACATATACACATATATATATACATATATATATATATACATATATACACATATATATATACATAAACATATATACATATATATATACATATATACACATATATATATACATAAACATATATACATATATATATACATATACATATATACATATATATATACATATACATATATACATATATATATATATATACATATATATATATATATATATATAAGAGAGAGAGAGAGAGAGAGAGAGAGAGAGAGAGAGAGAGAGAGATATTCATATAGCTCTCTAACTTCCCAGCACATAAAAAGTGAAACAGAAAGTCTTTTGGAAAAATAATAAATGAGGAAAGAGGATGGAGGCAGGAAAACATGCTCCCATGATGATACACCGCTTGCTTTTATGCATAGCAAGAGTTTCCACTCAATTTCCTCCTCTTATTTCGGCACCATCCTGAAGATAATATCTCTCTCCGTCTCTTTCTCTGTTCCAAAGGCATGATGAGGGTTGCATAAAATTAGCTGCTTGACAAGGGGAACGTGTCCAGAGGCAACATGGAGGACCTTGTTTCCAAAGAGTCTCGACAGACTCTGCTCAACCCCCCATATCCCCGAGTAACAACACACAAGATCAGATAGAGAAGGGAGAGGGGCCTGTTTAAAATAGCACTCCACAGACACTCTTCTGAAGATTTGAACTAGCAGCAATAAAATACAGAGCGTAAAATTAGGAACTCGGCATTGACATTTTCTACCACGTTTGGCTTTTACCACCCAAAAAGTATATGTGGTGTGAGTGGATGTTGTTGTGTTGTTTATTACAGTCAAAAGGAAACGGAGGTTCTTGTTTATAAAAAAAAAAGAAACACGGGTGAAACTGTCATCTCATACCCTTCATGCACTGCAAATAGACAGGTCGGAGTCTTAAATGCTTCATCTACTCTCTGGTATCCCAGTCCAATTACAACTCGTCCCACCAAGCCCTTTCTTTCCACACTCTCACGGGCTGTCAGATTCTGATATGGAAGGGCGTTGCAATATTGAAGGTCGGTCAGTCTGCGCACTTAACCTCATTTCCCATCACTCTGCTCTGCTTCTCCCAGAAGAGCCTTTTGATTGGTGTCCATTTGAAAAGCGGGCTTTGGGTTTGATGGGAGGGGTACGGAGGGTAGGGGTGATCAGAGCAGCCTCCGCATACAGCCTGAGAAAGGAGCTTTTTGGAGCACGACTCCTGACTGCAGTCAGATATAATGGTTTTCAATTAACCAAGGGAAAAGACTGAGAACTAATCTGTGCTAGCACAGGAGAACCAGCCATGCAATATTCATGTACACAAACTAATGAAAGCCTAGATTAGCCTACATATTTACATGGGGTCGGTGCTGTGTCGTCCACACATTAAAGGAGTCTGTTACCAAGCGCAGTGAAAGTAAAAGAAGAAAACGGGATGATGGTACATTGGGAAATGTAATCAGACAGAAAAGAGATAATGAAGAGTAGAAAGGAGATCAAGAGAGAACAAAATCAAGGAGAAAAAAATGAGGTCAACGGGACACTGGGAAGACCTTGAACGAAAAGGAAATGGGATCATGAGATAAAGATGTGAAGAAAAGAAAGAGGAGGTGCGACTCCTCAAAAGAGATTAAGAATCATCTGCATTTTGCCTTTTTATCCGCTTTTGCCGTAATCATCTCTCAAAAGCCAGACACCAGCCCCCACTCAAAACTGACACCAACCCGAATGAGTGATCTTGACAAATTGGACTGCTTGAGAAAAGAGGGTGCCCCTTTGACTGAGGAGAGGGGCTGCAGACAGTGGGGAGTCTACGGCAGGACAAAGATATAACTGTAATTGGCTGCTACACTCTCCTTCCTTCCTTCCCTTAATCTCCAACCATGGAGAGTGGCGACTAGGGAAAATGGGACAGTGAGCACGAACAGATTGCCTCAGCAGCAAAAATGCTCTGCTACCACGAATTTCAATAATGTCTCAAATGTTATGTACATGCATCAGAACAATATGAGAATTTCATCCCTAATCCTTAGTAGGTCACAGAAGACTTAAAAGACTTCAAAGCTGGATTAATGTGTGACTGGACATACCAATTCCACACTGGGTAACTTCTTACCAAGCATTAACATTGTATGTCAAACAAGAAGCTAATCGTGGGTTTAGTTCGAAAATATCCTTTGACCTTTTGTAGAGGTCTCAGAATTAATTTTATGCTCCACAGATATCTAATTTTATGCTTTTATGGACTTACACATTTGCAGAATAATGGAAACGTCCTGATATTTTTCTTCACTTAGAAAAGCACTGAGCCTGGTGTACTGCAAATTGTTATACGTTAACTGCCTGCTCTGGTTTCATTTCATGACCAGTATATAAGATGCTTGTGTACATACGCTGATGAGCTTACACAGCAACAGAAAGGACACGTTCTGGCTGATTCGGGAAAAACTCTTGTTCTTCTGTTTCAAGGACCCAGGGATAGTAATGAATTCACAGTTCTACCAATGTGCTGGGCTAGCAGCTTCTCCCCCCACTGTTCTCTACCTGCTTCAACTTTCGGAAATAAAATGTGAGAAATGGGGCAATTTACAGCTAAAGGCTGTTTCTTCCTAAGAGGCACCGACATAAAGATGGAGTACAGAGGATATGCAGAGGTAGATGGGGAGAGATGAGGGGTTTGAATTTAGACAAAGAGAAAAAGGAAGAGAAAGATGTGAGACAGGAAAGCAAGACGTTGGCATTAATATGAGTGTCATCTGAGGGAAGACAGAAGTGCTTGAATTGCATTTTTGGCCTTTAACTTCTCTTATACAAAGAAACTGGAGACGAAGAGCAGCTCTTGATCTTTCCAATCAGCTACCATGACAAGAGCTGCTCAGATATTCAACAAGCAGAAACAAAAGAGGATGTCAGCATGAAGAAGTTCGCTACACTCAGAGAAGTTTGAAAGATAGAACGAAGTTGGAAGAAGCAGGCAGAACAAAGGCGGTGGAAGTAAGGACGACAGAAACGAATGTGATAGGTCCGCCGCCATCTGTTTCTAATCATGTCTGGGGTCCACACTGCAGCTGAAATACTCTGTATCCCACCATTTCCCAGGGTAGTGCCGTAGCGCTGTAACAATATCTAATCCTAATGCTCTCATTGCAATTAATGTTCAAGTAGTCATGTGTGTGAATTGTTGCCTACAGACAGCAGCATAACATGGAGGTGTTAGCTGTCTGCGGTTTTATTCTCAATTAATTAAATGGTGAGGCACTGACAGGATCTTTGACAGACATGGTGTCAGTTTTCACGCCGCTCGGTGAAATACACTAAGCACCGACGGAAACAAAGCTTTCTGATTGCTCTGACATCACATCTGTTAACTCCTCAGCACAGCTTTGAGAGGAGGAGGTGGGTGGGCGGCTGGGAGGAGTATCATTTCTTGCCTATATCCCCGCTCCCTTCCTCTTGGGACCGGTTATAGTTTCATTTGATAGGAACTGGAAAACCACCATCAGTAATTAGATTACAAATAGATAGATGGAATGAGAAAAAACTTCTTAGGTAATTAACTCAAACCATATTCTAATCAGGTTTCATAACTCCCCCTCCTCTTAGCAACCTCCGATCTGAATCTTCTCACAAATCCCCCGGGACTCTCCATTGCACAAGCCAAGAAGAGATGGGCACTCAAACAAGATCATTTGACGCTAATTTCCCAAACAGGAAAGCACTTAAAGACGCTCTCTGATTGAGACAACTAAGCATGTGCATCAATAGCTGATGAAAAAACAGAAGTAACACCATGTGCACCAAATGAAAGGTAGACAAACGTCTTTCTGTCTCGTGTTGTTCTGTGTACGTCTCCCGTGATGAGCAGTTCCCGTGCGCGGGCGACAGTTTCCGTCATCGCAGGAAACAAGGACGGAATAAAATGAGTCTCTCTTTATGGGAATGGGGACAAGTGGCTGTGATAACCGTCAAAGAGTTGTCTCAGAAGGAGTGTTGCCCGCCACAATCACATCTACATTATCTGTCAACCTGCCGGTCCATCTGTCGGTTTGCCAAATAGCTCTCAGAAGACTGACAAACTCCATTTACAAAGGAAACACGCATCTCATGCACTGTGCAATGAGGGAATAGTGTCACACTGATCAGCAATTCTGTTATTGTTCAACATTTTTCATCAGTTTATAATTATTACTGTGGTAGAAATAAAGAATTCCAAAGTATTTTATCAAAGCTGTCTCGGCAACAGTCATCAGACTGACAGCTCAATGACGAAGCCATTACATTTGTCTCTCACTTTGATTACGAATCCATTTTAAATGTCAAGTCTATTTTTGTTTTACAGAACAAAACACAGACTCCGCTGAAACAAGAGCAGCAAGGAACAACTATTACTCCATCTGTATAACTGGGCCTCTTTTGTTTTTGACAATACGCTTTCTTGATAGACAAAGTTATTGTGCATCTTACAATACAAGCTGGGTGATGAAACAATCAGGAAAATGTTCACATAAAATCTTCCACAATGACACTACTAAATTTATGAGACTCCTTTTTGATATTATATATTTTTACTGGTTGCCGTGGGATGCAGGCCTCCAGCTGACGGACCCAATGCTTAGGTGCGCTTGTTCCCAGCTGGTGCCTCCCGGGCCTGGCCCACCACTCAGGCTCCGGTACAATGTCTCCTCATCATTTCAAACGAGGCATTTGATGTGACGGGAATCACTGCAGTTAACATATTCATTATTTGATTATTATTTAAATGTGTTGGTTCTGTTGAATGTTTGTCACCAATTTCATTCTGATAATAAATAATTGTATGTTATAAACCGTAATTAACCTTCTTCTTTAGGGTTCTGTCCAATTGAGCTGTAAATTGAGAATGTATTATTATTATATATCGTGATAATCATCGACATTACTAAATATTTTTAAAAAAAAACATAAAATTTGGGGCCACATTGTCGAGCCTTATATCTTATCAAAAACGTTGCATTGAAGCAGAGATTTCTGTTGATTAAAGGAGATATATACGAGATTGGGAGCATTTCTATTGCCTCTCAACGGCTCTCAACATGTCAACGACTGAGCAGGCGGCTCGCAGCCACCAGTACAAACTACGGAAAACGTATTGACAGAGCCAACAGTGTTTACCTGAGGAGAAGTCACTGGAGTCAGAGATGACTCCATCTTTCCTGTAAGCTACGTAAACAACGAACGCCTCAGTGGGAGAAAAACTACATTTTGTAGGCTGTGGTAGATTTAGAGACTGCAGCAACCAGGGATAGCTTTTTACAATTAAGCATGTGGGCACCGACAGGGACTTCAGAGTGCATTCAGGTGTACCTCTCAGGTGTAACTCTGCTCAGGAAGACATTACTTCTCTCTATCTTTACATAGAAAATAGTTGTTTGCTGCTATATTAATGCTGCGAATCCTGAATATTGCACCTTTAAGCCCTTGAACCATCTAATTCCAGCAATTGCTGAATCACAGCAACGGGCACAAACAAACTTATTAAATTAGATTTTTAACATCGTGCCAAAGAGACACACTTGAAAACACCAGCTGGCACCCAGCATTGTCAACAGATTTGCAGCGAACAGGATTTTACCAGATCAAAATTGTTCCTTTGGGACAAAGAGCACGTTGGCACATGGAGGACTGCTTAAATTTCTAAACACCTGCTCACTCTCTACTTAGACCACAGCATACAACCAGTAGAGAGCTTTTCCTACCCTCCAACAAACAATCATAGTCTGCCATTTCACTGAGAGTGGTACCACAGCCAACCCATCTCCCCTGGGTGTACCCATGCACGTGTGTGTGAGTCAGAAGAGCCACCATCGCAGCAGTCTGCACCTGCTCTGCCTGAGGCCCTACTCTGTTAGCTAGAAGCAGCAGCACAATGCAGAGATGGGGGAGTGAGGGGATGGAGTGTTAGAAAGCTGGGGGAAATAGATCTGCTGGCGTAAATGTCAACAGCCTATAGTGCATTTGAGGGCCCAATATGTATTGATATGAGTTTCAAGCAGATAGCTGTTGAGCTTGTGTGCACGGCAACGCAATAAATAATAAAACGTCCCAGTTGTCTGGAAGAAAATAAAAGCCCAATGCTTCCAGGTAAGAAGTTTGTGTGCAAGTTCAGCAGTGCAGCCTAAAGGGGACCTGCTGAAGGCAGGCAGCTTAGTCGGTTTGAAGGCTTCTGCTGCTGGTCAGAGCCTGATGGACACATGCAGTCGTGTTCACTGACAGACTCAGGCATGGATAATTTCACATGTCCAAATGCCAGCCAGCATGGCTGTGTTACAACAATGTCCCCAGGGCACTGTTGTAAAACTGTTCTCTACCCAGCAGCAACAAACGAGAAGCATTCAGTGTCTGTACAGTATAATATATCCATTCATTATACCACAAGGCTCGGCAGTTTGAGTCAGCACCTCAGCACCTGAGCTGTACCTTAGCTTTATCCAGACCTAATGGGGCAGCTGAACTATTCTATTCTGACAAAGATACTACTGCAGCATTATGCCCGGAAAATACTACTACAACAGTTGCAGCCTTCTCTGCAACTGAAAAACAACATTGTTCAGGAAGACACAGAGGAGGGGGCTAACACATACTCCTAAATGTAAATTTGGAGGCTAATTTCACACCTGAAGCGTTACACCAACTGTTGTGTGCCAAGTTATGGTCTTTTGTTCCAATGAGTGATTATGTATCTTTTTTTACAGCCCTCATTCAAGCAGCTGGACCGATGCATATACCAGTTTTCACAGCAGAAGACAGAGTAGCATTCACAGCACTATACATGTTCTGTTCAGCATGATTTCATCATGCAGAACACCCGGACAGGTGGCAAAGGCAGCAAACACATTTTACATGGCTATAAAGGCAGGCATTACTTAAAATAATGTGATATCACACAGGAGACATTGTGTAGCGTCTGGCCGGCCCCTGAAGGAGTGTTCAGCCTGTACAGTATATTTAAACAGTTAAGAAGCCGCTGATGCCTGAGATTTCACAGTGGTAACTGGAGCACTCTCTCGACTGCTGAACAATACATGCTCTAATGTGGCCTCTGACCCCAGTCACAGGAATATAGATCAGGAGCTAGGGCTGGAGGCTGCAAGAAAGAAGGAAAGGGTACAGTATTTTGGTAGCCTATCTCTGATGGATGAATATTGTGCAGTTGTCATAAATCATGTTCTGTCTGACACAAGGATATCGCTCACTTGTCAAGACAACATTTTTCCAAGAGACTTCAAGACAAACGCAAAAAACGGGCACAAACACACAGCACAGGAGAGAAATAAGTTGACACATATATTCACGGACACACAAAGAAATCTTTCACATCTTTTTATTTTTTCCTCCACAGCTCATTTAAAAGAAAGGTGGCAATGCAATTTCGAGCCAGAGGGGCGCGGTACACATTAAGGTTCAAGTCACATCCACAAATCTCGGCTGCAGAGAGTGGCAGAAACAAACAACCCAAACACTTTCAGGCTTAAGATGCAGACAACTGCCAGAACATGCACAACAGGAGGTAACATTGTTGGGATGAACACAGAGGGGGCAGAGAGTAGCCACAGTGTGGGGGGAGGGGGCAACGACAGCATTATACCGTACGTAGCTATGGCTCTATTAGACTGTAACAGAACCCCTAGTTAAATATATAAAATCTATGAGGCATGAGATCATTTGCAATAGGGAAGCATGGGGGAGTGGACCATGGAGGCTTGTTCTATAGTCCTCATTACTGAATTTATCCCAGTGTGCCTGTCAGTCACCACCTGTCTGTCTGCCTTGTTAAGGGGTGCTGGAATTATGAATCTCCCATAGGAGACAATCCCACGGAGTATAAGGAAGAGCTCCTGGCCCACATATCTTAGTGACTATAAACATATGCCTGACATAGGTATCCCAATATAAGCCTCGTATAAATAAATCCAAACTCACGAGAGGGAACAGCAGCTAAACCTAGCCCTGAGAGACAGAGAGGGAAAGGGCTCAGTGGGTCGTGCTCGGCACCATTTCTCCTTCCTTCCTGCAGGATTTTACAGCCAGCAGTAAAAAAAAACCTCTCAAAGCTACCCTCACCACATTCAGCATGGCAGGAAAAGTAAGAAGAGGCAGGGCCAGATAGACCAGAGTGACGGTGAGGGGAAGTAAAACAATCTGCTTTGGGCTTGGTTGTTTCTGTGACCCCTGGCGAAGCACTCTGCTGGGGCAGTTTGTGTGTGTGTCTGCTACACCGTTTGACTGCAAAAACATTGCACAGCACCTACTCCTTTTCTGACGGGGACGAAGAGGCTCGGCTAATCTTGTTTGATTCTCTCTTGCACTATGCCATTTATACAAGTGGGCAGTGGTCATGAAGATTCAGGGGTTAATTGACTGTTTTTTCAAGGTCAATAATCATTAGATACTGACCACTCAGGTGCCAGACCAGGCAGTCAATCCAAGGAATGGAATGTCCAGTCCTGGCTACATGAAGCCTACAGCTAAGCCATGGACACACTCCTGGAAAATTGAACCTTCAAAGAAGGGCTTATGACTCCAATCTCTGACAAAAGGAGAGATGGAATTAGTGGGATTTAGGGGCGTCAGCATGAGGCAGGGTGGTATTAGTGGTGTTCTTCACACGTCTCTATCCAGGCTGGATCACAGGCCCTCTTTAGAATACACTAGCAACAAATGTCTGTCACAACACACAGCACTGCGTTGGATGGAGACAGCTGCAGGGCCAGAAAACTAAGCTGATACTATGCCCGGCCCACTGGAACCAGTCCAGTGTAAAGTTATAAAGGAATGTAGAAACTGCGGTTTTGGCAGATGTACTCTGATAAATGTTGTGAAACAGAGAAAAGTATGCATGTTGTTCAAGCCACACACTGAAGGGATGTGTCTTGAGTGCCATTGACAGCCCTTATTCAAAACATGTTTTAGCCAGCTTATGTCTGAAACACTGGCTCTCAGTATTTGCAAGACTGAGTACATAATACAGAAGCTTAACCAATGAAAAGAATAGAGCTTAAGTCCTGCAGAGGACTGTTCCACCTCATTGAACAAGGAAATGTGTTCCTATTGATGTGGTCCATCAAGTCAGGTTCGCTTTATTCTCTGTGGAGGCACCCAGAGGCAGGCACCTCCTGAGCCCTGAGAGCAGCTGACCGCACCCCTGGAACAATGACCTCAATAAACGCCAACATAGCTCCATTTGCTCGAACAGAAGCACTGGGGGGTAAAGGAAAGCTGTAGCAAATCAGAAATGGGTGCTCTGAGGCTTGGAGGAAAACATTACAAATGGACCATTCTACACATAAATCAATCTTTGCATTTACCACTTGCTATCCAAAAATCCATCTCCAGGAATGAGGATTAATGAGAGCAGGATGGCCCAGTCACCATTGTCTCTATTGTTTCTCCTGTATTTTGACAGTGGACTCCCAAGAGTGCCTTATGGGGCATATACCTGCAGCTTGTGCGTACTGCAGACCACTGCGTCACATTAACACTACGAAAGGCCTTGCATTCCAGGAAGCTCTTCCTTCTGTCCTCCATCTCTGTCCAGCTCTCCCAATGGGAGGGGGTGGACTGGGATTAACAGAGCGAGTACAGCACATAAATTTCAGCTGTATTGCTGAGTCGCTGTTCCCCACGCAACCCCCTCCTTACCTGAACCAATCCCCCGCCCCCACTGCTAACGTTTCACGCCCCAGGAGGATAGGCCAGGGGGCTGGCCACGCAGCCGCATCCCGTTCCATTCGGCATGCTGGGCCGTAAATACTGCGCAGCATCAGGAACAGCAGGTGCTATCACTCCCTATCATTAATTATCCCTGCTGCATCACTCTCGGGCCGCTCACTCCTAAACTCCAAATCTCCTGCACCATCTTATTGTCTAACCTCCAACCCTATCCCATTTTCTCTCTCTCTTTCTCAAATTCCAACCATCTCAAACTCTATCAATGTCTACAGCTCTACAGCAAATCTTCTCCTCAATATCCACCAATGTATCTCCTTATTTCCTACAATCCTACAATCTAGTCATCATTCATTTGTTCCCTGATGTATCTCAATCTATGTCCAGCACTCCGCTTCTCCCAAGTGATTCTTTCCCCCACTGACAGCCTCACCCCCGCTTTCTTCTCTACTCAGATGTGTCTTCTAGTGCTTCTCTTCACATTCTGATGGGTTTTCCCCTGCTGTAAATGTATTCCAAAACTGCCGTGCTGCTGCCAGCCAGGAGACGTCACAGGGACTGATGGAGCGCTGGAGGGAGAGATAGCCCTTTCCCCCCACCGGAGAGCTCATAAATAATACAGAATCAAAGAGGAAAAGCAGCATGAGAAACTTCCCAAAGTGAGAAGCCAATGAACATGGTCAGGGATGTAAGAGTGCGCCTGCTGATGGTAAAAGTCCAAGCTTCCCATGAGCTTAGCCACAGAAACATGAGCAGGGCATCCTGTCGCTCTCAGGTGAGAAGACCTCATGTCAACTTTGTGGAACCCACAGAAACATCTGGCACAACCACAAAAACAAACAGTGGCTTCCTTCTGACTTGGTCAGCCTGCCACAGGGCATAATGTGAACTGTAAATGCACTGCCTGGCTTTGTAATATGAGACCACCCAACATATTAACAGGTTGTGAGCAATTCTTCTCAAGAAAACATTGGCTGATGATGACTTAAAAACACATCTGGCAGCAACAAAAAAAAAAAAAAGAAGAAGAATGGAATGTTTTTCAGCTGTTGCAAAAGAAATTCATGGACAAGGAAAAAACACAGTCAAACTCAATGTCCGATACAGACAGGTAGAAGTCAAACAAAAGCGTGCCAAGCCAATGGAGTCCATAATTAATGTCCAAACCACTTTGGATTTGTGGGCACACATGTACACAAACGCTTGAAAGCACTCAGTGTCTTAAAAAACAATCCCAAAGGTCCTTTATTCTCTGAATGCAAACTGGTGGCTTTCATTCCTTTCTGTGCACTTTAGGCATCTGTCGCCATCTCTTACCTGACTCAATGAGTTAGCTTTCCCTTAGGACAAATGCTAGCCACATTAAATTCCTCTAATACAACCCGACCACAGACAACTGCAGTGACAGCTGCTGTACACCCACCCTGCCCCACTCTCGCTATCAGCCATGTTAGCATTCCTGAGCCTCACAAACACAAAACAGTGTCTCTTTACTTTAAAAGGAAAAAAGGGCTACCTGTGCATTGTTGCACTTGGCTTTCAAAAAAGCTCACTCTTCAGAAAACATTGATTATCGCAGGCCAGGCAGACAGTCGTATCTAACCTTTATCAGAAAGCTATGGCAGCCTTTAGTCATATGTCCCCCCTATCCACATTTAAACATTGTGTAATAGACACACTCTGAATCGGCCCAGGTGGTCAAAGCAACCCCACCAAAATCACAGTATAAAAAAAGCTAATCACACAAATCCCCTGATAAAAATAAGACTTTACTCTCTTTCTCTATCCAGAACAGATAAGCTATCTAGCGGCAACATTAAGGGAATGGCTGCTCTCTCTTCTCTTCAACATCACAGATTTGGAATTTTTACTCATTAGTGTAATCCATTATGACCATGCGGACAGGACACTCGGCCTGAATCAATTTGATGCTCCTACACTTTCTATTGATTCCCATCAAACAAGTGGAGTGAAGAGACAGATTGAAAAGCAGATAAACAAGAAGCCAGCACTTTTAAAAGAGAGCATTGCATTTTACAGAAATCACTTTCTTTACCATGTTGAGCACAATAGTTGTTTTTATTCCAGTGTCCTGGCTGCTATGTTCAATATCCAAGTCAGAGGACATCACTGGCAATAAACCAGAGGCCAGGGTGAAGGGATAATGCCACACATAAAAAACACAATTTAAAATAGTATGCACTGCTCTCTAAGTGTTTGTGTTTATATGTATGCATCTAGCATCCAACATGACCAACAGGTTAATTAATCAGGATCACACAAAACTGAGTCACCATTTCCCTCCTTGATGAGCATGCTGTACCTTCGGAAAATCTTTGATGAAAAGAGAATCTACATATGAAGGACAGCGTTGCTTTTATTATTTTTTAAGCTTGAGCACATGTGACTGCAGTGTGGCAGGAATAAATTCCCGCAGTGAGGAGAGGCTTTTAGTCCTCACAAGGGGGTCTCATGGATGATTCTGCCAGATACACTGCACAGCTGTAGAAATCATTAGGGCATGCTCACAGCTTTTATTTTCTCTGTTGATAATTCAACATTAAGAAGCTTGGTTTTGGATTACTTACTTTCATCTCATCTTTCAGGATGAGGTTATTCACATCAATAACACAAAAATGTATTTAGGCAAAGAGATGGCAAGTTACTTAGATCATACACACTGAAGTAGGTTTCAGCTACTACCAGTGCCAGTAGTAATGGCAATACTACTTCTGGTACTGGTAACCAGTGAGCTGTATAATGGGAGGTTATAAAGACACATCATCATCATCATCATCATCATCATCATCATCATGTCTCAGCTGAGAAGGCAGAAATATCTGGGTCGGAAGGAAAAAATTCTGCAAATGTTCCTGCTGCTATATAACAAAGTATTTTGGGAGAAGTTTCGAATGATGCAAAACTGTTGATGGAGGAAAGATTCTTTCATTTTTCTTTCTTTCACTCTCAACCAGTGTAAAGCCCACTTCTGTAAAGGAAAGCTGCTTCTTGTAAGACAAGTGCCCCCTGCTGGTAAACATCTGAACTGTAGGCATCTTAGTGCAACCATTTTTTATAGACCCCAGATGATTTTCAGATATTTTCCATGTTGTAATACTCCAAGGCTACCAAAAATGGGGCAATAAGAGAATGCAATATACATTTGTCTAAGAAAATGTGTGTCTACTCGTGGAAATAAAAATCCAAGACAGACATTATATTCCTCTGCCAGAATCCTCTAAAAGATGTGGAGAGGTGTCAGGTCATTCTGAAACTTTTAGGTGCAAATCTTGCTGAGGTGTAATGTTCCACTGCCTATATTCAATTGTCAAAGGATTTGTTTTCTATTCCGAGCCACAACTCCAGACATTCACTACAGGATACATGAATCACTGACGCCTTGATTAGTCCAGAAAAAGAGTGGGTGCCTGTCTGATGTTGTTAAGAGGTGCAGAACAAACAAAACACAGATCAGAGTATTAAACATTAACGAAGCAACACATGTTATTCCCCTGGATGAGCACTATTAATATGCTGGTATACTACAGGTCCTATACAGTGCACAACAGCTGATTACTGTCTCTCTCACACTCATTTAAACGGAGTGGGAGAGAAAATGTAAAGTTGCTTATTGTTATAAAGTATTATTTGGTTACAGTTCAGCTGATCTGGTTATTACTATCTACAGGTCCCTTCATTTACAGTAAAGGAATAGAAACAGTAGCAGTCTGTGACCGAGCCCAATCTTTCCAACTTGTGCTCCAGAGAAACGTTATTTATCGCCATAATTGGAAGAAAATATCAGCCTGACTCACCTTCTTCCGGGGCTGCCATTTCATCATATTTGTAAACCAAAATTGAACAGCATTAAGATATTATATGAGAATGGAATGTAGAGTCAAAGAAATCCAGAGCCCAAGTCATGCTGCCTCCCGACTTCCCTCAATTTTGCAGCAGATTTTCTCCAAGAAGCGATGCATGGTGTTGTGCGAGTCTCAGCTTTGCGGCAATTTTGAGGGGAGACAGCACAGTCAACCCAAATCATACACCGGTTAAATCCATAGTTGAGTTTGGAGAGTAAATCAGAGACACATGGTGTCGACTGACAATGTTTTTTTGGGGGAAAGGTTCTTGTGCGTAAATCCAAAGTATGAGTCCGTTACGAACCCACTCCCTCCTCACTCGGCACGCAGGATCGGCGCCTCCAAAACCAATCCGGGCTGTTTGTTAGGAAAAAAATGATCTTCAACTTTTTTCGAAACGAAGTCGTCCTTGTAGGTAGTCTACACCATTAGTCCAGTGTGCTACGGATAGACTGTGTCCAATCGGTTCTCCTCGATCCAGAGACAGCGACAGGAAGACGGAATGTGTGCCAAAATGCAGAACTATTCATGACAGTGATCGAGTCCCGTTTTCCAGCGGTCGAAACGCACTTTTTTTTTAAAGTATTTGTTGAGAAACAGTCCAACAGAGCCCGACGGAGACAGCGCGACAAGCAGGGGGCTTACTTTCAGAGGGAGGAGGGGGTACAACCACCAAAAAAAAAAATCCCTGGAATTTCAGCGAGGAGCTGGAAGGATATCCTGATTCCAGCAACAAACTGGACTACAGCTATCAGATGACTTCCTTCCCTGCGCTCCTCCAGCTTTGCAGTTACCAGCTTTGGAGCGCTGGAGCCGAGCAGGCAGAAGGTAGCAGGGTCATAGCGCCGCCGGACACACGCTCGCCCAACAGTGCGTTTCACGTTTACGCACTGAGCTGACGCTGCCGCCCAGACAGGAGGCAGGCCGTGGTTTTTGGTGTGTTGCTCAAGGACACAGTTCCAGGAACTAAACCCCTGACAGTGTCTCCAGCCGCATGCTGCCCCGCCGTGCCAGTCCAACACGCTGTGTGTTCACGACACTGACCTGTGGTTTGGTGATTTGCGGGTGGAACGTCCTCGCGTGTGGGTCAAAGCTAAATTTGGTTAGAAAGGAAAAGTTGTCAGGATACTTTACATATAACTGTATTTTTAACCGAATTTCTATTACCACAACGCAATCGTGTCGCAGGACCTAGAATAAACGTGCTACAGCCATCCAAAGGCTGCTGAAACATCATGAAACCTTAACTAAAAGCCCATATTTGCATTCATTACTTTGCAAACTTGTCCGACACGTGACAAAAGGGGGATGAGGTGCATCTGCTCAGCAGGTTTACATAAACCCTGCAATGCTACACACACTCATCACAGTTTAAACTTGTGTTAACGAGCTAATGGGATTCAAATAACATCACACTCCACTAACTCGTGTCTTGATCTCTGTAGAGGCTGCCCTTATTTTTGTGGGAATTGTAGATTGAATTCTTGAAAAAAAAGGCACGATTCACAAAGGCCCGAGCGCCCTGGAGAAAACTAAAGCCCTGTTTGTGTACACTTTCCCTGTTTTGTCTTTCTGAGAGCAGCTGTCACATATCGTATACTGTGCAATATTTTACCCCACACAACCATCAGAGGCATAACATTGCCAAATATTTTTGTTTGGCATTAATTGGCCGGAGCCTTTCCAGGCTTAAAAACAGACTTTTTATCATTAAATGTAGAAGTGGGCTGAATAAAATGAGAACAGAGGAAAACAGAGGACATGGTTATTCTTGTAAGAAAACTCTCACCACAATCACTGCCACAGTCAGAGAAGGAAAACAGCGAACGACACTTACAACAGATCTGATGCTGCTGAACCCAGTAGCTGCAGCACAAAACCACAATATCCATCACTGAATATGTGACAGCATTAATGCAGTAACTGCATTATTGTCTATTCAAGAGGAATTATTTCAAAGTAAGAGAAAGGTGAGTCAAAGAAATGGTCGATATTGAAGCGAGGTGAAATCAGTTTTAACAACGATCGTGTGAATTAAATTGGTTTAGGTAATGGACTCTATGGAGCTGTGAGTTGGTCAATAAGCCGGTGTCTCTTCAGGGTCAGCTGGGTTGCGGTGCACCTTAGGGTCATTGCGATAACAAAAGACAAGTAGGAGGAGGGGGACAATCTGGCATATGGCCTTATGGACAAAGTCCTGCTGTGCACAGTGAGTCTATGAGACACTCTGTGTATCCACATGGGTGAACATGAACAAAATGCTTGACACTACCTCCATATAGCCACAGCTGGCACCAAAGCAGAACGGCACTCTGGTCAAGCTCAGTGATCAAAGCACACATTTAGAGTCAAAGAGGAGTTCTTTGTGTGCTTATGCGTTAAAGTATCGATACATTTCTTAAAAGATTACATTACATCACCTTTAGTCTTACTGCATGGCCAGCTAGCGACAGACTCCTGTATCCTAAGACACTTATATTTATGTTCTCTTTCAACCACACACTCACAGACATTGAAGTCCCGCCATCTAAAACAGGTTTACACAAGCGATTGTTTCATAAAAGGCGTGTTTGATGATCAATCAAAGGCCACTTCAGCGTGCTGTTCAGCAACAGTCTGTTCGTAGTGAAGCCTGTCATCTGGCATCTCCATACAGAAGCAGGCTCCCTGTGCGTGCCTCTGCTTTCCCAATCAGAGCCGCACAGGAAATCAGACTCCAGCCTTCAGAGGGAAACAAAAACCCCCTCTTTCATTTTCCACCACTTGGAGCCGTTTAAAAGTTTGCACTTCCTTTTCTTGTTCTTGCCAATCATGCCCTCAAAAATGTCTCCACTGCATGTTGTGATCAGGGGCTGGTTTCATAAAGATGGGTTAGAGTGGAGAGTTAAGTTTTGCTCTGAATCAGACAGCTCAACAAAAATAAAGAGTGATTTAGGTTAAACAGCTGTGAAAAGATCATCAACTAAGAGCTGTGTTTCCAATGTCAGAGTCAACTGTCTTACAACTGACAAAAAGAGGAAAACATGACTTCACTTTTTGGTTTGCTAACAATACTCTAGACTGAGCAATGTGAAGGGAAATCGTTTTTAGAGGTACCAGCAACCCTTTAGGAATTGTTTATAGTTTATAAACTGGATCCCCATTAGCTGAAGCCTTGGCGGCCGCTAATCTTCCTGGGGTCCACAGGGAGGACAAAACATAAAACATACAAAACATGACGTAAAACAAACAGTTAAAACAGTAAAGTCAGAATAGTTAAAGTAGTACAGTCAGGTACAAAGTACACTCAGAGACTAGGATGTATATTATCAGAACCAAAGGCAATGGAGTCTAGTCTTAAGCTCAGTCTTAGGTGAGCCTTTCAGTGTTTTTTAAATGACAGTTTGTTACACGTTATATGAGGAGGTAGTGAGTTCCAAACTATTATTGAACGGTAGATAACTATGTGTTTGAGGAGGTTTGTCCTTGAGGTTGGAGCTATCAAGTGACCTGAGCTAGCATTCCTAGCATTCCTTGTGTGATGGTTATGGCTGTTGCATGTGTGTTGAAATTGGTTGAAGAAATATTCAGGTGTCTGATTAAATACTACATTTCTGAAAAACATGAGAAGGCTATAGTGGAGTTTAGTTTCAACTGAGAACCATGACAATCAAGAGGCAAGAGTGCATATACGCTATATTTGTACTGGAGTAGAGCTACTGCCAGGGCCTAGACTTTTGGGGGCCCTAAGCAGGGTTTGGTTTGCCCCCCCTCATTAAAACATGCCGCCACTTCACATGGCACTGAACTAACTTGTGTATTGTAAAATAGTCAAGCAGACATAATAATGTACAAATAAGCATGTAGACTTAAGTGGTACCTATTAGCAGCAACACTTCTTTAAATAGACCCTATTTGTGTTTTACCCACTAACCCTGTGAATGATCCTTCTCAGTGCCTTTTGCTGAATCTGGTTAAAGTTTCATGCGTATTTTTGTGTTTTGTTGTCATTGGAAAGGGCTGAATGTGCAAGATGTCCATATGTAGAAAGGATATGACACCACCAAAAAGATGTGATGGACACAGCAACCATATTGTGCAAAGTCTGGTAACTTTTTTTTCCCCAAGGCACATACAGTATTTTCTGCTGGTATGAACGCTTAGTAGTTACAGCTCAGTGAGCCAGATTTTCAGTTGAAATAGTTTTAATTTGCCTACATATAGCTAATCAGTTCCATTTAAGATGGTCTGTGGAACCAGTGAAGTTTTATGTCGAACTAAAATCTATCTTCCTGAAACCATCACATCTGGTGTGAGTAATACAGTTTTGTACACTGCTGAATATTTGCCAAAATGACCCGGTCTGCTTGTTTTTATATTAACTGGACCTCACATTGTAAAAAGTGAATCAACCAGGTTGAAAGTCAGAAGCTGTTTGGAAAAAAAATAAAAAATAAAACTGTCAGATAGTACTTTAGAGGCACAATAAGTAGGATTTGTCAGTTTCGGTTTGTAAACACAACATTCAAAGTTATCTCCTCCTCCCCGGCTCAACGAGTGTTACAGAGCTCGCCAGTGGGTGAAAGCCAACCCCAGCTTCTCTCTCTCTCTCTCTCTCTCTCTCTCTCTCTCTCGCTCTCTTTTTTTTCCTCGCCACTGTGTCCGCCATTTCTATAGCTTCCTCTTGGAGGTGTGCTTAATATCCAGCACCTGGTCGCTACGTTTTTATAAAGGTCGACACCCAGAAATGTCCCGAACACAGAAGAATTAACACATTAAAACATTTTTGCACACATTTTTTTTTAGCAAAATCCTACTCATTGTGCCTTTAAAAAAAACAGACTACCACAGACTCTCCCTCTTAAGTCAAGACACTGGAGAGTCGCTGTGCGCTATCTGCCCCCTGTTTGAACAAACAACGGCCTTTTTAATACAAGGGCTGGATTTTTAAGGCAATAAATTATCCACAGTAAGAGCACAAAGACATGTCACATGCACAGACATGCGTACATAGCGTTATGCCATCACCTGTAATAATACGCACACATACAATACTGTCCACGGTCTCAGTTCTTCCTGCTTGCATGGAAGGTAGCATACATATAAAGACTAATTAAGAATGAATGAATAAAGAAAAATACTACAAAAACCCTCACCGAAATGCACAATTCATATAGGCAAGGGCCTTTAAAAACTAATCTATTATATTTCCAGCACGGAAATGTAAAACAGGAGAATATAATTTACAGTGTTTGACAGATTGCTTCCACTGTAAGACATGGCAGATGGATGAATCTGTTTTGAAATGCTTAACAACATTATAATAATAAAATTGTTAAACAGCAATGACACCCACCCACTCTGTTGTGCCGTATATCACCTAAAACAAATAACCCTCATCAGCATTCATTCATTCACCTCTTTTACAGTGCTCTATTCTTAGATGATGTGTCAGAATTTAGCCTGCTATGGATCATGCGAGATGGGTGTGCACGAGAGTGTGTGTGTGTGTGTGTGTGTGTGTGTGTGTGTGTGTGTGTGTGTGTGTGTGTGTGTGTGTGTAGTACATGCCTGCGTGTGTCTTAGTTGGAGCTTGGTGTTGATTAAGTGTCTGGAGCCTGGGGGGGGATAATGAGAGCCTCTAATTAATGAGCCTGTGCATATCTCCGAGTCACAGGGCCCTATCTGCAGAGAACAACTCCACACACACCCGTACCCATACCCATACCCACACCACACACACACACACCTCAGTGCACCGTAGGGATCGTTCCCTGCACTGCACAGCATTTTCTCCAGGGAAGCCCAGCTGGGAGTGTGTCACTCTGGCTGCTGTCCCTGATAAGTGTCCTCTAATAGGGATGGATGGGGGTTAGAGAGGCCTGCTGTGAGAAGGTCACATGCACTGACCACCCAACATGCCCCAAGCTAAGGCTGACATTACGGGCCCTAAAAACCATTCCAAATCTTATTTGTTTGCTGGGTCTTGTCCACGGGGAGCAGAGTGGTTCATCTCGAGAGCAGACTCACGGCAGAGCAGAGTGAAGGAAAACACTCACTCACACCAGGTTGAATTAGTCGGGTCAGTGTTCAGCTGGAAACATCACTACTCACTATGCAGTTATATAATAAACAGTTCAAATAGTGTGACGTTTTGGTCTTGAATGATAAAGGGTGTTTTGTAGAGTGTAAAGAATACACATTTTTCAAATTTCTTTCTTCAATGCCGTTAATTCAACATCTGCTGGTCAGCGGGTTGCACACTCAGAGGTGTGCGATGCAGGCAGATCACATCACACTCAACATTGAGACCATCTAGAGGCACCAATTCACATGCAGTCAGGGAAAAACATTCACTCACCAACACAGAGAGCCGAGTTCAATCCTGGAAGTGGTTAGCAAATACGATTGCCATTTCTAGCAGTTGGAAAAGGAGATGGCCAATAAAATAAAGGTCTGAATGTGTATAAAAGGAGGCACATGGCTGTCTACAGCCTCCCCAATCCAAACAGGTAGGTAGCAGTGACAAGGACTGCAGTACAGGAGAATTGACCGTATCACATTGGCAAAAAAAGTAAACCATATTAAAAAAAAATGTCATAACATAGAAGTAAACAGTATAGTTGAAATAACAACAAAGCATCTCTAAATGTTAAAAGCTAAATGTGTCACTTTGACACAAAACATCACCTCTTTATACTCGTAACACTGCCTATTGTAAGTGAGCACTTTCAATTACCCATATCATCTGTGCTCATTATTCTACATTGTGCTGACAGAAAAATGATTGCCTGTTTAATAGTAAGCTATTAAAACAACAACAACTTAACAGATGTTAGTCCCATTTGGTGTAAAGTTAGACCACAAGTCAAGGAAATTGCCACCATTTAGCCATTTGTGGAGTGTGTGAGTGGATTCAATACACCAATTTCCACAAATACACACTCGCTAGCGTTTAGTCTTTCTTGAGAATTTTGTCATGTCATTCAGTTTTTACCAGATTTGCTGTGACATAATTGAGTAAGCCGGGCTATAAGTAAGAAGTAAAAACAAGTGTCAATGGTAAACATAAAGGGATGATAATAACAGTGTAAAAATACAAATAAATCTCTAGATTTTGGCTCCCTGACCGATAATCACAAGACAAAACTGCCAGGTCTCGTGTGGATTGGAGTTAATTCCTGATTTGTGGGTTGAAGGTATAACCATTGCTTACATCTACATAAAACAACATCCATGCATACACCCAAACATTCAAACATTTATACTGAGGCCCCTGGAGTGGAAATGTTTTTCCTGATGCAACCAAAAGCTCATCAGAGAAAACAAACACCCTTATCTGTATTCTGTAATGTGTGATAATGAAAATATCTATTGAAAGCTCTTTCTTTTGAGACATTATAGTGTTTAATCAAGGATTCTTCACAGAGTGTGATAAAGGCATATGATTATGATCTTTTTATTCTCTTTAAGTCCCATCCCCTAATTTTCTCTTTCTTTATTCTACTCCCAATTACACTAATGAAGAAAGGCTTGTTTATCCCCCGGAGTTGCTCAGCAGTAGATTTGTGTGGAGACATTATGCAAAGAGAAGGACCTTTGCTTTAGAGATGTGTTTAATAATTCAGTGGTCTTGGACATGGATGAAACAGGCCCTAGCATATTGTTTAAATCAGGCCGGCAGTAAAATAGGCGCTGGGGTTTGACGTCTGTGGCAGGATCAATAATAACAGTGTTGCCACATACTCCGACGCATGAGACAGAGATCCTGTGTGGTCCTACTCAGTCTATGTACTAAACATAGAGACGGCGCAGGACATTGTATTCAAATGTGTTTGTGTCTATCTGCTTCCACGGAAACAAATACACGCACGCACACACATACATAAAAACACACAAAACCATGCTGTGGTCAGACCCACCCATCTCTAGTCCCTCATTTAGAAAACCTCAAAACCAAACTCATACCTCTCTTTTTCAATTACCTTTCTTCCAAGCATCGTCACCATGCCAAATCTATCTAAATTCTCCCACAGTCTCTTTTTTTCCTTTCTCTCTCATATCAAATGTATCCATGTGTTGCCTTCACAAACACACACCCACACACATGCACACTCAGTCACACACTACAATCTGGTAATCATAATAAGCACATTAAAACATTAAAGCCACAATTTATGACTGATGATCTCTTCAACAGACTACATTAATAGTGCCAATTTTAACTCCTTCTGAGATCTCCTCTGTAGCTTTTCGTCTGGTTACTGTGGTTTTTAAAATTCAGATTTATAAAAACTAAGTAGGGCTGAGCCGAAGCCAGACCAGATACTGCAGCTTTTACTTCAACAAAAAAAAATTCCCTTCAATGATCAGGCTATAATACCTTAATACTTATTAAGGCTTATTATGCCAATGACAGCTCTGCCTGCCCTTACTAATCTAGCCCTGTGAGAGCGCATCAAATGTGAATTAACCCTTTTAAAGTGGAGAGGCAGGATTCAGTAATGACTCCATCCCTCTGCAGAGTAAGAAAGTGAAAAATATGAACACCAAGTTGTGGTATTGAGTACAATAAATACTGAGCATGAAGCCAGCAGGTACCTGTAGTTTCTGGTCACTGTTGTGAACGGATTAGGCCAGTCCACTCCTTAAATCACTCTGACTTCAGATCAAAGGGGTTAAAGCAGGATTAGGATTAATCTGCCTTGGTAGAACAGGTGTTAATCCTTTAAATTAGCCATGTAGCACAGGCAGGCCTCTCTTTCATCTCACCATACCTGACTTATGGGTTAGAATACAGAGAGCTCAGTTACAGCAAAGTAGCGCCGTTGTTACCGAACGAGAATTAGTTGTCCTCCCTCACCCTGACTGCTCTGATAACAGGCCCTGCTCTAATGTATCAGCAAGATGACTTCATTTGCATGCAGCCGGTGTTTTGAGAGTAGCTGAGTCAAACAGCTGTGCTCTCTGCTTCCTTTGAAACGAGGGTTACGTAAAGCATACTTTATGATTTGCGATATTAACGAGTGGCTCAAAGGATACCCTCGGGCAAGGTGCAACGAATACTGAATACTTCACCAGAAATAAATCAAGCCTGTGTTATTGATACACATCATGTAGAGGATCAGGAGGCGATGCAGCAGGAGAGGGAAGTCGTAGGGGGTTTGACTCCACTCCAAGGACAGAAACACTTCAGTCCTTTCCTATCAGACTCCTCAACACATGCTGCCTCTCAGCCCCACCAGCTTCCTCCCCTGCTGTCAAACCTCCTTGTCATCGGTTTTCTACTCGAATCATCTTCACCCCACTCCAGCTCAGCTTCAACTGAGAGTCCGCAATGAAACTTTGTAACAGCACGCTTGGACAAACTCTGCAGCTGTGACTCGTTCAAGCTATAGCACAAATCCAGGAGTGTCGCTTCACCTGTCTGAACGATCAAGACAGCTAATTAGCATTTTTGACCATGGGGGAGGTTACAGTAGTGGTGAAGCCGCCTCCCACCGAGCTCCTGTCTGCTGCCACAGTCACCAGTATGGCCAGTGGGTTTGCCCCAGTCCGAGTCTCCAGTCCCAGGCTAGACCCTGCCATCTGGCTGGCCTGGTAACAGCCGGCCCCTCTCCCCGGTTTGCCTGCTGCAGACAGGAAGACAACCCAAGGAAGGTCAGGCCACACTAGGATGGCCAGGAAGAGAGGGACAGAGAGACAGAGAGAGAGGGGGGTTGACAGATAAACTAATGGACGAGGAAGAAAGTAAGAGAGGGACCGTAAGAGACAGAAAGGACACTGCTACTTAAAGCTGCCACCCTCAGCGTGGCTCAATGACTGATGAATCTTCTGCCTTTGCCTACACCGTGTGTGTGTGTGTGTGTGTGTGTGTGTGTGTGTGTGTGTGTGTGTGTGTGTGTGTGTGTGTGTGTGCGCGCGCGCGTGTGTGTGTGTGTACACTGTATGTGAGCATGTGTTCACGCATGAATACAATCCCGCTTTTCTCAAACAGATCATGACAGCTCACAGCCAGAACAAAAGCTTCATTTACCCACAATTCAGCAGTAATTCGCAGATCCACAGCAGGACTTCCAGTATAGATGACCATTTGGAAGGTCATTAGAAACGGGGTTAAAAAAATGCTACAGTGTTAACATATAATTACATTGATATTACTATGATACTGGAAAGAATATGAATGTGCTTAATCTTGGATCATCCTCGAAATAAGGTTGAGAATTCTTTTTTAATCATACCGCCCACTGAGTTTGTTCTGTCCCAGCATGATATCGTTCTCTTCATTTTCAATCCCGGTTTATGTTGGGGAGCACGAAGCATGCAGAAATAGCATAATTTGGTGTTGGTTGAGAAGTTAAGACATGGATTTTTAATGTGTGACACACTGCACAAAAACAGGGCTTTTTAAATTGTGTCAAAGTGTATAATTTCTAGAGCCCAGTTCGTTCATATAAATGCAAAAGCATGTTTAATTCTTACATTTTGATTAGGGCTAAAATGTTTCAACTCACAAATACATAGCAGAGGTCTCTGGCGTAGAAAATCAAACGCAGCCATGAAACAAGCTTTAAATATTTATTTTAAAACAGAATTCAATAAGACATTTTGCTCAAATTAACTTAATCTAATAATTTGTGTTTTAAGACACAAAATGTCTACATTTAGATTAATGCGCTTTTGGTGATAGTCTCTGACACCATTATGTTGTTGTTTTTTTTTGCAACGATGCTTAAATAAACAGAGACATACATTTGCTTCCATATCTTGTGGGAATATGCTCAGGGTCAAAAAAATAAAAAAACTGAAAAGCTATTAATAGTGTAAGCAGAGGTTTCTACCCTTCCAGTGTCTTGACATGTTGACCTTCACAGGTCTGACAGCTGAGGAAGAATACTTCCCTGATACACTTTGCCTGATATTGTCTGAGTAAATGCAAATTTAAGCGCAAAGCCACGGTGCAGCACAGAGAAGCAAACATCAGCAATTTTGAGAGTAGGTTAGTCTCTCGCTGACCCTCATTCTTTCTCTACTCTCAGTCTCTCCATCTCTGTCTCACAGTCTCCTTCCCCCTCCCCAGTGCCGGCCAGGACTTCTCTGTCCTTCATCCTCATTCTATTTCATGCCTCGTCCTTCTCTTGCTCTGTCCTCATCCATCACCCCCCGCACCCTGCGCTGCACACCCTCCTCCCTCCATATCCAGCCTGACCAGATACAGATACAGCCTTCACTGGGCCTCAGTACTGACACACTCCTCTGTGACTCATCACTTCATCGGACTCCATTTGGCAATTATCACATCACAACATCTCCATCACCAGCCAACTGAAACGCATCAGAAAAACAGTGACTTTAATCCAGCATATTTTATTTCAAACTATGCCATGCCCTTTTATCAGGACATTCAATAAAAAATTGTGACGACCTGTAACTAAAGGCTGTGCGATATTAAGATGCATGCAGTGATACTTAATGTGACAGTGGCTTATTTTCTGAATTTATTATTAGCTGAATTGAATCACTTCATGGAGTTGGGAGTCGTGACCAGGTGCTAAACATAAGTGACAGAGCTGAACAGTAACAATAAACATTTAGCAGGTGTTCAGGATGAAAACAGCACTGCTTTACAAAAACAGTATTCTGTATGCTTGAAACAAACTAGGTCGTAAGACAGCTTGCACTTCTTAGTCACTTCTCAACAGACATTCATAACGTTGCCCCCCACACGAATGACGTCAGTTGATCCAATAGTTCTTTTTAAAGCATACTGAGGCCCTTTGTGCAGGCCAGTTGCTTAAGGTTCAGATTAAATATTAAAATACAATCCATGAGCTCCGGCTTCCGTGATACATCAATGAGTTTTAAGCTGGCGTGTCACCGTGACAAAATTGGCAGACAAAAAAAAAAAAAGAAAGAAAAAGAGTAGTTACTTGAGGAAACTTCAGTTCTATGAGTGCGAGAACTGCAAGCACAGGAAGAAGAAGTGAGATGGCGCTTGGACACTGGCGAGAGATGTGACCCATGACCAATGCGCAGTGAGGAAACAGACATTTCATACAACTGACTTCTATATTGCGGACCTGCCGATGAGCATTCAACCCTCAAGTTGTACCTGTTTAAGTGAGTCAGCCGTTACTCTTTCGCTGTTAGTAGAGGATCCAGTCTCCAGTGGAGTCCTAGTAAAAATCCTGCAAACAAGTCAGATTCAACCAAGTAAGCTAGAAGCCCTCTGTTTCAGGACTCGCACTCTGTCAACACAGTGGCATCATTGAAACGAATAAAGATGCGAACGTTGTTCGACAGCGATTTTGTCAATATAAACATGTTTTTACCTGGCAAACTGCTAAATGTCTTTTAAACTTTAACATCACATTTTTATCAAGGTCAAATTTTGAGTACAGAGGTGCCAGAAAACAGGAATACAAGAAGCATGTTTCAGAGAACCAAAAGCCCAGTGGTCCCCATCTACTGCCCTTCCCTGTCAACAAACCCTGCCTCAGGACCGTTTGATGGGATTGTAGATGATGTAATGCTGGTGAAAGCTAAGTTTGAGAGTTGGGGAGTTTCCACATTGCGTCCAAAATGCAGCTTCCCACACCCCAGCATCTCTCAAAGGGGCTGGGCATCCCTCAAAACTCCCCCAGAGGAGCACAACAGATGTGTGGAGGCTGTGTGTGCATCAATCATCTATTGTCTTTCATCACGCTCACTGCACACAGTGTGTGGTCCGCGTGGAGATAAGCAAAATTGTGTAATGGACAACACCAAACAACCATAATCTCATACTTTGTAAACTACGTGTATTCTATACATAGCTAGAACATAGTCACAGATACAAGAACGTTCTCAAAGAACAATTTGTGAAAGTTTCATGTGTGCTGTTTTCATGATGGCAAAAAAACATAAATAATGAAAAAATGAAAGATCAGAAAATCTACTTTCTGTACCGGTCTAGATTAGATAATGTACAGAAAGACTTATTTTAGCATCAGGATTCGAGCACCTTTGATCAATTTCACTGCCGAGCAAAAACTAACGGCTGTGTAAATCTCTCTCTAGGGCTTCACAACCCACACTAGCAAAAAAAAAAAAAAAAAAAGACGTGCACAAGTAGATCGCATTAACAGTGGATTATGTGCTCATTAACATTGAAAAAAAATGTATTAACACTTAGGGATGAAACCAAAGGTACGATAACTGGCATCAATTTAGAGGTGCGACGTTCATTTTCACCTTCCACTTAGGGAAGAGTGCTCCACAAAAGGCTGAGCAGAAGTGGTGCTCAAGGTGTGATTACTACAGTAAATGGCACCTCAACAAGAAGTGGGTTTAGGGATAAAAAGTGGATTTTCCCATCAATTGTATTCACAATTGAGTTTGCTTTATCAGAAACCTTCTGAACGGGAAAGAAATGTGAGTAGCATAGAGGCAGAAGGGGGGTTGATGCTTTCACACCAGTGCTCAAACTGTCTGGTGCACTGTGATATCCGAGAATGCAAACTTGCGTTACACTTCTCAAATCTGACAAGTGAATCCCGGCTGTGAAAGCTTTCAGTGTTAAGTGTTCTCATCTTCATAAGTCTGTAGCGATTATTACTGAAGCATAAAGGGCTGCTACTGAGCATGAAAGTTGTGAGTGCTTGGATGACTCTTTAGGAACAGTCTGGACATCCTGGGCATGGCTGTACTGACATAGGTGTCTGAGGGGTGAGGAAGAAATCTGTGAGATTGTTGTTAGCTGTTGAAAAGAGAAAAAACGTTCTGGAGCTCGGGGGTAATTGTTGCTATATTCCCAAAGCCCCAACTGATTGGTGAACGCTCTGCTAGGTTAGATCTGTGTCCGTGTCTTAGTGTGCATACAGGTGAATTGTCATCCGTACATACTGTATGAATATGTGACAAGAATAATAAAGGAGGAGAGTGGTAATGTGATAAGCATGCCATTATCACCTGAAGATTTGATGCACCAGAGGTGGAGTTGCATTTGAGGCTTTTTGCTATGCAGATCCACACAGTTCTCTAAAGAGGATAACTGGCTTTGCAGCACTATCAGCCCATCCAGATGGTATACAGGGCAGCTTTGACAGTCCAGAACAAGCTCCCCAGCTGCTCTGCCACCCCCAAATCTCCCTGACCTAAATCTGCTCCTGCTTCTCCCAAGCAGAGAGAAGGAGCTGAAGAGTGGACACCTTCAAATTTCACAGTGTAATTAATTCTCTCTCTGAAAGAGCTTGAATCCAAACTCCATGAAACAATCACAAATGATCCTGATTCTGTCATGTTGTGTTTACAACGTGACACATTATGAATGTATTAGACGATAAACTGACTCATTTACAATAAATTGTATTGCTAATACGAATGACGCCTCCCCTGCCAGTAGCATGTCCCATGTTACCTACAGAACAATTTATTTGTTGTTCTTTTCTACCCAAATCAAATTAAAATCTTCCTAGTTCAAATTGACATGGTCACCTATATCAACATCTTCCTCCTTGCAGTGTGAGAATAGTTGTCAATCTTGATAAATGTGCAGCTCAACTTCAGCAGTTTGAGGTTCGGTGCTTTACTAAAGGGCATCGCTGTGGCATCTGCTACTGGAAGCGAGGAGAGAATTTTACTCATTCACTGGAAAAAAAGTTAAAGTATATACTCCTGCTTTACTATTCAACTTTTTATTGGCAAGATACTTTCTTAATCTAGGCAACAATTAAGCTAACATGAGGTGTCACGGTGAAAAAATAAAACAAATCTGTGCGCACAATTCAATAATTTGTGCTCTTAAATTAGTCATGTACGATTTAATAATTTGTTTACTCAAATTAATAATTTAGGCACAAGATTTAGCATATCTTATCACCTTCATGCCATTAGTCTTTTCCATTACGGATTGTTTGTATTTTATTATTTATTTTATACGGTTTAATTTTGATCTTGAACGGGTATACTTATCTTATGTGGGTATACTTCAGGTTTTGGTTGTTACAGACAACGTTGTGTTGTGTTTGAGATCCCTTGAACGTAGTTTACAGGACTGTTTCACCTTAAAATCTTCCATGCACACGTCATGAATGTCTTATTCATTGTCTTTTTCAAACGTCTGGCTGACTGACCAAAGGTGTTTGCTGCCCTCTACAAGAGGAGGAGTAACAACATATTTAATTATTTGAGAGCATGATTTTTATAAATTGTGGCGACAATGTTTTTTTCCTAAATCTAATCATCAATTTTGTTTTCATTTTTCCAAAAGGTAAACTAAGTTGTTTAGAAAACAAAGGATTAAAAAACATCGTTTTATGGACAGCATAAGTTAAAGCTATAAAGTGCAGGTCTATTATGGGTGAAATGCTAATTACATTCTTTCTACAGACCTGGCTCCTCGTGTAACACTACTAAATGTGTACTCAGCAGGCAGAATTTTAATTTGAGTTGTTGTGATTAATGTAGGTGCAAATTATAATGTGCCACGGTCTCAAAATACTACAAATGACCCAGTCAAGGAGAACGCAGAGTGAATGTGTCAAGATATATTAGAAACCTCCATCTTACCAGCACTGCCATCTGACAAACACATGCCTGGCATGGAGCCCAGTGGAGAAGGAAAGACAACAGATGCCTTCCAAAGCACACCATCCCTCCTATATGAGCCGGCTAGGGTACATAAAAAAAAACAAGTGCACCACAAGAGGACGAACCCAAACCATACTTCACCTAGTCAGCCACGGTATAACCAAAGCTTTACATACACAGCCCATAACGCCGACTGTACACAAGGCATTTCTGTGCTCAAGTCTCATTACAAACACACACAGCAGGATGGTATTTATGTCACCAGCCTCCTCGCCCACGGAGCCAAAAGGAGGTTTCTGAGAGCATTATTAAGAGAGACTACAAGGGAACTTCAAAGCTACATATCAGCACAGTTTGGTGGGTGGAGATTGTGTAAATTAAACCATATGTCGTTATTGGGCCTCTGCACAAAGTCCAAAAGGTAAAAATATACACATGCTCATATTTTTCATTGCGTTATTCACAAGTTTATTCTAATATTTTACAAACTGAACAGGCCAATCAAAAAGAGATGCATGAGACTGGAAAAGATTCCGCTAAGAGAGATATGTTACACTGCCTTGATTGTTATTCTGCACACTTAGTGAAATGGCTCTTTATACTAGGTCTAATTTTTCCATTCAAAATGTTCTGGTCTTGCAACAAAAACAGTACAATGGGATGCCAGCTTCAGCTGCTCCACCAGAAAATAGGCAGTTTTCAAGTACAAAACACAAACGTCTTCTTGGCTGCTGAAAATCATTTTAAACACTCGACCCCCTCTGAAATGTGGAATACTTTCAAATTGGAAATAGTGAGAAACAGAAAAGCGTCATTCAGCTGCCGCAATCATGTGCAAATTAAGAGCAGTGGTGATGTGCAATTACCACCCCAATAGCCAGTTCAATAGCCAGTTCAATAGCCCAGATCGCACAGTCCTAGCTGCCACTTCTCAACAGAGGCCACCTATTGAAGTCCACATCTGCAAAGACAAAACAGAAGAAGCTGGGAGGGTAATTTTTTAAAGCCCTGTGGGCATACATAAGGCAGTTAATACACGGTGGGGGACAAAAACCACCGTTGGAGAAACTCTATTGATGTGTTTGACAGTGGCATCTGGGCTTATATTGATCAGCTATCGACTGACGCCCCCTTCCCACCGTTCAATTCACAGCCGTTCAAAGCGGTGGTTATAATTGCACACACACGAGAACAATACCAGGCAAACTGACAACTTAAAAGGACATGTTCTCAACAAACACACATGCCTGCATTGCAGGTACAAACATTGTTTATCGAGCTATAGCACGAATACTATTCATATCTAAAGGAGCAAATAAAGAGGAAAATGAAATGTGTCTACAGCAGAGACAGCAGCAGCAGTTCTCTCATCACTGGATCACCACCATCAATGGTCTACATCATGTAACCTTTCTACAAAACCCCCTCAAAACAGATGGAGATACACACAGGCACACTGTATTGCGAATAAAGTACTTTCTCAGTTGGATGGTTGAAACGCACACAGTGCCTCCTGCTGGGTAGCAGCTGAAACCCCTCCCTGGTGTGCCAGCCTCATAGAACACAGAGAAAGACACAGAGAACGACAGAGCTACCCAGGGACGAGCACGCCTTTCACATAACGATTCATACAACTATTCTGCAAGTTAATGCTGTGAACCAAGAAGGAAATATATTGCAGCTATAGCATGCAGTGCCCCACATATCTCTTGGTCTGTCTCACTCAATCTTGTCCCCTTCCTCTCCATCAGGACCCTCACATGCGTACACGATGTAACACTTCGCTGTCAGTGCACTCACTGCTCACCTCTCAGGCATGAGGTTTTTCAACGGGAGAGCGAAGCTCAGCAAATGGCGCGTGAAATAAAATAGTGACACACGCCCCAATGAAACCTAATAAGACATCACATTAAAGAGATGAGAAACTATATCATTACCATGGCAACTGTGAGGCGCACAGCCAGAGGGCTGGCTGGGTGACAAGAAAAGAAAGGGTGGAGGAGAAAAGGATGGAGAAAGGCGAACAGGAAAGAGGAGGTTTGTAAAGAAATATGAATGCAGAAATGGATCGAATTGTGGGAGAGGATATTGACAGTCTTCTCCCGCCTGAGTGATAAGTGTGTTAAAGACAGCGTTAACAGCCAGTTTCTTCTATCCGTGCTGTCACATGATAACGCTCCAGTTCACTTTTTCTCCTTGACACTGTCAATGCTGAACGCTAATTAGTGCAGAGCATAATTCCACTATAAACGACTGCCACTCTCAAGCAAGCTCCTGATGAGTAGCAGGATTAATTGCCATGCTAAGCTCAGCTGACCCCTTCAATGGAGCTCTCAGTGGACCAAAAGCTAACACTTTATGTGTGAGTAAATGTCAAAGTAAGAGAGAAACGCGACAGCTCTTTTACTGGTCATCTTCTCTGTGTTTTAGTAATTGGACCGTGTTCATGAGGCACTGAAACATTAAAACCCCCATCTGTGCTCCAACATTTGCTTCGTTCATTATCTTATTTAAATGTGTCAAGAATAGTCTTTAAAAGAGAGCGCTGAGCAAGATTCCGATGTGCTGAAACTGCAGTAATGTAGTATAATTTTGTGCCGCTGCCCGTGAAGAAACGCCGACTGAGCGTCTATGAAATCCCAGCCTTTCAGTGGCAGCTGCGAGCAGTCTGGGGGAGCGAGGGGGCTGCAGTGTGGACGGTGTAATTTTGAGCATCTGGAGCAGCAGGCAGCGCTACACCGCCTACAAGCCGCCAGATCAGAGTGGCACTGCCAACACAGAAACTACTACCCTTTTTATTTCTAAACCAAGTGGTAACGGAACAGGAGGTTGGATAAGGTAGCCGAGTCTTTCACTGGTTGAACAATAAGTGGAAAAGGGGAGGAAGATGAGAATCTGTGTGAAATGAGCAAGTGAAAGAGTGAAAAGGGCAGAGTTTTGGAGCTGGTAGCAAACACACTGAGGTTCTTCCATTCAGCTACAGGAAGCCTAAAACAATGGGCAAGTTTGTTGTAGAGGAGGAAATGAATGAAAATCTAAAATGAGGTGCTCATAGTGTGTGTGGAGTACAGTATTATGAAACTGAGCAGACTGGAGGAGAAATGGAAGTTTGAATAATTTATCATGGTAATACAGTCTAATCAGACTAATCAAAACGGCGTAGCATTGGACAGTCTGTGAGGCGAAGAGGCCAATATATTATATTGCTGACCAATCAAAATCCCAGGCTGGATAATAAAAAATCCAAAGCACAGATACTATCGAATTCATTGACATTTTTAATAATTAAGTAGACTTTCTGGTGCTACATCGCTTTAGGGCAGCAGCACAACGGGGTAGCAGCACATGACACTTTAGCCTCCATGAAAGAGATGCAAAGCACCAGCATTTAAAGCCGTTAACATGACAGACGGCTAGATATGGAGGGGCTGGCAGGCGTGTGAGAGTGTCTGTCTCCATGTACATTGCATTACCCCACGTCAACAGTCTCTGGGGCTAAAACAAATATGAGGCACATGCAAATGAAGGAAAACGCTGAAAGGACCTGAGGTAGGAAGCACACTGTTTGGTGCAAGAGAGTTTAATATGTATGCAAAAAAAATGTTTACTGTGCAGATAATGAATTTCGAATGAGGTCACAATGCGTTACTGTGAAATGCAATATTGGCAGAGAAATTAAATTCAATTAAGAAAATGAATGGCACAAATGTAGAGAAGGAGAAAATGCTGTTTCAATCTTTTTTAAAAGAACTGTATGACACCGGGCCGACCTCAATGTACACAAACAATGCAGTCATCAGTTAAAGCGATTCTAAAGATCACTCTTCCTAAATCAAGCCTCATCAACAATAAACACATTTGAGTTTGAATAAATATCAAATTTGTTAAATTATAGCAAGTGTTATAATAATATAATACATTCTGTTAAAATGTGTAAATGATGCATGAACACAGTGCAGGCTGCGACAGTAGTGGTAGTATTAGTATTCTGTTTATTCCATAATATACCTTATTGTTTAAATACCACAGTTCATAGAATCAAGCAAGTCACAAAAACAGGTTAAGCCAAATGACTCCGATGTGTTCATCTTCACACTGAGAAAAAATGTCCACATGATCTTTTCCCCCTCATAGAGTAGTAAACTTATTGCTGAAACAATTCTTATGTTGCATCATCAAGTGAGAAAAATTGTCCGTGGTGATATCAGCCGCAGAGAAATGCTCTCTTACTGTACAGTTCATTCAATGACTCTTAAAATTACACTCCCTGTTTGCATCAGCTTTTTGATCATCCTTCTCAGCATGTTGCATAATTCGGCTTCTAGCATAAGAGGGCAGAAGCTTAGGCCATATAACAAGTTGCCATTGTCAGGAAAAACTTAAAGAACATCCTTTCAAAAATACGTGTTAAGCATCATCAAAGAGATTGTGACTGTAATCTTGTGAGTGTGAGTATTAAACCTCAGCTCTTACAAAAAGCAATCACACATGGTTTTACAATGATTTAAAGGGAGCGTGTGTAACATTTAGGGGGTTATTGGCAGATACTGAACATAATATTCATAACTATGTTTTAATCAGTGTATAATCACCCGAGACTAAGAATCGCTATGTTTTCCTTAGCTTAGAAGCCATTTATATCTTCCTAGGGAGCAGATCCGCTATCTTGCACCGCCATGTTTCTACAGCAGCCCAGAACGGACACCGGCTCTAACGAGAGCCTTTTGCGTGTCACATTATCTGAAGGTAGGCATGCGTTCCGAAACCCGGCACTAAACGTACTTTTAAATGTTTTTTTATAAATGTATCTAGCGGCTGAGACAAAGCAGCCAGGTGGACAGACGACAGGAGGACAGAAGACAGAAGGAATGACCGATACTGACGGATGTCTGTGTTCTTCATTCTTTATCAATTTCACTCAGAAATGTTATTATTTTATTTACATTATACATTTGTTCCCAGTGAGATATTAATTACTTTATTTTGTGACTTTGTAGAAGAATTATTGATAAGATTAGCCCCTGGTTGTACTAAAATCCTAAAGATATCTGTCCCTACGCTTGGAAAGGGAGGGGCTCAGCTGAGGGGTATTTAGTTGGTTGCAACCTGCCACAAAACAATAAATTTCACTAAAATGTACACACTGTCCCTTTAAGACAAGCAGTTTTAAACCAGCAGTTTTGTATATTGTTTGTGTGATGTTTGTCTAACAGTTAAAAAAAAAGAAATTCAAGGTATGTTCATTTCTCTCTAAAACTAGATTCAGATCAATCTTTAGTCAAATGCACGCTACTAAATCACAGCTTCAAAGATTCAACTTGGGGGACTGCAAACTGTCTTCTTTCTCCTGCAAGTTTCGGATCGTGACAGAGCTTGTAGATAGAGAGGGCAATGTTGTAAGAAAGTTGAAGACACACATCCAGCAAAGCCATCATCACTGCAAACCTGCTCACTGCTACCCCTGCTTTCTATGGCATGAACATAAACAAGCCAAACCTTTAGGGTTTCAAGTCTGAAGCCAGTATCATAGCAGGTTAAGTCTCAAATCATCATTGTTTTGACTACTGTATGACTTAAAGGCCAAAACAAATTTTCTGTTTACATTCAGTGTGACTCACCAAAACGCTTTGTGTATATACTTGAGGTCTAACAATTGTATGTATTGCATTTCTTACCTCCGACTGCAAAACATTTGTAAAGTCGATATTCAAGTAAAGAACCTCCATGTTTACTTGCAAGCAGTCTTCTTCTCGGCCTTGGGTGGCACTTTGCTGCATTTCTTGGTGTATTACCTTCACCTTTAGAATAATGGAATAATGTGGAACCATTGGAAGGCATGTGTATCCTGTCAGGAGTTTGCTTGTGTGCTCCGAGGTGAGAGCAAACCAAACGTGGACCCACACATAAAACATCCATAGTGATACTTGTGGTCGAAAACTCCACAGGGTATCTTTAAGTTGAAGTGGGCAGACGTGTGTGTGTGTGTGTGTACATACTTTATGCATCATTCAGAGAAGCAAGAATCCAGTATAATAAATATAAATATATATATATACACGCAGATGAGCTCTTCACGTTCATACACATATACAAATACACACACAGACAGATAGATAAAGGAAACAGCCTCGTAACAGAGCTTTAAGTAAGAGAATCAAGATAGGTCTCTTGAAGAAAAAAAAGGTCCTGCACTTCATCAATATTTCATAAGCCTGGTTATTTACTTTTGCTTGGGTGCTAACACCAGTGCATCATTCAGAAATGGCTGAGGCTCTACATACAAGGAAAGAGAGAGACAGAGGAAAAGGCGTAGCCGCAGTGCAAGATGAATAAGAACAAGATGGTGACCATTTCTAAGACAAAATACTGTATTTAATCACACTGGAGGATCACTGAAGCACTGATTCTTTCAGACTCAAGCTGTTCGCCTGCTTCCACCCTGGGGCCGAGCCACGCTCAGTAGTGGCATGCTATATTCTGATATATGTACTATGAAATGAAATGAAATGAGGTCCGTACGCCATGATGCGATGCATGATGCTGCTGCTCAGAAGACATATTATGAGTCTTACTTCACAGCGAAGTGTAGTGGCAGAAGAGAGATGTGACATGGACAGAAGCCATGACAGTGTATATTGAAGAGGCAGGTAGGAGAACGAGCAGCGAGGGGGTGAGTGATTCCCCAGCAGGCTGAGATGGAGTGGAAAAAGCTTTTTTTAAACACTTGACTGGAGCCGAGTGCGGTGTACCATGTTTAAGGGTCATCTCAACCAGACCCCCTCTTTGTACTGGTGTCATCACTCTCCATTTCACACTGCCTGTCATTCTGGCACTGCTGTGATTCAGTGTTTGAACAACATGGAGGCTCGTGATCTGACTGGTTGAACATGATGTCCTCGTGCATGACCAACTATACAAAAAGTCAGATAGCTTAATGTATGAGAAATGTACACATGTACCTGCTTTTATTTGTACTTTATATGCAGACAAGAAAGGAACTGAGAAAAAAAAAAAACTGTTTAAAGATAGGATTTCATATTGTCGGTGGGATTTTTTTCCATGCATAAGGCAGCTTGATTCCCACCAGTTGTGTTGGGAACAAGGCATGATTTTAATAGCCAGCACCTTTGGGTGAAGCAGCACAGCTAAGGATGCATTTATGCAGTGCATTTGGAAAAGTCTAAATTTGGCTCACGGTTTGGCATACAATTTTACTCACACTTCCACTTACAAAGACAATCTCATCAAATCCTATGGCACACAAAAACATCTATTTACATGGGGGTTTACTGCCATAAATACAGTTTACTTGATATTACATAATGCCACAATCTAAATAACTTCGTTTTGAAAACACATCCCTTTGGTATATGACGCATTTACTGTTAATCAAAGACAAGTTGGCAGCCAAGACGACTGTGTCCAAAGTTTATGGCCTATGAAAAACGTATAACAATGTTATGTCAAATGAAATTGAAATGGCCCTTCAATGCCTTAGACTCTATAAGAGCTGTGTGTTGATCTCAGCATCAATTCATGCATGTTTAATGTGGACATTTGCCTTCGACAAGGGTGTAGCTTGTCTTCTCCTGTTTACGGTAAGCAGTGGTGGTGCAGCTCTTACCAGTCAGTTTTTCTTCCAACCCTCATCTATGGCTAGGGGTGGGATTCTCTCGGCACCTCACGATCCGATTCTGATTCAGAGGGCTACGATGCTTTTATAGAACGATTATCAATTATATACGTGCATCAAAATATATACACGTATTTATCTGCTTTTTTAAAAAAAACACTGCATATTTGTAATGATTAATGATTAAAAAAGAGGAAAATGCACTTCTATTATCTTTTATTAATTCAATATTAGTAACAAATAGAAGAGATGTGTAAACTGGAGGGTTGCATTTCCCAGCACTGCAAAAAGAACCAACAGGAAAATAAATAAAATTGAGCCTGTAGCAGCTTCCTCGTAGTAAAAACACAGAATTCAGCACGTTCTGAATCATTTGAGATAACAGGCTGCCCTGATTCACTAATAAATAATATAGACTTCTCTTCAAAGAAATCCCCCTGTTATAGGCAAGGAGCATTCAGCTCTCATACAAAAATAACGCTTACACGTTTACGGTGACTAGATTCTGTGGCAACGGTTGTCCCGCATTGCGTGTTACTTCTATCCTTCCAGCTTTCTTCAGTGACTGCATGACTTTAGCTTTGGTTTAGTTGTTGAGTATTGCTGTGTCCATAAAAAACATTGTGATGGGTGTTACATCTCCAAATCATCCAAAGTTTGCAACATAGCACAAAAAACTCTGATTCTCAATGACTGTGTAGGGGCGGAAATCCTTGGCAAAAAAAGTTGCAGTTACTTCGTGATTTGCTTCGCTCTCTCCGAGTTGGGCAGAAGAAGAAGAGAAATGCTTCCATTCGGTCTGTTGCGTTCAGGGACAGAAGTCACAGAAGTATAACAGACAATCATATCGTTGAGAATTGAGTTTGACATTTACGATTATTGAGTTTTCTGCATAGTCATAATCACAAGATAGAATCGCAATGTATTCAAGAATTGATTTACCCCCCTCCCCAAACCCCACCCCTAACAGCTCCCAGTTTTGGGTAGTTACTGAAGGAATGAAATCAAATACAAAAGCGAGACAAGATTTCTGCAGGTTACTTGTCCAACTATACATAATAGGGCACTGCCCTTTCTGATAAAAAAAAAAAAAAAAAAAAAAGTCAGTTGAGGTATTGTGGGTACCAAGCAAGACTAACTTTTGACTGCCTCCCTTTGTGTTCCCGACATGAATGACTACAAGGAGACCCCACGGTAGATCCAGGACTCACTGATATTTGGGTGTTCCCTGAGAGGGTTGAATGTCTGGGCCGCTCTGCTGCCCCTTTCGCAAGAAAGACCATATCCAGGACAAGTGATCTGAAAATGGTTGGATGGATTGTACAGCCAGCAGTGTCAGATACAGAGAGTTCTTTAGCAAGTGGTCGGACAAGAGCCACTCAAACCAAGAAACAGCCAGACGGTGCACACAAACACGTTACTCTGCTGACTGACCCCTGACCCAATTGTCTCTCAAACTGCCTGATCTTTATCGTTATGCTCATAACATGTTCCTGTGTCCATTTCTGTAATTATCAGTAGATAGTCAGTAAAAACAATGACTATGGTCATAATTATTACACGCACACACACACACACACACTGACACACAGTCATTTGGATGTTGGTTTACATGTTGATGTTGTCAAAACATTTTCTAAATGCATATATTGCTTGTTTTCCTTATTCTCCTTATCATATGTACTCTAAAAAACCTTGGTGTTTCAGTACCCTCGTGGCACATTGTTGCCCTGAGGCAACAATCCAAAATCTGGCTGGGGGATGCGCGGAGGAGACATTTTATGATTGATATATTATCAGGGACCCCCAAGCTCCCCAAAAATGGGGTGATATATTTTTTACCCCCCAAAATCAAAAGTCATGCCATAGAGGGTTAAGTCCCATTAATCTAATCCTCGACTCCCATGGCCTGTGCTCAACAACCTACTCAGATACGACATTCCTCACCGTCGGCTGCAGACATACTTCCGTCTACCCTCCAAATAAATGCATTAGAAAAGAGAAAACTAATCAGACCTGACTTTGCTAAGAGGAGGAATGCTAAATGATTATGCCCATTAATGGCGACCAAAATCACTTAACAACACTGAATTAATACACAATCATGGAGCGAATGACTGAAGGAACAGCAGACAGGTTGTATTCACAGTAATGCATTGGACGTGCCTATGACCTAATGTGTCTTAACTACCATTCCTCCATTGTGAGGAACTTCATTATGACTGGAAACAATTAGTGGGAGCAACATATGTAATGGGCTCTCAGCTTCCAACAGCACAGTCAATAGCCTGGAAATGGAAACTCTGCTCTAATCACTAATGAGAAAATTGTGGAGGGGCGAGGGAGGAGGGAGAGAGTCACTGGGGAGTAGGGATAAGACGAAAAAAGCAGCTCAACACTAGTATAGTGAGCTATATGATAAAGGTAGTGTAATGTTAAACTATGAAATAAGAACCAAATCTGTCTTTCTTCATCATAACATAGATCCAAATCATAATCAAATTCACTGCTTATCAAAAAAGGTAATCATCTGACTTGGTACTCTTCGTCTGATCGTGATCTGGCCATGAATAACTGATGCGTTTACTGCCGGATTTGTAATTGACCCAAGCCTGGGAAAGGGTGTGACAGAAATCACACTGGCAATCAGCGTGATAATAGATTAAGCCTATATCCATAACAGGGACCAGCTCCAAGCAGCGAGAATGAGCAGACAAAAACACAAGAGGGAGTGCTTCATAAAGCCCACTCAGCACCTGTGAGGCTACAGAAGCTGCAGCTAATGTGTGCAATTCTTAGGAATTCCTCTGTGTTTCAGCTTTAATGATAGCCTAAACTCTATTTCCCTCCCTCCCATCTCAACAGAAATCAATGCTAAGGAAACACTCAAGTTTCGACCAAGCAAAAGCAATTTCTGCCTCAACGGCTACACAGCGAAGAGGTATTTTATGGTGGTAATGCCTTTGCACCATAGGCTATGATTGGACATTTAATAAGCAGCCCTGGGAAACAGCCCCATGCTCTTTTGGGCTCCCTATACAGTACCTTTATTCTTCCTCCTTCAACTCCAGGGTTTATAAACCAGAAGCCTCAACACGCCAGTAAATTAAACTCACTGCATGTAGGAAAACAGCTTCTTTGAAATCAATGCAATCATTAAAGATTTTTATGGGCTCAATACATTTATATTGCTGTGAAATGCTATGAAAATAAATGTCGGAGCTCAGGTCTGGTTCATTTGCACAGTGCTTGGAGAGATGTGTTATTCGTTTCGGTATGACTCCCCTATACCTTTACATCCTGTTTCCCTAGCAATACCATTGTGAATTATTGATGTTACCATGTCTCCCTCCCTCCCCCAATCCCTTACACACCATCCCCTCTGCAAGGATCTCCAAGCTTCACTGAGATCAGACTGCACACAATCCCAGTGACAATACCCAATAAAGCAGAGCAGGGGGAGGGGCGAGATGCTCCCTGACATTTAAATCAATTGCTTTCTAACAACAACTCTATGATTTTTAATCCATCTTTATTACTATCTTCACTGCAATGCTTAGAGCAACACTGCTGTTTCTATCACAGTTGAGAGGAACAGTAACAGCAAAATGAATCTCTCGATATCTGGTTCTGGTATTTCAGCCCAGATGGCAAAAATGAAGTCTTAATATTGATATAGCTTAATGTTGTTATGCTCCTTGTGTTGGAATTCAAACGGGGAGATCTAGGGCTGGGTGTCAGTTGTTTGTTAATGTTTCATCCCGAGATCTCTATCTGCAAACAGTGTGTTTAACAGTGTGTGCAATAGAAAAGGCACAGATGTGTGTGAATTCCCAAGGTCTCTGAATGCATGTTTTATCACTCTGCCTCAGAGAGGTTGTGCAGGGGGTCCTTCCAGCCTGAGCAGAAAACAACAGTAGCTGCTGCTGCTTCTTCACATAGTGTAGAGAATATCTACAACAGAAAAATAACTGCATGATTAATGCCATGTATTCAACTGTAATTAATGTGTTTCAGCGACAAGTGTATTGGATTTATACAGCAAAAAAAAAAATATCAATCTCTTGCTACTCATTAGTTAAGTGACATCACATATGAAATGGTCACCATTTTACTTGAAATCTATCCAAATGGAATTGAATGCCTGTATTTGACTGCAGTAGTTTTACCGTGGATTACCGACACGTCCACTAATCCCACCAGATCAAACTACATAATAAAGATCTGATCTTTCATGTGAAAGATTCACAGAGCAGTGAGACATGACAGACTGAATAGGTCTACATGCAAAAATAATTGTCGTTATATTCAAATCAAGTAACATAATTTGGGATTAAAGGCTGTGTTGTAAATGTCAATACAGTCACAATTAGGTTTAGTAAGTCTACCGTCTAATTTACTTTTAATAATTACAGCAAAATATTGTGGTCGTAGTCTTAAAGTACTAAACCACTCAATCACTACCATAGAATACATTTTGAAATCATGAATTATAAGTAGATTCAATACAATACTTTATTGGCAATATTACTAACCGAAATAATACATATTATATTCCTTACTTAGAGGAATATAATAAGTATTTTTTCTAAATCATAGGTTAAGATGAGTACAAATATGAACGTTCACTATCAGTACATACTTCCATTTATAAATGGGACAGTAATATACAATACAACATGTGTTTAAGAAAGTGTAACATCCCGCTCAATGCTCTACTCAGTGAAACTAGGACGATCAATCTGTATCCAAAGCCTGTGCAAACAGCTTAACCTGATTACCACTTATATTGAAATACGGCCAACAGTAATGTTACACCATGCGTGTAAATGTAACCAGTGAAAGATAAAGAGTCCAAACCAAACCATTGTCTATCGCTGTTATCATTCATTATTCATACTTCTCTTTTTATGATGCCTTAGCCGAGGCAGTGAACAAAACATGGCCGGCATGTACACAGAAATAACTCATGTCTGCGCTTTAATATTTGAAGAAGCTGAGACAAATAGTTCCCTCATGTGAAAACCAATAGACAATATTAAGTAGTCTGCTTAAACAAAAACAGTGAAACGTTCTAATGGATGTGTTTTGTTAATGTTAAGTGGCAGCTGATTTATGCTGACAACTCTTGTCCGGGATATATTGGCATCTATTCCCAGGTGGGCCTCGTTCTCTATAGCCTCTCAGGCAGCAAGACACTTAAACCAAATTGCTTAGGTAAATATCCAACAATATATATCGATCACACATAAAAAATGTGGACCAATTAAGTAACAACATTCCTCTATAAAAATGTTGAAAGGGCAACAAAAATGCCCTAAAATCATGTGGAGCATCAAAATCTTGCTCATATCTATGGTGTTAATTATTTCGATGATGAACCTTAATCCTGCGCTTGAATCTTGCCTGCATTACACACAGTTTGCTGTGTTTTCTGAGGTATCACAAAATGCCTGGAGCACATCACTGGTAAGACGCAGAAGCCAGTTAACGTCAAAACAGGTAAGACAGAGGGGGGAAATCAAAAAGGCTTTATGTGCTGAAGCCTCTCGGCCGTGAAAGAAACCGTACCAACCTCAGCCTAAAAAGAGAAAATTAATAAATGGACTTAAAGTTACAATCAGCGGGAGGGTTTGTGCTGCAGTGACAGGTCCAGAAAGTGAGACAAAGAGAGGTAAGGTAAGATAAAGGAGGAGAAGATACGCACTGAAATGTCTGCAGCACATTAATTGTTCATGAGAAGGTGCATACAGGCAAACAAAGCTGTGATAAATGGTTTCATTTGTGCAATGAGTAAGGCCCCGCCCAGCTTGTCTGCTATCCAGCGCCCGTCCTCTCTTTACTCGGGCTTATGCAAATAGTGTCCTCCATTAGCTGTGTTAACAGGTAACTGCTCAGAGTGACCCCCAGTGACCAGGACGCCACAGCAAGGTGATTGATTGTCCACCGATACTGATTCAGTGTCACTCAGGGCAGAGGGAGGTGACTTCATCCCACTGAAAAATATGATGAACAATCAAGAGCTTAAATTACACTTCAACTCATCTTTTGTCCTGTAACTTTTACAGTCTCACCTTCTCTTGTAAAATTACACACAGGTAAACAAAAGCACACACATAACCCATATCCCCTTATAAGAAAACTGGAGGGGGAAGCATGATTAAATCATGAAACATTAATGATTAGGCCCTGGTCTCTTCCCCCATCCTCAGATAGCAATGTCTCTGCAGGGCAAATTAGGAACTCCTATTACTCCAGAGCAGTTCGGTGCCAGACGCTTCCACTTTAATGAGGAAAATTAGACAAACACAGAGAGCTGTTTATTAAGGAAAAACATGCCCTGTGAGACCTCACTAGTGGAATAATGGGACCATGACAGTCTGCATAATAAGATGGAGAGACAGCCAGAAAGACAAAGGTGAAGAGACATGACATGTGAAAAAGCACAGACTCAAAATTATGGCGCTTTTACCTTCATTCTCTGTTATTCACTCCATTATATAAAGAAAAAGAAATTGTAGAAAAAAATGAAAGGTAACTGGGCGTCCAGGTGTAGTAGTGATGACCACAGCTCTCAAGAGGGATTTTCATCAAAAAAGAAAACTACAGCAGTGAAATACGGTCAGGTCCCTGTCCTACTTACACCTCTAGATCTACTGATTAAAGTGCTTTCAAATACAAATATAGTTAATGATGTACCAGAATGCACTCTCATTTGAGTAAACAGAACGGAATTGAATCCAGACAGGAAAGAAATTAGGTCCAAACAACAGCACAAAATATGAGAAAGCTCATAATCCCCAAACATCTGTTTGCAAAACTACCTTCACGTATACTACTACATGCCGTTGCCTTGCCGTGAGTGGGCGCTAGTTTTGTGGTGGAGTTTGCAGTCTTGTGAGCTGGTGTCGCCAAGGGTCAGATTGACACGTGTTGTGAATAATGCATGACCATGTAAAGAGTTTTGTTGTTTTTTAATAAAAAAGGCAGCCAAGGGAACTGCAAGAATGAAAATGCCACAAAATCTGCAGAGGTCCTAATTAGTGCAACCCCCTATATGCCTGTAGCCCCCACCATAACAACAACATTTACACCACAGGGAACAGATATGGAACATGTATCACCACCTACTCAAAGCACTACGGTTTACAATCTATGGCATTAAAAATGTGTGTCACATAGCCATGATGCTAATAAGCCGTGTGTGCTCCACTTCCACCAAATACTGAGATGTGTACAGTAAGTGCACAAACAAGGTTAATAAAAAAAAGAAAATTAGGCTTTCTGCACATTACTGCTACACCAAGATTAATTTACCTTTTTATTACATGGAGAATTACCCCTGTGGTCAAATCAGCCTCCAATTTACCCAGAATAATATTTTCCCATTTCCAAATGACTAAATGGATTTACTGAAAGCAATTTGACAACTTGAAATCTTATCATAAATAAATCTGATGTGCACATGGCATGAGCACAATGTAAACTGTAACACAGACGTCAAGCAGTAGATGGCTGTAAAACAAGTGCTATGCTACCTGGATATCATGTCAACCTGCATGCTGTCTAGTAAACTGGGTCTCTCTTAAAATACTGACACGTTTTCACTAAAATTAAACTTTATTGATAAATGATGCAGCGCACATTATCTGCATAAAACAGGAAAAGTCCGATTTTGCTCACATTTCATTGGTGTCACTTAAGAGTGATGTCTCAATATAACATTTGATGGTTGGTTCCATTTTCTAATCGTGCCTCATGTGGAAAGGGATTGTTTTTGCCATTGATAACAGTGCAGGATCTCTCTCATCATCGCCATTGGCCCTCCTGTATGCCTCACATCCCTCTCAGACTCTTTCCGTACAGGAAGTGCTTCTATGTGAGTGACAGGGACACGGCGTTGAGAAGCTGTAATCCCAGACCAGTTTTCCCCTGTGTCCCCTGAGGATTTGTGGAATATGAGCCAGGGCCCAAAAGACGGGGATCCACACTCACACACACACACACACACACACACGCACACACACACACAAATATCCCATCCCTTCTCATCTATACCCTTATCACCAGCTTTGACCCCTCACCTCAACTCCATAGTGAGACTCTTTATTAGTCTGCCACATCCAATAAAACCTTCCTTATATAGAAGAATGAAACCCAGCCTCCCTTCCTGCTGTTGAAGGATCAGACCAGAGGTTGAGACAGCTGTATCAGATGTTTTTCAGCCATATCATAGCCCATCAAGACGTACTGATGGTAAGGTAACCAGCCAATCACCCAACCAGTGACCACAGATGCTCTATCGACCCCGAGAATAATACATTCTAAAACACAAACAATGTTTCTGTACAGTGATAGTCTTTTTCTGCTCAACCCTTGTTACCATACATGTAGAGCGGAAGTGGATATAAAAAGATTAAAATGCTGATGTTGGCAACTATCGGCTTTGCAATTCTGTCCATGAGAAAGACACTGAACCTCCCCCAGCATGAGGCTGAGGTCAACATGCAACTCTGAACAAAATTACCACAAATATACGGGATTCAGGATTCTGGTAAATAATTTGGTCGAGAGCAGAATTATGTTGGCAGATACAGAAAATGTCAATAATTTTACTCCCAGTATCAGTATTAGATAAAATGCTCTGAAAGATACGGTTTAATCAAACTATAACGAGACTAAAAGCATACAGCTAGGTTAGCAGCTGTGAGGCTGCACTTATTGCTAACGCTAAAGCGGGAATATGTTCACATCGACAATGCTTACATATGCTGATGTTTAGCAGGTACATTGTTTACCATGTTTATTTAATGTGGTAGCATTCTAATATTTGCAAGTAAACTTGTGTCGCACATTCAGTTCTTCCCTGTCAGCATGGGTTTTACTCAACACCCACACACACACACACACACACACACAGTCAAGATGGAACCTTCTCTGTGAAATGGTACCAAACGGTCCAGGGTATTGACCATAACAGAGCAACAGGGATAAAGATGAGAAAATGCAGAGCAATCAAACGATGTGTTACGATTCATCAAGGGCATAGATCAACAACGATCAGAATGAGAGTAATGCAACCAAAGCCTTCATCCCTGTTATTGTCAATATTAGCAGAAAACTATACATTTTTAGCTGTAGCAAAGCTATTAGATTCAATTATACATACAATTATACATCAGTTATCTATCAGAATATCATAGAGTAGTAATGCTTGAGAGTGACAAGCAGATCCGTAAAAGCTATTTCATAAAATGTGCCAAGGCAAATGCAAGTCATATGACACTGAAACCTTTAAAAAAAAAAAAAAAAAAAAAACTTAATTCAGAACACACTTAAGACTTGTGATTACATGACAGGAAAGGGTCTCTGCAACAAGTGAAAGAGACAGTCTCTCAACATAACCTCAAGTGAATTATCAGTACTGCTTCGCTTTGCTTTAGGGCTGCCTGCAGGACGTAGGCCACACAACTGAAAACCTTGAACAATTCACAAAGGATGCTCAAATATGACATTAATATAGTTACGTAGTACATTATTGTAAGACATAGATATAAGAGTTTCAATTCAAGATGATCTCAGCCACAGTAGTCTGCAGACCTGTCAGACCGCCTTCCCCTCCTCCTGTCCCAATTGGCCAAACATGCCTATATATTAATCAAACGTGTCAGACTAAAGAGATTTTAATTCCCTTGAGGACATCCACATAAGCATCTTGGTTAATTGTGCTTTAGTATCAACTGTGCCAACGACTAACGGCCAGACGGCTGACATCCAGTTGTGCACAAACCCACACACACGGACATGCTGAAAAATAAAATCCCATAAAATACACATTAGCTTTTACGTATAATTTTAACCTTGGTGCTTAAATAGCAGCATGATGAATCACATTATATTAGAATATATCACATTAATTTGCTGTCCTATTTTTCCTGAAATGAAAACAGAATATATCCACAAACAGACTCCAGTAGTGTAATAGTAACCACTGACTTTGTAATGATAAAATCCCATGTGGCATGAATGAATGTGTTGTGCCATAAGTGTTGCTCGGGGAAGTAAGAGCTGTGGTGGTAAATATGCAATTACATGAAGTACGTAGATCGTAAGGAAACTGAATCATAAATAAACATTGGCAATGCTTAGGATAAATGCGTAATTTATTCTATTCATGAATCAATGAAAACTGTGGAAGTAATTAGAAACATTCTGATCCTCGATACATCTATATTTCATTATGATGCTCAGTGCCTGTGTATCTGTAAACAAACTTTATAAAGGCTGAGATATAAATTATGAAAATAACAGATAAATAGTCTTACATTCCAGTGTGATCCCTGAATAGCAACTTTGTAATTAAAGCATATCAGCCTTTAAAAAGGATCAGTGTGCAACGCTTTACAGCAAAACAAGTCTTCATAATAACACAATAAATGTGTGTCAGAGTTAGAGAAACAACTCATGATCTCATAGACATGACTAACAACAGCAAGACTTGAAATATTTTCCTATGTTGTGTTAGATGCTGACACTTGAGTTATTATAGTCTATGTTTACATCAGTCTGGGTGAGTGAAAAGTACAAATTTCCTCAGTGTTTTGATTTTTGCAGCTACAACTGTGACCCTGGCAAATGAAAGGGGTCATTTCCGAGCTTTGTTGACAAACTTCCCAAACAGTTTCCTGTTTTCAGCTCATTGTTAGATATGAATTTCCCAAGGACTGTTTGCGCTACGAAGGCTCTGGCCTCATTTTCTTTTGGGTCGTTTCACACGTGTTCTTTGGCGTAACACTGGAGAGAATTTCATGTGGCTGATTCAATGTCAAACACTGGACCATATGTTGTAAAACCAAAAGTAATACAGAACGACATTCAATGGAACAACTCGGGCGTTAATGCTGCATGCACGGCAGAAAATGCAAAAACAAATGAAAAGGTGTAAAAGTCTTCCTTGTTTTAACATCACCTTGAGGTGATGGTGTCAAATGACAAAAGGAGAACAGTGCGGCCGAACAATGTTTTGTGGAAACATTTGATTGGAAAGGCCGTGGCTAAATTTATTTCTGCTGCACAGTCACAATTAAAATGATTGATTAGACTCCATAACAACTGCTCAGAGTAAAAGTAACTGCATTGCACTAGTTTCCTTCCAATAACCTGATAGTTGGGTTGTTTGGCTAAACAAGGATTTCAGTGGTTGGAACCATTTTCTGTTAGTAGTGTTTCCTCAAGCACAACCTTATCACAATTGGTTCAAGCAACTGATTGATTCCACCATTTATACAACTACAAGCAACCATTGTCGACAGTATTACTCCAACTGTGCAGCTTCAAAGTCTTGAACAAGCAAATCATGTTTCTTTAATAATATTCGTCTTTCTTGTCTTTCACAATCTTACATCATTTAACCAACATAGTTAGGTGCCAAGTGCTAATTAGGTAGCATTAATCAATAATAAACAGACGCTGGAGCTCACCAGACCCTAATTATGGATGCAACAATTCTCCCAGTTTAATTTGACACATTTAGTCCTGCAGTTGTTTCAAATTAAGTTGTAACTGAATGACTGAAATCTATATAATTCACAGAGGAATGTGCGTGCTTTAACAGTTGACTGAGTAGGAATAAAATAATGATTTGATTAACATTGAAGAGTGTAGACGATGAAGGTGTGCAAAACCAACGTAAGCACCTACTTGTGGGTGAGGATTAAAATGGTATTAGTCACATTTATCTGTCTTAAAGTATTGTTTGGAACAGACCGAGCATGCAAATGGACATTGTAGAGTGTTTTGATACTCAAGACAGATTTGGCCAGATTTGACGCTCTGCTGCGCTGACAGGATGACACCTGTCTAGATGTGGGACGACATAATTGATGTTCACATCAGCATCATTATCCTTCTCTGGATAATTGTTTAAATTGTCGTAGTAATGATATAACATGATTGTAAGTAAAATAGCATTCGGTGTGACACAACATCTGTGGATTGTCAAAGCAATTGTTGACTCTTGACTTGCCACCTGCTCTTGTAGTCCAATGGGGAAACATTGTAACAATTAGATGTGTGGAGACAATTCAGTGTTGATTCCCTTGGAAGTGATGCTTAACCTCGCATTTCTTTCAGCCATGAGTAACATATGGTATCTGGGTATCAAGGTAACAGGATCAATAATAACTGCATCACAAAGTCACTGGTTCTCTCACACAGGAACACATAAAATGTATTTCTAAAATAACTCAGTCCATCAAATTATGAATGAAAAGATAGACAATCTTGTACACACTCGTTTAAGATTACTCATTTGCAAGGTAATTAGTTTTAATTACCACCTAAAGAGCCATTTTTTATTCTGAATTTGCAGTAAACGAGGACGATAATATTTTTTGGATAGTAGAAACTGCTCATAGTGATCACATCTGTCCTGGTCATATTGATCACTATAAACAACCATTTTATTTATTTTTATTTATTTATTTATTATGCACATTACCATCTAATTGACATTTGTATATTTATTACATGAATATTTAGTAATGAAACAGACAGCTTTGCTATTTATTGAATTTTATTGATCGTTTCAAAATACAGCAGCCAACAGTGGTTTCAAATGCTTTTCAAATTACTGTACTGTTACTCAGCAAGGGCCCGCTCACGGGGCATTACACAACCAGGCATTATCAATCCACTTGATGAGGGCAGCTCAACCACAGGTGCTTTTCCTGTTTGCATTTGTTTTCCGTCTCCATTACTAGCAGCCATGACTGTCGTCGTTGAGTGGACTACACAAGGTAGCCTATCAGAACGTTTCGCTGCTGCAACTCGTTGGCTCGTTTTTGGCAGTTTGTCATAAGCTTCGAGGAGACTGCGTTTTTCATTGAGAGAAAATGACACCAGCCTCAGGGAACCAGCCGGAAAGTATCATGAGAGTAAAGTAAAAACTAGAATTACTGCCTCCACCAACCAGTCAATTTGCAGTTTACACCTATGTCTGTCCCAAATGTCAACACTTCATTATTTTATCCTTTTAGACATGTGTGAAATTGTTATATAGTAATTAGCATATGGATTATTAAGATATGGCCAAAAATGTGTTTCGGGAGGTCACAGTGACCTTTGACCACCAAAATCGAATCAGTTCATCTTTTGAGCACAGGTGGACGTTTGTGCCAAATTTGAAAGAATTCCCTCGACGCGTTCATGATTGGAACAGATGGACGAACAACCCGAAGGCAAAACAAATACAAAAACTAAATTAAAAACTATAGTTATTCTGTCATATGTCGTCATGTATGAAAAGTGGACAACTTGATTACTTTAGCAAAATATTTACAAATTATTATTTCCAAGCTTCCTGACCCATATAAGCGGGTTGAATTTCCATGAATTTAAGAATGTAGTGAACGTTAGTGAAATGTTAGACAAACTCTATTTAATAATTTTTTCACTCATTCTGAAAGACAGTGTATGTGTGCCTGCTGGGGCAATGTTTGCCTTATATTCTTCAGCTGCCATCTCCTGTTTAATATCAATATCGATTATGCAATTATGATTTAGTTTTGTTAACCCTTTTGTTTTAACTCTTTCACTCTCATTTACCAAAATGGAAGATTATGCATAAACAATATGGTCAGAGGATGTTTAACACAAAAAAAGTGGTTGCCAATAGGCGCAACTACACCAAATGAAGTGGCAGACGGCGGTCCAGATGTGGTTTCGCAGGGTGATTGGAGAATCATTAGAGATGAGGATTGGACAGGAACGCCATGCCAGCATTTGGATTCGCTTTGTTGATAAGACGGAGTCAAAAATATGTTTATTGTAATTTGGGTGCCCTGATCCTTGGCAGCCTTGGCGTTATGGTCAGAGAGAGAACTGTGTGAATCAGCAAGGGTACATAAAAACTAATGTGAATGACAAAGAAAAGCATTAAAACTGAGAAGATAGAACTTGACAACTGAACTGAAAAACAACAGTAACAATTAATCAAATATGAAAATATCTGTAGATAAAGATTGACTTATCGATGTATCCACTAATCAACACTACATCCATGTCTCTGGACATATGTTGTTTAAAACAACCCGGTCTTTTTTCCCTTCTGAGACCAACTTGGTGTTGTACAAATGCAAAGATCTACACTCAAGTGATTAGAAAATAAAAACCCTGCCCCCGCAGTCAAAGTGGTACCATTCATTTGCATATATATCGTCACATAAACAGGTGCATACAACAGCGTCTCCAATTCCACACTTACTCTGCATATGAATGGGTTAACAAAAGTGGCCTTAAGTCATGATCATAAACAAGTCTTGAGAAAGGCCTGATTGTCGGTTCCAGGGAGGCGGCTTTGAGCAATGCCAAAATCGTCGAGTTACTACGTTTTCTCAATGGCAGCAATCTCAAAGACCTACAATGAAAGGAACACAATACGAGACACCACAAAACATTTGCTCTGTGGGAGGAGGCTCCTGGCAGGTGAATGTGGGGGACGTCAGGGGGTTTGGGCCACAAGTACTGGAGACTCAAGATCAAAACATAAGCGGGGAGCAGAACACAATGCTCATCACTCCTGTACAAGCTTTCCAAGCTGATGACCAGGCAGGATATTCTCTTGTATGTGGTAAGCTGCTGAAGGCGTCTACTGTGAGCTAAGAACATCAGAACGATTGCCTGGTAGACTTGGGGTGCAACCCTTTCTCCTACAAAATTACGTTCCCATACAACTAAATTGCACTCAATTATGTTTCAAGGGGAAAAAATATTTTCTTCCGGACCAAACGGTCGCAGTTTTAAACTGTTTGAAACTGTTTGAAACAAGTAGTTCACGAAAAAAAACGCTCTCTTCAAAGTTCTTTTCAACTTTCCCTTGGAGTACTTGATGGACATGAGGACTTCTTGACTGTCGGTACTAAACTACTTTGTTAGATTTAGTGAAAAACTTCATGGTTTGGTTAAAATGACTACAACATTAAACAAAACAAAAACGTGTTTGAACCATCCACCACCACCACGACCTCCTTCCTACACAACGTATTAATGTGATACGTCAAAAGCAAACATAATACCCAACAAAACAAAATACAAAATACATTTCCCTTCACAATGCAGTTTGTATGGGAATGTAACTTTTAGGGGGCAGGGCTGCAGGGTGTTACTTGGAGCGCTGGACTCGTTATACATACCTGCGCAGTACGTAAGACTGATGGTTTTGAGGGCATTAAAACTGTTACACACTACTTCATCATTATATGGGCATCACTGTACTGAAACAAATGTATCCATACATGGCCATCATGTTCCCACGATGTTGTCAAGATGCAAGTCACCAAGGAAAGGCTTGAGAAACATTCTGGTGAAATTATGTTAACAATCCAATCACCACAATCCCCCTCATAGCAAGCCAATTGAACATTGAAGTATAAACTAAAAAGGAGAGCAAAGCACAAATGTTTGCCCCAATAATCAGATTCAACATCGACCTCAACAAGGGAAGCTACAGGTCTTCGCCGCCACAATGCCTGCCAGCTAAAATCAAGGCCAAAGATGCTTCAGTGTGCTACTGAGCAGATGTTTACGTTTTTCTGGTCACTGAGTGTATATTTGATTGTCCAGCTAATGAAAACAGCAACACACTTGAGTTATGTGTGTGTGTGTGTGTGTGTGTGTGTGTGTGTGTGTGTGTGTGTGTGTGTGTGTTTTAATGCCTGACTGGAACAGCTCAGCCTCTGGTCAAATACTCAGATTGTATCCAGAACCATTGGAGTCATTTGTCAGCTTCGCACACATAAATACACCACCTGCATTCCTGTTTTTTTAGCCAATACATCTCCCCAGGCGTTTCCATTTTGCTGCTGCTGTTGCTGGTGCATTTCCCTGTAAAACTCATTATGGAGAGACAGAATTAGAGGGAAGTATCTAGGTAAGACACAACAGTGCAGGCACTCAAACAGCTAATTGTAATAACCTGACACAAGTGAGTAATCTAGCAGCCTAAAAACGAGCCTTGAGATCTAGAAGGAGCACTTTAGAAGAATGAATTAGACTGGAGGCCATTACACACCAAGACACTTAGAAAGAAAAAAATGATCCATCTTTAACTGGACTGGATTTGAATATTAAACGGTCCTACACACCGTTTTAGGAAAAAAATCAGAGATTATCACAGAAGCAAGTTAACAAAATATTGTGCATATTGCATTATTTGTTCCTGACTGCCTTCCAAACCGCCATTATGTATCGGAAATCATCTATCATTAATCATTTACGACATGCCAGTTAAGTCAGTAATTACAGAAAAATTGTGACCATGTAGCACTCACTTAACAGAAAAAATTAGGTCATACTTAAACTAAATCCTGATTACATTTCATGTTCCGGTTCCACATGAGCAGCGGAGACAATAGGACTGTTTTTTTTAATTTTCTGATGCATCAATTGATTGCTTCCGAAATAAAACAGTAACAGATTTTAAGTATGCAAGTATTGAACAAATGTGTTCCATTAATGTATGATGACATTTTACACTGGTGTACACATTGATTTTCAAAGTAGGTGGCCTGTTTCTATTTGCAATATGATGAATGATATTGTTGACCATTAATGGCGCTGGAGAGCAATGTGCCCCCCCCCCCACATAGTACATTGAACTTCCACAGCATGTGCACAAGATAGGGATGCAAGGCTCCTTCTTTTTCAGTCCCGATAATGATACCTGGATTTTGGGGAATGGCCGATATGGAGTACCGATCCAAAACCAGTGATTAATTAGTAAGCTGTATACCTCCCTGACTGGGATCATTCTTTTATGTGTAAGGCAACATCAGGCTTGAATTTAATATTGCTTTCTTAACTTTGTAAAAAGAGTGTAATAAATAGATACATACATGTAAATGTACTGAATTGTTATTTATTGATATAATGGTTTCCAATACTAGATTGGTCTACAGTCACCGATAACCAATCTAACTATTTGAGTCAGTATCGAACCAATATCTGTATTGATGCATCTCTAGCACATGACATAAGCTATTTTTGGCAGAGTTTCAGCGCTTTAAGGAGGAACAACAACCATAGTACAACAATCTCAAAGCAGTGTGTTTAAAAACTAGGACTGTTAAGAACATACTGAAATTAAAGCTAGACAGCAGAGGAGAGGAGTATGCTGCAGAAGTCAAGCCAATCACAGCTGCTATTCTCCATCAAGGAGAAAACTACAGAAATGCTAGACAGCCACCTGGAAACAGAATTAGTGGCACCTTTATCCCTACCAATTTATTTCTCTGGGAGGAACTGGGGCATATGACTCATTCTGGGAAGGAGGTTACATCATAAATAGGTGCCGTATGAAACAGACCACAAGCTCAGAGAGGAACACTTTCCATGAAGGCGTAAGAACAGACCAAACCTTGCACCTCCTTAAAGGGGTGAAATATATACCAATACATCAGTGATATTATGGATCAGCAGAATAACTTTTCCTTTTCTTATCTGCGTTGTAATATTGGTATGTATCTGACAGCCGATGGCACTGACAAGAGAAAAAATGAGTGAACTAGTCACCTAAAGTTCAGAGGTGAAGACAACGGGCTCAGGATGAAGATCAGAGCGAGGAAAAACTCTCAGCTCTGCTATTCATCTTGCCGATACATTTTATACTAATGGGCTTCTTGCAGGTTGCTCTATGCTCTACCCGATTTCCCCAACGGGATTGTTTCCTCCCTGCAGCAGAGCCAAGCTGTGCTAATTCTGGAGACATCCAGGTCTCGGGACCCGAGCCTTGCCAAGATCCCTGATGGGAGGGGCCAGCACAATACGAGGCTGACAGTGATATGAACCCCTGGAAGAAAAAAAAAAAAAAAAAAAGGAGCATCAGTGTATCCTAAGAGGTTATGTGCTAGGAGCAGGGAGCACTTGTTTTCCTCATTTCCTCAGTCTTGTAAAGCTGATCCACTATCAGCGGCAGGCTGTTATGCCATGAGCATGACAATGAGCTGGCTTTCTCTGGGCCTTTTGACATTTCTTGCCATGTAATAGCAAGCAAAAAGCTATTAAGCTAGTAATCAATTGATGTATCCGGAGGGAAAAGGCATTCTGAGTGTGCAGACATTCTCCAACATGATTGAAAGTTTCTTGTTCGAGGTGCTTACCTAGGCTTTGACACATTACATTTCTTTAGGGACAAAGAGGTCACTGCATCTAATTTTCTGAATAGCTTATCTGCAAAATGGCATGACAAAAAAAGAAAAGAAATAGTATTTATGAAACGCTAACACACAAAAAAGTTCAATACTGACTAAATTAGCCAAATCTCTCTCTCACACACACACACAAATATTTTTTGGGAGAAGATGATTTCAAATCATGCATCTATGAGAGCTGGTCAGTAGGTGTTTGATAGGGTGTTGATAGGCCTTACACATTATACTGAGGGTGACATCAGCACCCAGCTCTGACTCATCCATGCCCCCAGGACAGTCTAGCGAGAGATAGCTGTGGGGTGAGAGTGAGGTCATCACACGCACATCAAACCACATTAGGTCATCAGACACTAAAAACCAATTTTGTGTGAACTTTGTGGGATCCAGCAAAGCAATGAAGATGTATATTGTACAGAGCTTATGGTTCGTGTAAAAAAAGAAGAGACAGGCCAATTTTCATTTTTTTACTGTACAGTATGTGTGTGTGCCTGGTGTTTCTTGAAAGCAGATTACATTTTACTCAACACTACAATTTGGTGGGGCGCCTGGGTGGCAGAGAGGAAAACCACTTGGCCACCATCATAGCGATCCGGGTAAGCAGGATTTGGGATCAGCCGTTCCAAATTGTAAGAAAAAAAAGGAAAAAAAATACAGAACACATCAACAGAATATTGAGTTAGTGGACTAAAAAAATAGCAGCGCAAATCTGGATATAAATTCTATCAGTCATAATACTGGCATAATGTGTGTGTTGTGCCTGAGCTGTATTACTCACTGGCAATTCAGCAGACACAGAAGCAACACATTGTAGAAAATGGTAATGTGAACTGATTCTGAGTTGGATGTTGATGCGTTCCATTTTGAGTGAGTTATTAGACTGAAAGAAGAAGATATGATTTGGAGTGCAAATTGCATCTATCAGGTTCCCATAAATGCAGTAGCTCAAATACATTTATGGTGTATATTACTGAATACTACCACATGGGATACAAAATACTTAAATAGGACAATCAAGGAAAGAAGCGTCTTTCAGCAGAATGTCACGTCCACAAAGACACCAAGTAAGAGAGAGCAGCGATGATGAGCACACAGACAACTGCAGGAGCAGTTTCATCTCATCTTCATGAAGAACGACATAGCTGCCAAAGAAGTGCTGTTGAAATCAAAACAGCAGACGAGTGTGTGTATGTGCGGTCACTTTCCCTCCATTATGGCCGGTGCATGTGTGCAGTGCTACTTTGCAAAGGAAAAAGACAGAATTGAACTGCTCCCGCTCATTTCACAGATTTTCCAGACAAATAATTTCGGGTTTGTGCCCGCTAGCGCCAACCCTCTGTCCATCCCGCTCTCACTGGCCTATAATTACATGCCATTCATTTGATTTGTTCATTAGTTCAAGCCTCGGCTCGGTAGAAGTAAAACGGAACCCTCTTATTAGTGGTTCATGACTCTACTCTCTCCATGCTGCGCTCTGGAGCTACGGTGGAAAACAGCAGAGGGAGAGGGGAAACTGGCGGGAAGACCTTATTTTAACCCTCAGCAAGCGCACGTCTTTACGGAGAGGGACAGCAGGAAAAGCACACTGTCATAATAAGTGTATTTCCGTAAAACCTCTTCCATAAAAACACTGCTGTGGTGTTCAACAGGTCAATAAACTAATGACCACCAAACATTGATATTACAGATGACAAAACCTGAAGGTATAAACCAAATATTTGGCTAGGAAGCACTTTTTCTGTGTAGATCATAGTAAATGTTATTCCATGATATGCACCATGGTACTTTTGAGACAATTTAATCAAAGTTGCCTTATTCCAGTGAACATACAGCTCTATTATTATTATTGTGCACAACAGCTATAGTAATCCACTCATGGGGACACTCTAGAACTGGAGACTAGATCTTATAGGTTCCAGTATGCTGTCACAGAATTGAGTTAATCAAAACCACAAGTCATAAATCTTCCAATACATCTATACATTTTCCTCCATCAAGTTAATTAACATTTGCTAAAATGTTATTTGTATTTTGCAATTCATAAATTTAACATATATGGAGATCCTCTGTCAGCTTCACCACTTACATTTTAGACAGTTAGAGTTCCTATGAAAACTTCAGAAAGTCATCAGTAATTACTTTTGATAATGACAATCCTGAAATATGCCTCGTCTGTGTCGCAAGATCCAGAAGGAAGTGCAGTTGTAGATGAGCCGCAGTGCCCCATTTTTCACTATAATCCAATCATTTGCAAGAAGCAATTCATCTGATTTGAGAATGCTACTTGGTGATCAACTTTCTCTGCACACTATTCTGAGTCTGTTGTCTATCTGTATTCTCATGACCAACTAGAGGAATTCATATTTTAAAACAGTTTATTACTAACTACGTTGATGTAAGCTGCTTTGAGTTCTTTCAAATCAAACCAAATCATAACTATGCATCAAGAGATATTATAAATAATCATTGATACATACCTTGGCCCCACTATATATAGAGTTATGAATTTATTTTGTCTGATTTATATTTTTATTTTACAAGAAGTTGGTGAGGAAATGTATGGGTCCCAACAGTCAGTAGTTTTAATTTCCAGATTGAATTAAATCTCAAATCTGCACAGGCAGGAGAGAAAAGGAAAGACATTATAGTAATTTGTAAGTTTGAGTCTTAAAGTGAAACTTTAAAAACTCCAAATAAAGTTTGCTGTAGCTTCAGTTGGAGGTTTTCAGTTCATTATTCAGCATGTATCAAAATAACAGCACAGGTCACCGAGGTGTTAGCAAATAAATATTTCAGATGGTGCGAATGAAGGCAAGAAGAAAGGAACAAGAGCCATCACCACTCTCCACAGGAGATCAAAAGCCAGGTTCTTAGTTCTTCACACACACCGAGATCAGATGAGAGCTGGTTTAACGGACTGTCATACCAACAGGGGAGCATTACACCCCATTGGTTTTCATCCACATGAAAAGCAGAGCGCCGCTGAAAAAGGATCGTAAAGGATGAGGTCTTCAAATCACACAATTATTTTACTTCTTTTTCTGCGTACAGTACTAGAAAAAGCCAATGTCATCACCCGGCACTGCGGAAAAAAGAAGCGTTATGCCTCATCAGGGTGTCAGCATCCACTCACACAATTACTGGATATTCTGCCGCTGTAATTAAAGTCGCCTTTCAGCGCTCCACACACCATGACCTTTTCCAATGCAAACACTCAAGGCCCCTCTACAGGGATGTGAATGGACATTTTTATGTTAGTGAAAAAGAAAAATGTATTCAAATATGCACATGCACCGAGCAAAAAAATGTCTTAGAGCCTTATCTGACAAGCAAGGCTTCATGGGTTTTAACCATCATTATGAAAGAGTGTCCCGGCAACAACACTTGAGGAGACAGAACACCCTTGATAGGCACCATCACAACCTATAATCAGAAGATATGCAAATGACAGAGATATTTCCCCTGACACTGCAGTGCCAGTCGTCTTTTGGTTTCCTGGGAACTCTCCCGTCAGCGCTCACGAAGGAGAATGGGAGTGATAGCAGAAAGGGCTGTTTGTTTAACATGTCACTGCAACAGCCGTGTTGAGAGGGAGGGACCAGATGGAGCTGCAGAATAGACAGGGAATCCATCTAGAGAGGGTATTGTCCTCTCAGTCACTGGTATACGCCTAAAAACACTTGCCGTGCCACACAGAATCACAAAATACTCCCTGGAAATAGAAGCCAACATGTTTTCAATCTCACACCGATGTCTACCAAAAAGTGTTTACAAAAGGAATCATACAGTAGAAAACTATTCAAATTTAGCACTTAAAAATGTATCATGCACAGGAAAAGAAGCTTGATTAAACACGTATATTCTCACAGTTTCCCTTCAAGATGGGCTCGAAGAGACTAAATGTGAACAGACACACACACACACACACACAAAAGTGTCTATGAAATGACACCCTATTTTGTTCTCATTTAGGCTTTTTTATATTCAGTAAGAGGGTGAGGTACAAAGGGCCTAAAGCTGTCTCGGGTCATTAAACCACACATTTTCTCTTTCTTCTTTCAGAATGTGTTTTCTGGCACTTACAGCAGGCAAAGCTGACAGATTAGACAAGGGGTTCCTTCACAGGCTGGCTGTGGGCTTCAGGAGGGTGGGCTGCTCGCTGGTGCTTGGGGCAGCAAAACCACGCATGTCACTGTTTGATGGGCCAATCCAGAAATGCGGTCATAGGGAGGTATGATTGATGATATTATGTACTCACACAGGATCTGAATGCCAGTACACCCCTGTGATTTAATCCCTGTTCCTTCATCAAACATCTAGGCGTAGCAGATGGACTGTGCAACGCCAAACCTCTCCTTCCCCGAGGCCAACGCCATAAGTGTCAAGACCACCATTACTAATCAATTCTTTGAGGCAGCACTGACTTACAGGATACAGGAGTTGTAATAAATTCATATCCGCTATAGCTCAATGAGACACAATTACCAAACTCTGATTAGAAAATCAGAGATGCAATTGTAGTTTTTTTGATATATCAGATTTCTTTTAGAAATGGAAGATGGATTTGTTGGGACCTCGGCCTCCACCTGTCCATTAATCAGGTAGTAAAATTGTCTCCATGGTGGTTGTGTTGATACAGGTTTAAGCACATTTCGAAATCTATATGACAGCCATGATAAACATTTCCTTGAACCCACAGAATTTAAAATAAGCATCTTGGAAATTAAATTGCCTTTTTGTCCTGCAGACTACACACTTTCACCCGCCTTCCTGTTTGACAAGACTGACCCCTAGTGGTGATTCTAGACACTTATTTTAAAACATGACCAGGCACCCCTCTGTATAATTGTCAATACCACAGACATATCAATCCTTTTGTCTCATGTTACAAAGTAAAACACAAGGTTCAGGCTGTACATCGGAATCCGAGTCTGCGAACAGAAACATCAGCATGAGAGTCAAAGCTGTCAGACTGTAAATCCAAGAATAAGCAGAGCTACACTGGCTAGATTAAGCCAACCATCCCCCATTCAGACCACAAAGAGATTCATTGTACTTGGATAGCATATAAAAGAAGAGAAAGGAAAATTATTTTGGCAGTGATTTTCAATTATATAGTTTGGCCTCACTCGCCTCAGGGGGTTATGAAATCTCTCCCGAATGAACGAGATGTACTCCGTTAATGCTCAGATGCTCCAAAAGGGAGACGTGACAACATGGAGGGGAGACTATTGGTCATATCAAATGACATGGAAAAAGCACTGTACTGAGAAGCATCTAAAACAACAGATGGACAGCATCCTTGTATTCATAAGAACAATAATATGAAGAACTACAGACTGCGTGACAGTCCAAATGGGACAATGCAGCAAGCACACATCATTTAATAAAAGGCAACAGATTCAGTTCTCACTGCAATGCCACATTTTTACAGAGGAAGAAACCTACCTGAGGGTCTGAAGATGCACAACCTCAGATCAAAGAAGAAGTGGCCACTGATGCATCATTGGTAGCGACAAATTATCATCAATACCACTCTACCACATTATCATCAATCTCTCTCTTGAGAGACAAAAGTATCTCTCCATGCTAAATCATGAAATCAATGCATTTCTATCACTGAGAGGAATTGGTCTCCCAGTGATCTGTGCGGCTGAGTAATGTGAAATCTATCGCCAGTTAGTCCACATGGCCTGGACAAGATCAAAGACAAGACCCCAGAAAACTTTGTATTGATCAGCAGCCACACGAATGCAACTGAGAAGTGAACATGTGAGTGGAATTTGAAACACTTCAAACTGAGGATGAATCATCTACTATTTGTGACAAAAACAACGTGAAGTAAAAAAAACAACTCACAAAAGTGAGTAAAACAATATTATATCTATGGTACTACCTTATTACCTGCTGTACTATTATTATATACCCACTATTTGACAAAATGACACTTGTCAGCAACACTTTTACAAAAAACACCTTTTTAATCAAACATACTTGAAATGTCACACATTTTTAAAACAGCACATCCCCATTTCAATCTATGCAGCCAAGTCCTGATAATTAAAGATCAAATTGGCAATGATATGGACATCAGTGCTCCCAAATTAGATTTTATGTTTGAGATTTACAATTCTTGGTAATGACGCTTTATTGGTGCACTTGAGAAAAGTCATTAACTTCTGTTTAACAAGATGAAATGTTATTATACCCAGGGTGAAAAACTCAGGATTCCTTCCTTATGTTGCTCCACTGTTCTACAATTTTTAGTGTCTCCCTAGTTTAATCCGTTGAGGCACACTTACCTTGGGCCACTTGGGATTGAGCTCACAAGCTTTTTCAGCATCATCCAGTGCCGCCTGGTGTTGGCCCAGTTTGAGACGCGCTGCTGAGCGGTTACTATAGAGGATGCAGTTCTGTGGGTCAGCTTGCAAGGCATTAGTGTACAAATGAACAGCTGCCTGAAAGTCACCACGCTGACACGCCTCGTTGCTCTGCTGCACTTTCTCCATGAACTCGGCTTTGCTGAGAGCATACCTGGCCCCTTGGACTCCAGAAACACATCTCATTGGTCTGCCTGCTGTCCGAGAACCGAAGATGGAAAACTGGAGAAACGGACAAAAGGAGTGAGAAAGCTAAAGTCAGTCGAATTTTAAAAATCTCATAACCTAACCGACAGCACTTGAGCAGGGAAATCAATAAACTGAGCATGCTGCAGTTAGAATGTGCAGCTAAAATGTGAAGGAACGTTTATGTGTGAATATGAAGCAGGATGTCTCGCCAGACCGACTAATATTCTCCCATTGATGCAATAAAAACATATACTGTAGTCCTATATGATAATTAATTTGCACGTTTTCACATATCATAGCAAAAACGTAATTATTAAGGAACATCAATAGTAGCTGAATTTGATTTAGTTTGGTCATCTCCAGGACTCCAGTATTTTGATGCTGTCACTGAACCAACTTAACTGAGCCATTGTTAATCATATTTGTTCCACTTGTGCTTTTCCTGTTATGAAAAGGGAACATCAATGTCTGTTGTGAAAAAGATATATAAAAACCAGGGAGGAGATGATCCATATATTTGGCCTTGTATACCTGTATGGAGGTTCTGTCTACTGCTCCTTTAATTTAGCTCAAATCAAATTACATTGCAGACAATCACACTGAGACTGACAGCTTACAAAGTCACCTGGATATCCCATTCTCAAATAATAAAAATATTAATGTAAAACTAAATGAATGATTCATTTATCTTTTGTGGTATACTGTGACATGAAATGACCAAAAATAAAACCGTTTTTCAAAATAATCCATATTATATTGTACTGCAAGCAAAGTGTTTTTTTTAAAGAGGACTCGGTGGGATTGCTGATTTTGCTCCGTCTTAAGACCTCTGAAAGACGTGCACATCTGTAAAGCACATGTAATAGAACATTTTTGCGCTAAATTCCAAGTACGGTTAATTCAATAATCTCATCTTTGTCTATGAAGAACAGATCCACCGAGGTTCAAAACAGGCGAAGTCTTTAGCACAAGGTTTTATCTTTCACATTCCGTTAGTTCAAAATAAAGGCCACATCTTTTCTGATGTCCACAGCCTTTTACTTGTTATTCTTCTATACTGCAGTTTAGACACAAAACAATGGTGTAAAGTTCAACCTAAGTAATAAAAGACATCTTCATTGTGCCGATACATTTCAAACAACAAGATAATACCTGCCTTAGAGCAAAGCCATCAGCATAAATGTGGGATTGAATCTATTATTGTTCTCATTCACTCCTGAAGGTGCACCATTTGAACGTGTTACTCTCCTACTGTAGCTGCTGCATCCAACCAGCACAGTCTCATTGATTAAGTAGATGAGTGCCATATCCAATTAACAGGCACGGTTTGCTGAGTATTACTGAATCATGAAATTCACGTCAGGGTTGCATGTTTTTAAGGCCAGCTTCCATTATACCTCTTTCTCACCACACCTCCTCAGACTGAATTCTGGGATAGGGCAGGCTTGGTAATTACTTCCAGAGGCCCAGGGAGTAGATGCAGCAAATACGAGGGCTTTGGGTATCAAGTAGATTCAAAATCAAGTTGCAGTGTAGCACCAACCAGTTTCTTTATCTCACCCTTTGACCTTCATCTTTCCTTGTTCATCTCTGCATTAGAATCATAAAATAATCTTTTCTATCACGTGACAACATGGAAGCAAACTACTTCCTGCTTTGTACTTTGGCTGAACTTTAAAGTATCCAGTGTTTTATATCGTACCGGTAAAAGCCGATTCAACACCTGTGGATTGGTAAATCTTTGCGGCAACAGGTGAACCAGTGGGGTGTGTGCACGGAGGTTTGCTGCTGGGTTAGTTGCTGCACGTCCCATGGGCCGACAACCTACCTCTCAGGAAAACAAAAACAGACTGAGGGAGTGACGTCCACACCACAACTGACAGCCCTGTCACGCATGCTTAGATTCAAGGCTTGCTCTCAAAAAGTGTCAGGAAAAGTATATACAGTATATTATAAATTATTTCTTTCCGGGGCCCAAGAGCCTGTCGGTTTTCCCTTCAAGCAAAAACTGCACATCTGATCAGCAGGACAGGGAAGGGAACTAATCAGAGAGGTTTCACAGACTGGTTCCCTGGGACTGCTGTCCCATCTGCTCCAATGAACCGGGGGGCTGTCTACTGTGTGTGGGCAGGAAGGAGCAGGAAGGGTGGAGAGTGAGCGATAATGAGAACCTACACCCAAACAGAGGACACCCTACCAACTTAAATCACAAGGAGGCAGAGAGGAACTCACCTCCTCAACACACACACACACACATATAGCTGGAACGCACGTATTTACAGTTTTGTTGGGCAATTAGATTTACTCACGGCAATACACACACATTTACTGCCCCTGTGCAGGCTTCACTGATCCTGCAGAAACAAATTAAGTGTGTCAATTCTGTAATCTGCATGACCTTCTGTTGACTTTTAAATCACATTTACGTTGGCTATTGCCTTCGCCAGGAGAGCCCACGCGTCCACTGTGCGGTGCATTACAGCATGCATGACTGGAAAATCGATACAAGTCTTTTACGAGGTTTTCACAGCAATGGTCATTAGGTATTTCCTGTCCAGGACGCGAGGTAAAGAAGTGTTATTCGGGGAAGCAATAAATGCCAACAACCACACAAATGGCAGCTCGCATGACAGTGTAGAAAGTGTTTTTTTTATTATTTATTTTTTGAAATCTATTTACCTTTTCTTTCTGAGTCGCTTGCTTCTCCATCCTGTCTGAGGGCTTTGGTTTGTGCGACGGGTTGTCGCTCTCATCCCATCACGCTCCTTCTGGACTTTTTTTCGACTGTTTACGTCTCACGAGGTGTTCAAAAGTTACCTCCGATGCCACCACGTTGCACGAGTGTCGACGAACTGCGAAGAAACTGCACAAAGACTGAGCTATGTGGCGTTCAGGAGGAACTTTTTCTCAAGGAAAGTGCGCCATGTTGTCAAATCTTTTCCCTTTTTTTCCTCGTCTTTTTCCCCCTGTTGCCATAGCGGATTTCTGAGTGCACGGGGAGGCATGAAGGTCTGTGGGAGGCTGAGTCAGGAAAAGGAAAGCACGATTAAAGAATGCATCATTAGGTTGTGCTTCGTTTGTAACCATTTGGAAAGTGAATTCAAAGCAAACTGTAGCTAACTTCAGGTCTTCCGTTCAATGAAAAGAGGCACCTCGCCCGCGTGCAGCAGATTATTAATCACACCTCGAGCTAATTGATGCTGCATTCAAGTCATATTGCTCAACCGTAATTATCAGCAGCAAGTGAGAAGAGTCGTTCATTTCAGCAGCTTGCGTTATATTTGCAGTCATATATTAGGAATGTCTGACAGCAACTACCACTTAAAGGTCAGCAAACTATAGAGAGGCTGGTCAACGACAGACACATGTTTTTTTGATCACCTGTGATTTGTGTGAAGTCAAACTCACCACATTTCACATTGTAGAGGTTTGCCTCTGTCTGCATATGACATGGTAAATACGGCCTGACCAAATAATATAATAATATATTTCCAGTTTCCACCTTAAATATTCGCGAGACAGTTTTTTATTGTCCCAGTGAAGGTGTACAATGGTGTGGTTTAGCATCCAGCGATGCCACAGATGTAACTAAAAAAGTTATTATGGATGTCAGCTTTAACACTGTGAGTCCCAATGCATTGCAGGGCTTTTACTTTTTATTTGACAAAATCTAAAAGAAAATCATGATCACAGGCTTCATTTTTAAGTAATTGATGTATCGAAATCAACTAGAAGTGCATCCCATGCACCTTTTCAGACAAGCATCATACAGATGGCAGTGAAACGTTTGGCCTGAGGTTGGCGTCAGAGGAAAGGCTAATCAAAGGTGTTTCTTTTTTGGTGAGTAGGAAATTGTTCAGAAATGTGTTTGGTGCACTTTTGAGCTGGAGGAAAAGGCCACTGTAGTGACATACTGACATTTTGGGATATCTTGTGTCGGGAAACGCAGAGTGAATCATGGTACAATGCAATTATCATATGTTGAACATGAAAATAAAGGTATCAAGATACAGATGATTCCCTAATATACGGCAAAACTATGATACGCCTCAACAAATCTGAGCAACTGTGAGGAAAACTGACCACCTGAAATTGTATTTATTCATAACTGCGCTGACAACTGAATTGAACCAGTTTGTGAAAAAAAAAAGTCACAGCATTCAACCCTGTGTACTGCTGGCTACATGCAATTCAAATTTACAGTAAAGCAGCAATGAACTGACAAAAAGCAGAACACTAAATGAACACATTATTTGTTTAGGACATGCTGAAATAAGACTTTTTGTATTGTCATACAAAACTGAATACTATAGTTCAAATCCAGCTCAATCTGGTGGATGAGATGGACACCAGCTTTTAGTAAGTTACTGTTTGTCCGGTGTCATTATACGGTTGGATAGATGCATCATTGGATGAATAGCCATATTTGCATTCAGATTTGACTGATTCATTTATTGATTGTCCTGTTTTATTCAGTGTGAAGGAGTCCTTTGATTAAATGCTGGTCTGCCCAATGGAGGACTCAACAGAGGAACCTCTTTCTGCGCAGGCTCAGCCATGCACTCCTCAGCCATGCACTCCTCAGCCACTCCTCGATGACTCAGAAAGGAACCTCCTTCTGACGACCAGGCTTCACCCACACCTCATGACACAGGCTCAGCGGCTCCTTGCTCCTGTAATGGCATTACAAAAATGCCTTGTGCAAACAATGGAGCAGCAGCTGTTGGTGTTCTAGACGCTTCTGGATCAGCTGAAGAGGAACCAGCTGTCAGCCATGATGCAGCCAGTCCAGCCCAGGAGAGGCTGGCCACTGACGGGTCACCTGATGACGGGCCACCTGTAAAAGTTTAGAGAATCCAGAAGGTTTTTTTTGGCAGGGCAATAAGGACCCTGTTTGGCAAGACATGTTGGAATGTATGAATGTTGTGGGTTTTGTAATGGAATTGTTTTGAACTAATGTTATTAAATCCCATCCTGTATGTGCTTTAGAGATGACATCATGATTGTTTGATTGTTTAACTCAATAACAGAGATGCTGTAACACAGTAATGTTAGAACAGCAGTCAAACTTTAAAAGTCAAAACAACAACATGACCTCTTGTGCCTTCAGCTTTTTCATTTACTCTTGCTGAACTGATGACAAACATTTAAATGTAATGGAATACAGAATTTGTTTGTGTAATATTATTAATGACAAGTAAGTTAAGCACAAAAAGTACATTTAACACTTTCAGAATCTTAAGTTTCGTCTAACATAATCTAATAATGTGTTTGTTTGTTTGTTTTTTAGATTTAAAAAATGTAGTGCTTGTAAAATATTAGTGTATTTCCATGTTAGCCTCTTCACTGCCCAACCCTGCAGGTATTTCAGGTATATGAATCAATAAAAAACTATATCTAGACTGTAAGACTAAGATTTCAAAAATGATTTTGCAGAAATAACCAAGAAGTATTTTTAATAAAACCATATGAGGCCGACCAGTGCAACTGCAGTATGCTCTCTGATGAAAAAAAAATGATGTGCAGCTCTTCACCAGCAGATGGTGTAGAATCCTTTAGAGTGGCCTTCGACCTTGACACCAGCAGTCGTGTAATTCCCTACAAACTGAGAAAAAGTAACTTGAGTCTTGCAATAAGCCTTTCCCACAGTGGACATGTTGGCGTGCAGGGAAAGCACAGGTGTAATCAACAGCATTAATGATGGCTGCATTGCATTCAGTTTGGGGGCTCTGATATTGTGCATGTGTGCTGTCATGGCTTATCCTGGGACACATAAATAGTATGGGGCCATTGTTAATGCAATGGGCTCCACCTGTGCTTTTCCTGCTCTGACAAGTGAAAATGTCTGCTGTGAAAAGAGCCTGTAGTGCACAGCTTTGTTATGCGTCTCACATAACATAAATTACTGTAAAAACTACCAAGGTGTAGACTATGGGGGAAAGCCTCCAAATCCTTGATTTCTAAAGAACTGTGAAAAAGCTTATGACATGAATCTTAACTCCAAAATCATTTAAATAAAGTTGGAATTTTAAAATGTTTGGAATAGGGAGGGCTTTGGTGCAAGGTTTAGAATTATGCAATGGAATTTGTACAAAATATAATATTAATGACGTGGAAGTAGCTTTTGTGGGTTTCCTTTTGATTTTTCAACATGTTATACTGGTTGTAAAGACAAAAATGTAAGTACATACAGACACTTTTCTTGTTTTTACTTTTTATATAAAGGCCTGTTTTTGATCACTTGCTGACTGGGCATTTTGTATCAATGCCGCCCGCCAAACAATAGAATCAAATTCTGAAAAGAAAGTCTCTTCACAGAAAAGGGCGGAGATCAAGCCCAATTTTAGCTATGGAGAATTTACAATGTTGACCACTGACCCGCTGCTCCTGTCTGCTTTCAAGTCTGGTTTCAGTCTTTACTAACAGCTCATCGCGGGTCTTGCCATGTATATATGCAAGCTTTATACTTGCAGAAATTTGATACAGGTCAGGTAATTTAGACTCTCCATTATTTGACCTTATTTTCACTTTATCCACAATATGTATATAAGCATGTCTTATATAACATATTTGTTATATAATATATATTTCTATATATAAAATATTTGCTCTGTTCAAGACCAGTATTACCAAAGAGGGTTTTACAAGGTCTAGAAACAGATAACCATTATTATCAATGTGTTTGAAATCAAGGCAGCTCATTCCCTTAAGTTGTGGGTTGCTTATGCCCTGACATAAAGAGCAAACTTGTTTGACAGTCTGACCTAGATGCTGTGATGGAAGAAGCACTCTGGTAAAATGTGAAGTAAAAAGTCTCTAGCCAACATGTATTACCTACAGTATGTTTTTAAAATATTAAAAGTATTCATTTTGCATGTTTATATTTTATTTTGATGTTATTGTTTATAGGCCAATGACGGAACATTTAATTAGTATCATTTTATAACATAATATTATGACTTTTAATGTAAAATGTAATTCTGAAAAGTAACTTATAACAGCTGATACCTATGAATGTAATGGAATAAAAAGCACATTATAATAAAAAAAAGTATGTAGAAAATGTAAATACTCAAGTTAAGTAGCCTACAAATAGCTGAATATTGTAACCTGAAGTTTCCTTTTATAGTTACATTCTACCACTGACATTTCATTTAAACCCATTTTTGAAGACATTGCCATGCTGAGCAACCTCATATTAAAGCACTTTATAGGCCAGTCATCCTGAGAGCAGCTCGCTGTCAGCACACTGGATCGTTCAGGTTTGAACCGTCCACGCGGAGGCTGTTCCCGCTACCCGCTTTTGGTAGTCGGGGCCAAAATAGTCGCGACTCTTTTGGTAACGCCGGCGGTGCGTGCATTTCCTTTAGAGGGGAAAGGAGCACGCAAAGGACAGCGTGTAAAAATGTCACGGGATGATCTCAAAGGATACGAGAAGAATGACTTATTGAAAACAAGGTTTTTTTTGCACGCTTTCTGTCAAGTACACCGATTAAAATATTCCCTCTTGATTGTGTCAGCAGAAGGTGTTTTTTTTTTTTTTTTTTATTTCGTGCCTAGTCCTTCCAGTTACACCAGTGTAGACTGCTCACATATTCCTGCTTTTACATTAGACCATGACACATTCTAGAAAACTGTCAACAAAAAAAAACATGTCAAAGAAAATGGGATGAAATTCAATGAAGAGGAATTTTCTTCATCCTCAGTGTTTACTCCTCTTCGGAGAGGGGAGGGTCTGCCTCATGCCTCACGCTGATTGGTCGGAAAGTGGGCCTCCTTTGCCAAGCCCACAGCTCACATGGGTATATAGGCAGGAAAGATGACAGAGTAAAGTGAATAAAGAAGTTTAAGACAGTACACAGTACAGCTCGTTATCCTGCCATCCATCTGAGACTGGTAAATTGAAGCAAACTTAAAATATCATCTTTGTACTTTGTGAATGATCTTTGAAAACATTGAAGTTTCAAATGATTTGGCCCTTGTCTCTTGAGAAACCAATTATCTGCTGGTCTGTTTCACAGTGAGATGAAGACCCATGAGCCTCTTCATGTGGCCACTCCAGTGAGGCAGAGCCTTGCCCTGACTAAAGTAGCTGGGACCTCAGTTTACCTCAAGTTGGATTCATCCCAACCTACAGGATCATTTAAGATCAGGGGCATCGGACACCTCTGCAAAACTGTAAGTAATTCTCCTCTGCTCCGGAGTGATGTGTTTTGTCCTGTGGTGTGGCTGAGATGCTTAGCATAGATCCATATGAACCAGTATTGACCTGTTTTCAGCTCCAGTCTAAACACTGGGACGATGTATTAGTTCCCTTTTTGACTGTAATGGGTTTTTTTTTCTTGTAGTGGGCTGAGCGAGGATGTGAGCGGTTTGTCTGCTGTTCAGGTGATTACTAAAGAAAAAACAATGTATGAGTTATCTTTGCCTTTGTTGGTGTGCTTCAGTGTGTAATCTTTTACACTTTTGGTCCCAACAGGAGGAAATGCTGGTATGGCAGCAGCTTATTCTGCCCGTCAGCTCGGGGTACCTGCAACCATAGTAGTTCCAAGTGTTACACCAAACCCAACAGTGGAGAGGCTGAAGGACGAAGGCGCCACTGTGGTTATCCACGGCAAGGTTAGTTAATGTTATGGATTGTTTACTACAATCTTCACATCAATCATATTCTATTTTAAGCATGAGTAGATACATGTATTGTTGGATTCTGGTTCAATTTCATGCGCAATTATTATAATTTTCTTATTTATTGTCACCCAATCATTACATTTAGAACAGACTGAGAATGCAAAATGATTGATCAGAAGAAATTAAGTTGTATCTTGTCTCTTTTAGGCTCTAAATGAAAGCATTGAATATGGACAGCAGCTTGTGGCAAATAACCCCAGCTGGATATTCATCTCTCCCTTTGATGATCCCCTCATCTGGTGAGACGATCTCTGCATGTCTGTCCTTCAGGGATTGTGACAGCATGTACATAACTATATGCACTGGGCAGAAATTCTTGCATAGTAATCTATCTGTCATAAGGAGATAAGAGACGAAGACATGATAAAACAGATTATTCTTTACCTCTTCTCTACAAATAAAATAGTTATAGGCTGTGCAACTGACTGATAGTAACGCCTGTCTTATCATGTGATGTCATTCATGCGGGATTGCAGGGGCTGAATGCGTTGTTATGTCAGATACATGATATCTTATCACTTATAACTTAGAGGGACTGTCAGATCATTTAGCTACCCTACGTCACAGACCGTAAATTACTGACACTGGCTACTATTAATATGACCAGCATTTTATAGCGCTCCTGCATTCAAGGAAGAAATATTGAAGATTAAAAATCAGACTGTTTCCTTCTTCACATAACACTCAAATCTAATTGAATTTAAAGGAACTGACAGAGTAGGGTTGTGTTTGTGTGTGCAGGGAAGGCCACACGTCTCTGGTGAAGGAGCTGGAGCAAGACCTCATGGAGAAGCCGGGAGCGATCGTGCTGTCGGTGGGAGGAGGAGGCCTGCTGAACGGAGTGGTGGAGGGACTGCGACGTGCCGACTGGGCTGACGTGCCCATTGTAGCCATGGAAACCATGGGAGCACATAGCCTCAATGCAGCAATGAAGGCTGGGGAGCTGGTCACTTTACCTGAAATTACCAGGTAAAATCTACTCATAGATATATTGTATTCAAATAATAAAATGTTCCCACATAGTTCCTCTCTGTGCGTCAAAGACTAACCCTTCTTTTTGCTCTCAAGTGTTGCAACCACACTAGGCCTGACGAGGGTGTCCGCACAGACTTTTAAACTGGTGTACGAGCACAAAGTCTTTTCGGAAGTAGTCACAGACCAGGAGGCTGTAAAAGCTGTGGATCGCTTTGTAGGTGAGTGCAACCTGCACCTGAACAGATGCACAACAGATCTAAAATGGCACCAATCAGCTGTGAGACTGAACTCTCCTGGTATCTCAACTTTCTGCAGATGATGAGAAGATCCTGGTGGAGCCGGCCTGTGGTGCTGCCCTGGCAGCTGTGTACAGTGACATTATCAAAAGGCTGCAGGATGAGGGCAAGCTGGCTCGGCTCCTGGGCCCGGTGGTCATTGTGGTGTGCGGCGGCAACAACATCAGCATGGAGCAGCTAAGGAGGCTGAAAAAACAGCTGGGTGTTATCTAGCGTGGTCAACTACCTCGGGTCCTCCTGACCTTTCCTCCATTCCTCCATCAGCTGGTCTCAATCCATAAAGCCCAATATTCATGTGCTCTACAGACCAAATCATTCCAGACTGTGAGGTTATTCTGAGCACTGAGACTGACAAATGTGAGAGTGTGAGCGCTGTGACGCTGCTCTGTTAGAGGTAGTATTTGACCGGAGAAACGTCTTGTACAGACAAATTTAGGTTGCATTTTGTATTTAGTGTGCTTGTGTGTTGTTCTGCTTTTGTACATTGAATTGTATTTAAAAATTAATAAAGAATATTTCTGAATATTGTGCACAGAGAATAATTTCCCTGCCTTGACAAATGTCTTATTCCCGACTGCAGATGATGTGAAATATAGATCAAACCCCTTCTTAACAACATTGACCAACAGCAAATATACTTCAAAATGTGCTTTCTATTTTCCTAAAAAAATTTAATACTGAAGCTAAAAGATAAGTATTATTGCAGATATATTGTATTAATGTACATGTTGGCCGATAAGAAACAAGACATTGTTTGTGCAGAAATGCCAAACAAAGACAGGGGTAATTAAAAACAATGTCATAATTGTATAACCCTGTTTAGTGTGTATCTTGAGAACAATTTAAACAAATCTAAGGGATCTAATTTAAGATTCTTTGCTTAAGTCATGTAAAAAAACACTATTGGCTGATGTGTTATTGGTATTCTAAAAATCCAGTATCAATCGGGCTGTAATTTACACTCTATATCTCTGATGACTAGACACAAGTGTTTAATGAATGGACCATTCTCCAAATAGATTTTGGAAATCATCATAAATGTCCCTCTTCAAAACATGCATCCAAAGGAAAACCAAAGTACTTCAGTGTATAAAATGTGTATACTGTATGTCTATGTTGTATATGTGTTGCATTTGCTATGTCAACCACTGACAGGGATGTTTTAACTGTGTGAGCACTGTGCAGTGCATTGGGGGCCACAGTTTAATTACAAGCTCAGCCATACCATGGAACTATTCATGATAAAATTCATTAATAGCTCTGGTGTCAGTAGCTTACTTTCCAATTAAATTCCCCTCTCCTCAGTGAGTGCTTTGGCAGGCACGATGCATACAGAAATACATTCTAAACCAGCTTTGATCCCTTATGAATGAACGAGAAAATCATAAAGTTTTAAATTCAAGCAGCAACTTTAAAAAAAAAAAAAAAATGAATTAGGTCAACATTGACGTCCTAGAATGAGGAGCTTAGTAAACAGCATCGTATTCCAACATGCAGGTCAGGTGGCCTCACTAGCTGGAAGACAGAAGCCGTCACTGGGTCAATCACATGTCGCATGACCACAGCAGACATCTCCGCACCTTTTGACTACGCTGAACTTCCCAGCGTTCAATTGGCTGGATTTCTAGGGATGTGGCACTTTTCCTAGCTACTCATTGGTCTGACCATCACTAAAACGAGCGGTGGGCCCTGATGTCACCAAGAGGGTAGACAGCTGTATGTGAGGGACAGTTGGTTGGTTCCACCCGTCAACATGCTGGAGACATTCCTAGTATTCCTCTTGGGTAACACCTCAGACATGGTATTCAAACTAGACATTTTAAATCAAAAAATATGAGGAAAATTCAACCCATAGAGATGTTTTTTGTTAACACATTAGCCGAGAGATCACAGTTCTAAGTGACACACCAGTGGCTCTTTATTAATAGCTCAGCTGAAGAGCCATATACATAATACATATCTCCTATCAACTGAGTTTGCAGCGGAAATATCTAACTAATTCATTTAAAATGTTTTGCTGATGAAACATTGCATCTATAGTTGTAGATGGTTCCCTTTGGATATCACATTTAATGGATCTGAGAGGACAGAGTGAGTTGGTGAGGCGCATGACTGGAGATCCAGCTGGAACTGGCCTGGCCCGGCACTTACTGCTTTGAAAAGGTGTCTGGTGACATAACCAGAGTTGGTCGCAAGGGGTCCTTAAATAAAAGGCATGTCCTAAAGGAGACAAAACATGTTTCACAGTCATCATTCATCATGACCAACAGTCATTGTCTATGCACACTTGTAACAGGCATGTCCGCAACACCATGTCAACGCTGTTCAGTCAAGTATGCAAATGACCCATTTTGGGAGGATTTTGTAAAAGAAAACATGTTTTCTCAAAACGCATTGGATGTTTATCTGAGCAACACCTTAAAGTAAGCATGAAAATGTAGTGGGTCAAAATATAAAATACATAAAGCGGGAAAAATGGAATTTGTACATGAAGACATTTCTTTATTGTGACACAGAAATCTCAAATGCCATCTGATTCTTTACATCTGTATAATCCATTTTAGATATGTTAAGTTTCTGATGAGCAGAGGTAAGACAGTAAAAGTTAAGTTAATGCAACCATAAATAATTGTAATAAATATCAAGTAAATGTACAGCACACATTTTATCGCAACACCTCTTTGTATGGATATGTCCTTTTTATAACCTTCTCTACCGCCCCGGAGGAGGAGGAAGTAGATGAGAGAGCGTCCCTGTTAGCAGCGGTATATCACCCTTCAAAAGAACTGAACCAAAACAAAAACTTGCAAGCAATTCAACAATCCAATATGCGTCAAATGTTTTTCAGTTCTATCCAAGTAAAATGGTGATTTTACTCATACAAGAAAACATGTTTCACCATGAGTAGAAGAAATTGAATCCATCTGAGTACAAGACAAAAGGTGATAAAATTACTGGTATTTCCAAAATTCATAAAAAATAACAACACAACAAACTGGGTATCCAACAGACATTGCCTAGTTTGCTCATTTTAGAATATTTTCTTGGAAGAGTAGTGCAAACCAAAAATTATAAAGGTGAAGTGAATTAGCAATTAATAATAATTGCCATCAAACATAACATCAGTCTATTTACATTTTTTTCTTTCCCCGATTAAATTTTTACACAGCTAAATATTTGGTTATGGGAAAAATGAACAAACAAAGAAAACCAGCAAAACCCTGTTCTTCTTTCAATAAAGAAAATTATGAAAAGGCAGAACTCAGGATAATCCGCCGCCCCTCCCCCAGTGTATGTGTGTCGATTGTGTATGTTGGGGTGCGAGGGGGGGTTGTTGCACATTCAGTAGCAGTAGCACACAAACCATGTAGGAGGGCAGCTCTTGAGAATATCATCTCCTTCCCATTTTCACAAAGCGACTCACAGGATTTTACAAACCTGAAACGCAAGCGCATCAGAGCCAGCAGGCCTCTCCCATCGTCCGATCTACCTGACCTAAACGTGCCGCCAAAGCTACTCGAAAAATCAAAGAGCAATTTCATAAACTAATAGATTAATATGACGTTTTTTTTACACGACTTAAATACCCTCTCTTCAGAGACTTGGATAAAATGTATTCAGTTTATATAGGCATAAGTTAGTTTGTCCATTAGCAGTTCATATTTTTTTTTTTTTAAACAGGCAGTAAACTACATAATATCCTGTACAGCACTTGTTCACATCTTGTGCCTGCTCATAGCTGACATGGTCAAAAATAGGCAGCATCTTATATTTCCTTTTTTCTGGTAGTAGTCGTACCTGCGTCTCAAACGTCAGATAATTCTATGGAAATCATGAGTTTCTCTTCACACACATCCAGCGTCACCCTCTGGAGAGAGGCTCCTACAGCAAAGGCCCCCACAGAGGGGAGACAGAGGGAGGCAGCTAGGTTAAGCATTAGGAGAGATACAGTTTGTTTGTTGCCCTTCACAGCAATGCAAAGTTCCACAACTCATAGTTTTGCTGAAACCGGGCTTTCAATACTAAAATGTTATCAGAAAGAGGATTCAGCAATCTTGAATTAAGTTTGCAACTGTAAAGTGCTGATCTGAAATCATCCTATTTAGTTGTTAAATTCACAGAACTTGACTGAAACTTGTTAAACCCTCTGTTAAAGGTAGAGGAAGGGAAAGCCAAACAAAAAAAGCGTGTCACAGTTGTTTCACTTCAATGCCATCCTCAAACGCAGTGCAACCAGAACAGACACGGGTTACCAGTGTCAGATTATCTTCCCTGAATTCTTCACAAAAATGCGTCAAACATATCATGAAATGTAGTATTTGTTTAAACTGCAAAAAAAGCAGGGATAAACATGCAAAGCATTAATAGCCACCCAAAATAAAATGAAATAAAAAGTGTGATTTTGTTGAAGCAGCAGAGCGTAAAGAGCTTTATATACGCTTGAGAACATGGGGTTGTCAAGTCTTCCTAACCGCTGAGAGGGTCCTCGCGGTAGTGGATGGCGTATCGCAGTTTCTCCAGCATCACATCCAAAGATGTGTACTGGGGCAGTTTCACCATGAACATACAGGTCTCCACGCGAATGTAGCGCGAGTCTGGCTGACCTGGAGAGAAGAGAAACAGAAAGGTGCATTACAACAAAATCACTTACTACTTCTCTTGCATAATGGGTCTTGTTATGTATGTTTACTACTGGAGTTTTACACAAAACTGCAAGAGGGCGATTACAAGCTTGTCTAGGTGATAAAAGTGAGTGTTAACGTATCTTATCTGTAGCAAACCTGAGTAGACAGTTTGTTTTAGCCTGCCATTCTAAATTGTGACAAAGGAAACTAGGACTTCTGATGAGAAGTTCACATCAGAAACAGTGTGTCCTCCTACATGGAACAGCTTCACATGTCCATTATACATATCTATTAATTTAAAAACACAAGATATGACAAACAACATGTTCAAAGTCTATCTAAGATTGCAGGACGACGGGCTTTGATAATCCCTATCAGTAGTTTCTGCACTGAGAAGAACCTCACGCAGAGATAGCATCCCCTGTGTCCACTCACGGCCATGTTGAAAACTTGTCAGCCATTACCTGCAGCTCCATCAGGAGGGGCGATCTTCATGGGGTAAGGGGGAACATGGGCGGTGTCTGGCCCCCCGTCTTTGCAGGGGCAGGTGAAAGGTATTCGCTCCTGGTTGCAGGCAAACTTAATGAACTTGCAGAGCTCTTCTTGAGTGAACATCTCCAAGGCGATCCAGAAGAACTCGATGTGCTGGTCGGTCTCCATCAGACCCACCTGATACATGGTGTGAGCCTACAGAGGGCGAGAGCAGGGCACACGGTGATTACATTGTATTAATACTAACCTGGAGGAAAATAAGATGTTTCTCATGTAAACCATATTTAGTAGTGATTGGCCCACAACAGGTTTGCAGTATTTGTATGTGTACACAGATTTCAACGGGCACTTTCACACAAACATGCCTTGAGGAACTCCAGGTTGATGTAAGGCAAGCCGCAGGTGCGCAGCTCCATCTCCAGGGGGCTGAGCATGGTGAGCAGCTGCAGGGGAATGATTGAGCCGAGCCCCGCCCGCACCGCCGTCATAGACTCTTTGTTCTGCAGCTCCCTCAGACGAAGACTCCGCACCGCCCGCGCGTACATATCCTTATTCTCCCAGCTTAACACACACAAACAAGCACACAATGTAGAAAAGATGAAGACTTAAGGCTATTAATAGCTAGGTCTTATTTATAACTGCAGTTTTGAAAGAGTTCATTGAATTAAGTTTTCAGGTAACGTTTCCTGTACCTGACGGTGAGGCTGCGACCGCCCTGACAAAGCTCCACCTCATCACCCATCATAGTGATATAGGTGAAGGAGCAGCAGGGCCGGCTGGGAGAGTCAGGGCTTTCTCCCGAATGGTGTAGGGAGGAGATCTCAGCACACAGAGCCTCCAGCTCAGTCTCATCACTCGTCTGCAGGGTAAGAAAACAAACGTCACGCTTAGGCCAAAAGAATAATGGTATTAGCAGGAAACAACATGAGGTATACACCACAGGTCCCTTACATTTTCAAACTTCTTGATGTAGTTGTAGGTCAGCACATCAGCCTCCTGCAGGTCCTGCTCTGGGTCGAGGGACTCGCCCACCAGACCCTTCCAAAAGGAGCTCAGGAGGTCCAAAGGAAGTGGCACATCAGCACGGATGGCTATGCCAAGCAGCTGACCAAAGAAGTGCAACAACTGTTCTTCTGCATAGCTGATAGGGCAGGGCGTCAGAATGTACTTCCCCTGAGAACACCAACAAACAACAAATCTTTGATTAACTTTATTGTGCTAGATATGAATAATCTTCCCCCTCTGCCCCCAGATATGATTCCTAGAAAACCTCCATTCTTGAGATAGTAATTAACAGAGCACTTGCTTTGTTATTGCACTTCAAAATGTCACCACAGTTTACTGTGAATGTTTTCAAACATTTCTTAGTCAGTTTATTTATTTATTTATTTAGTTATATCACAAAAAAAGGACATACTGAAAAACCTCACCTTGTTACGGTTGGCTGCAGCACTGGGGCAGAGGAGCAGCAGAGAAAGAGCAGAACTCTGTAACTCCTTACACACCTGCCACAGGAAATGTCTGAAGGAGCCACCTGGAGAGACAGATTAATCAAAGCTACAGTAAGGTCTGAAAAAAAGTGAAACAGCAGGGCAGTGCAAAAAAAGATGTGAAGGAGAAATTCTAACTTGTGCCATGAACTTCCTCTCCGGTGAAGCGGATGTTGAAGGCATAGGTCGGGTCTCCTCCACTGGCCAGTTTCACACAAAGCTGGGACGACGGCACGCAAGAAAGCTGGCGTGCTGCCTGGCATAAATATGTGTTCTCCGATGATCTGATCTCACCTGTAGAACAGATGCCAGAGAAATTGAAAGAATGTTTGCAAAGATCCAGTACAAGGGATAGGAAATGGGAAACAATAAACAGGTGAACAAGTGAAAGGAATGCATACCTCCCACCATCTCGAGAGGGTCCAGTGTAATCTCTGGGGCAGCATGGTCAGCTGTCCGCTGTACTGTAGCATTCAGTACTCTGTTCATTACAGTGACCTTAGTGTCGTAGAAGATTAGACCTGTAACCAGTGGAGATAGCAGGTAGTGAGGAAAATGATACAGATTTAACAAGGCAGGTTTCCTATAGAGGTCAAAACACTTGAACAGTCGCACCAACTTGGTCCATTATGTCCCCTTGATCCTGCTCACCTTTGGCCTCACATAACAGCGCTGCAATGCTGTTTTGATAGGTAAGGGTCTGTCTCAGCTCCACTAGCGGCAGGAAGAAACTCTCCAAGGTGTTGTTGAGGGACTGCAGAAGAGCAAAGCGCAAGCGCAGGCTCTCCATGGGTACATCTGAAAACACACACAAGTTAAATGTACTAAATGACAAATCAACTAAGCAAGTGTGACTTACAGAATGTAGCAAGTATACATGTGTACCACTATAGTTGACAGTGTGTCAAAAATACTTTTAGGGGAGGAAGAAGAGGAGAACAACAACAACAACAACAACAACAACAACAACAACAACAGGATTTGGGCCTTTTTGTTCATCTTGTTGACACAGACAGTAACAAACAAGAGGTATCCTTACTGAGCAGGCTGGCCACACGAGGATCAGCAGTATCACCAGGGTCCAGGTAAACTTCATGGGGATGTAGTCTGGCTGGTGTGATGGCCAGGTGACGGCAGAGCCTGTTGATGTACTGGACCAATGCCACGTCCATTTCCAAGCCCCACTTTCTGCAGGCCTTCTGGGCGTGACGAGTGTCTATACAGGTGCACCTGGTACAGAGGACAGCTGCGGTTAAATAGAGATCTTCCAGAATGTTTAGTCACTTCGCAATTTATCAGAGATGAACAGGTGTTTGGATGTGAGATACACGGATATATTCTGTGTTCAGTGCAAGCCTTCTTTTCTATTTTCAAGTACAGAAAACAGGCAGATGTCATGCTGCATTACACTTAGATCACGAGTGGGACAATGAAGAAAGAAATCAATTTAAAATCTAATTCTACACTTGGAAATTTTTAAATGAATCAGAAGTGACCTGTTTCTTTGAAGAGGGCACATTTTGTCACAACCCAACATGTTCGGTTCCCGAACAGCTTGTTTATGTAACAGTATATAAGTTACAGCATTCTGACGGCTGGTTATTGGGGTATGACATTCCCCAGTCTCACCTTTCAAAGTGGAGGTCATAACCACAAGCCAAAATTGCCCTCCAGACACTACGGATGTCCTGCTTGGCACGGTCAACAGCAAATTTATGGAAGCCTTCCAGTGTCAGGTACTTCTCCTCTGGAACTTAAGAAGACAAAGCCGTATGTGAGGTAGCTTGTTTTCGAAACAGGACTCAGATTTACTCTTGTAGAGCAACACAGCAGGGATACCAAAATAGTTTTATATAACTTTAAATTAAAGGTATATAAAACTAAGACAAAAGCAGAAATCTTTACTTTTCTGTCACTGGATTGATCAGTTAGTAGAAGAACTTTCATTATGAAACCCAAATTTAAGCAAAGGAAGGGGTGTAGAGCAGTGGTTCTCAACTGGTCTGGCTGTGGGACCCACCATCACCCCTTAATGACAAGCCGCGACCCAAATCGAGGAACATTTTCGTACTTACGTTTTGCCATGTTTGATTAGAAAACTAATTTCGCGGGTCACGGTGTTCTTCTATGCTGTAAAATGGCAGGGGTACGTGAAGATTTAAAAATATATATATTCAAAATTAGCATCGACTCAAAAATCCTTTAAAAATATTTATTTAATACATTGTCAATAAAATATAAGTGTTCACAAGCTGAATTTTATATTCAGTAGGCTATTCAATTTCATTATCCTAAAAACCCAGAGTCTCCCCCATATCAGGATGGTTTGACCCAACCTGGCACACGCCACCTGTTATCACCTGTCAATCACCGCTGACTTGAAAAGCTCAAACAACGTGGAACGTAGCAGCAATGCTGCTGAAAACATGGGACAAGAGCAAAACAAGTCAAAACCAGAGCCGGCAAAAAAGTGTGAATAGACGACACTACGCTGCATAAAAAATCCCCTTCAAAATAAAACCACAGGATAAAAAAAATAAATACATTTTAATCAAATTTTTCTTTTGCCCAGGCAAAGGCCCGTGAAAACGGGTCCCACCAGTTGAGAATCACTGGTGTAGAGCAAAGTCACTTTTGAATACAGATAATTATGTAATTCTTAAGACACTACTTTAACCCCACTGTCTATAACTGAAACATTCGTATTCAGTGATGCGTGTTGTCAGAGCGCGTGTCATTACTGCCAACCTTCAGCTTTCTTAGCAGGAGATTTTTCCACTTCCTTCTCATCAGGTCTGGATTTCTCTGGAGATTTTGGCTTCAGGACGCTCTTCTTTTCACTCAGAGCAGTCCTGGTAGAGTCAGGAGACCGGTTAATTTAATCAGTAATCATTATTGTGTCAAAGTGTAAATGTACCTATACTTGTGCTTGAAAACATATTACTCACCTGACACTGTGGAGCACAGACTTTTCCTTGGTGGGAGGCTTGGTGATGGGCCTTTTGGTGCTCACTACCTTGCCTTGGTGCTGTTCTTTTCCTGCTTTGCTGTATTTGTTCTTATTGGGCTTGGGAGTGCCGTACTTTCTAAGAATCTGGTACAAACAAATCATATTGACACACATGAAGGTACATACAGTGTAGTTTAATAATTTACTTATTGTTTTGACCTCAGAGGGAGGCAAATTTTAGACTGCAAAAAAAAGGATCACTGAACGATTCAGCATTGAATAACTTTGACTCACAACATTTTTGCTGCCAATGTGTTCTATTATACCTGAGTAAGCTGGTCTTCAAGTACTTTCTTTGGATGTCTAACATTGGTGAAGAAAGTATGCAGTAGGTTGCCAGGGGTCTGAGCATTGATCTGTTCCTTGCTGAGGTAAATGTCAGACACTTTCACTGGCTTGGCCGGAGTGAGGCTGAGCATCTGCTCCGAGTGCACGCAGCTCTTAAACACTTCTGTGAGGACATCTCGTGCTCCGGGTACAAGCTTGTCACCTTGAAACATGGAGATTGATTATTAAATATTTGGCAGAACTAGTGGAACTGTGAAGAAAAAACAGAAAATATGGTAATCAAACCTCTGACTGATTTGTCCAGGAAGTAGTCTTCAAGGGCAGAGCTTCCCTGTGTGTCAAACAGGCTTTGGTTAACACTGGAGGCTGTGAGGATCTCTTCATTGGTCAACTCCATTAGTTCCTCTTCACCTTCAAGACTGGACAAGCCAATCAGGTCACTGCTGTTGAAAAGACTGGCACGGATTTTTTCCACTTTTGCCCGAGAACGAACCTATGATTAATTAAAAAAAAGATGAGTGTATTTAAACAACATAAAATCAAAACAGCTTAGATCTATTATTGGGCTTTTAATCAACCCACCTCAATGACAGCATAACCCTTGATGGGCCTAGCCATGACTGCATTGCTCTCAAGTGAGGTGACAGTATTCATAGAGCCCCCATCTGACATGGACGGTGTTTCTGCGCTGTCGAGTGGCTCCCCTAAGCTGCCCAAACTCCCCAGGCTTCCTGTACTACACAAAGAGGTATCTAGACTCTCTTGACTAGAGACAGTCTGGGGGTCTTGGGGGCCCTGCTGGGGGTATGAAACAGCCGAAGCTGCAGCAGCAGGGGTGAGAGCTGGAGCAGCTAACAGCTCCTGATCGACAGAAAGTTCACTGGCAGTGCGGGACACTCCCTGAGAGGAGCTGCAGATCGAAGTCTGGCTGGTAGAAGCTGAAGCACTGACGCTCATTGCTGGAGTCACACTGCTCGAGCTGTCAGGACTCTCCGGACCTCCGTTGTTGGGGAAGGGTCGCTCAGGTTCAGGGCCCGCTTTTCCATCCTGAGGGCTAGAAACCCCAGCTTTGGGCTTCTTGGGTTCCTCTTCCTGCAGAGGAATGAAGACTTCATCTTTGAAGAGCCCTCCATGTGCGTTGCAAGCCCTGCGGATAGCATTTCGAACCACGGCCTCCTCCAGGTGCGTGGGGATACCTGAGAGCACCAGCAGGCGACTGTGGGCCGTGGGGCCCACCAGGGCTTGGCAGGCATCTGTCACTGCATCACTGGTCACACTTAAGCCCTGTGGGTCTTTATTAGCAAGATGTCGAAGGATCATCAGGAGAGTGAGGCAGCGGTGGAACCACAGCATATCCTCAGGTTTACTACCCGCCATGTTCAGCAGGGCACTGTCACTCTCTGACAACCGTGCACCTCCACTCCCCCGTTTCCCAGAGACTGCTGCTGCCACTGCAGCTGCTCTCTCACGCTTCATCTTCACCTTCTTACGTTTGGAAAGAAGACTGGGGCTCTGTGGCGTCTGGCCTGGAGACGATGAAGAGGATGAAGAAGAGTCACTAAGGTTAGGGGCACTGGTGGAGGACAGGGGTCCCACTGAAGATCCACCAACATTGAGGGGAAGTGTCACCTCTGCCACAGCCAGACACACCTCCATCAGAGCGTGGAAATAGGTGGAAAACCGACTCTGCTCTGCCCCGAGAGCCAGCGCAACACCTCCAGACGAAGACCCCCCTGCTCCAGCCCCACCAGCAGTCCATCCCTGAGTCTCCCGGTCGTAGAGCTTTCGGAGTTCTGTCTGCAGGGCCATGAGCACGGCAAGGCAGGGGTTAAGCAGCAGAGCGATGGAGCTGGAGAGACCAGCAGGGCTCTTGCGCTGCTCCAAGTGGTGGATCTTCCGTAAAAGCTCAGCCAACAGGTGAAAGAGGAGTTCTTTTATGGAGGGAGCCAGATCGGTGGTCCAAAGCAAACCACCTAAAATAACAATGACAAAGAAAACTCTGAAAGTTGTTGAAATCTATATTTAGTATCATATTTGGTATGATTTAACTTGCAAGCTTTCAAAGTGTTTCTATGATTGATGGAACTAGTAGGGAATAACATGTATAAGATGGAAATGTTATGACCTTGTAAGTATATGGTTCTTTCTGAGTGGACTTGAAATCCTACATCGAAAGAGGTACCATATCCTATGTTTGTATTTGTATGTTGTTGTTTTTTTTAAATCAGAAAATACACCAACTAAGAATTAAATAATATCCAAAGGTAAAAAATAAATAGAAAATTGTTAAAGTGTTGTCATAGCTGGTGGTCAACCTACCTAGTAGTTCTACCACCTGCAGCAGCACAGACGAGGGCACAGTGTCCAGCTCGTCCTCTGATCGCTCATTGCCCTCACCCAGCTTCCAAGTCAACAGCTGTTCAGCAAATGCCACGGCCAAAGGAAACTCCAGCGGCAAGGAGTGCAGCACCACTACAGCACCCGGAGGGGGTGACACTCCTAAAATCAAGACAATGGGATATTTAATTCCATTTAATCCTGTAACAGATTTTTTATCTTTTTAAGTTGAAGCAGCCTGTATGAATTCCCCTTTTGGTTTCAGACACTCACCCAGTTTGATGTGCACCTTATCAGTGGGTATGATAACAGAAGGGTATTGGTTGGTGGTGGGAGGGAGAGTAAGGCCTGTGTTGGTAGGTGAGGCATCTAGTGGATAGCACACCGCCTCCATCAGATTTAGCTGGCCATTTCTACGCACTTTGTGACCCAGGCCATACACCATGACTCGAGCCCATGGGGCCTTGTAAAGGCTGGAGCTAATGTAGTGAAAAAGACAGGAGATCATTTTAAACATTTAACAGAAAATAGATGGTGAGAAATCAGAGTTAATCATGAATTGCTGAAGTTGAACAATACTGAGGAACTCACTCTTTGCGGCAGCCTAGCTGGCTCTCCTTGCATGATACGATCACAAATGCAGCGCCCGGAAAGCTGACATCCATGCTTACCTTCGACTCTGTCACAGGAAACTCCTCAGATGTAAACTGCTCTGGTGCATTCTGTCAAAATGAACAGAATTGTATGAAAAGATTAGCATCTTTACAAACTGGGTAGGTATCAAGAGGCAAGTTTATTAAATCAGGCATTGATTGGCAGAGCTAACCTGTAGGAAGCAGCAGATTTGCTTCGTGAGCTCCAGCAGGCTTTCCTCTCCTTGATGCAAGGCACGGGTGATGGCCACTGTCAGCCACTCCCGGATGGGCTGAACATTGCCCTGGTAGAATAGCTCTGAGGGAGAGCAGCTTTGGCTCTGGAGGTTGTGAAGCATTGACTGGGCCAGTAGGATAGAACTAGAACTAATAGTGCCATCTGCAAGAAGACATCAGAGCAAACGTCACAGAAACATTATTATTACATTGAGAGACCCAGTGATTCACAAGAAAGATAGATACTCACCAGGGAGGGGAGGAGCTAGCAACTGATTGGACAGCAGCTGCAGGTGTTCTAAGGTGATGTCACGTATAGCAGGTATGTGGAAGAGACGAGTGAAGGTGTGGGGATTCTTTGGGGCAAAGATGTTGAGCAAGGCCATACGGCAGTATAACCGAGCCAGCGCACTCTCACAACGAAGCAGTTCCCTGCAGCAAACCAATAAAACAAGATATTATTTTGAGCACTGGTCCAGGATGCAATTATATTATGCTCATTCCCATTAGGTTCATACATTACCTATGAATCTGAATGTTGCTACTGTCTAGTGAGACTAAGCCATTCGCCGCAGTCCGTCGAGATCCAGCAGGCGGGCGCTCCAGCATCTCAATAGGGTACCAATACCTCACTAGCACCCCCTCACTGCGTAGGTAGGTCTCCACCTGTACGAGCTCATTCACCTAGACAAGTTGAAGTTAACAAAAGGCATGTATATATATTTGGGTTTTCATGTTGAGCAAATAGATTTTGTGTACGGCAGGCATAGATTTGCTACAAAACAGGAGACATTGGGTGGGAACCCTGTGAAGTTCAATGGAAGGTTGGTATCTCCAGACTATTGAAAAGGTTAATTGATATGGTTGATACCAGGCAAGCCAAACAAATACTTAAATGGGATATTTAACAGCGTGGGCACTGAATAATAGACATGTATAATATGTGTTGTAAATATGGCTTCAAAGAAGATTTATTTATGTTGCAGAGGAGAAGGTGTTTAATGAGTGCAAATATATCTGGGCAAACAAGTTTTGGAATAAACTAAAGTTGTGTGAACTTAAATATGATTATTCTACTGAAAATGTTCTTTTTAAATTTATTAAAGAAAAAATAGATCTATTTATGCCCAAATAAGAGCAAGTAATCTTCCTCTTGATATTGAAACACTGCTTTGGAAGTCGAATTTGTCCCAGTGTGTGATTTTAATGAGTATCTTTTTATTTTATTTTATTTTATTTTATTTTATTTTATAGTTGTTTGTACTGGAAACTTAATCTTTTGTTTATTGATATAAAGGATAGGACTCAAATGATGGCTATAAATGAGTCACGACGACACAAAATGGTTGTATGAAAAGGAGACATTTAAATTGGCCTCTTATTTAAAAAGGAACTCATGGGAGCTCGAGAGAAGAATCTTTACCAGGTATTTCTTTTCTTTTTTCTTTTGGTAGAATTATTTGAATTAATTTGTGACCAGCCTGCTAAGCTTGTGGCAGGAAAACTGATGGAAAGCTGCTGAGGAGCATGACACTGAAAATCAAATGATTCATTCACACACAAACCAGTTAGTTTATCAATATATTTCCAATAATGTCACAAAACACTGAAACATTAAGTATTTATACTTACAGAGTCCACATCAAGCACTACTCCATGCAAACCAAAGGTCTTTAGCATGCCTCGAATGGCAAACTTGGGCAGGGCTGTCCCTCCTGTAGTGCTGTTGGTATTGTTACTGTCCGGAGAGCGGATGACCACAGTCAAGCCTGTGTTGAGTAAACAAATTATTTAAACAAGCAGTTTTATTACAGTGCTTACTTACAACGTACCCTGAAGTTAGCTAATTTGAACTTAAAGTGTGTAGGTATAGTAATGTAGGTGAATGGTACCTTTGCGAACTTTGTCAATAGTGAACTTGTTGGCCTCATCCTTGATATCCTCAATGGTAGGGAGGTAGAGGTCACGAGGAATGCCGCCATTCTCTTCATACAGGAACTCCACTGTCTGTCTTGCAATGTCAACCATGCCTGTTGTCAGTAAAATAGACCACAAAGACAAACAGTGTCAAAGTTATCCTTGTTGAACTTATAATAACCAAATATATTTTAAAGTTTACCTTAACATGAACAGAAAAAATGCACAGGCCCAAAATAGGTATGGCTTAGCCAATCTTCCATATAATACAATTTGACATCAAGCTTATGCTTTAAACTCCTTAAATATGTTAGCAACTTTTGCCAATTCATTTCCTGTCAAATTTACTTGTTGCACTATAGTTACTTCACTGTGTACTGATTTATCAAAGGACGATACATTCTGAATTATATTTACGACAGTGCCCTCCTTGTATATTGCATGAGCTTACATGAATTATTAGCAATAAAGTAGTAATAGTTTTAACAGTAGAAAAATTATTCTTAAAAGTAGAGCAAACATGCAAAGGAGGTGCATAATCAGAACAATTGCAAATTGACAAAAATGTAAAAAATTAAATTAAATAAAAAAAACACTAAAATGTCTTGACACCTGTATTTAAAACTTTTAAACTAACCTCTATTGACCAGTCAACTCTTTGATCAAATGATGTTAGCAAATCGCCACAACATAAAACACTTTTACCCATTTTGCCATGTGTTGCATTGGACTTTTAGGTTATGATTGAAATTACTTTCTTCATTATTTACCTAGCTGCAGAGCTCCTTTGATTTGGTCCAAGCCAGATTTTCTCTCAGCCTCGTTACGAAACCGCCTACGAATTGTAGGGAACACTTTGGTCTCCCAGGCCTTTACCAGCAAGGCATAGTGGTCCTCCTAGAAGAAGAACACAAATACAAAATAAACAATGAAGAGTGGCAACTTAAAATTTAATTGGAGCTTTGTCCACTTCGTGTGGATAAGAGGAGACCTCACTCACTCTTGGGACATCATCATCATCCTCGTCATCACTCTCATCATCTGCTATAGGAGGAGGATGAGGGTCAGGACCAGAGGTGACCAGGTTCTCAAAGCTCAGCTCAATTTTGTAATGGCACGAGAGGTCGCTGTTGTACTCTGTATCAACAGGAAAGGAGAAACGGAAAAATGCAGGTTAAACAATACAAAGACATTGTATCAGTGTAGTGCACTCCCTACCTGTATCTGGGGGATATTTATGCAAACTCAAAGAGCTAAAAGGACAGGCATGAACTTTAGGAGGAGAAGGCTGAAATGAAGGTGATAAACATACGTTGCTGGGCAACTGCCACGGCTGCAATCCGACAAGGGGGTCCATGAGAACCAGAGTCAGAGGTAACACTTGCACCTGCGTCATTATCACTGTCTGAGGCCATAGCAAAGGGGAGTGCCTCAAAATTTGCACTTATTTCCTCTGCAAGGTCTACACACAAGTCAGCCGCATTTCTGTGTGCTTGGCCTTCTGCGTATGCAAACGGCCTGCTTCCAAAGTTGGCACGGATCTTTGAGTTCTACAAAATAATGGAAAGACGGATAGAAGATTAACTGCATTGACCCTGAGGGGAAATTATGTCAGTGAAGCAGCAAAGAAAATTACACAGTATAATACGTATTAAATATTATGAGTGATCAAGTTACAGCTTAAAAATATCAACAGAAACCCACCTTTTTCTGAATATGTACCAGGGGCCACATTCCACCAGCTACATCCTCAAGGATGGGGCAGAGCCGCTGGCCACAGTAGGTAAAGTAGACCCTGCCTTTAGGGGCCTGACCGGGGGGAGGAGGAGTGCCCTCAGAACGCTCCCAGCCTATTCCAGCCACATCGCCTGTGTTCATACAAACTTATGGTCACATTCTCAATAATAACTTCATTTCAACAAGTAATGACATATTTTAAAACATGCAATAATTAGATACAGCTTGAGTTTAGGATGCAACGTATGCTTGCAAAATAGCTTCTTTTGAAAGGGCAGCCAGATAGGATACAATGCTTTAAGGAGTTTAGTTAAAATCCATAACATACATCACTGTATGGATTTATCAGTTAACTACACCAAACAAAAGAGATAGTAGACTGTATATGAAGAAAAATATATTTTGTCTCCCGTCTCACCAGGAAGTAGAGCCACATCTAGCCTGACACTCTTCCACTGCAGCAGACTGGAGCCGTTATAATGCACTGCCCTACCATTACTGACACACACAGACAGATAGACAAGAGACAGACGCACAGAAAGGGAAAACCACAAAAGAGAAGAATAGCAGTCAGCACTCAAGTCAGAGAGAGAGCAGTGGGAAGAGGATCTCAGTTAATATGCAGGCAAACATACTTGTGAAACAGACATGTGCCGACGGGGTTGGTCCATGCTCCGTCCCTCTTCTCTGCCTCAGTGGCAAAACCAAAGGACACAATCGGGCCACTGTCCTCCTCAGAGTCTCCATAGGAGACAATTTCTATCTCCCAGTAAAAGGACGGGGCCTGCAGGGGCAAAGAGAAGAAAATGGAAGACTTTGGCCAGGCTGCAGTATCAGTGCATGCTTTTATCCTACTACTAGAATAAACTGAGATGGCATAAATTAATGCAAGTGTCTACCTGAATTGGAACAGGACAGGTGGCGTAGATGAAGGTGCCTCTGGGCAGGCCTCCTCCAGCACTTGGATCAGCCAAGAAGGTGACAGAGGTCAGACGGGATGAGAACATGCAGGCACGGACTGGAGGGAACACTCTGGATGGACACCAAGTGATCTCCTTGGGCTGATGAGACAACCAAATCAAAGGAATGCGGAGAGAAGTGGGACCGACAAATCTGACCATTTCATTTATCAGTATGTCTTTGACGGTTGAGTTGAGGCTTGCAGCAATATATTCATTTCATACTATAATAATCTGGCCTTTAGCTGTCTGTGAATTTCAACAGATTTGAGTGGTTTTCCATAAAAAAAATTTAAGACTGAAGTTAGTCTCTCTTTGCAGAGACAGTACATAAATAAATGTGTATTTCCAGCTGCATCCAGTCCACATGAGGGGGATCTCTCTTGCTGGTGTTGTTGGTTATAGTAATAAAAACAAAACTTATACTATAAATCTGGTAAAAACTCCCACCTGGCGTCTGTCTGTCTGCAGTGGTGGAGGAGGAGGCCGAGCACAGTCCCGGTACAGCATTCGGACTCTTTCACATTGAGCCTCGACCATGCCAAGACGCTCCCCTGTACAAGATGACAGATCTCACTTTAAGATGTATTACAGACCAAATAAACTGTATTGGACATGAAAGTTTTGGTTGCACAGATGATTTGTCATGCCAGTGTGCATGCTCACCGGGGCTACATTCCTGGGCAACCAGGTTGAGAACCTCAACAGCAGCAGGACACTGCTGGATGAACTCCTCACAGAAGGAGCTATCCTCCAGGAGCTGCGCCATCACCAGACATGCCCTGAAAACCATTAAGAACATGGGGATTTTTGTCCAATCTATGGTTTTGCAGTGAAACTGCCATTAGATTTTTTTTTATTTAAATCACATAATCAAAGTTTCAAAATGTTCCCACATTTTCAATACAGCACATTAAAACAACACAACTCAACCTTAAACAATCAAAGAAAACAACTTAAAACTGATGACAACTTAGAGAGGGCTAAAAGATAAGCGGACCTTTTTGAAGCACAAGTGCTGATCTACACAAATGTTCACTAACCTGGTTCTGATTTCAGCCAACAAGCGTACTGCAGCCATTACCGGGCTGGAGCCATCTCCTGTAGCTGGTAGAGAAGTGTGAATGGAGAGACTGCCCTCCTGTGGCAGAAGCATGGACTGCACTGCCTGTACCACCTTTTCTGTAATTGAGAGCTTATAGAGGGGAAGAGCCTGTTGGGGAAGGGTACAAAGGGAGACACATGTGAGATTGAAGCAGATATTTCTTTAAAAATAAGGAATGTTGTGCTTATTGCTGAAATTTATACCTCAGATCTGGGTGTGCAGAGGCGTGATATAGGTACTGTCAGAATATCTGAGGCTTGGCAAGCTCTCCTGTACTCGCAAGAAGGGAACTTCACAGTAGCGATGCCCTCCTGCTCATTGATGGACATAACTATACCCACACTGCCCAGCACTCCTTTACCTACGACCTGCAGAGCAGAGGAATCACAGGAAATATGTCAACATTTTAAAGCTTTTGGGGGAAAATGTTACAACATGTTAAATTGCTTTTTTTCTGGGGCGAAAGTACAGCATGTTCACCGATTCCTCTTCCTTCACTAACCTGGACTTCAGAGCCGATCTTAATAGTTTCTTTAAAGCCCCCAAGGGCACAAAGTGCAGCAACAGCTTGTCTGCCAATGGCCTGCAGCTTAGCCAGTTTCCTGCCACTGCTGCTCCCATTCTCCAGAATACTCTCAGCATACTTCCCCAGCTGAGGGATGAACATCAGAGCCCTGGAGAGAACCTACAACACCCCCCAATGGAAAAAGCATTAGGTATAATAGAAACAGCATCATATACAACCACATTCAATCAGTCTTGACAGAAATTATGATTATTTATATTTTTTTACAACCCTATATTAAGCAACAAGTTATCAATTACCAATAATGAGCAGAAACATTGAAATGAAGTCCAACACATGGTAGTCCTTTACCTTTTCAGCAGTGCTAGTCCAGATCTGAGCGGTGTTGGACTCTGGGGCAGTGAGCAGGCTATGCAGCAGAGCAATAACCTCAGCAGCCATACTGTTGGCAACATGGCCGCTGATGAATGGCCTGACAGGGTCCGACCTGTTCAAGATCAATTTAAAAGTCAGAAAAAGTCTGTCACATAAACCACACACAGACAGACACACACACACACACACACACACTTTATTTACCTGGCCAGATCAGCATTCCTGTCCCGACACACAGCGGTCTGAGCAGTTTTCTTCTTGTCACCAGTGGTGACGCCTCCAGCGGTCTCCTGGACTAGAGTCTCTATAGGTGGACCAACACTCACTATCAGGCCAGACTGAGCCCACTTGTTGGCCTTCCTCAGGGCAGCAGACGCCTCTTCTGTGATCACTTCACAGCTGCCACTCTAGAGATGGTTTGAAAAGGACAGCAGCGGTAAGGATGACACTTGGAATAAAGCTACAGAACACACGGACGTTCTCATATTGTTATTTTACGCTTTTAAATTCTGGATCATTTTTTCTTTTCAGTAAAACTGACCTTTGTCATGTCTCTGTCCATCTTTACCACCTTTTCCATGTTCGCTCCAGTGCCAAGCCGAAAGGGACGTCCCTCTGAGCTGCTGCATTTTGGAGTCGACGGAAGAACACTCATGTCATAGAAACTCAGACCAAGCTTCCGAATGTGAAATGACAAAGACATTTGGGGCAAACTTACCTGAGAAGCGGTTGTAAGACCTCATGAGATGACTGGTCCTCTCTCTTGTGGATAAAGATTGATAGCTTGCCATCAACCGCCTCGCCCTCCTCCCCAACATCCTCAGACTTCAGAGCTCCTTTGGAACTGGCGCGGGACAAACTGGTGTCTGGCTCAGAAGAGCTGGGGGAGAGGAGGGTCTGACAGCCTGGTAAAAAAGGGAATATTGTAAATATTAATAATTAGTGGGAGAAAATAACATCATTACTATACAGCATATTTTGGCATTTAAATGTTTTGATAAAAGTACATTTGCTTTCAAGGGCCAACCCCTATCACACACATATTTAGTACTCCTAGGTAAGAGAAACCAACCTGGTACGACATAGTCTGCCAGCTTGGCTAGCAGCAAGGCAGCGATGCGCGAGGCAGGGTCACTCGCATCTTGCTGCTCAGCATCTAGCGTGTTAATTGAGTAGCTCCACGAAGGCAGGGCCACATTACCACAGTCCTCCACACTCATGAGAGGCAGGGCAGCTCGGCATAGCTGCAGGATGATAAGCACCAGCTTTGGTGAAGGTCTCTGATCAAGCAGCAGAGACAAGAGCTTAGATACACAAGCCGGTTGGCTCAGGATAGCTTTCCCTATGTGGCTCCTGAAATACAAAATAAAGGAACATACATAAACATTGTATAAAAAACACACACAAATATATAATGATGTTCATAGAGGATGGAAACAAACGCATCACCAAAAATACATGACAAAGCTTTACCTGGATAGGTCGTTGAGCAGACTGAGCACATCCTGTAAGGCGTCATTGCCAGCTGCCTGATTACCACAGCACTCTGTTGCTCTGGCCAGGTGATTCGTCAGCAGGCTGGACACCTGCCGTGCCAGACCAGAATGCACTGCATCTGTAGACCCACCTTGAAAGAGAAAAAAATAATTACAAACCATTACAACAAACTACTAACGTTGTAGTGTGCAACCATTTCCTCTGGCCATTTGAAAAAAACATTCTTAATGTGCACTTCAAGACAAGTTCATATTTTGAAGTATATTGATACAAGCATAGCTTACCTTCCACCTTCTCCCACTCGATGCAGCGGTTAGCCAGAACCTGGAAAGCAGCCCAAGCCATAGTGGCCACCTTCTGCTTTTTGGTCTGCTTCTCATTTGAGCTGCATTCTCTCTGACCACTTAAACTACACAGGCTGTCCATGAGCTGGACCAGACCACTCCGAACCAGGCACTGCTCTTCACTCCTGTGACAACATAGATAACAAATGAGGGTAAGGAATCTGACGGTTTAGTAATACAGAGACAAATAAAAAAAAGACAATGCAAGATGAATCATCTTGCCTGGTGTAGGGGATTGTGCAAAGCAAGCCAATACTGTTGGCACACGCAATGGGGTAGCGCGCACATAGTGACACTACAGATGTCATGGTCTCCCCAAAGGCCTCCTGCACCTGCTCTACCATTCCGCCACAGGTCAGCTCCTCAATCCTGGCACACAAGCACAGATATATATATATATATATGAATCAGCCATATTCAAGCATCATTTTAAAGTTACATTAAACTATTTTTATATTGTAATATGAATACTACATTGAACACTCTTGTATTGTAAGTTAGTGTGTATACTTAAGTATGTGTGTAGAGTAGGGTGGGGTCATTGCTAGTGCTTATAGCCCCCTCTTTCTTACCGTGGGCCACCTTGCAGTACCATCGTCACAGGCCCCACCAGGTGGGTGACGCCACCAACTCTGACAGCAGCAGTGAGCAACTCCCTCATATGAACAAGCGCCTGCTTCCGTGTGGTGCCACGTCTCCATCGCGTCTGCGCAGCAGACAGGAAACTGCTGCTCGACACCTACAGAAACAACCGGTATAAAAGGATCTCAATGTCAGACCAGAATTCCCTTAAAGATTCTCATGCAGCTATGGCAACAAACAAGTCACTAAAAAAAGAAGTGAGTGATGAGTAAGAGACTTACAGCCTGATCAGGAGTAGTTCCGATAAAGGCGAAGAGCTGCCCCAGCAGAACACTGTATGTTGGTTTGTCACGGCTGTCCTCGATGGCCAGAGACTGCAGCAGGGTAAATGAGCTGCTGCGATGACTGGTAGGGTGGTGTCGCCGTCTAAAGGTTAAAAATGAATTCCCCTCCAGTTCACTTACATGATTCTCAAAAATGAATTAGATCAAGCAAAAATAGACAAATACCTTTGGGGTGCGTGTGTAAACTCCAAGTCCTGGTTAGCAATCATCTCCAAGTCAGAGGGTGCTGACATGCTGCGTAGGAAGACTGGCTGCTTCACCATGGGGATCACGGTCTTGGCGTCTGATACTGATTTAGAGGCTGGCACAAAACGATTGTGGAGAAATTAGATGAGAATCAAACTCACAGCCTTTTTGTCTGCCATGACTGATGTCTTGGAGTAACTAAAACGACATGAAAACTAACAAACGCTGACAGATAAAAATATCCAAAAATTCATTCAAGTCTGACTCCTGTATAAATTACATAACTGTACCCATAGATACACAATCTGATGGATATTTCAATAGTGTTTGACAATATGCAACTTAAACATCTGATTAAAGGACCAAATCTCTAATCCCAACCCTGCTGCCTAACAAGGTTAGTTACTAATAATAAATAATTACTAATTAGTAACATAAGAGGACACATAAAAAGATCTCATGTACCTGGACCTGGTGTGCCAGCAGGTGTGGTGGTGAGGCTTCTGCAATGTGGAGCAATGGTAACATGGAGCAGCAGCTCAGTGCGGTTCATCAGACTCTTCACCAGTGCCTTAGTTTTGGCCAGTGAAGTGCTACTTCTGAGATGCATGGTGTTTACCTCTTGAAAGAACTTCTCCCTGTAGTTACAGACATGTAATGTTACTACACAATCTGACCCATGACATCTGTTCCAAGTGCAAGGATATTTTTTTAATTACTTGCCTCAAACCAAGGATGACATTTTCCAGATCACTAAAATCTAGTGAGACCTCCTTCAGGGAGCAAAGTAGTTCCAGCTCCTTAATTTTGTTCTGATAAAAATAAAAAAAACACAACAACAAGATATTATGAATATCAAAGCAAATGGTTGTGGTAATGGTATAATCTCCAGCGGAAAAGTTGCTAATTGTGTGTAGAGCAGGGTACCTCAAAGAAGTGGTAGTCGTGAAAGAAAGGAGTGTTGTTCTCCAGCTTTCCCTGCTGGGCCTCCTCTACCTCATTCTGCCACTTCTGTTCCAATTCTCCAACACTCTGAAAGTAACACCAGAGATAATTAAACACAGAGTAAGACTCCCACTTTTTGTTTCTAGTCTGGTTGGTAGCCTGATCTAAACTCAGTTTGTCACTTCAGCCTCATCCTTATTTTAAATTCATACTTATTCTCGTGTTTTTAATATTACTCTCATTTTTCCAGGTTTGTAATTCAATGTACTTCCTATGATGCCAATATCTCTCCATTGTGCCATCATGTCAACAGCATCCTGGTGATTAAAGATATTATAAAGGTGATGTAAATATGGCTTAGCTTCGCAACAACACCTTTCAATTCCCCATTAATAACATTGCCTGTGGCCAACAGGACATACTTTATTAAACTTTCTTAAATAGCCTAATTAAAAAAACAGTCAATATGGCAAATGTGCATAGTGTGCACAGTGCATATTCAACGAATAGCAAGAAAATGTAACTTCAGTATATTAATTCCTAAAAGCCTTCCTGTGTTAACAGAAGCTCACCTGCAGCTGACGCTCCATAGCATTGATCTTCTTGAAGGTCTCAGCCATGATCTTACAGACCAGGTCGTACTCCTCTGCGTGGTCCTCACGGTACTGGTAGTTGACAAGTGACTGAAGGGCATCCACCAGGCTGAGGTGTTTTATGACACAGGATATGATAACCTCCTCCATAACATCTGGCCTGATCACCTCCCTGACAGAAAAAAATGGTTGAGGAAAAAAAAGTTATGATTTTGACAAGAAAACAAAAAAGCTTTACATTGTCACTGTAATTTTAAAGCAATATCACATTTCTTATCCCATAAACGAACAAAAACTAACCAACTATGGCTGCTATGAATTAGAAGAGCTGCAATACCGGAGGAAAACTAATGATGACTATTGAAAACAGCAATGGGAATTAAAATCAATCATTTGCTGTATGAACAAAGCCAGAAGGCATACAAAAGTTTAAATCTTCTATTTTAAGATATAATTTCTGATCAGAATTACAAGGACTTAAAAAGGATATTCTGATCATTTGTAAAACAATTTGAAAAATATATTTATATTTTATTACATAAATAATTTACAAAACTGTGGGCTTGGACACATGGATGATGTTACATGCATACCGTGACAGCGTGACCCTCTTACTTGATACTGGGACGGAATTGTGGTCGAGCCCTTCCAGACACCTCTCGTAGCCTACCCATGATGCCTGGAGGGAGGCGGATACGAGGTAAGTCAAAGTAAGTCCCAGGCATGAGGCCTGGGGGTGGGATGAGCACATCAGAGGGGTATGTGAACTCCCGATCCTCCTCAATAGTGAGTGGCAGAGGGGAAGGACTGGGCGTGAGAGCAGGAGAGATCGCGCCATTCGCTTCCACCTGCCACTGACACCTAATGGAATAAACAAACAAACCTGTCATCAGTCATTCATCTTGGCTCCGTTAAATGAGGTACCACTGAAGAATGTGTACTAATTGTGGTTATTGTTATGCACCAATCACCAACCCAAATTCCTTGTAAGTGCAAATGTACTTACAATACATTGTACTATATTTATCACAATGGCCATCAGTATCACTTGGAGACATTTAGTCTTTTTTTCATTTAACTGTGTCACCTTTGCAGCAGCTTTGAGCAGAGCAAATCCTGGCAGGCTTCCTCCTCTCTTGTCACCTCTGGTCCGTTATAGAGAATGCGGAGCATTGAGCAAGCAAGCACTGACAGCCCCAGGGCAAGGTCTGCCAAGAAGGGGAGGCCTCCAGAGACATCCTCAGATGACTCCTGAAAACAAAAACAAATAGCATCTTCAGAATTAGCTGTCCCACAACGACTGCCAGTTTGATTTAACAACAGTATTACAGACGTTGGGGACATGCCAGTGCTCACACGTTTTACCTGAGCTCTGACAGTGCAGGAGAACCCCCACATGGCTTTATCGGGGGTGTTGTGTTCACGTCCACTCCTCATCTCAAAGGAAAACGTCACCGTGTCTCCTTCAACCTAAAACAGGACACAGACAAAATGTAGCTCCTCAAGACCGTATGTGCTCACAGTATACAGTATGTTTGTGTAAAACAGCTTATTTTACCTTGACAAGGTCTTTGGGCCATCCTGTCCCTAAGACACTGCGACTGCCATATCCCAGAGTGTTCCCTCCATACTCTGTTACTTTACGACTGTTGGTGTTGGGACCAGCATAGATAACCAACTAAAATATCAGAGAATACATTTAGTGCAAAATATCCCCAACAGGTGTTTTGCTATGCCTGAAAAATTGCACACAATGTACGCAAGAGTTACAGGGGGTGATGGCCATTGGACCGACAGTGTATCGTTACAGTCAGTACCTTGTCATAGTCATACTGTGAGGAACAGCGAGAATCAAAACGAAGGTACAGACAGCGGGCCCCTGGGATGTGTACCGTTTCCTTGAACTTGTAATTGTCCCTCACAGGGTGCACCGTCTCTACCGTCTTCCCAGCTGCCCATGGGGCAGGGATCTTCAGCCCAGTCAGGAAACCAGGCTCTTCCCGTTCGTCAAGAATTCTAATAGCAAGGATACAAATAAATGATGTTTTTTGAAAACTGAGTTTGTGAGAGACAAAACAGCTGGCATTTACATTGACCTAAGCTCTTGTACCGTAATTTCTTTATTAAAATACTTAATTATGCAGCAAAGGGATCCAATATATAATCAGGTAGAATTAATGAGAATTAGTTGTGAACATTCTCCTGGTGGACCTTCAGAAAACGTACTTGTCATCAGCAGAACATGCCTTTGTCCCCGGCCCGAGAGAACCCCCCATAGGTGGAGGCTCTTCAGTGAAAAGTGGAGACTGAGTCTTTAGTACTAGGGCAGTCTGGAAAACAGAGATTGGAAATAAATACTTGAATGATGACTACTTTTTCTACTCGAGAACCTTTAATTTAATGCAAGAATTGCCTTTTGGACTGGCAAGACTCCAACCTGGCTGGTGTAGAGGACCAGCTGCACCAATTGAGGCATGAGGGCGTCAGCAAGAGTGAGGGTCTGCAGGTTTGGGTGCATCAAAGAGGTGAGCAACACTGGCAGCAGGTGCCCAAGCATGGTGGCCTTGGTTACCTGTTCCAGGCCTTTCAACCTGAACAAAAACAAGAGAGAAGGCACAAATTGAATGTTATGGTGATGAATCCAAAGCAAAAAAACAAGACAAGAAATAGGGACATTTGTAAGGTAAAACAAAACCACAGTAATTTAAAAGATCTGCATCCATAAATGATTTCTTCCGCCCTCTTTTATTCTTTGTAAAGAGGCTGCAGCATTACCCAAATTTAGCTAAATCTTGTTTCACAGTGAAATAGTGCATTAGAGCCAACTAAAAGAACATTATGTCTGGTTGTATTTTTTGTCAGTGACATGGTTTTATGATAATACAGTTGACACCACAGATTAACATTAAAAGTCTGCTCATGCAATACAATTAAATAAGTAGTAGATCGCTTGTAGATCTTAAGAAGGTATCCGGCAGCTACTTTGGCAGGCTGACCAAAACAGTCATTTCCCACCCTGAAACGGTATTTTTTTTTAACGATGCAGTTAAAAGTTCACCTGGTTTCTCTGTCAGCGATGTCGCTGTTAATGAGAGCTGTGGTCACCTGCTGCAGGGTCTCCAGCACTTCATCACATCCCACCAAGATCTTGGTTGCAAGGGATAGAATACTGCCTTGCAGCTCCTGAGGACCACACGCATAATATGCCCAAATTTACGTAACACGGCTTTCAAGATTTCCAATCACCATCATGCAATACGGAAGTTACACAAAAAGAATTTCTTTACTTTTATGTCTGCATAATAAAACAAACTTATTTTTTAGCTTAATCTGAGCTGTTTGATTGCGTGAGACCGTTACGCTTTCATCCTTTTATCAGTAATGATGATTAGTGATAAGAAGAAGAAACCACACATCCTTAGTTAGTATAGCACTGTTAACTGATATTATATTATGAGTGCAATGAGCACAAATTACTATGCAGTGCAGTAAAAGAACATGCATCTCCCGTTGCTCCGTTTGGTGGGTTGGTCTCTCATTGACAGACACACAACAGACTCCACGTGCACAGAGGTAGGGGTATTTAAAGGGGTGTTTACCTGTACCTTGATTGTTTCCCCTTGTAGGGAGCTGTCACTGTCGTCGCTATCATCCGGACGGATGAGAATGGTGTTACTGAGGAGGTGGTTCTGAACAGCCATGAGGTAGCGCAGACTAGGCGAGACCACCTACAGGGGAGGGAAAACCATCTTTAGTTTGTCCAAGTGAAATCTCACAAAACATGTGATCTTAAATCAACACAGATGGCATTTCATTCTACTGAAGTGATAGTCTTACTGGCACAGTGGAGAGCAGCTTCTGGAAGTCGTCTCGGGCGACAGTCTGACATTTGGTAATGACGAGGCAGGATTCCCGTACTACAGTCTTGAGAATACAGTGCAGCAGCTCATCATTCAATCTGTAAAAGAGAGAGATTTCTAGCACTTTGTGATTCACAAGTATAGTCCTACAGGGAGCTAACTTGTGTTTTTTAAGCTATGATATGACATTGTTCTGCGGGGTTATCAAAGGCTATTGGAAATTATATTGCACTCTATATTTACAGAATAGCCACTTACCTGTAGTAGTCCTCTTCTTCACTCCCAAATCTATTCTTCTGCAATTGGTCTGCCAAGTTGGTAAGGATGACATCACGAAGTTGAGACAGACCACTGTTCCTTTCACCTGAGTGTCACATACAAATACACAGAATATTAGATAAATTCACCACAAAACAGTTTAAATGGCAGTTATATCAAAATGTGTCTTTACTGTCATAGTCACCCTCAGTTAAAACCAGTTTCAGCAGTTTGTTGAGTTCAGCCTCCCCCTGATACAAAGTACTCAGGCCTGAACTACAGAGACAGAGAGGAAGTAAACAAAGAAAGCCCATGTGAAAACCATTATGATCACTATCTGTTTATATATATATATATATATATATATATATATATATATATATATATATGTGTGTGTGTGTGTGTGTGTGTGGAATTTCCGACTTACCTGATGGCCAGGCACACTTCTTTCTGAATCTCTGCTCCTATCTGATCCATTGGAGCCATGAGTAGCTGCCACAGGAGTAGGCCTGAACGACGCACGCTCTCCCTATTCTGCTCTGACTGAGGATTGAAAAACCTAAACACCACCTGGACAGAACAGAGGAAAAAACAAAACAAAAACAACTCAAAAACACAGAAAATGGCTGAGTCATTTTCAGCAAAACTGTCCCAAGCTACACCGCTAACTGACCTGGAACACCACCAAGATGCAGCGGATGATGCATGTATCTCCATTGACCATGGCCTTCTCCATGATGTCACAGATGCTGCTGAAGTGACGGGCCTCGATGGGATGTTGTTTACCCAGTAGGGCCCCCAAGGGCAGGCTGTTGCTGCTAGCCGCCAGCAGGTTGAGCTGATGGATACACATAGCACCTACATGATGAAGCAGCTGGTTGATCACCTCGCCAGTGGCCACAGTTTCCTCTGTGAAAGGACAAGTTTTGCAGATGATCAAATTTCTGACTTGACCTGATACGAAGAACATCTGGTGGTTTCCAGGCAGTATTCATCTACCTTTGGGTTCTTTGATGACATGGCTGACACCGAGCCTATGACACACATGATGAAAGGCTTGGTTCCCAGGATTGCACCATTGATCTATGTAATCACTGGAGCAGGTCCAGATCAAGTTGTTCAGTGCGTCATAACATGCTCCTAAGAAGCCAAAAAATACAGAATTATGTCATTTTAAATGGCCATGCATTGTGTGACTATCATCTGTGAGCCTGACACATAAAAGTAGAATGTAACAAAAGCTGAGCTCACCTAGTCCCGCCACCTGGGCTCCCCTGCCTAAAGAACTTCCAGGTGCATCAATGAGGTCTGCACGGCTGCTGAACTGACCGTCAGCCAGGTTAAAAACCAAGCTGGAAGCTAATACTGAGCAAAAATGTAAAGTTAGGTTTAGTGAATGAATTCATTAATTGTACAGTACAAATCATTGGGGGTTCTGCAATAGTTTTTTTTAAAAAACACAACTTTTCATTGATTATTCAATCACAAAAAATGCAATTAATATTTTACCATATTTTAACATGAATTAAGTTTTGCAGCTGAGCGCAATTTGCCTTTTCTGACTGCAATCATCCACATGGCAAAGTGTAAATAAGCTTGGAGCCCATGGGTCGGTTGTGTGGGGTCAAGCAGAGCCAGAAGCTCGTCAATGTGCTGGCGATTTGGGCCGGACTCAGTTCATATAGACCAGGCTTGGGTTGGACTTGACCGCACCAATATGCGTGTGGATGAAATAATACATAATTAATGATTAAAATATTAATTAAATCAGCTTATTTTATTTATTTTTCTGACAATTTGTGACATTTTCTTAGTTCATTTAATACCTGTACTGATCTCACCGCAGCAGAAATAACATTCAGCAGTCTCCCCATTAAGAAAGACGCTGTGTGCATTTACACGAGGGGCACAGCAGCTTAAGTTCATTGATTATTGATTTTTTTTTTTGCCCCAGTTTCAAAAAATACATGTAGGGGAGCTTCATTCATTTATTTTTCATGACACAACTGTCATTGCATCCTGTAACTGCATCCCAAAATGGCGACACCCATTATGTGCTGCAGTTAGCGGTGGTCTTTGTGAATAGGAACGTTTTTACAGTGAGGCTTCTTTGCATAAAAAGGGACAGATTTTACGCAACATTTTGCACAATACCTAATTGAAACATGTGCACAGAGACGCTATTTTCTTGGCAGCAAAGTTATGTGTGTATTTCACACTTTGCAGGTTCTTTGATAATTAAGCGTTTTCCTTTTGTCTTAGTTGTCCAGTTTTAGCGTCACAAAAGCCATGCAATCCTTTTGTGAATTCACCCCTCAAATGTTATGTACTATACATATCATCAACCCTTACTGGACTTAATGCTGTAATCAGACTGTAATCAGAATATTTGTTATCCTCCTCCAGCAAAAAACTCAACACTGAGGATTTCCAAGTGTTTGTGTGTGTGCTCTTACTTTTGAGAGAGGACAGGCTGCTGGTACCTCCAAATAGGGAGCGTGTGGCAGAGCTCCCAGATACACCAGGAGGTGAGACCAGCATCACTAGATAGGTTCCACACACATACATCGGAGTCTTTCTCAGGGTCTTTAGAGGGAGTCCACAGCTAGTGTTCACAGCTATGAAAGAGTTAAACAGAAAAGTGTCACCAGAAAGTATTCTAATCCATAAGTATTGCACGTTTAAAGCACATATGATTTTTGGATGACTAAAGGTTGTGCTGATGAATTACCAGACTGTTCCTCTTTGACAGTGTTGGTGATTGCAGAGCCTGTGAGAGCAGCCAATGTGGCAGAATGGGAGGCCCGGAAGCGTGACATTCGACTCAAGAGAAGCTCATTCAAGCACTTTGACGACTCGCCTTCCTTGCGAGTTAGAATAACCCTCTCCTGCAAGATGTCTGCAACACACAGCCCTGTCTGTGTCTGCACCATGGATATGGGGGGAAGAGAAAACGTCAAGGGTGGAACATGGACATACAATAGACTGAAACCACTGTATATGGCAGGGCATATACTACTCACAGACAGGTGAAAGACATCCATGAAGACAGAGTGGCCTTTTTGTGTCTTCTCATTGAGACTGGCTGGGGACCAGACCCAGTACAGGTAGGTCCCATCTGAGCAGAGGTGCAGCGTGGTCATGCTGCTGCCCACAGGGAAGTGGTGGGCTGGCATGGGCACAATCTGGCACACCTGAAAATCACACAGTGAGCGTAAGCCCTAGCTATGGCTATGCTTGTCATTTCAGCTAAGAGCTGGTTGAATTTTTAATCACCACATTGGACTGAACTTAGCTTTTTTTTTATAGGCCCCTATCTTTGTACAAATTCGTATATGTATATTTTCATCTCTTGCATTTGCATTATGGCTTCATTGCATCCTGAGTAGAGAGAAATGCTGCCTCATTGTGGGCATCCATGTCTTGTTTGTACGATCAAATAATTTTGCACACAAACATCAAGTCTAATTTACTGAATTCAACATTGAATTTAAAATAGTCGTGAAATTAAAGTATACAGTACCTGGAGGGTGAAGGGGTCAATGACCTGGCACAGCTGATGAGGCTTGGCATCAAAAGAGGAGGGACGGTGGAGGAGGCGACCGCTGCAGAACACCACCCAGCCAGGCTCCAACTCTTCATTTCGACAGTACACAAAACCCCTGCACAAACGCAAACACAGAGTATCCATTTACGTGTTCTGTACATGTACTAATTGAAAACATGAAGGTGGACCTTTTTGTCGAAATCCCAATCCTTCCAACAGAATTAAGCCTCTTGTTTACCCTGCTGACAATGCCAATTAATTAAGAGTACGTCCTTCAAGAAAAGAGTGGGCATGCTAGTTCAAATTGTGGGTCTACAAATCGAAATGTTTGCATGCAATTGCTAACAATTGTACTAATTGCTGTAGTATGGGTCCAATGGGAGGATTTCCTTTTAGAAATGTGTTCACAGTTGTTGTTTCTTAAGGAATCAAGAAAACAAGAGATATTTCTAGCATACAATTAACTAATTCACGGGCCTAAACCTGGCACATGTATCATTTCTGCAAGTGAAAAAAAGAAAATACTCTGAGCCCTCTGAACTCTAAAAACACACTGGGGATCTTGACACTGTGTGCCCTCTGCTTACAAACTGGGACATTTGCTGCCAGAGCATTGAATTAAGAGACAAAGAACACAACGCTCTTTTGTCACTTTTTATAAAAAAAAAAAATCTATAAAAAACAAAATCAATCAAAGACAGTTATGGAGGATGTGACTGTGTACTGCAGGTATTGGTTTAAAAATGTCCAGGAAATAACAGTGTGCAAAGGGATGCGTGAGTGATAAGTGATATTTTTAGTGTTCTCTTTCTGTCTCTGTCTTTCTTTCTTTCTTGTTATTTTCTGAATGCTGCTGATGAAAGGCAGACAAGAAGGAGAGTCACATTACCTCAGTGTCCCATGTAAACCAGAGCCCAGCTTGCTTAGTCCTCTCCCAGAGGAGTTGGTGGTATACAGATAGAGCCCGTCTGTGGCTAGACAGCGCCCCAGGTCGGTGTCTGCAAGACACAGGGACAATGGATTCAATATAAGGGCAACGACAGACAGAAAAGTAGGGGGACGTATGGAAGAAGTGAAGAGTGGGAGCAGAGAATTTGGGAGCTGAACAAGGTCAAGGCACCTGTGTGCTTTGTTTAGTTTTTCATTGAAGGGGACTGTAATGCCTCCAGACATCCATATCTCGTGATCTAATGTCAGGTTACCTTAAAATGTAAATATGCAAACCTGTTCAATGGATATACTGTATCTCCTGATATACATTTTCTGAAGGTGAATAAATATAACAGAAAGCAGGGCAGTATTATAAGGGTCAATATGACATGCCCAATCCTCTATTTGTAAGCTGGAAAACAAGACATGTGACCAAGACATATAATTCATCACTACCGGCTAAGAGAACTGCATCTGCTGTGGACAGTTTTTCATATTTTTTTGTTTTATAAATGTCGAGGCTGATCACACAGATGTTTTAAGAAGGGTTTTTACCTTTACTCTCTGCTCCTCCAGCAGAATTATCAGGTGTAGGCAGCATGTCCTCAAAACCCCAGGACACGCTGTGTTTGCCCCCCAGAAGGCAGGATGGAGAGCCTGGGCCTCCTTCCAGGAGCAAAAGTCTGAAGCAGGGGAAATACAGGGTGGCTAAACGTTGGGAAAGTTACTTATATTTATCTTTAAAATGAACCAGAATACTGCCCTCACCTGTACAGGACATCTGACACAGGGAGCTGGCCCAGATCACTTTGTTTCTGCAGCAGGTGAACTGTGTGGATGAAGGTCTTCAGAGATCCCCTGGAGAATAGTTTAGCAGATTAGTCAGAAGGCCTCAGCATGAAACACAAGTAAAAGCTCATTATTAAGCATTTCTGGAACTGTAAGTGGAATAATACTCAGCTTGAATTATGGAGTGGATTCGATGTAATGTGCTGGGAATTAAAATGCTATTTATTTTTAATCTGAATGAAAAACTATTTTCTATCAGATTTCCAGCAGAGAGATTATTTTGTACTGTGACTCTTAGCAGGTTGTAATGAGCAACCTACTTAAGTTTGTGCAGTGTCCATTTATTGCTTCACCTCACCCAAGACTGAACTATTAACTGAACACATTCAAGTAATTCTAGCTTCAAGGAGAATATATATATGCAAGAAGAGGTCTGCTGAAATGCTATTCTGGCATTCTCTGGTGCAAAAGAAGTGAGGTTTGTAACTGAAAAAAACAGCTTCAACTGGGCATGAAAAAAGAAAATGGAAGGATAGATAACAACGAGATATTATTTAATACAATGTCTATAATGAATACATAACTTTTACATGCCACCAAACTTGCGCGGCAGCAAGGGAGCTGAAAACTTTTGACTTGTGTATCACCAACACACCAGTGTTACTGGGAAACTGGTATGATCCAGGGAAATCCTGCCATGTGCTGTCGGAAACATATGTTTTCACTGATTCATGTTCCACAGTCAACACACACAGATGAGTCATGTGTCATAGTCCCCTTCTCCACCTGACTCTGTAAATATCTTACCAACAACTGATGTCAATGCACATGGCTACGCAGTCTGTTTGCTTACTTTACCTACTCACAATGTGAATTGTATAGCCGACCCCATCAGAGGTGAGGGGTGGTAAAGCTGATAGCTCTTTAATTAGCACCCACTGTTGGTGAAAAGGGCTGGATGATTCCCCACAACAAAGAGCTCTCAGCCCTAACAGAGGCTGAACAAAGAGTGGAGAGTTCTGGTTTTGACATGTCAAGATCAGTTGTCACCAGCAGAAGTCAGAGTTCAGGCGCAAATGCATGAAAACAAGCACATTCTGCTCTTTTGACAAACACACAAAAAACATTGCCACTGAGCTGACAGAGTGCCCACTAATTTAAGTGTGTATACAAATATCAAAATCAACAATTTTCCAGCGACACCTTTATATAACAGTGCAAACATCAAAGCAAGACTACTTCAGTGTGTGTTGGATGTTTTTTAGCATTGAATCAGGCAAGATCATTTATATAACATGTCCACTGAAGAGAGAAACTAATCAGTCGGTCAGTGATGTGCTTACTTTAGCTTTGGCTGCCAGGAATAATTGACTCTGATTGCTTGTAAGTAGAGTTACTAATGAAGTAAGGAGTGTTTTCACTAAGATACTTTCTTCACCACTGTAGCTTGACGAGTGCTGTAACGGACCATTGTCCATCGTCACGGTTGGACACGCATGTGAACCGCGGAAAATTATTTTGTGCTGAATCATGATCTGATCCGTGATATAATCCAAACCGTGAGTTTTATGATCCGTTGCACCCACTAATCTTGGCTGTATTTAATTCTCAATGAGTTCTTATTACTTGTTACTTCTGTATAAAGTAACAACGGGCCCTCTGTGAAGTGTTTAGCTACTCTATTAACCTTTTACAAAATATTGTTGGTTCAATACACTGTCTACAACAGCCAACCGAGGGTTCCTAAGAATTAGGATGGGGGGGGGCAGCAAGGAGTAACTGTATGGCCTCACCTGGCACAGGCAAGTGCTACAAGTGCAGCAGCAGCGTTTTCCCTCTGTCTGTGTGTGTGGAGGATCTGCGTATGAGCCTGTCCCTGTGGTTGGCCTGACTCCTTGGCACCATCTTCCAGCCAAGAGCAAAGCAGCCCCTCAAGGCCATTGAGGCAGTCAGCGGGCTCTTTGCTGAGGCTGAGCGGCTGGCAATCCCGGAGGCAAGACAGCAGTACCTCTGCTGTGACACCGCAGAGCGCCGGGTCACTGCGAGTCTGGGACTGCAAAAGTGGAAAGACCAGCAGCAGACCGACCCGGGAGGTGAAGGGCGCTTGTTCAGGTTGCTGTAGCAGACCTTGCCTTTTGAGCAGGGCCAAGGTCTCCTCATCAGCCCCTCCGGTCCCCTCTCGCTCCTGCTGCTCCTCCAGGGCCAGCTGCCGCTGCGCCCCCCACAGGCCACGGAGAGCATTGAGACGGTACTCCAGCAGGCGCGCATATGCATTGCTCTGATTCCCACAGACAGCACGCAGACGCTCAGCGAGCTCTACTGGGTTCTTCGTCTCAAATGTTAGAATCTGGAAGAGAGGGGAAGATAGCAAAAATGAAAAGAAGGGGGGAAAAAAAGTTTACTTTAACAGCAGTGAACATTTTGACAATTTGTCAGCACTTTTTAGAAAAGAATAAACTTTAGAGACGTCAGCCATACACACCATGTGATTACTGGCCTGGTCTCTCAAAAGCAAATTAAGTTTTCTACTTCAGAGTGAATTTTCACTCAGAAATATGAATTCAAATATAAAAGAAACGCAAAGCAGTGGAGATTATAATTTAACTGACATGGATTTGAATTTGGGGTTGAGTTCTACTTTACCTGATTTCCCTAACGTTTGGCTTCATCCATAGTCTATATGCTTAAACAGCAACATGATGAAAACCATTTTAGACTGGCATCTTTAAACAAAACAACAGGTATGGATGGTCTACATCAGTAGACACATTTTTTTTTTTTTTTTTTTTTTTTTTTTTTAAAGCTGTTTGTCGACATGGTATGTTTCATTGTAGGCTAACATGCAGTCAATTAATTTGTTAAAACTAAGTTAATTATGTCTTACATGGCTTCCAGTATTTCCACAGTACAACTATGAATCACCTCCACAGAATAAACTCTTGTGTCTACAGTTCCTCGTACTATGAAATAATGGTCAGAGATAGCACGGCACATTTGGGATAGCCTATGAAACAATGTGCTTCATGTGCACTTAGGCAGCATTTCAGCTATTGATTACACTCTGTGGCCCAAGAATCATGGACTAGAAAAAAATCCATTATACCATTTAGCAGGCACAATTTGTATCGATTCAATTTCAGAAATGCTACTAATGTTACAGTTACACGCCTTGACTAGATGCTGGGCCTTCTCTACCTTACTCTGCAAAACACTGCTGGTGGGTAAAAATAGTTAGCATCACAACACCTACGACAACAGCACTGAATGACCAACCCAGTCAGTCTTAAAAATGGACACGGAGAGAATCTGAATTAAACCTAGAATAACAAAAGGACAGAATATGTTTTGGTATGAGCTTTGATCTACCATACACAGGAAGAACATGGCCACTTTATTACTATGCAGATGTGCTATATAAAAAGGTGAACATGGCCAGACTTTCTATATTTGTTTGTGCACGATCCTGTTTCCAAAAAGTTTTAATTAACATGCCAACCTAATAAGTCTAACCCACATAGGCTACATGTTACCATTTTTGCTCAGGTTAAAATATCTGAGGGATCCTGGGGACATTATCCTGGGAACAATGTAACCATAATTTGTATTTGGTGTAATAGGCACCAAATCCATGGTATATGGATGTTGAAAATTTTGACGACATAAAATGCCATATGTCCAATGTCATAACAATTTTGTGTTCTTTGTTGTAGGTCATCATGACTGGCACTAGTAGAATATACTTAAAAAGGAAATACTGCCTGCAAAGATTAGACGTGTAAAAGTAAAACGCAGCCCTGAATTCATGCATGCTGCTAAACCAAACAGCATCTTGTTCATTTTCCCAAGAGAAAAGTTCAGCTGTCAGTTATCCTGCCTTAACCAGTAAATCCATATTGGTTCTTCTTGCTCTTGAGTAGCTTGAACAAAAAGCTGAGTTCAGAAAGAAGCTGTGTCACTACATGTATGTTGTTCAATTTAACAAAATGAAAGAACAGCGGATTAGGGGTTCAAACCTGCCACATTCATTAATTAACCAGTGATTTGTCATCTGTCAAAGCTGCTGATCAAACATATGTACTTATGTTAGGACAGCATGTGGCTGATGGCTGAATAGTAAAGTAGCCATCTGCAGCTGTTGTACAACTAGTATAACAGATTACTGATTATGCTACTAATACTAGTACTGAATATGATGTGGAATTGAAGAATAACAAGCTGGATATTAATAGCACCAGTTAAAAAATTGGTAAATAGGTTAGATCAAAAGAGTTTATGCTCTAGTAACACAACCAGCTGAATTTGTACAGTTGAATTCACCACACTGTACATTGTAAAATTAAAATCAAGCAGCCAGTGTCTGTTGAGGAGCACAAAAAGCCTTACACCAATCTCAACATACTCTCTTTGTAAAAAAAAAAACCAAAACATTTCCCACAATGAAGTGTGGAAATGTGCCAACTTGCCACTTCTCCGATCACATAGCTGTGAGCGAGCGTGACTACTGTTATAGCATACTATTACATATTGCATACTATTAGCACAATGAAAAAAATATACATTTCTTCAGGATATTCATTTTTATTTTGAGTGTTTTAGCTTGTCCACATAAAGACACTTTCAAAACAATTATTTGAAAAAGACGTGTGCATTTAAGCCAGGAATTTGCAAACATACCCTTTTGTTAAAATTCAATAGATACAAAACATTAGAAATGTACCAAAATATGTTGCTATATTTCTATTAAGTGCCAGTCATGAAGTGGAGAACCTGTATTGAGAATGGTTGATTGCAGGTGTAAACTCTTGTAAAAGTAAAGTTCAATACATGAGACTCAAATCACAGCGTGCTGGATGACCTATAGATGTTGTTTCATGTCACATGTCAATGTTGCCCTCAATGACACATGCAGCTATGGCAATAGATAACGGTACTACCCATATTATAGCTAACATAAGGTATCATTGATTTAAGAGGTTACCTATCACGGTCAGCCCCAGCTCTTGAACATGTGACATTAACACTAGGCCGCCAAATGTAGACTACAGGCTGGTGGATACTACTAGCTCTATTACATGGCAGAATACCGAAATATCGAGGATGTAACGTTGTTGGCTCGAAGTCTCCATCAGCATCACTGTAAAGGCTCGACAATATAGCAATATAGCCACGTCCGGTTTTTGCCTTCAAAATAAAAGCCTAAATTCCAGATTAACATCCACTGCACTTTAGGGCACATTATACCTTGACACTGAAAGTGAAATACATTCTGCTTTGCACAAGGCACAAAACTACAATTAGGAACAACTTGCTAAATATAATAGAAAGAAAAATGAGACAGATTTTTAAAAACAGGTATAAAGAGTCCACACATCCATACACAGCATATACCTAACACCCAGCATGTGACATAACAGTTCTTCTTTGTGTTTAGGGAACAAGAGTTCAGGGCATTGGTGAATGAAAGAGAGGTTTATGATCATTGTAGTGTGTGCTCCACTTGCAGTAATAGCTGCACTTCCACTATTCAAATACCAGGAGAGCTATGTCCTATTTACTTAGCAATCGACTGTGGTTAAGCTTGCATGTTGTTACAGAAAACACTAGTCTCCACACTGCCATTTGAGGATCCTAAGAGATGTTCACTGTGAGGTGCAATCTGAGAAGTTGCCTGTCCAAGAAAGCTGCTGCACTGGCACTACTAATAAAGTTGAAGCTTTGCAACTTGACACCTGAGGTCCAGCGATGACATGCAATGTGTGCGCCACCTCTTATGGAGTTATTTGAACATAATATTAAAATTGCCACTCAACTATAACATCACGTTGTATAAACCTTTAGTTCCTCAACGTCACACGTGACTGCATTCATGATCAGATGTGTGGAGAACTTGTATTTTGGAGGAGATGACAGGAAAGTATTTGACAATAGTCGTTTACTTGACACCGGGCCAACAAGCAGGGATCCGGCTAACGTTAGCCCGGTTAGTGAGGGTGTGTTGCAGTGGAAACACATGAAACGCTTTACGTTAAAATAAACATAAAGACACCCACAGCAATGAGTGCGTGCTTCTATATATACACACCGTACACACATGTGTGAGAGATGGCGTTCACTCACCTCTTGCTCGGTGTCCCCCTGCTCCGACACTCCGATTTCACTGGGCAATTCGGCCAGATCTGTGACCCGAATGAGCCCGTCGTGGAGGAAAATGGTCTCCTCCTTCACCGAAAGCCACTGGGACGAATCCACAGCCCCGGAGCCCATCGCTCTCTCCTCCGACGGCGATGCCAAAGGGGTCGAACATTAAAAATTCAGTGACAGAAAGACAGAAACGCCCTAGTTCGCCTGCTGCTAGCGAGCGACAATAACAAAAAACGGCCGCCCCTCTTATCCTATCCGACAATTGTGTGAGTGTGTGACGGGGGGGCAGGTCTGAAACGTGCTGACGGACGGCGGCCGGGCGGAGTACAGACAGCCGGGGCAGCTCCTCTCAGCGTAGCCGGGGTTTTCGTGTCGAGCTAACGCTAGCTGCTAGCTAGCCGTCTGGCTAGCGATGCTAACTCACCGTCAGGTGTCGTTATAACGTTACCAAGCGGAGTGGGCGTGACACCCGGGGACTAAATCCGTTATTGCGCCGCGCCGTTGTTACGAGAGTGTCTTCGTCAGGACGGGGGACCGCATCGGGAGGGAGCTTCTTTTCGCGGAGTGAACGTGAACGCGGGCGGCTTTCCGTCACGGCCCGGGCGCTGTGTCGGCGGCTGTAGAAGATAACGAGAGTCTCCCAGCTGTCAGTGCGACGCCATGTTGCCAAGGCCAACTTGCGGCTCCCAGCATGCACCGCGGGCCAGAAGAAAAGCTGTCAAAAATTCACGAGTGGATTTTGTTGTCTAACGACAAAACATATACATGGAATAATAAGACACGTGGCAATTATCATTTAGTTTAGAGTTTGTTGTACAATTGTGTAATGAACCTCAAGGTTGGGCGTAGGAGTCATGGTGACCTGCATCTTTGCTATCTGTACTAAACGTTTGACTACATTTTAGAGATAAGTTATTTAACTTCACTATGTCAACCTTGATATTGAGTTGTGTGACACTCTACATGTATTCTTTCTTTTTTGTCAAATAATCTCAACTTTTAAAGAACAGTGAGAATTAAAAAACAAAAACCCTACAGCCTGTTTTTACTTGCATATTATCACTCTATTAACGCGTAGAATCAGGTAAAAGCAACAAAAAAAACAAGTGGAGAAAAACATTTTTAGATTTTTTTAACATCAGAATATAACATCTTTATGGAGCCTATGACAAAAACTACCATCAAAATTGGGGACCCCTAAATTCTGACACCTAGCCCTGGTGACATTTTTTGGGAGGTAAATTGTCGTTCAACAGGAAAGGATCTTTGAATTTATTTCAAACAACTGATGCAGCCAATTTCCACATCATACCTTTTAAATAAGAATGCACGACTAAAACACTGATGCAACACATTGTAAGAGCTGGATTTCATGAAATGTAATGGCAGATGAGGTTCACATTATACTGGTTGTAGTCCTCACAATGCATTTTTTGATCAATTATGTTTTATAAAAGAAGCAAAACATATACTGAAGATACTCTAGATCACAAAATGAGAGTATAAATAAATCCCACAACATTGAAGTGTAACAGTGTTTGTTTCCATTAACAAATAGTTATTGTTTTGGAAAGCAGTGTGGATCTAGTTATGTTTCCTTACTTAATCAATATGCAGGGCAGGTAATAAGATGCCACTCTGTGATAATTTGTGAAAATTCCCATGACACACAATTTTAATCACAACTAAATTCAAACAGAAACAAAGAATACAGGTTTTTTTATTACATTTTCAATGCACAATCTGATGGTTTTCAGTTTGTACTGCAGGTCTTTATAAATATATGAAATTTACATCCATGGCATACTTACAAATATTACATATTCAAGAGTTTAAGTCCTTGAATGTTTTCTAACACTGCCATTTAACACCATCAGAGAGAAACAGAAAGCGCTGCATGAAATGTAAAGCTTATCAAATTCATTGTTGCTATTAACAGAAGCTTAGTCTAAAATCGTGTGAGCTGTGCCACAACATCAGCTTCCCTTACCAGCCTCAGGCATCGCTTATAAAGACGAGTAGGAATCCCTCTTCTTCTGTCATTGCCTGAATTTTGCACCCCAGCAGTGTCTTTTTCCTCCATCATACTAAGTGCTTGAAGTAGGTCAGAGGCTTTAGAGAAGCCCCCAGAACAGCTAGAAAAGGAACATAAAAAGTGTCAGAAACCAACCTGATAATCTATTATACAAGCAAACTGAGTTCACACATTAGACAGAAGACTGGCACTCCTCTAGCCAAAAGTTGTCTAAGATTAACATGAATAAGTTTATCAGAGCTTAAAACCTTTTGCGGCGGTGGCATTTTCTCTCGTTTGGCAGTTTAAAGCAGTATTGAGAGACGAAATCCATTAGTAGTTTGGGGAGAATACTGGGTTGCTTGAAGCTTTCAATCAGAACAGCCAAGCTGTAACAGTGATAATAAAAAGACAAGCAGAGGACATTAACAACTTTACATACACAAACAAAGTGAACAACACGGCAGGAATGAAACAATAGAGTGTGATGTATATCCAATATGCATTCGTGCGTGACTCAAAGAGAGAAACAGACAAAGAAAGAGAAAGCTGCCTGTGGGGGCAGGCCTTCCTCATTCTGTTTAACATGCTGCGGATAGGAATGGGCAATAATAGTCTGCATGCATGTGCTGTTGTAGCCTATGTGTGAGTGTTGCATACAGTAGTAGGAATCACAATACATAATAAAACATCACGAAAACATCTGTAACCTGCCATCATTTAAAAAAGTATAGGCCTTTTCACAGCAGACTGTTGACTAATTATACAAGAAAACCACAGGTGTAATAGGCTCATTGAACAGCAGCCATTTTGACATGTCATGACCTTACGATGACGTTGCCCTGGTTACTTCATCACACTGCAATATGCAGGTCGAACCTTGAAGTCGCTCAGGAATGCCAAACAAAGTCATAATGGATTACTGGAATAACAGCGTTTAGTTTGGATTGGTTCAAAAGCTGTGTAAGGCTTGTATTTCCTTGGCCTCAATAGACCACATTGTAAAGCGGTTTCCAGGGAGGAGGATAAAGTTATGCTGAATTATTGGTATTGTGGCCAAAACACATAAGACAACACAAAATGAAAAATGTCTAATCCTACTTTTTTTTTCATATACAGCAGTAAACACAGTAGTAGAATATATATATATATATATATATATATATATATATATATATATATATAGTATAGTTATCCAGCGCCTTTGTGAATCAGGCTCCTGGCATATATTTGAATGATTGTAAATTCAGGAAAAAATATATTTTTCATCTGTGAGACTTGCTTATGTGAATATACAAATATGGGGAAAAGCTGGTTAGAAATGCATAAATGTTACCGGCTGGTGCAATCACAGTGATATGCAGTCTTTGACTCCCCGTTCTGCAGATCATACTTCTTCTCCAAAGGAAGGATGTTGTATTTACATTCATCCAGATGTTTGAGGCTTCCACACAGAAGTTGATTCTCTGAAGGAGTGAAAAGTAAACACTGGTTATCTTGTAAATGATCGAAGTGTACCCACATTTCTGTAGATGACTAAGTCACCTACTGAATCTAAATATCATCTATGGTGAAAGTTCTGTCCCACCTGTAGGGGGCACAATGGGATAGTGTGGTAGCTATAACTCCTTACAAGAATAATGCCCTGGGCCTCCTTTTTAGGTGGAATATTCCCAGTGCCATTGAGGGCTCTTTCAAAATGTCAGCCCTTATCATAAACTTTTAATAGTGGCAGCATTGCTCACCATAGTATAATAATAATGACTAAATACATGGTTTTAATAGTGTAATAGTGTACTGAGGAGCGGCCTATTATGCTGAAAAAGGCCCCAGCAGATGTGATGGATTCCTCAGTTGCATGCACTTACCTGTCACATTATTTAATGCAATATTTTGCATCAGGTCTCTTCCTGCATGTTTACTTTGGGCTATGGTACTACCCATGGGCTCCTGGCGTGTATTATTCTGCTGTAGAGGGGAATTCATCTGCTTTTGTGGCTTGCCTTTCTTATGAATGGAGGTTGCTATCTCCAGTTTTGTTATGACCGCTGTTGCAGAAGTAGCTGTACTCCAGAGTCTTTGTAGAGGGTCTTGTTTGGGGGTTTCTGTTGTCTGTTTGAGCCTCAGAGTCCTATCTGTGGCCATTTTGACTGGTAATCCATATGTAGTTGTTGAGGGTGTAACAGTTGTCGTGCTGGATGTTGTTTTTTTTTCTAGACAACTCTTACAATGAGGCTGAAATGTGTCACCTCTGAGAGGCATCCTGAATCCACAACAACGACTTTGTTTTGGAACTTTTTTGCGACTTTTGGTCCCTGCTGTGATGGCTGTTGGTAAGTGTAGCTGCAGCGCTGGATTCTGTGTTAAAGATGGGGTGCTTTGTGTTGTAGATGTTGTTTGTGGATAAGAGTTTGTGTTCCCCTGTGGTGGAACTTGGCTTCTCTGTGTGACGTAATCCGACAGGCCCTTACTGTTGCTCTTCCTTTGTCCAAGTCTTTTTTTAATCGGCATCATTGCAGTACTTTTAGAAGCATTTAAAAGACCCATTTTTATTGAAAGACTAGTGGTGTGCAGTCTTGACATCGGGCGCATTTGGGATGGTGTTGTTGTATCCAGTTTCCTGTGTCTTCTACATCCTTTTCCCTTAGTCCTTCTGAGGTAGAAAGTGTCTCCTCTGAGTCGGTCTCTAGAGTTACACCTACGTTCACTTTTGGGTGACTTTTTGCGTGGGTTGATCACAAAGCTTTCAGTTACATGCTTCCTCTTGCTACTTGCTACCATGTTGCTGTCAGTGTTGTCCCCATTATTGCTTGTAACATCAGAGTAAGGGAGGGGGCTTTTGAAGACAGCATAGGGAGCCTTTTTGGCTACTTTACACCTATAGAGAGAAACAATGCATGTTAAAACAAACCCATGGATAAAACGTTATCTGCTGTATTTCAATTTAAATAGACTACATTAATTGCATATTTATTTAAGTCAGAAGAGGTACACTTGGTATTGCTATTTGGGATCATGATCTGTCATTTAAAAGAAGATTATTACAGTAACACAATGAAATTCAAGAATCAGTCACTCACAGACAAACTTTTGATTATAGTTATTATATTGTTTGTCAATGCAGTACCATTAATGCTAGACTGCTAGTTTACCATTAATTATTTCTTGTTTGTAAAACAATTTGTTAGTAGCCTGATAAATAAAGTTGTGGAAACAGAGCAGAGGTTTGGCAGTGCCCTTCATAATTTTGTGAGTTTTGGAAGACTGTCAGGCATGTTTTTACAAGCAATCTACTGCTCTGGCTTTCCATAAAACCATTCCTGCATTTTCCACTGAACCTATGGGCTGCACTTGCTGCCGCGTCTAACAATATGCAAGTTAAAGCTTTGGTAAACCACGTCAGTGTGTGTCTTACATCCCCCACCAGTACATCTCAATGCATTGCTTCTGCTGTTCGAGCTCAAAGCAGGGAATCTGCAGGATGTTGAAGAAGCTGTAGCCCACCATGCTGGAAATGGTATCATTCACACTGAGAAGGCACTGTCGAAACCTGGGTGGCGTAAAAAGAACAAGCGAAGGTCAAGCGACAGACCAGTCAAAATTAAAACACACAAGGACGATAAATATCTTTTAATGCTGCCTTATTTTGTCTCCACATTTTGGGTAGACTAAACAGTTTATAGATAACCTTTTTAACAAGGAGGTGAATTCTTGAAATGAGTATCAATTACTTGCGAATGAAAACCAAGCGTTAGAGGACAAACTTATTACACATGCACCTGTCAGCACCAGATGTAAAGTGATAGTAATACAGACGTTTCTGCAAAGTTAATACAGTAAAAATGAGGAATGATATGCCCAGCAAACATAAAAGAAGCAAGCAACGTGCTGACTCTTGACATCGAAAGAGTATCTGAAAGGCTGATTGCAGTGATATATGTAATACTCCTGGATGAATATTAATATTATGACAGTAGCATTCCAGAGAGGAGGACACTTTCATGAGTAAGTGTATAAAATGACGATGCACACAACTTCTGCAACACTTCAGCCTCTGAGTGGGTCTATCTGACTTGACTATGCTTGCCAGAACATTATGGGGACAGGTCTCAGAGAGATGGGGATTGCTGGTTGCAGCAGTTTTCCTGGAGGCAGTAAATACTTGGACTCGGCATTAGATACACAGGGGTGTGCATTCTGAGGCTCACCTTTGGTCACAGTCACAGTGTGAGACGGTAACAAATTTGGAGTTGAAGACTCCATAATTCACTGTGAAAGCCAGGATGACATGCAGGCAGTGGTCATGCTCACGGCAGCATCTATCTGCACTCTCAAACATCCCTGTGCAGGAAAACAAGATTAAAATTCAACCACATATCAAAGGGCACTTTGCATGGAAGGAAGTCCTCAAGCATTCCTTGCCTAATTCAAAATCAAAAAGCTTCAAAGAGAGTTATTTGATAATTAAAGATGTGCGGGTTGTAAAACCAAGATCTCTCATATAAAATACCTACTGAAGAATTTTTTTTTATGTGATTACCATATAAATGTCAAGCCGACTTTCAAATAAATGTTCCTGCAAGTTTAACTTCATTGTCATTTATCTTAAATTTTGTGCAAAATCTGTACCTGTCAGGTCCACTTAAATTAAATAATGTCCCAAAAATGTTGCTGGTTTGTGTCAAGCTTTCTACATTGACAAATTCAGTTCAGTTCAATTTAATTAAATCCAATAAAACACAGCAATAGTGATCTTTATCGTTCTAAAAATATATATGCAAATCACAGTTTGGGTTTTTAATCTCATGACAAATACCAGTGATCTTTGTCTAATAAGAATGTGGGGACTTCAATGTTGAAGTTCATAGTCACTGTCTGATAATCAATATTTTATAATAATTGAATCTCCTATGGTATCAATCTACAATGTCAAGGAAGTGCGGATGATCTTAGGGCCAAACAGAGTGCCCCTAAAAATTCCCTTAGGTCTGTCTTTCACATTCTTTCAGAGGGCCCATATACCGTAGCCTATGTGAGTGACCATTCCCCCTATATGTCTCCTGACCTCTAATGACCTCAATTACCCTAGGCACACAACGGAGGAAAAGTACACAAAAATCATAAAATCAGAGTTCACCATCCTCACCTAACTGTTCGTACCCGGCCGCTTTGCTGCCAGTGCCGCACCACAGCGTCCCCGGGAATATCCAGGCCCGTTTCCTCCGAACTTTTCCCTCTGTCCCATCTCTTCTTGTGCGCTTGGTAAACTTTGGCACACTGGAGGAGACGAGCGCGCAGGGAGAATTCGGAGACAACAGCATGCTGATGTTAAACCTCGGGGGGATTTCTTGGCCCTGGCTTCCGCTTCTGTCGCAAATACTGCAGTATCTGTCCGTGACAGTTGGATTGGTATTTACCTCGCATAGTACCGGTCGCGTGTCCTCGGACCACAGGCTGACGTACAAGGCGCGCACACCGGCCGCGTCCTCTCGCAGAAACGTGACGCGCGTCTGTCCGCGTTCTGCAGAAGTCGATCTGAGACAGGACAGACCTGAGCCGCTCACATGTTGTGCTTTGGATAAAATGAGCGAGGATAAGACCAAAACAACTTGTAGGATGCACCTGCTTTGCATCTCAATGTGAAATTGGTGTATAATTAATCCAGTAAACTTTGAAGGGTTAAATTAACGTCTGGGCGAATTATTCCACATGAAATGTAGCATCAGTGTATTTTTCTGCACTAACCGGCTTAAAAGGCGTCTGTTTCTACATGATGAGAGCATGTGTGCCTCCGGCGTAAACCGTTTGTGCTGAGAGGTCCTCTTATTGGTCTGCCGCAATAGAGGCTCGTCAGAAATATGACACGCCTCCCTATTGCGGGTTTGTGTGTGACTCGAGCCGGCATTTCATAAAGGCATATTGGCGGATTTGTAAAGTTATATATTCCAAATTTAAACTATTTAGATTTCAGAGTGACGCATATCAGATTTTGTCTGTATCAACCTGTACCTCACTGTGACTAAATCGAGAAACTCCTGTATACTAGACATTACTCTAGACATTAGTCTCCACCTAGATTTTGGACAAAAGCTGCAGAGCTGTCTTTAATTGTAGTTTCCAACTGAAAAATAGGAACGACCGTTAAGGTGTGGCAAAATAAAGAATAATTCTGACTGAAGATAGGATATTGTTTGATGGCTATATGTGATTTATAATATTACACACAATATACTAGTAGCATTGACATTAAAATAACAAGCAAGCAATCATCAGGACATCTTCTTTCTATAACCATTAACTTTTTTCAATTGCGGCCTCCATTTAATTTTTACTAGTGAAGTTCATTTTAATATGTTGTATGCACTTTCATCTTTTGTGATGGTCTTCACTCATTGTCACAAAGTCAAACCTTGACTCCGATAAGTCCTTACACAAAGGAGTCTTGTCGCTTTTCATTAGATTTTATTGATCTGTGTAAACTTTCTGCAAAATCTTTACATGCAAAGTTATTTGCAAACATACATGTTTTCCAGTGCATGCACTATTTATGTACAAATACATAGATAAATTAATAAACATTCCACTGAACTGGCAGGATCAAGTAGAAGACAGCTATGGGTTAAGCTCGGAGAAAAGCCTGTAAAAAATAAAACTCTTGGTTATTTTGTATGTTGATCATCATCTGGTGATCACTGTAGTGTAAGAAGCACAACATCGGACAGTGTGTGATGCTACTGGTGGGTGTTTGAATCACGGCCACAGGAGTGGCTGTGCAAAGAAAACAAGACACCGGAGAGATTTGAATGCTTATGTACAGAAAGTCTCATTCAATGACACTTATTTCAATATCTGCTACTGATAAGAGTTGGATAAAGTCTTGTGATGTGCTCAGTTGATCATCAGTCTATGCTGGGGATGCTATCAGACCAGTTTATTCAGATTACACCATACCATGCAGAATATGGCCTATTGTATATATAATATTAACAGGAATGTTATGGGGAAGAAGTGTAAACATTGATGGAAATACAATAGCATTCATTTCTTAAAAAGTATATATATCTTGAACCACAAGACCTTTCATGCATAGGTTTTTTTGTTTTTGTCTTTATCTATATTTTGACATTGGAATAACTTGCAAACAGCTGTATAAATTGAGGTCATTCCATCTTGTAAGGTGTGCTTTCCTTGGTTTGCTGTGATTAGTGAACAAACACACACTAAAGCCTTTAATGATTGGGTGTGGCAGAGGGGAAAAGGGCCCTGCAACGACTCAGGCGCGCCAGAGTCAGGAACACAGTGCATGCAGGTAAAGCTGCACATATAACATAACCTATTCCACCATCTCTCCTTGTTAAGTGGAGCAGCCGAATTTGACTGTGTGCATTCAGTGTAAACACTACAGTAGAAAACCTCTGAGGTGTCAGAGTGAACCACGAGCTTCAGAAAAGTTGAGATAGCAGGAGGAAAATCCTTGTTCCTGCCAATTCTCCCCATAACTAAGAAATAAACGTTAAAAAAAATGTTGTTCACTTTTCTCTAATCACACAGTAAATACTTCTCACAAATCATAATTCACAGCTTGAATAACTATACATAAAAAAATCCTAATGTTTAACTAGGTGTGCTATAATTTTTAATCACAAATCAACAGCAGCTGAAAGGTTCATCTAGCTCATGGTCCACTGACTTATGAATCATCTGTATATATTAGATGGCTATCCTAACCTGAGCAATGTATCCGTATGTAAACATTTCTTCATGGAAATATACAATATGTTCAGGACAGTGGGCACAGTTGAAATATTTGATGGTGCTGCTGCGTGCTTTCTTATGTCTGTGGCTTGGCATGCTTATACAGTTCAAGTGTTGCAATACAGCATGGTGTTATCACACAAGAAATCCCCAAAAATAATTCCCTGACAGGCTAATGAATTTATGAGCCCAATCAAGGCTTCTATGACTTGATTGAAGATGTTTGACCTCAGATGCCATAACATATTGCTTTTCTAGTTCTGTGCCAGTGCAATTCATTTTCTTTAGCAATGTTTCAAGTTCAGCACGCTATATAACATCACTGACAGGCATGATGGTTCTTGTGCAGCTGTTTGTTCGCATGTCTTAATTACATTAGTGAAATCTCTAATTCATGTATGCCTTAATTTGTCCCAGAGGCAGATTAAGTATCAGCACAGGCAGACAAATTGTTAATAAGAGAACTGGAAAGAAGAGTGTACTACATCAGGAGAAGGGAGGTGAGTAAGCCTGTGTGATGGCCAGGTAGTGAAAGAGTAGATAACACAATAAAGGTGCATTAAGAGATCAATGCAAACCAAGTAGGTTTTAGCTCATGCTGTATGTGTGGGGGCGGGGGCAAATGGTTAATCACTAGTAATGGGAGTCTCATTATACAAGGTGTGCCAGCGCTCAATCCTCTTGTCCTTGTTCTTCAGACACTCATACCAGTGCTTCAGCCTCTCTCCTTTGGCAGTGATACCCAGCTGACACCCACCTGTCAGGGAGGAAGTGAGGAGTGAAAGGCAGGCGTTGGTGAGCAAGGGACAAGTGGCAATTGTACTTTTATTTCATCAAAGCAATTATGATCAAATATTTACCGATGTAGTCGTTGGACTTCCCAATATCGTAATCCCAAACAGAGATATCTAAACTCTTCTTGGCCAGTTCACTGTGTTTAATCTCATAGCCGAATTCCTAAAATTTTATCAAGAAATATGTTCATTTTTTTTCAACATGTTTCATACTTGAGTTGCCAAGAATATAAACCCATATGATTTGATAATAATTTGTGTTAATTTTTATTATTTGCAGCCCTCCATCTTGAACTCTCTTACAAACCTCATTAAACTCTGGGTTTAAAGTCCTCTTCTTGATTTGTGTTTTGCACTTGGCCTTCTTCCCCATGTCAGGTTTCAGACATCTGAAAATGAAAAATAACTAATTGATGCCATTTCTAGAGTCATACATTTACAATCTAAATGTACGTCTAATCCTGCTCTACCTACATTTTGACATATGGGTCAGAGTAGCCATTAGCATCCATGGCAGCCAGGTGAACACAGCGTACAACACCCACGAGGAGACGATTCTGCTGGGTGCTGTACATGAGGGAGATCAGAATCCGGCCGCGCTCCTCTACCTCTCCACCATCTTTCCCTTGCTAAGACAGAGGAGTGAAAATAGTTCAGTATGATGCACGAAAAAAGGCTTTGCAAAAATTCTCTGGAGGAATCTGTCATGTTCAGGCATGCTTGGAAATAAAAGCATTGCCTCATCTTCGTAGAGAGCGATGCCTCTGGCTCCCCCGGCTGTTGCAGTTCTCTTTGTCTGCGAGGGGGGAACGAGATTACAGCAGGTCAATGAGAGATTCCAACAAGAAGAACAAAGCATTGTTTGAATGCAATTGACTTTCACTCACAGGGACAACTCTCTCCAGACACACGTTGAAGTTTTTCTTCTGGTTCAACTTCAGTTTCTTCAGTGCCACTCTGGTTTCCCCAATAAACTCATTATGCCCGAACTTGTCTTCATCACAGACAGACAGCCTGAAGTCAAAAGAGAATCAAAATCATACAGACCGCTTATATCTTTAAAAGAGTCAACTATGGGCACATTATGTTTGAAACATAAAAACAGGGTAATTGAAGGCCGTCTGTATTCACCTGAGGGTCTTACGCTGCATGTCGTCATCTGTCAGGCCATGGTAAGTGAGTGTCTCATTCCACGCAGGGTTGCGGGTGTTTCTCAAGGTCTTTGTGCGCAACTTGTTAGACTGTTAAATGCAGGTTAGATCAAGACAAGGTAATGTAAATATCTCTAAGCATGTTAGCGCAACGCAAGATCTCACACATCTGTGGATTGTGCTGTTTTATCACAGGAAGAATCTATATGGTGCTGCTTCCCATCAAAAGTTGTTTTTGCCACTCAGACTTGCCACTCAGACTTTGCCTCATAATTACACTATACAAACAATGTACCTTCACTACATCTTTTGCAGACATTTTATTTATAACGTCTCCATATCTGTTTCTAGATATCGTCCACAAATGCCAATTTTATGTTGTTGTCAATTCAAACCACATGGTGTCAGGCTTGAGCTAGCAGAAAGGGCTGTCATCAAACCTAGGGGGGGTCTAAAATCACCCCCCTTATTTATTTTTTGCTTTAAAAAAGTGATACAAATCTTTAAAAGGAAGTAAAAGGCTAATGTAGGAAATGTGCGTCTTTTACCTTACTAGCCCCAGGCAGCAGATGAATTTTGACATAAGGATCTGCCAGTCCATTTGAGTCCATGGGCTTCAGTCCCTGAGGAGAAATGGAACACCATGTCAATCACATCATCATGAACAGCAGAGAGCAATTAAGCTAAAGTGCCATTCAGGAGCCTTTTAACATAAACCACTTGATTTGAATTGTCCTTTTGTGTGAGAGAATGCGAATAGTGGTACCTTTGCCTTGAGAATGCCACAGTGGAGGCTGTTGCTTTCCTGTTCATAGTGCAGACTGAACTCTAGAGAGCCCAGGGTTGCTGAAAGAGACCCAGAAGAGGTGCTACATTAGACTACAGATGCAGCAGGTGTGCGCTTGAATCATTAAGAGTATAAATACATGGAAATGTTCTCTTGAAAATAAACAACAACCAACTTGAGAACAGAAGTGAGAACAACTACCAGCCCAGAATGGACAGAAAAGATGAAGTCTTGACCCTCACTCATGAAACATTCACAGCCCTCTATTTACCTTAAGTAAACAGCACAAAAATCTCATTACAAAGCAGGGGCATAAAATATAAAAGAAGTCAGATAAACAAGTCTCAAAGGAAAGCGTTCCGAAAATAAGGTTCTGCGGGTAAGAAAAAAAAATGACTGAAATGCTGCCCACACAGATTTTCTTTGGAAGAGTTTCATTGCCTAGCATAGCTGTTGGGGACAAAATGATCAAATGTCATTTGTTAATTTCTCTTATATAACTTAACTTTTCTGGGCTGAGATTCACCCTCAACTTGGTCCTCCAAGGACACAAATAACTACTTCAAAAACTAAGAGTTTACAACCATAAAAATAAGCAGAATTAGCTCATCCACCTTTATCTAATGATCAGATACATGTATAAATTTGAGTGGTTATACATCAAAACACACAATCCATCAGACCTCAAATTATGATGATCGAACTTATTACATTCAATTAACTGAAGTTATACACAGCTGAGCAGAGTGACTGAAACCAGTCAGCACCACAGGACCAAACTGTTCTCACCATCACATCTCTAGAGAACAGACACGTAAAACCATTTTTACTCCCTACACCAGGGATTGAATCAAACACAAGGGGAATCTATATCCTGTTAGCCCTGCTGTATCTCAAATAATTTGCACAGCTCCACATTCCCGGACCTCAATAAAATAAATTAACACCCAATCCCCCAGAGAGAGAATAAAGGCCATCTGATGCTGCAGGCGCAGAACATGAATGGCATGGCATCATTCTTATCATTAAAATGGGATATGGGATATATAAAAAAAATTACAATTACATAGCTTATGTATCACCATTGATTTAGTAGTTCACATCTTCTTCTGCTTTAGTTCCTTGGATATTGATCATCATGCCTCGATAACACATCATGCTTATCATTTGTAATTTTCTACCCAGCTCAATAGACACTGCCAAAATGATACATCCTGTATGCAAAGAATATTGGGCAATTTATAGACATGAATTATTACCAACAGACTTAAAGGCAGAAATCCAGAATCAACGCGGTATCGGAACAGAAACGCAATCTACACTGTCACCAACACCCAATACTGCATGAAAAAAAAACACCCTATGCGTACCTGAAATTAATGGTAATAAATCACCTATGTCAAACTGTGCATGAGTTGAAATTAAACTAGACACACCACCTACCGTACTCTATGAGAAGATTAAGCAGGTGGTGTACTCACTGGCTTCATCCGAGTCATAGTCGTTGGTCGCCTCCTCCTCCTCAGCTGGGGGAGGTTGCTGTCGGGCAGGAGGAGCGCCGTAGGCAACGGGCTGCCTCCTGTCCTCTCTTGCTGCAGGAGGTGCTCTCTGCTCTGGAGGAACTGCACCAGAGGAGTAAGCCCCTCCATCTCCTGCCACTGGACCTACAACCACATTCAATCATCTGTGACTGCAAAAAATAACACCACTAGGGATGCAATATTTGTTTAATGCCTGGGACTCTTTATTAGGACGTGAAGAAAATATTATGTCCTTGCTGTCTCTCACCCTGCTGGGCCATGGTGGCTGATGCAGCAGGCTGTGGTCTGGAGCTCTGGACAGGAACCATCTTCTTCATCGCCACTGGGCTGCCCTGCCCTGCCTCTTCAGGGTCAGCACCGCCCGTGGCCGTGCGCGCAACTGATGGTTTAGGGGCCACAGGTGGGTAACCAGCACGGCCCTGAGGCTCTGGTGCAAAAAAAAGAATAGCATAATACAGTAAACCCACAGGCACACACTATACATGGGGGAGACGTGCATAATCACACCAAGTCAGGCTCCTACTGCAGTAGAATCCATAATACTCCCTGGTCTCTCTGGATACTTTTGATGTTGCAGCTTTTTCGTTGCAAAGGCATTGACCTACATACAGTACACTACTACAAGCTGTGGCAGCCTACTACTGTACATGCAGCAGCTATATACAGTAGTCTGCTCGTCTTTTCATATGCGGGAATCACATTGCTCAGGTAATCACATTGAAAGTGTGAAATTATGTGACCCATCCTGCCAGCACCACCTGGAGGCTCATCCCATGTCACAGCATGCACCTTCCGACAGCTTAATTGAGCTCTTCATCCCCCTCCTCTGCAACAGTAGGCGGTGCTGCCAAATTTGGGAAGCAGATAAAAGGTTTGAAAAGAGCAATGAGAAGCAGGTTGCGAGAAGACCTATGTGCAGATGCTGATCTAATGAGACTGAAGAGGTGGCGCTTTAAAAAATGCTAGTTGCTAGCTTTAGGAGTGGAATACAAACTTAACTGCACAACTGATCTTCCCAAATGTTGAATGTTGTAAAGACACAAATAGCTTAAATGGCTAATAGCCAATGCTCGGTAGACTTGTTGAATAAAGGGTTAAAAATAAGCGTAACGTTTGGAGTTTGGAGTGCTGCGGGAATGATTCCCAGCGTTTCTGCACAGAGTTTCTGCAATTAATCAATTAATCAAAATCCATTGGAAAATCCCATTGGGATTTTGTTGAGGATACCAATGTGATGCTAACTTCCAGGGTTGTCCTACCAAAATAATGTTACCCCTGCACAATATGCCATTCTACTGTCAGTGGCACACCATAGACATTGACAGCCTGTCTCCTAGCAACACAGGTCATCAGATGTCAGTCTGGCATGGGAAACGCCCACCCAGTGGCTTGAAGCGTTCATGTACAAAAATGGGTTTATCCCCTTTGAAAATATCCTATTGTTTAAAATGGAAAAGCATATGAACAATAGCTGTAGGGTTTATTTTATTAACATACTCAAAAATGTGAAAGCATTCAAATTTCAGTTTGACTAAAAAACAGTCAACAGGCAGCACTGTTGAAGAATGGAAATCTCACAAGCAGCTTGAAAAGAGTGACAGATGCTTTTTTAAAGATTTCTAGATCTTGAAAACCTGAAACTTGCTACACAGAGGCAACAGACTCACTCTGACTGATGGTTATAAGGATCTGCATGTTCCTTAATGTCAACATTCAGAATAACTGAAAAAGAGTTTGCAAAGCTGAAGGGGCAGATCTACCTGGTGGTTGTGGTTGGGTTACTGCCTGCCTGGGCTTAGAGGCGTGGGGCTCCTTAGGCTCTGCCGCTTCCTGGGCTCCTGTCTCCTTTTCTTTAGATAATGGCATGGGCGATGGCAAGAAATGTTTGGGAAAACCTTTGAAGAACCAGGCACCAGACCTCTTCCATACCTGAGAAATAAAGAAATGTATGTGTGTTACAGACTTTCCAACCAACAGTTGAAATATTGTATTTGTTTACTGGTGTAAAACACTCACCTCTCGCTGTTCTCTGCAGATCTTGCAGAGCCACACAGCACGTGGCCGACTGCTACACTGTGTACCACACTTGGTACACATGTTCTACACGACAGGAGAAAATTAAGATTTCCAGCTGCTTGCCATTTACAATGCTTTCATAAATAGTCAGCTCATAGGCCATGACCTATTGTGTTTCCTTAAGGTTTGTATGATATGCAGCAGGGAAGCAGTTTTTTTTTGCTTGTAATAATTGGTTGACTCATTACCTACCTTTTTGCAGTCCTCACACACCACTGAGCTGACCCCTGGTGACCCAAACTGCTCCCCACACAGCAAACAGCGGGACTGTCCATCCCCACACACAGTCTTCTTCATGTCGTCCAGGCGATTTATCAAGCGCCTGCGACACCAAAGAGTAAAAGTTCTTAAAATGTCACCGTTAATCATCCCAGGTATAAATGTATGCATGTCCTCAGTCTCAACAGACGATTTTTGTTTTTATACACGCGCTTCGGAGAAACCGCTGCATGTTTTACAATCTCTCACCCAATTCTCTCCTGCTCCATGGCCTCCATTTTCTCAGCACGGGCAATCACACTGTTTATGATCTCTTTCTCTTCATCTGTCAGGTCTGGACCAGGACCAGGGCCTGGCTGCATGGTCCAGTTCCCCCTGTCAGACAAACATATTCTCCAGTTGAGGTTACACTGCTTTCTGAACAGTTACATATCAGATATACATGCTGCAGATAAGAGAGGTGGAGTAGGAGTGTGTCTACTTACTGCTCTTTATCACTGTATCAAAGATCACGTATCAGAGGAATGCAGGTGAAACAAAGGAGAGTACAGCGTGGGTTAGCAGACTCATAGTGAAGGTTGACAATATGAAAACGTTCTGACAATCATGCTTACCTAGCGTGCATGGTCCTCTGCCTGTCGTTGGACTGCCAGCGATCCGAGCTGCTGCTCATCACTGTGTCCGTCATGCTGCACTATCAGAGTCTGCAGATGGACAGACACAAAGACAGAGATGAATTCAGCATGAAACGATCTTGATACGAAGTTGGCAGCTTTTCCTGACATTAGTTTAAGAGCTCTTAATTTGGGTGGGAATAGATGTTTGTGTGTTGAGTCCACACTTTTTGCTATCTTCTATCCTTATATCATGCTTATACAGTACTGACTTAACTGCCACTGTGGACTGCTCTCTCATCAAAAAGGACATTGCGTGCAAATTTGTGAGCCACAATAGTGCTGACCGTGAATTGGCAAGTCAACAGACACACTTCCTTTAATTGCCACACAGTGATGTAGGGCTAAATAAAAGGCAGCTGATGACCTCACGTTAGTGGCCATCTTAAGCCAGACAAATTTCCAAAAAAGTAATAATCTTCCCTTCATCTACTTGCTTCCTATCAATTTAAGCCTGAAATATCAACAAAATATAATCTACCAATGGCAATGTAAGCACATTTCCTGGTGCCAGATTTACAACCTAATCAGTACCATCTTCTCCTGCCAAGCCTGTTTGATCAAATTCTTTCCACAGACATATTCAAGCAAGTAATGGACACAGGAAAACATTGCATAAAAATAGCACAAACAAAAAAGATCTGTCAAATACCAGCCTGAGCTATGCTTGGTTCTAACAGGGTTAGCGTTGCATAGTGTGAGTATTGCAAAGGAAACAAAGCAAGCCCTCCTGTGCATTAGTGACCAGAGTGAAATTACACTGAAGTGGGTGGTGTAATTTCTTCCAGTTTGTGACTCCACACATATCAAAGAAACAGATGGTTCCATATAGCAGGAGTGGTTCAATTATGCCACGATACAGGAGGAGGAGGAGATGAGTTTGTACCGACAAGAATGACTAAGAGTCTTTGTCTCCAGCATTTGTGATTGTTCACGATTGAAGCAGAGGCTTTTATCCAAAGTGATGTCCGTGTATTCACAGTTGTCAGTCACCTCTCCTCTTTCTCCGAGGATGCTGGTAGGAACGGGTGTGTGGTCAAGTGTGATGGGGAAGGATGATGATCTGTTTTTTTAAGATCTGCTGCGCAGTTATTGTCACCTTGCGTGGTGAAATTGGTACTGGATTGTTTGTGGGATGGTTGTGTCGTCAGAGTATGTGAAGGACTGGTGCAGGCTGAGAACGCAGCCCAGGGCAAATGATGACAGGGGGAAACAATGAGCTGTCAACTGGTTTCATTTCCCACAAAGCCCTTATCCATATGATACAATTGAATGTAATTTAATTCTCAGATTGACATGGTAAAGATAATACAAATGATGTCAACACAAATCACTGAGGTGATTGCCAGAGGGCAAGCCTACTCAGTGTGTGTGTGTGTGTGTGTGTGTGTGTGTGTGTGTGTGTGTGTGTGTGTGTGTGTGTAAGCCTTTGTCGGGCAATTCATGGAGTGATGCTGCAGCAGCAGTAGACTGGAGGATAGAGCAGTGTATGTCCTGAGGGTAAGTGCTAGCAGCCAGAGAAAAAAAAGGAGCGACAAGAGGATATAAAAGACTCTCTGGACATTCATATGTCCAGAATTATGATGGTGCAGGATGAGGAGAGGGCAGGTATTAAAGAGATACCGTAAGGAAGGCATAATGATAAGGCTAAAAGGAAAATCAATACATTTCACTTGTCTTCAGCTTTTCACAGCACTAGAAGCTTGGAGAAAGTGAAGAGGGAGCGAAAGGGAGGGGTACACCGCCGTCTGCCTCATTCAGCCTCTCGTATTATGCTGCGTAACGTCGAGGTACATACCTTTTGAGCTCTAATCTGTTGCTGCACTGCTTGCAGGATTCAAAGAAAAACAGCAAATTTGCTGTGCTATCAATAGACACTCTGGGTGTGTTCTTTTCCCTCTGATGCTGCATGCATCCAGCCAACAGTGGCAACACAGTCTCCAGGGAGCATTTGTCATTTTCCACTTCTCAGCAGCAGTCTGATGGTTCAGACATTACTCTGACTGTACAGCATATATCATATACACCGAAGTTCTCAAGCGTGGTCCTCCTTCACTTGGCAAAATGAATTATGCCACTTTTGTCTAACATGATTGTTCTGGAGAGGTGGATGGAGAGAGACAGATGGGAGGGGGCAGTCAGGCATTGGGCTGGGTAATCACTGACTCAGACAAGTCAGAGCTCTCTGGCGTTGGGGATAGATGTTACTGCATCACAGAAGTGGACTCTTTGCCACAGTGACAGTCCAATTAGCATGCAGGAAATAGTCTAAAGGTTTGAAGTCACACCTTTCTCATAAGGAGCTGTCAGTATAGGCTTTGCTTCTTCCGACATGGAAAGGCTTGTTTTCACTTACTGCGCAGTCAGAAAGGGTTTACATATCAGACTATTCAAAAATGTATCTGAGGTCAATTATAATGGACTGTCTCAACCCAAATGTCAGATTGAGTCTTGCTATTCTGCAGATCTGACATCACTGTGACCCGTAGACAATCATCCTTGATGCTCTTGAGGTTATAAATGCAACTAATCTGCGTCATCTGTGACTCTGCCTTGGTGCATCTTGTACATGTTTTCCTCCCATATGGATGAGTCAGTCAGGTGGGGGATTCTTCTCTGGAGAGCAGCAGATATTTTCCTGTGGGTTTTGTATTTTCCAAAATGTCGTGACGCCTCTATGACTTGATGATGCTTTCAGACGTGGCTTCAAAGTTGTTCCAAGAACTGTGCAAGCAACCACACAACAGTTTCTACAAATACACTGGGCATGAATATAGAATCAGATTATGTGTGAGATGACAACAGGAAAGACTGGAGGGAGAGCATCGACTCAAGCTAGTCATCTGTCCAATCATCATAAGTCATCCACGCAGCAGGATCTCATCTCAGTAGAGTTTCTTATGAGGGTGGAGAGGACCAATTTAGAAAGCTGTGTCTCCTCCTCGGGCCCTGGGAGGATAGTTGATACAAATCTGCATCCGTACATCTTCAGAGATGTATACATACACAGTTTCCAGAACACACCCTACAGATTATACATCCATTTTTAGAAACACAACCAAGCATTCTCCTTGGATACTTGAAGTGAATGCTCAGTGTGAGTAACTAGTCTTATGCAGAGACTAATGTTGTTATGTGACTTTTGATGGCAGGTGTATGACTCATTACTGCAGAACATATGACGACGAAAGGAGTAGACCTGAATAAGAGCACTTTGTTATGGCTGACAACCTGTCAATTTTTTCAAGATTTTGTTAATTGCTTGTGGAAACAAGAGCTGAAGAAAGCAGCGAGAGTGACAACGAGGCAGCAGGACATTGATGGATTGATACAACATGGATTCAGAGGGTGGGGAGCATCTCCTGTGTTCCAACAGAAGCAAAAAACAATATGTAAAAACAAGGTTTTAATAGTCAAATGTATGTTTTATACCCTCTTTTGTGTCCTATTTGTCAACGTATTGAAGTTACTGACATTGGAACACAACGTGGTACTGCACTTCAATTCCAGGGCAACAATTCCCTCGCCATCCTCCAAGAAGCACCATTTTAAAATGGGTTAATGAGAATAAGAGATCAATGCGAAGTCCCACAATTGGTTTCACTTTAATTTATCTTTCATTAAGCCTCCATTCGTATTTCCATGCTTGGGGCTACAACATACTTACGGAGATCGGATGTCGCCCTAAAGCTCTGCTGTGGCCAATACCCAATCATCCCCCAACACCCCTTATCGTTGACCAGCAGAGTCCCTGCAAGCTTACATCAGCACTTTCTTCCAAAACATTTTCCAAGGAACTGATTCTAAGTAGATGTCAGAGTTGATATTCATGTCAGCATAGCATATCCACCCTACCATTGATTTAATAACCCTGGTGTAACCATGCATGTTTTTTTCACGTTACTGTGACCATTAATGTTTCATCAGCTGTAATGCACCCTGCTTTTTCCTATTAAAGACCCAATAACCTTGCAAACCATACACAATTTTTCACAGTGCTGCAAAAAACTCAGCTATAACATTTTTTTAAAGAAAGCTATTACTGGGCATTTATTGCCCTGTGTGACTTTATATTCACAATTTATCATCTTATGAAACACGATTAAACCAAACAACATTTTTTTCGTGAAGCCTGGATGTTTGGTGTAAAGTGTATGTGATAATTTGTCTTCTTCTCCTTTTATTATCCTGCCAACTATTTAAAAACGGTGATGTATAGTACTTTAAATGTTAAAACAGCAAAACAAATCTAAATAGCCAAGTTAAAGAAAAGAAGGAAAATAACATATTTAATTTCATCCTGATTTTTCTTCCTCTACCATCTGGTCTGGCAGTAACTCAGATTGTTTTATGTATTATGAAACAGAACACAGGCTGAGATCCTCAGACAGGAGAATCTTGGCCGGTCTACAGTTTCAACTCAAGTCCTGTGGTGATCTGGGACATCATGCCTAATCAGGGAAGACTCTTTTATTTCAATCTCTTCTTCAGTCACATCTATAAATACAGACTTATATGGGAGCCGATCAGAAGTCAAATTTACCAAAATCTTTGGGACAGAGAGAGGGCAATATTAAATCAGAATTAACATAATTTGCAATCATACTATCTCAACTCAGAAAGCAACATCTCATTGATAATTAAAAGACGCAGGGCTTTTATGATTAAGAATGTAATGTAACAATGCAATGCCCATTAATGTGCACCGCTATCGATATTGTTGACTTATGAGTCATGTACAGACCTTTACTAAACGTGAACTAGTTGACAATACCTTGACTCACAGGTAAGCTACATGTCATCAAAAAGTACAACCAGCCGCTCCTTCACATTCTGTGGTGACACGTGGGCTGGTGGTAGGTGGCTCTAATGTCAAAAAGAAATTCAAAGTCTGTGCAGTTTTCATAGACAAACTTATAACCGGTACCACCACACAGCTGACAGGGCCATAAACACAAGTAGTTTACTATGGATGATTGGAGCACACCCAACCTAAATGGTTAATGATGGCAATTCTCTTTATACTGAATGGAATGTCATAAACATCTTTCACTTGGTAAACTAACTAACTCTTCTCAGTATTTCAGTTAATTGTATCTAATGCTCACAAACCAGGCATGCAGGGCAAATTAAGGTAGGAAGGACCAAATAAACACGAGGTAGCCACCCACTCCCAGTTGCATAGCACAACTACATCCATCCCCCATAAGGAGACTGTGAGCTGCCAACATAGAAACACACGAGGCCTGGACCTGGGCAGGACTGTAAAGCACTGCACCAAGAAGCCCTCCACTGCGGGAAGAAAACATCACTCAGCATTTCTTAATTATTTAAAACTCTGACCCACCATTGCTTTTCTCTGTAAGTCCCCTCTTTCAGGCATTAGTGCACGCTTTCTGTACTTGGGCCTATATCAGGCATTATGTACAGAACAGTGGATTTGGCTAGGGAAAAAAATCTCAGAGCTTGAGACAGAAATTATTCCACTCTATTTCAGGAGACAATAAGGATGTTTGTTGGTCTTTTAGATCTGTGTCATTGACAAATTGTTCATGTTTTCAGTCAGACAGTGGCGTTGACAGGGACCATCTGTGGAACCACCTGTGAGGGCTTTTCACCCCTCAAATGCGTGAGTTGGTGCACCGTTTCAGAAATACACACTCTTGGCAGGCATACGTCTCCAGGTCCCGCATCGCTGTAGAACAAACAGGAAAGACCACCAGAGACAAACAAGCGACCATGCTGTTATCCTGCTAACACTGTTGGCCCTATCAGACCTCAACAGGGTGGGGCTGTTTTTCATTCTTAAATCAACTCACTGAATTAGCAGTCTATATCCTATGAGTCTCATTAGAAATCATCTTCAAATTTAGCAGAAACAAATTGTCCTTTGGTCCATGCCTTATTTTAGAACTACGGAAGTGAACAGCTATCGAACATGGAGCAATCCAGCAAGAGTTTGCAGTAAGGCTCAAATGTGCTTGGCTGATGGGGATTCATCCCAGTAAGGCGTAGGGCTTTGAGTTCTGGCTGCAGATGCATTGGCCAGTCATGCTCCTTCAATTACCTCCCATCTTATCTCGGGGGAACAAGTACGACCAGACTGGGGCATTATAGTCACACTATGCGTCAATTTCCTGCGAACCAGAAGTGACCTGCATCTGGTGGTCTGTTGAGATATGGTTCTTAACCTATCAGATCTCCTATCAATCCCTCAGTGTGACGGCTATTATTCTGCCTCTTTGTTGTTCTGCTTTGAAGATCTGGCACGGTTCAGCTGCTGGATATCTGACCCTCCCTCTTGTCCTACCAGCAAACTAGCAGGTACAATGCCCCTGGGTGTTTTTAGCAGATCTCTGTTGGCAAACGAGAGCTTGTTCTAGCCTGAAAACACTGCACCACTAACAATCAGCTTTGGTCCAACTTCTGAGACAGAAACCCTGATAGGAAGCTCGGCTGTGTGACTCTAAATGCAAAGTTTGTTTATTTAGACTTCACCCTGACCCTCTGGGGTAATAGCATTATGCAGCTATGTACAAAGGTGATTCTAATAAGAGATTATATTTGGTAGTGGACAGAAAGGTTGCTTATAGCTGGCTGTTTTTTTATAGATTCGACCACAGCCCGAATTTATTTCTGTTTTTTAACTCCTTGCTCTCTTGAAGGAACTTTGCTTGATGGCCACATTAATTACAACTGTCTTTTCCAATATGCCACAGTGTTCAGGCAGATCTAATCACCTTTTTCAGAGAAGATGGTGAATCGATTCTCATCGAGCAGTGGAGGAGAATCGATTCATCACATCCACTGCTCCGATTAGAATTTGAAGATGAAGCCACTCCCTTATGAAGCTCGGCCACAAACGGCAGTATAATCTCTCTGATAGAACAAATAAAAAAAATATGCTCAAATGTAAGGCACAGAAACCAACATATATTTCCAGTATAACATGTGATTTGGCTCCTAAGCTCCAAATATGGATTGTGAAGAGCAGAGGAACATAGAGTCATGCACCTTTACCAACTGTGGCCATGGTAACGGCAAGATCAGAAGACGAGAATCAGAATGATTAAAAGCTGTGTGCATGCATGTGTGTGCACCAGTCTATGTGTTTGTAGTAGACGATACAGTACCTGTGCCAAATTTCAAAGCCCATGCAGCGGAACGGGTCATTGTTGCAATAATAGTGGATCATCTCTCGTATCAATAGACATGGTTGCAATTTGCAATTTGCAATCTTGCTCGGATGGTTGAAAATACAGAATGTTTAGAGAGGAAGACAAGCTGAAGACATGGGATTATGGGTACAGTCGCTTTGTATCCTTCAGTTTTAAATTATGCAGTTAGTGTGCAGAGCACTTACTTCATTCCTCCATCTTTTTTCACCTTTTCCCTTAACACCCATGTTTCCTAGTGCTCTCCATCTCTCGTTTTCTCTTGTTTCATGTGATGACACAATTTCCCCCTTTTCTCTCTTGACTAATTCCAGTCTTTCTCTGGACAGAAAACAGTGGGCTGGCAGAGAGACTGAGTAATACACAGAGAGAGAGGTACCAGCAGAAGGGTGTCGTCCAATCACTACAGTGGTTGCTCATGTGAGAGGAGGCAGCTGCAGATATCTACCGTTCATTCAGTCTTTTCTCCCCTCCCCCATCTAATCCCCATGCTTCAGGTCTGTAGGAGGAGTTGGAGATGGTGGAACCAACTGAGAGGCGGATTCCCAGCTTCTTTTTTCTGTCCTCCGTCCATATTAACACCAGAAGCAACATTCACTGCTCTGACCCACTGAGTGTAATAAGCAGGATGAGATAACATCACAACAAGTATGTGACTGAATCACCTGTCCTGTGGCACAGCTGGAGTTGAGAGCTGCCCTGCCCACATCAGCATTTGGAGGCATCACTGATGTTTTCCTCTTAGTCTGCAGGCACATCAAGCCCCAGTGTACACTCCTAAAAATCCTGCAGCAACGCCCAGGGACCGCAACCACGAAATCTCCCACATTATTTACTAAATCTGTTTTGTTATGTCAGATCTACAACAAGGAAGCACCCGTGTTTTGGGAGTGCATCCAGCCAAAAGTCTTGTTTTAATTAATGTTAAGAGGGATTTCGCAAAATCTAATAACTATTTAATCAACACCAACAGTTATATTCATTGGCCATTCATGAATAAACTACTAGTACATCGCAACATTAAAGCATGCTGTAGTAATTCAATGCAACAATTCGAAATAAGGAGGTAATCAGCTCTATCAACATTCTGCTGCAGAGCAATGCTTCCAGTAAGAAATGTTTTCACTAAAACAAAGGACTCAATAAAATGTTAATTTACATAATTTGTACCTCATAGGTTAACTAGCAGCAGCTCAATTCATTCTGAGTTGCACGGCACACAAATGTTCCTTTTTCATTCAAATGACTCAGTAAGTAACAGGCTCATAAAGGCATTCCATCAAATTAATAAATACAGGCAATAAAATGTGTTCCCTCATTAGAAATAATTTCAAGCCCCTCTCTCTTGTGAATGAAATGCTGCATTCATTCAACTTGTAAATGAGAATTTTCTAATGCACTGAGTCACTGAGCAAACGCAATAACATCACAGAGATTTTAGGTCAAGGATGCAATGTTTCAAAAACCTTCGAAGAAGATCATCCTACCTGAGAATCCAGCCCTGCTTCTCTCTCTCCTCTCTCTCTCTCCTCTCTCTCCTCTCTCTCGGGGAGCTGTCAGGGAATGATGCGGACTAAATGTCTGTGCAGCGCCTGGGTACGACCACGGAGTCAGTCATTGCGCATGGTGCCTGTCACCAAAACCCGCGTTTTTATTTTTTGCCTGGAGTAGTAGTCTGTTGCTCGAGGCACAGCGGATCACCACAATGCGTGGGAACCCGTATTCTATCCTGCGTGGTAGATGGAAAGCCCTTGGTACCCTGGGAAGGAAACCCCTGGATCTGAAGTGATAACACTGATGCTTAAGTGGGCAGTCATCACCTGATCCGATTGTCTCCTTATAAAGCGCATAGTGTCTAAATATGTCCCATCATCCATGCTGCCCTGTTGAGTCATTTTCTATGAGACTATGCATGTCCTATGGGCTGTGGTGATTTTTAACTGCGTTTATGGCATGTTAACATACACAAAAATACATGGTTGTTCAAAGTTTAACTGGGATTTGAATGTAATGGGTTTTGATCAAATTGAGCTGCTATCCTCATTTCTCCTTCATTTTCCTTTTTATTTTGTGTTTATTATTTATTTTTCAACACACTGAAATATCGTCCTGGTTCCTACGCCATGATAAAAATGTGCTGGCACTTTCCTTCCAGTAGCAACTATTACGTTTCCAAATGTAACCACTGATATTCTGACATCAGTGTCTCGATGATGAGAGTGCGTCGCCCCTTTGAGTCTTACTGTGCAGAGATTACGCCATCTATTGGCTTGAGTGATTACTGCACCAAAGAAAGGATGAAACGGACCTCTTTTGCTTAATTACAACATATAAGCCTGTGCACCATGGAGTGCACTCGGCACACAAAGTGCCAAAACACACTCACTGTTAAATACTTAGGATTTACGTCATTACAGGCCGAGTTTTTAGCAGTTACGGGGCATGTTTGCCACACCTACACCCGAGACTACACAAAGACTGGAGGTGAAGCAAGAGGTTAATCCCTTCCTACTTCCGTATTCGCGTCTCACAATACTGTACAGTGTTTTTGAGCTTCGCGATACACGTGTTTTACGTCATAGATTGTGTATACAAATAAAGATATGTTTAATCTACCAATGTCTGTGTGCATGTCAGACGTTAGGAGTTTCCGTAAACTGGGAGGAATCTGAGTTTTAGGGGAACTATCTTGACATCGTGTCATCTTTTGTCACGTGGTTGAGTTGTGCCCCTGTGGTCACCTGATGTGTTGTGTTGACGCCGATAGAGGAACATGGCGGCCCACCTGTCGTACGGGAGAGTCAATCTAAATATTTTGAGAGAAGCAGCACGAAAAGAGCTTCGAGAGTTTTTGGACAAATGTGCGGGAAGCAAGGTAATGAAAGCACAACACTGAAACATGGCCGACACTGCGACAGCTACACACACAGCCATGGGTCAGAGAGGCTGGTCTCTGGTAGCTGTCAATGGGCGACACCACTTGCAAAATACATTCAGGTTATTTTAGGAAGTTCACGAGAGTGAATATCATTTAAACACGACATCTCATAATAGTTACAGGTTTATCTCCATTGTCAGTTTATGTTTTGCTTTATGCTGCATGTAGATTTTTTTTATTGGAGCAATTAGCTCACAGCTAGTTAAATCATAGGTGACAGGGGATTTTTTTCCAGGGTTTGCTACTGACACACGTGACTTTATGTGCCTTTGCTTTGTAGGCCATCGTTTGGGATGAATATCTGACGGGACCTTTTGGATTGATAGCCCAGTACTCTCTACTGAAGGTGAGTGCTTTCTGTGCATGGTTTTTGTTTTGTGAAAGAAACCCAGTCAAAGACACAGTAATGTACCATATTTAACACTGCTTAGGTTTTTTGTTGTTAATCGCAGATCAAACACATGCTGTGTGTTTATTACTGTGTTTTTCAGGAACATGAAGTGGAAAAGATGTTCACCCTCAAGAGTGGCAGGCTCCCCCCTGCTGACGTCAAAAATATCATTTTCTTTGTTCGTCCGAGACTGGAGCTCATGGACATCATTGCTGAGAATGTATTCAGGTCCGTTTTATGTGTCTCGTTTTCAAGCCCCACAGTTTTGTTTTATCACCGTCACTTTGCCACGCTGTTCATAGTATTTAACGCCTCTGTCCTGGATTGTGCAACTTCAGTGAGGACAAGATGCAGCCGTCCCGAGACTTCCACATTTTGTTTGTGCCTCGGCGGAGCATGCTGTGTGAACAGCGGCTGAAGGAGCAGGGTGTGTTGGCCTCCTTCATCAACATTGACGAGTACATCCTGGACCTGATCCCCTATGACGGCGACCTGCTCTCCATGGAGTATGAAAGTGCTTTCAGGGTGCGTTTGACTTGTACATTTCAGATCAACCATTGTGCTGCTCTATGAAGTATCTTATGTATTGTTATTCGGTAAAGATTATATTTCAAATCAGTAGTGGTTCAATATTATGAGATAATGATAAGTACTGTTCAAATTTGTTAGATCTCTTGAACTACATTTTTTGAATTTCACACTTCATCCAGATTTTTTAGCTGCAGTTTATCTCTAACTGCCATAACGTGTTTTTCTCCCTCGTTTCTCTTACAGGAGTGCTACTTAGAAAATGACCAAACAAGCCTTTACCACACAGCCAAAGGCCTCATGACCTTACAGGCACTGTATGGCACCATTCCACAGATATATGGGAAAGGAGAGTGTGCTCGAGTGAGTATTGTGCCAAGTGGAATCATTATTTAAAACTGCAAATTGCACAGTCTCCGCAGCAGCCAGGTGGGTGAGTTGGTTTGAGAAATAAATTCTCTGCTTGTTCTCAGCATGTTGCCAACATGATGCTGCGAATGAAGAGGGAGTTTGCCGGCAGTCAGAATCAGATCCTTCCAGTGTTCGATACTCTGCTGCTCCTGGACCGTAACGTTGACCTGCTCACCCCTCTGGCCACACAGCTCACCTACGAGGGTCTCATTGATGAGATCTATGGAATAACTAACGGTCAGAATAAACCTTTGTTGACACCTGTTGACCCTTTGTGTGAATGTCTGATATGGTTATATTAAGTCTGCTTATGTTAGTGCGTTTATTGAATATCCTCTGCTCCTATTTTTGATTGCCAGTCCTTGTTTTTACTCTCTCTGACTCAAAGGTTATGTGAAGTTGCCACCTGAGAAGTTTGCGCAGAAAAAGCAAGGTGAGGCGAGTAAAGATTTACCCACGGAGTCCAAGAAGTTACAGCTCAACTCGGCAGAGGAACTGTATGGAGAAATACGGGACAAAAATTTCAACGCTGTCGGATCAGCGCTCAGCAAGAAGGCCAAAATAATTTCAGCGGCCTTTGAGGTTGGTCTTGCCTCATCTTTGCATATTTGCCTGCTCTAAAATAATTATAGTGTAATATTCATTACAATAATGTAAAAAACAAAATGTTGTTGCAATGCCTCGTGCTTCCAGGGAGCTCCATTGGATTACCTCCAGACATCTGTTCTGATCTGGTTGTAATCTCTGTGGCATTTTACCACAAAGGTCACAAGAGAAATCCATGATGTTAGGGAGATGATGACAATCGCCTAGAGATTAGATAAAGTACTAATCCATCAAGAGACCAAACAAATTGCCATTCTTCTTATATTTTGATTGTAATACAAGCTACATTAGTACAGATAAGCAGAGGTATGCACCATCAGAGGTGTTTAACCCTGGAAAGCAATGAGTATGAGCAGGCTCCTCTTTGCTGATGGAGGGTTAGACGCTTTACCTGAGAAAGTAAGTAAGAAAGCTGTAGTATCCAACTTATTATCGCCTCGGCAGGTAAACGGATATTTCTTTTGTCTTTCAGGAGCGCCACAATGCGAAAACAGTTGGAGAAATAAAGCAGTTTGTGTCTCAGTTGCCCCACATGCAGGCAGCTCGGAGCTCGCTGGCCAACCACACTTCTATAGCAGAGCTGATCAAGGATATCACCAGTATGAAATAACCCCTTTCTTTTCCCCTTAAACTGATTCATATTTTCTTCTGTTTGCATGTTAGACTCATTCTCACAACATATTTTTAATTATGACAAAATAAAGCCTAAAACCTTCACACAATCTTTATTTGAAAAAACTAAGTAACCATTACCATTATTACTCGGGTCACTGGACACAGGAGTTAAATTTTCCGTGGTTTTAAGGACTTTAGAATCCTGTATTTCTTTGTTCTTGCACCATTGTGTGTTTAAGGTGTCATCTAGGTTTTTATAATGTCATAAAATCTAACTAATGTCTCATGTTTCAGCATCTGAGGCATTCTTTGATAATCTAACCGTGGAGCAGGAGTTTATGACTGGAGTCGACACAGACAAGGTATTCGTCATCTATCTGCATATTGTTTTTCCAAAGCTAATCTGTCACATCAGTATGTGCAGAGATATACCTGGTTTCATTTGATTTTACTACAGTTTATTGAAATCCTCAAAATAATCTGTTATTAAAGTTTTGTATCTTCTGTAAAAGAGAAGTGATTTATATACTTTATCTATGGGTGCACAAAGGTTCTGATGAATGTTGTGCTACTATCCAGGTCAACACATATATAGAAGACTGCATTGCCCAAAAGGACCCACTGATCAAGATACTGCGTCTGGTGTGTATGCAGTCAGTCTGCAACAACGGCCTCAAGCAGAAGGTGTTCGACTACTATAAGAGGGAGATCCTCCAGGTAAAGTCAAAGACACAAATATTTGTTTTTGGTGCTGGTGTCTTTTTTTGTGCAAATAATGTACATTCCTTTTGCATCAACAAAGACAAATATGGGTGAATTGCAGTATACTGTGGCTGTATTCTTCAAAAATGACTATTAAATGAAACTGGTAGTTGACGATTTCTTTAATAATGCCTTTTATTTTGTCTATTCTGAAGACCTATGGTTATGAACACATACTAACACTGAACAACCTAGAGAAGGCAAGTCTGTTGAAGCCCCAGACGAGCTCAAGGAATAACTACCCCACCATAAGAAAAACCCTCAAACTGTGGATGGAGGACGCCAATGAACAGGTACACGTATTTAAGAAACGAAGAAAGAACTCTAAAGGGTTAAACCTACGCACTTTTAAGGAGGACCATGACCTCACTGCCTGTGTTTTTGATTTCCTCAGAATCCCAACGACATCTCCTATGTGTACAGTGGCTACGCTCCACTAAGCATTCGACTGACCCAGGTCTTGGCCAGGCCCGGCTGGCGTAGCATCGAAGAGGTGCTGAAGATGCTTCCAGGCCCACACTTTGAGGAGAGGCAGCAGCTGCCTGCCGGCCTTCACAAGAAACGTAAGGACTCATGCAAACTGGGTCTGCTGTTTGTCCTGCCGCTCGCTAAACAGAATAAAAGTTAACGACCTCCAGCCTGCTCCGTGTAGATAAGACACAGTCTTTGTTTCTGTCAAAGTCGAATGCTGAACAGCAGCAGATTGATGGCACAAAGCTGACAATACCACAGACACGCTGATAGTGTCTGTGTTGAAGAGACGGCTAGATGAAAAGCATCAATTGCCAGTGACCACCAGGGCTTTCCTTCAGTTTCCTCCATCTTTTCATATTGGCAGTGGTAGGTGTTACATTGATGTGAATAATGAATTTAATTATACACTCAGTTTGAAATGTGCTAATTAGAACAGTGAGTTTGGGCATTACACCGTTGACTTGTTGCTACATGCCTGCCTCACATTGGATTTTAAAAGGTGATAATAAAGGACTGTAATCCAGGGGGAGGGTGAAGACTAAATTAGTGTTTTCACAATTTGGTGCTTTCATGTTCAGTTTTATTTTTGTTAAAGTAAGACATTTGCTTCCAGAAATAGTTCATTTAGCTTCTACCTTTTGAGTGACATGCGTCTCCTTTTACTGTCGTACAGGTCAGCAGGGGGAGAACCGGACAACGCTGGTGTTCTTCCTCGGCGGAGTGTCGTATGCAGAAATAGCCGCTCTTCGTTTCCTCTCTCAAATGGAAGACAGTGGGATGGAGTATATTATAGCCACCACAAAACTCCTAAATGGCACAACTTGGATCAAATCTCTCATGGACCGGCCTGAATCCCAGATCTCCTGAGTCACCTGCATGTACACCTGGCCACATCAAACAACCCATCCAGCCATCAGAAAAACTCAGCTGCGGTTTTTTATGTCCATGTGCTGCAGGTGTTTCATTGATGTCTGAGCAACAACAGGCTCTGTAAAGGTGCCCTGTGGAGTTTTCTTTACTCTGTGTTTCGGACCAAAATGTGTTGTGTATCCTTGAGCCCTGAAAAAACCTGTTCAGTGCATTTGAAAGCTCATTTATTGAATATTTTAAACAGTGCATTTCCATGTTTTCTTGCTTCTCTTTGCTGTTGCTTTACCACGCTTCTTTATCCACAAACTGCAGATCAATGGAATAGTGTGAAGCTGGCAACAGGAGAATGTGTTTCAGGCACCTGCAGCCTCATGCATGTGCATGATACAAACACAATGTTGACCCACTTGTGAAAACATTGCTCCATAGTGGTGGTCAGAAACTCCACAGGGTACCAAGATTATGCTTTTTCCTGTCCTTGATTGGCACCCAGACAATATAATACAGAGCTGGTTTAATGCAGCTGTTTATCATACATCCCTTTTGTTATCTAGCTATGTTTCCATGACTGAGTTCATTGCTTTACCTTGGAGGAACTGTAAATATGTATGTATGATTTAAAGACGTTTTTGATGTTTGAGATGCTGTCACGCACAATGTAACTAAAGGTGCACTTCTTCAATGTTTGAAGGCATTTTTTTTAGGCAGCTTTCTGTGGCTTTTGCTGGACTAATAGTAGATAAATAAAGTCTTTACTAACTGAAATTCGTCTTAAATTACTTGATCATGTCGGTAACCATTTTGCTTATTGTTTACTAGATCATTTTCAGAAAGCTGATTGTGATAAGGGAGAGCAGAGGAAGGGCAGGGATGGGGAGTGTATTCGTCAGCAGCGGTCCAGCTCTCTGAAGGAGCAATTAGCGCAGTAACAGGCCCCTGATCAGCCGATAATGGCCCTGCACTGTCGAGAGAGCTCAGCCCACGGCAGCCGATGATTTGACAGTGCAGGACACTGATTAAATTAGGAGGCCATTTGCTCCGTGTTCCGGTAGAGGGAAACTGTGCTACAGGAGGGTGTTTGATCTCTGTTTCAGTCAATACCTTTTCCGTGCCTTACACTATGAACATAGGGAGACCTGCTGATAGCACTCTGCTCTTTTGGTCAACTGTTCTTGAGTAAATCTATGTTAATTTCCTCCATGTTGATTGTCTATAGGACTTGGGAACTGTTTGGATTCAATGGATTTGAAAATACTTAATTCTTTGATTTTTGCTTGGTGGCCAAGATCTTACACTAAAACCCCTTTGTGTGAGGAGCAGGTGCACTGAAGACTTAAACTCCCATTAGATCAATCCCAAGGGATTCAGATCTGTGATCAGTTATTGCCTCTGGCTCCTCCTCTGCCACAAGGGCTCGAAACGCTCAAGGCAGAACACACCAACTTGGACTTCAGGGCTGGAAGCACAGGACCCCACTCTATAACCAGTTCCTGTCTCAACAACACCAAGGTATGATTGGTTTAAGTTTTTTTTTACTTCCATACGAGATATAAATTATGTCTTTAGCTTGTTTTTCATTCATTCATGTCTGTTTTAGTTTAGTTTAAATCTGTTAAACCTTTACCAGTACAAGACAACAATTTTTTTTAATAAAACCGACTACATTGTATTAACATTATTATGCTATTGTATTAGCATGATTGTATTGATTATATTATTTATTTTGACTCCAACATGTTTCACATATGAGCTTGGCTGCAACTTCTGTAGTCCGAGGAACATATGGTGTTCAACGATACTCAGCAAGCTGCATATTAGCTTCCGCATGTCTCCCTAAAAATATCTTAAGAGTTTAAGACATCACAGATGCTGATGTTCAATGGTCTGTATTGTTTGTGACTATACACAAACAAAACAGATCAATACTGAATCCACTTAGTGCAATTTACAGATAAATTATTAATAGTGGTCTTGTGACTATGCTGCCTCCTCAGCTTCTACAAGGCTAGGAACAAGTCAATTTGCAACTCTCATATAAATAAACTTGAACACATTAAATAATACATAAAGCACTAAAATTGAAGTATTTAAAACTTCAGGAAGCATGGGAACAAAGAACATATCATTTGTTTTAATGCTTTTAGTCCTATTTCATTGAATTAGTATTCATACTGTTAGTGTTGTCATGTGCTGCATATTTTTTAATGAACTTTCAAATGGTCCACCCAGTTGGACATTACAGTTTTTTATTTATTCTAAATTTGACAAACGTGTGTGTGTGTGTTTGCAGAATGGGTCGAGGTGAGAACATGGGACACCTGGTTCAACCTGGTCGCAGGCAGAAGACCCAGCAGGAGCCTTTCGATGTGGACCCCTTATTAATCCGCTTCCTCCGGACATTCAAGGAAATCCTAAAATTTATTCTATTCAGCTACACTGTGTTGTTTGGTGCTTTGCTCCTCGCCAGGTGGACCACTTACTTTATGCTGGGAAAGTAAAAAGGAACTGACTGTTGAAGAATAATCCGGTTTTCTGACTTAAGAGCTCATTAATGAAGTTGACCAGGTAGACCTTCTTGGGATTTGTTGTCTTCGCAGTTCCTATAAATGAATGTATCCACATACAACAACAGCTACAGCTGGAGTGATTAGCTGGAGTGATGATGTTTCCTTATTTGATTCACCCTCTGCAGTAGTGCTCACGGCTTTAGTGTAGTTTTTTTTTTAATAGTCCAAACAGGGTTTTGTAGGCATATTGCGCAACCGTGTAATTTAGAAACTGTGATATCTGCTGAGTTGCAAAAATGACCACAGTGACGCTATATAAAACATGTTTGTATGGTTGTGTACCATACAAAAACAGTATTGTGTATTCTTGATTGATAAAAGGTTGAATGGTGGGGGTTTTTTCCCTCGGGAAGCACATATGAAACTTGAAACAAAAAATATTTATGTCAATAAGGAATATAAGCAGTGTCCATGTCATCCATTATAGTGACTAATTTCTCCTAAATGAGTTGGTGAATCAAAGCTGTCCCTTCTGATGGGATCGTGTGTGTCTGGGAAAGCTGAATCACCAGACGAGCCCCAGGTTCCCAGAGGGCCTTACGGTTCACTGCATGTGAATTCATCAATTTAGTAATATTCCAATTTGTTTTGTCAAAATTCTGTTTATATTGTGCACTAGCACAATATAAATTATAACATCAATTATTTGGGTCTGAAGAAAACACCTGCATTTTTTTCTTGTACAGTTAAAATGTACTTTTAAAGCCTTTATCATTTCAATCCATATCCATCCATGGTGCATATTCCTAAATAAATTTGTGAATAGTCAAATTGTCCAAAACTGGGGTGTCCCTGCGACTTAGGGGATGAAATGCCATCCAACAATGTCCCCAGTTTTTTCCATCTCTCTCTCCCTTGTTTCCTGTTATCTCCTTGCTGGCACTATCTTATAACAGGCATAATATGCCCAAAACAGTTATTAAAAAATCGTTGCCATATACCATAATAATGCACACACAATGGACAAAGAGTGGGATTGGGAGAGGGATGTGTCAATAGACCTTCTTCATGGACACAGAAGACATTTTGACATGTCACTGGGGGGAAAGCAAAGGTGTAAATAATAAAATGAATATCCATTTAGCTGCTTCACTTGGGTCAAATTGTGCATGCTGTGTCACTGTCATGGTGGCTTATTGGGTAATTTAAATAGAACAGAGCCAACGTTCATATTAACACCTGAGCTTTTCTAGCTATGAAAACTCAAAATGTCTGTTGTGACAAAGGTCTGCAATGTGTTTGCCCTTCGTCCCCAGTGCAGGTATATGTGCCTGCCAAGTGCTAGAAACTGCTGCAGATCCCGTGGAAGCTCTGTGCCAGTTGCAGGTGGAACCGGAAGTCCTTGTTTTTTTAGGGTGTTTTATGGGTGCAAACCAAACATGCGAAACGCTTGGATGTTGTAAATTGTCCGGAGCAGCACTCCAAAATGTATTAATTATAATTATTGACATAACTACAATAAGCTATATGATATTATATTTGCTTTTCCACTCGAATTTAATCTTTTAAAAACTAAAAGTAAGTCTTGATTTCTAAATGTAATCTTTATAAAATCTAGTTCCGTTTTTTTTTTTTTTTACTTTTGCTGTTAAACCAAAAACTAACCCTGCGTGCGCGGGTACGGTCGATTTCAATTACCGTGACAGTCCACGCGGGCGGGGTTTAAGCTATTATAGTGTTTTTTTTAGAGGAAAAAAGTATTTATTCATTTTAATAAAAAATTAAACGCGCTATAAATACATGCACCTCGCGCTTCCCGGAGACAGGAGAAAGCCCCACGTCGCTGACGGCTCAGGAGTCCGCCAGATTAATATTTCACGGTGCGCCCGCCACGCGCCCTGCGTGATGCCCGAGGAGCGCCGCCCGCGTTGCGCCATTTTGAAACGCTGGGAGAGGCAGAGGCGAGGGAAATCTCAAAGTGGAGAGCAAAGTCTAACACCCAGTGCACCTCAGGGTTGTAGTTTCACTACTTCCTTTGGTTTAGAAGCAGTTTGGGGCCGTCTACAGCGACCAGGACGACCCGTGTGCGGTGTTTGCTGAGTTTAGTCCGAGCAGTGGTCCTGGTTCACGGCTCCTCGGTCAGAACCGACCCGGGTCCGCTCCGCTCCGGGTCCAGGGCCCGAGCCCGCTACACAGACACACTCCGTCTGAGCCGCTCACCATGGCAGGTAACCACGTTACACAGGCTGCCGGGGTGTCTTGTGCTTTATTAAGATCCACCACGTAGCAGATGTTCACCGTGGACGACGTGTGTCTGTTGTGGTTCACGTGAACACCCACGAGCTAGGCGCTAGGAGCTAGGAGCCTCCCGAGATGCTCGTGTCATTGACGGCGTGAAAGTGAGAGTTTCTCCACAGAAACCCCCCAAAACTACTGCCTTTTTTCCTCTTGCAAGTTAAACCATGTAATACATGTGCGACCTCGTTCTCGTATTCTCGATTAAGCTCCAGACTAACGCGTGTAAAGTTGTGTTTTATGGCGGTGTGTTCCAACGTGTGGCTCGTGTCTCGTGCAGGGGCCGGTGGTGGGACCAGCGATGTGCAGTGGTGCTTCTCCCAAGTCAAAGGAGCGATAGACGACGACGTCGCGGAAGGTGAGTCCATGTGGTTGTTCACTCAACGTGAGGGGTTCTAACCTGCTGCGTCCGGTCTGCATCATGTGCATGCTGCTTTATGAAGTTGGGTTTAAAGCTTCTGCTGCACGTTTTGTCCAATGAGTGACTGATGTTATAGACTATAGAGCATTAACTATGTGTCTTAATTTAATATTTGGATGTTTGAGAGTGAAATGCACATCAGACTTGAATAGCGTCAGGTTTTTTTTTACCTCTGCTGGACAGGAGCATTTCTTAAATAGGTTTGAAATTATTGAAGCAATGTGTTCATTTGGGTTATTTTAGCAATCAGTTTTGCTTGTGTTGAACTTCAAATGTGTTGCACAGTGTGCTATCAAGACCTACTAGTTTCTACTTTGTTCCCTCTGTATCAAGCCATGCAAATGGTGTTATAGTTTGAGACTTCTACTGCAAACCCGATACCTTGGAGGTGAAGAGAAATTAATTTGTAATGCTCAAAGCATCACAAAACGCCAAGCCAAATGAAAACCGCAACAACAACAGTGCCTTTCCAGAAACAGTCTTGGTTACTTGATAATTCAACTTGGGACAGATTTCATTGAAGTCTTTTCTACCACATAGTAGTTCCCACTAGAAACCCCGGATGACAATGATGTCTGTGATTATCCTTCCTAACCAGAACATTGTGTCTGGATTGACGAGTTGCTGCAGTTTTCAACTGCCTGCATGTCTCGATACCACGAGGGATGAGAGGAAATCTTGTTCGTGATGTGGTTGAAGAGACCCGTGTATTGTTATGGATAATATTTACACAGTAGATAATTCAACTAAGGATAATTAAAGCACATAAAGTAAAACATATTAGAGCCCATGGAGTCAGAGATTTTATATACAGTGTATATGTACTGTTGTTTTTACTCCTATATGAACAGATAAACCAGTGGTGGATTGTAACCATCCCATTGTCCAATGAGTTAATTCACCAGTGCCATAAACACCTATGTTTACAGTAGATGATGGACTTGGTGTGTGAAGGACTGCACAGTTGTTTACAGTAAGCTTTGCCTCAGAAAAAGTGTACATGTGATCCTCTCCTGCTGTCAGTACATAGCAGTGCACACAGGCTGAAAACACTACAATAGTATAGTACTTTTGCATTATATGAAAGTTTGTATGGAGTCGGATTGTATCAGGCACTTTGTGTGCTGTGTTAAGAGGAGAACAATACCATAGTGTATATTAAGGATTGCACTGGCTCAGAATAGTGCCAGCCTGTAAACAGGGATTGATTGTTGTATTGTAGGATTTGATGAGAATGCTTGCCTTTGAAAAGTCCTGAATAGCTGCAAATGGCAACTTCTTTTGCCTTCCAACGAGTGTTGAGTAGACTTTTAGTTCCACTGCAAACATGTACGTCCCTGCTGTGTGGTGTTTTTACCATGGCTGACGTGCTTTGCAAGGATTTTGGATCTCTTTGGTGTGGAAATAACTCGTTAAACCAGAAAGGCCTTGCATACCAGTGCAAAATTGTTTTACATTGAACACATCTCAAATGTTTACAACAGGCTCCCTAGTACAGAAGCTAATAAGACTTGGGCACCTAGCTAAAAAAAAATATGTGTTTCTAATTACACCACCTCATTGACAGCTGATATCATATCTACTGTTGAGTTCAACCACTCTGGGGAGCTACTTGCCACCGGGGACAAGGGGGGCCGTGTTGTCATCTTTCAGCAGGAGCCAGAGGTAAGTTTTAGTGACTCAATTTACCCACATTGAAATCTTTGTTTTTCTCATTTAATAAATTCATAACTGTCATAAAATTCAGAATTTAAGCCGATGATGCCATTTAAAATGAAAGAAAACAAACATTGTGTGTCTTCTGATTTCACATAAGATGAAATGCTGACTCATGCTCTCAGAATGGGTTTATTTCTAGCTTATTGATGCTTGTTGTTTGTCCTTGTTTAGAGTAAGAATCAGCCACAGTGCAGAGGAGAGTACAATGTTTACAGCACCTTCCAGAGCCATGAACCTGAATTTGACTACCTAAAAAGCCTTGAGATCGAGGAGAAGATCAACAAGATTCGATGGTTGCCTCAAAAGAACGCAGCACAGTTTCTTTTGTCTACAAATGGTTAGTAAACCAGTGTATTCTCATTAAATGTATTCGCTGTAGTAAGTATGAGTTAGTGATATTTAGCCACTTGGCAGTTATTTAAGGTTTGTAAATGTACACAGTTTCTTTTGCTACTTAAAGGAGTTTTTCATGTCTGCTCTCTCGTTTCAGACAAAACCATAAAGCTGTGGAAAATTAGTGAGCGTGACAAGAGACCAGAGGGCTACAATTTGAAGGAAGAAGATGGGCGATACAGAGATCTCAATACTGTCACAACACTACGGGTGTGTGTCAATTGCTTTATCCTTGTCCCAATAATGTTGGCCATGTATGAATTATTAATTATCATTAACCATGGTTTAATATGCCGCAGTTGAGTGTGTGTGTGTGTGTGTGTCTAACATTAAGACTAATTGTGTTGCACCATTAAAAGCTTATTAAATATGAATTGGTTGAAGCAATGGTAAAATATTCTTGCAACCATTGTCCTCCACTCAGTTGTTGATTCATGCAGCCATATTGACATATCGTACCAGCAAAAGCAGAGGCGTAACTAATAACAACATTAACAATCCATTACTGCAATGCAGCAAGTTATGTTATTAATTACACCTGCAAAAAAAGTCTCATTCCATATTTCTCTCCCCGGTCATGTGCATCCTCCGGTTTTGGACACGCTGATTCTTATGTATTGAATAGTTTCCAAATATAGACTCAGCTTAACAGACTAGCCCGTTACACTGAGGCTAGACCTTTTTGTCCTTGCTTAAAGTTTACTCTTGCTGTTTGTCAGTTTTAGTGAGAACTTTTTTTTTACCCATCACACTACCAGCGAAATCTTAAAAATTGACAAATATAGAATATTGTTAGACTTGTTTGCCAGTTTGGGACAGTCCTTTTTTAAAACAATCATAAAACCCTGAATTCTAAAATAAATGCTAATATGATTACCACTATTTTGTTTTACTGAAATGCACGTGATACTAACCCTGCTCCTCACCTCAGGTACCAATATTCAGACCCATGGACTTGATGGTGGAAGCCAGCCCGAGACGGGTGTTTGCGAATGCTCACACCTACCATATCAACTCCATCTCAGTCAACAGTGATTGTGAGACATACCTGTCTGCGGATGACCTGCGCATCAACCTATGGAATCTGGAGATCAACGATCGCAGCTTTAGTATCCTTTGTTCTTTAATTCCATGCAGCCATTATCTTCTGTAGCTCTTGAGATAATTCTTCATACTTGGTTGGAATTTAATTGTCTCCTGTGGAAGAAAGGTGTGACATCGCGGGGCTACTACCTTTACTGGGAATTGCAACCTTTCAGCCCTTTCTGTGTTTCAAGAAGAAAGTGTCAAACCTGTCTATTTTAACCATACATTTGCAGGAGTTTACTTTTTCATCTTAATGTACTGTGTGAAATAATGAATGTTATGTCCTGGGTTAGGTTAGTTATTTCCTTTTTTAAGGTAGCTCTGACTCGCTGTTTGATTATAATCCCCCTCATGCATCTTGTTCACTCGCCTACCATGCTTCAGTCACATTGGATACAGTTAGACTGCATCACTCAGTCCCTGCAACAACACTGAAACCTACTGCATATTTTCTGTTGTATGTTAAGACAGTAAATTGATCAACCCTATTCATTATATAGGCCATACAAAAACGATAAAATTTCTTTGGACTGGTCTTCTAAAAAAAAAAAAAAAAAAAAAAAAAAAAAAGAAAGTAGCTGCTGTTTTAAGGCAAACTACACTTAAGTAAAAAAATATATAATGGAATTGGTGTCCACCACAGTGTCATGAATGATGCTACCACCAGATGTCACCCAAAGTAAGGATTTGTAGCTCTAATATACCGTAGTCTAAGTTTGACAAAGTTTAATGCGTACATTTGATGCCAAAGTAGTTCTAATGTAAATATGTGTTTTAGTCCTGAATTGAGCTGACGGCATGACTTTCTGCTGAGGAGTGTTGTCCCTCTAAGAGCAGTTACACCGAACTAATTCAGAGCAGCACCATGGTAGATTTCTTTTTTTTGTCACCATATCTACCTCTAAAATGAACCATGGCCATGCAAAACTGTTTGAGCCACTGGGAAAATGGCAGGCTATGTTTGTACGAGTTAAATTATAAAAAAGAAAAAATCTCTTTTTCTTTTTAAAGGATCTTTTTAAGTTGTGGAAATGTCTGTTTTCCCCGTTTGCCCTTAACCCCACTTCTTCAGATATTGTTGACATTAAGCCAGCGAATATGGAGGAGTTGACAGAGGTGATCACAGCAGCGGAGTTCCACCCGAACCAGTGTAACACTTTTGTCTACAGCAGCAGCAAAGGCACCATCCGCCTGTGTGACATGAGGGCATCAGCACTGTGTGACAAGCACGCCAAACGTAAGCCAATTTCATTTATGCTACATTTAAATTCAGAGTCTCTTTGAAACTGGATGATCGACAATAAAATGGCTTATATTTTCCTAGGCCTTTTTTCATGGAAAATATTTTGACTTGTCACAGTAGAAAAAGCCCAGGTGTAAATTATGGAATCAAAGATTCTTAATGTCCTTTTTAGTTTCTTTGATTTCAGGGTCCTGGTGTTCTGTATGCTGGCTCACTGTCACTCATAAATGTCAGACTACAATGTTATATAGCCAATCACAAGTAATGGCTGTTAGGCAGGATATACTAATGACATGTATCCTTTTTCTTTTTTTAAGAGTTTGAAGAGCCAGAGGATCCAAACAATCGTTCGTTCTTTTCTGAAATCATCTCATCCATCTCTGATGTAAAGTTCAGTCACAGTGGACGCTACATGATGACCCGAGACTACCTGTCCGTCAAAATCTGGGATCTCAATATGGAGTCCCGGCCAGTAGAGACATATCAGGTTTGTGACTGATGCCGTGCTCAGTAAAAAGTAATTATTGTTACATCAGTTTCTTTTCTGTAGATGGTACGGCCTGTTTATTACACCGAAGTCATACTCAAAGTATGCAGGTCTCTTGTAATGTTGTTTTCACACTTGCACATCTGTTGATTGTAACTCCAACTCCTCTTCATCACATTCTTTTAACAGGTGCATGAATATCTCAGGAGTAAATTGTGTTCCCTCTATGAGAATGACTGCATCTTCGACAAGTTTGAGTGCTGTTGGAATGGGAACGACAGGTGAGTCTCTAATCTATTAAAGGTCTTTTATATCGGGTTCAAAAGAAGCCTTTTGGGTATTTGTTGTTCCTCTGGTAGACGTCACCATTGTGAAAGCAATATCTGCACTTGAAAATAATCTATGGTTTCTTCATCGTGCCATTGGAATTTCCCCCCCACTTTAAATATGCATGTGTCATGCAAATGTTTTGATCTGCCCCATATTTGACGCAAGTGAACTGGCCAACAACATTGGGCTTATCAATTACTGTGGTTATCAGCTCAGTGCAGAGCATCAGGCTGCAAATGATTCGGTCTGGGTAGCAGAGGGGTTTTCTACATATGTCCCTGGTATTGATGCATAACCGAGAACAAAACTCATGCCTCTTCTCTCTGCAGCGTTGTGATGACCGGTTCCTACAACAACTTCTTCAGGATGTTTGATAGAGGCTATCGGCAGGATGTAACCCTAGAGGCGTCGCGGGAGAACAGCAAGCCACGATCTGTCCTGAAACCTCGCAAAGTAAGCACAGGTGGGAAGCGCAAAAAGGATGAGATCAGTGTAGACAGTCTGGACTTTAACAAGAAGATCCTCCACACTGCCTGGCATCCTCTGGACAACATCATTGCTGTGGCCACCACCAACAATCTGTACATATTCCAGGAAAAACTGAACTAGCGTTTGTTGAAGCGCTCAGTTCTGTTTCAGCTTGAGCCCCACTGCTCTGATCCACGTACACAAACAATATCTGTCTGTCTTTGCCTAAATCCCAAAATCTTGATATGATCTGCCCTTGGTGACTTTAGTATTGAATGTGACTTACTCTGTCAACAACAAACAGTGGCATAAACACAGTACATCCGAGCAGGGCATCACAAGGACATGTTCCATGTGTATGACAAATGTAAACATGTAGGGTTTGTAGAGTCCAGAATTTGGGATTTAGTGTCATGGGTTTTCTCCAGTCGGAGAACTCGGTTCACTAAGCGACCATTTGCAACTCCACTACATCCCAAACCAAAGGGAAAATGTGTTTAATACACATGTTTGGCTAGATTGTTTCATTATTCTGTTGTGCCATTTTGACATGATTCATGTGTATGACATAGCTACCAGTTGTCAAGATTCTGTAGCAACCATGTTTTATTAGTTTGAATAGGAAATTCTTTCTACTGTTTATGCGTCTTTCTGTCAACAAGTTCCTTTTCGTACTGGCCTGAAACATTGCTAATACAAGTTGTCAACACTCCATATTTGCCCCAAGTATTTGTCAAGTTGCCAAGCTCACTCACCACTTCTTTCCTAATGTACAGTATGGTTATGCTGTTAAAGGATTATTCTCATATTTTATCAGGTTTTAGCTCATTCTCTGCAAAAAGATTAATTTGCATTACTTCTAACCTTTGTCCACAGCATACCAATGTTTATTAGATGGTTTGTATTCATTTCTCTACAATCAGAAAGTCAACTTACTTGAAACTGACATGTATTTCATCACAGTGAACTTTTGATTTAAGTCAAATTAATTGTTCAGTGATAATGCAGTTGCATGCAGGGAAAGTAAAGCATACCTCAACATCTGAAATGTATTGGCTTTTAACAAGCTGATGCTCCCAATTATAATGCCAGAGTGTCCTGAACATATCGGCATCAGGTTTTCAAACCGATCCCTGGTCTCAAGTATTTGACTGAATGTTCACTAATGGATCACTTTTCTCAAGCAAGTTTCAAGCCTTTGAGTTGACTTTCATTGTGCATTGAAATTACTACATTTAGGGAAATGGTCAGCAGTATTGTCTTCATAATTTCTAGATGATGGCCAAAAACATTTATATATAAAAACAAAACACCAATGTAGTCCTTTAACATGGTCACAAGAGTGGCGTCAGGTATTGTGGTTTTGGGAGTTGAATGAGAGCGAATCAAGTAACCAGTTCTAAAAACAAGTTTTATTCATTTAGTGCTGTCTTGCAGACGAGGTGACTCTGGTCACATGTGGACTACCATTTAAAGCTCAGGACAAAAGCTTGTAGTCGGAAGGGCGAAATGGCGTGACGTTTCCTAATTCTCTCGTGGTCGGTGGCACCAAAATTGAGTACTGCTGCCAACTTCCCCACAAAGCCTGTCGTGTTGTTGCAGATTGATCGATCACTTTAATCTCTGGATCTAGTTTCTGTTGGAAGAGGGTTTTTTTTATGATGTTTTGTAATGTACCTGATGATAAAAAAAAAAAAAAAAAAAAAAAAGAAAAAGAAAAGAATAATCACTATAGCTGATTTATTTTTGTATAAATTAAGGCAATAGGATTACAGTCTGATCACTGTAGTTTCTTTAGCTGTCTATCTCGGACTGATTGTAGATGGAAGGTCACCTGATGCGGTTACCTTTTTGTCACGACTTTGGGACATTTTGTTCATTCAAGCGGGTATTTCTTTAAAAGCTAGAGACTTTTGTGACATCAAGGGAGTGTGAGGTTTCTCACGTGGGATGTCCAAAGAAAAGTACTTTCAGGTGTCGGTACCTCTGTAGTCATAAGCACTACAACAGTTTATTTTTTTTTAATTGGGCTGACTGTAAATTATGTTTATGTAGAACTTATTTGGATGCTTAGGAGTTAAATTCTGAGTTAATTTGGATCTTAACGTCCTGTTTTTGTGCCATGGTTTTTGTTCATTAATCATGTTATGCTCGCTGTGAAACAATAGACCTTTTGTGGGTCTAAACGGGAAAGACATTTTAAATCAATGTAATGTTAAAACTAGTTTTCCCTCAAGCTAGTCAATTCAGTTGACATTGCAGAGTTACTGATTTTGAATTATTGTATGAAATGTCTTCTTTCCTGTGATGCAGGAGGATACAGACTTGTTTATTTAAAAAGGAGAATTTGCTAAGCGCTCAATTTGCAGATAATTGTTTAATGTAAGTGGTTGTTAATGACTGTATTGAACATGGGGGGAAAAATACTTTAAATAATGAATTCTGCTGTTTCTCTGCTGCATTTGGCTTCATTCACACGCTGCCGATTTTCCCTTCTGGAGCCAACAGGTTGATTATAGCACAGCTTTCCACTCTATTAAAATGATGTTGTGATGACTGATTAAGCCATTGAATCAGGGCACAAAAGTGTATTGGTCCACTGGACCATTATGTAAGTTAATGTGTCCCTCTTACCTTTTAAAGAACTTATTTCCCATCACTAGGATGCCACCAAAATGACCACCCATCTTTATACGGTGGTGCTATGGTTGATTGTTTCACTCTCAGGGCTCTGGGTAATGTCCTCTAGTAAGGAGACATTTTGCAAATCTTTTTTTTTTTCAATTTTGCAACCTTTTTGAAAAACTCCTTTTTTCTTTAGTGTCTGATGCGAGTTTGTGTGAGGGTCATTCAAGTAATTTGCCTCGTGTCATATCTGTATGAACCTGTATAATGTGGCACCTTTGTCCCATTCCACGGTCAAGGATTGTCCAATCAATTAGTCAATCAACAAGGAGAGCTGTCCCTTCAAGCGATGAGATCACTGATCTCATCTTGTCATCTGTCATTCATTAAACGGAAGCATTTACTCACTCACGCTCTGTTAAATAACTATTGTTCTTACAACCTGTTGGAAGATTTGAGAAATGTTTGAAAATACAGAAATTGGCATGGTTTGTTTACAAAAACATGTTATGAGGTAACATTGGCTTTTTAAAAAAAATCCAACCCAGCAGAGGTGGTCTTCACAGACTGTGTATGAGTTTCAGAGCATTATTGCAAAACACTCACTGGCGTTCATGAGAAATACCTCCCCACTAATCTTCACTTTCCCCTCATATTGTCTTCATAGCTATTGTTTGAGGCTCTGGTGTAATCCACAAAGACGTTCAGAAGAACCCTAATGCCTTTCTTATAGCGTAAAAAAGACCGAAGATAATCAAGTATGTTTCTTGGACTCTCTGGTGTGCCAGACAGGAGACTGCTCAGGGGAATTTACCGCTGCTCTGTGATCAAAACCGCTTACCTTTTTTTAAAAATAAAAAAGCAGCTTGTCAGGACTTTGTTAAAAACTGCCTTATTTACAAGTAGCTCATACACTTTTTGAAATTCTAGTTGCTATGTTTTTTGAATGCCAGAAAAAACGTTCTCTACACACACAAGGAATCATGAAAGCGCAAGGAAACAGCCTAAATTGGAGTTATGAGGTTTTTCCACTTGAAGCAGCATCATATACATGTCTAATGTGACACGGGAGTTAAAAACAAAATGCACTTTTTATTTTTGTGAATTTCATTAATTTGTATGTTTTTGATAATTTCTTTCAAGGGAGTCTTGAATAAAGATCGTGGGAGAGTTTGGGGGGTTAAAAACTACAAATGGTTCATTGTACAGCTTTGTCTTTGTCAAATGGAATAAAGAACAATTTAGATGAAAAGTAATAAAGAATTTCAAACCTGAATTTGGAATGAAAGACCAATCTGTTTTGTGGTTTGTGTATGAAAGATTATGTTGTAAATGTGAAATGATCACATGGAGACTTGCCCAAAATATGATTTGTTATTGTAGAGCTTTGTGTTATAAAACTAAGCTGAAAAATATATCAAAAAAGCATGTGAACATGGCTAGGATTATATTAGGCCCATTGCATCACCAAGGCAGAGCTCCTGCTCTGCTTTCATAAGGACACTGTTTTCAAATCCCTGCAGTGATGCCAGACATTGCAGATCTTACTCAAATGATGTAAAAAAAAAATTATTTACCAGGATGACTTCCATCCAATTCAAAATACACCAACAAGATCCTTTTATGGAACTGGAGATGTATACTATAGATCCATCCTCTACAGATCTACAGGAAACACTACTAATGGAAATGCCTGCCTCCCCACATTAATAGTTAAGTTCACTCAAGGCACCACTTATTTGAAGAGCCTCACTATCATCTATCCTCAAACACTGCACAGACTCAGGTGACTCGGGTTGTGCACTCCAGCCCATCAGCTAGTGAGGACCTAATGATGGTGAACATATACTTTGTTTTGTTCATGAATTCTATTAAACTTTGGGGGGTTCTTTATCCCCTTTTTTTTAGTGCATACATGCATAAATTGTACTAAAGATTAATGTAAATATCATCACAGTGGAGTCGTTTTCTGATGTGTTATGAGAATGTGAAAATACATATATGTATATATATATATATACGTATATATATATATATATATATATATATATATATATATATGTATATGTATTTTCCCCATGATCAGGATATCTGTAATGGGCAATTTATATGAAAAATACATTCACATTTATATATATACATCTATATATATATATATGTATTTTTCACATGATCAGGATATCAGTAATGAGCAATTTTTTTCATTATCATAACACATCAGAAAACGACTCGACTGTGGTAATATTTACATTAATCTTTAATACAATGTATGCACTAAGAAAAGTGATAAAGAACCCCCAAAGTAAATATCTATATATATATCTATGTATATATAGATATATATATCTATATATATATCTATAGATATATATATAGTCTGTTATTTGTTTGTGGTCTGGTCTGGACTCTGGACGGATGCAGCGCATGCGCACACCGTAGTTGGTCTGCGTGTCATGTTGATGAATTCTGAAACTGGGTAGTCAACATGTCCACCACTGCTGCTCAACAAAACAATAACGAGGAGCCCGGGCTTCACGGTATGTACCGCCGCCGGTGCTTCTGCGCTCCACGTTACAGAGACTATTTAACATACGTTCAATGTGTGTGTGTGTTTTTGAGAATCTCCGTGTAATCAAGGTTTTATTGTAAAAGTTACATCGGCCATGGCATTTCCTCGTCTTCTAGGAGGGGCGGAGGATGGCGGCGGTGACGTCACCGCATGCTAGCCAATCGCGTTGTGATTAAATGTTTGATTGATGGAAGGGCGACCAATCACGTACACAAGACAGCAGTGGGCGGGCTCTAGCCCAAAATGAAAACAAGTTTGGGGACAAAAGACGAAATATATGTCGCTTTTATTTGATGCCGTTTTAAATTTGTCCAATAATGGATCCTGTTACTCTCACTCCTTCTGCAGTCGACTCGGCTTTTTATTCAACAGGCCACACAGTCTTTTTATTAAAAAAAGAATTATAAAGGAAGACAATGGAAGGATGTCAGCCCAAGTGCATGTAGACCATAGACTAACAGCTCTAAAAACACATTTAAACGATAAACTGGACAAAGGTGTGTCCAGGCTTGCATTGATAAACAATTGGACTAAAGCGTTTGCTCAGACGGAAACGCGTTTTATATGTGACCACACCACCGCTGGAGCAGCGACATGCCTGGGCAGATTGTCTCAGTTATGCAAGAAATCACATGAGAGCAGCATCGATGACATACTCGTCTATAGAGGGATAATCGGTCATGTATGCGTGCGTCGTCGAAATACATCAACTATGTATTATTTTTAGCGATAGGGGGAGGGGTGACGGGGGGGGGGGGGCATCTCGTGCTATCATGAGGTTTATATTGTGTGCTAACCCAAGCCCTCCGGACATAAGAGATTGCATAACAACCTTCCGTCTGGAAAACAAACAAACATGCAAGCTGTTTGTGGGGCAGTAGCACAAAGGAATGCATGCTGTCGTGGATGCATTGCACAGCCAGTTCATTTGAATGCACAGCGTCAGTGGTGCTTGAAATGTAGGTCAGCTCTTTCCATTTGAAAGGAGGCAGAGGTGTGTCTCTGTGTTGTGTGTGCGATCTGCTAGGTTTTAACACAACAAGCTAACCCCCCCTTCCCTCCTCTTGACCTTTGTGTTGCCAAGGCTCTTGGGTAGAGCTGGAGCTGAATGGGAACACGGGGACCCAGGCTGTGCAGACCAATGTTCCAGAGACACCCACTGCAGACCAAATAAACGCAAATACTGGCATGAGTCAAACTCTGCAGACCTTGGAAGGGGTGCCTGAGAGTGATGAAACCCTGATTGGAGGACTAGAGCATGTGCCCTCATCCTCCTCGATCCACAATGGGGATATGGAAAAGATCCTCCTGGATGCACAGCATGAGTCCAGCCAGAGTAGCTCCTCCTGTAATAGGTAGGAATAAGTGCCACCGTATGCACTTTAAAGCTCAGGCAAGCGTTTGGTGTCATAATTTATTTAAATTTTTTCATCCCAATATGTCGACTCAGTCCTCACAGGCCACCAAGTCCAGATCAGGATGAGGGTCAGATAACTTTTGATGTGGAGATGCCCAGCCCAAGAGATAGTCAGGTAAAACAACATATTTAAAAGGTCAATCTCTTTTCAGGTGTTGTCATTTGACATTAAAACCTAATTACTTTGCCGCTATATTTGCAGTCAGATGACGATAGTGCAGAGAAGGACAGAGAGGAAGACATCCTGATGAACAAAGAAGTAGACTGGGTCGCTGACTGGTCCAGCAGACCAGAAAACGTTCCACCAAAGTAAGCAGAATCATTCACTAATGGTGGTTCAGGATATTGTTTTCTGGAGTTAATTTGCAATAATTGATTGTTTGATTATTCCTCGCAGGGAGTTCCACTTCAGGCACCCGCGACGTTCAGTATCTCTCAGCATGAGGAAGAGTGGGGCCATGAAGAAAGGTGGCATCTTCTCTGCTGAATTCCTCAAAGTCTTCATCCCTTCCTTACTCATCTCACACATTCTCGCTCTTGGCGTCGGGTAAGTCTGAATTCATGCAGTTCCATCGTGATGCAGGGACGCAACGCAAGGCTTGGCATTGTATTGAAAAAAAGTTACATTTTCTCAATCTGCACTGATGTTTTGTACTTGTACCAGACTTGTTTTTTAGTGACTCACCATGTGCCATATAAAGGGTCAGTATGGGCTGTGTCATTGTCAATTTATCAGAACACTGCTATTTTGGTTTCCAAGATGACGGTAATTTATGTATCTGATGCCTGTCTACTCAGACCTGGGCCTCAGGCATTATTGATTTATAAAACAGGCTGGCCTGGATGTTTATGAACATTTATCCCTTAGTTTTAATTGATCAACTGATATGGATTGATGGCTTTATTTCAGTATTGTCATTTTTTGTATGCATTATCTCTTTTTTTCCTGCAGTTAATTTCGGTTTCCTTCTTCTAGGGTGTACATTGGGAAGAGAATTGCCACAGCCTCCACCAGCTCTTATTAAATTGAAGATGCAGCAGTGCCTGGACGTTCTCTTGTCTCCAAGTCTCTCAGCCATCCTCCTGTAGTCAAGCTGTTTCTCTGCATCAATTGTACGCCCACATTTTACTTCCAGTCAGCATTCAATTCTGTCACATTGTAGATGTAGTTGTAGAGTTATACACATGACGTAATGTGGTTGCACTCCATCACATTTTGACACGGGGCAACATTGTGCCCAGCAGCTGTCACCAACTTCTTCCACCAGTAGATGACAGACCCTGTTAGAGCTGCAAAGTATTAGTCATCCTGTTCAACTCAAAAATATGTGACAAGGATTTGATGTCAGGTGGCTTAAGGGTTGAAGTTTTCTCTACTTGTTTTAATGTTATGTCACGAGAAATCTGGACTTCTCCGAAGCGGCATCTCTCCACTGTTGTCTCAGTTGGCAGAGTGTACGAACCAAAAATATGCGCCATATCCACAATACAACAAATTGAATTGGCTCTGGGAACAGAGGGGACTTTTATCGCCTTAACTTTTTTGAGCTTAACATTCAAGGTGCAGTTAGTAGAGGGGAAATAGATGATGCTGCACAGTGGGATTCATTTTTAAATCCCACACATTTTTGAGAATCGAAGTTGTATCATGTTGACTCGTGGGGGTTTCTTTTAAAAGCTTTGTTTGGTTCTTTTTTAAGGTTGGAAAGCTTAAACATTGATCTGTTTGAGTATATTATGAGAGTGGAACCTAGGGTGGATGGCAATTTACCAGGCCATATGCTATTTTTATTTGTTTTTGCCGACATATCTTCTTCTTTAACATAATATAGAAGCAATGGCAAAGTGCCAAATTTGTATCTTTCACCACTGCACATTGGTGATTTATCTTAGACTGTTTTTTCTTTCTGATATGTTTAGATATTTAAAGATGTAGATGTGAAAAATAATTTAAGCTGTGATCTGCCCCATGTAATAGACACCTTTTGACATTGTATACTTTGTTTATACATTGATATTAATGCATATTATATCATTGTTACCTAGCTTTGTTGCAGTGTATGTAATGTGTTTTTGCTGTCGTTTAATTGCTGAAGCGTCAGTGGCAGAAACCACCACAGAGGAAGGTATTTCCAGGGGCCTCAATGAAGAGTGTTATCTGGCTTTTATGTTGATTACACTGTGCAATCCTTTCACATTATATGATACAATAAAACGTGTCCAGTGTGTGTAGAAATTAGAGGAAAACTAGAGGAGCGTTTCCTGATGAAAATGCATGTGACATCTGTATATTGATGATGAGTGGATGACTCTTCTGTCGTTTGTAAATGGATGACGTTATAGAATCATATGAAAAAAATCATTCACCATAATCAGAGTACTGGTTTGAAAGCTCTCAAGATGCATTTAGGCTTTAATGCATTATATAACTCATAGTAACTCATAAACTGCACATGTCATCATAACAGGCTCATGTACAGTTAATCAGTGTGCAATACATAACATTTTGAATAAAGTTTGTACTATATGCGGCGGCTGAGATATAAATACAAAGAGAGTGGATAGAGCTCAATAGACCATAATGCATTATTTAGGGCACGATAAAACTAATAAAATGGCATATCTTCATTATGGGCTCCATACAGAGGCTGAGACATTCATACAATTCCCGTCAATGTAAATTAATTTACATTTTGACATGAATCACAAAGAAAAGAAAGTGTAATTGCTGAATGTCAAGGTAAGTTTTCTGAAAAGCTAAATCACAAGCACCAATTCAGAAGTCCATGCCCTTCCTTTCTAATTTAGGTGAGGTGTAAACTCCCCTTCCAACATAATGTCCCTTAACGACTGTGGTAACCTAGCTCTGTTGACACAACACTTTCAAAATAAATTCCATGGTACTTACTTATTTGTGTTTGTTGCTAAATCTTAAAATATATAAAATAGCTATGCATTTGTAACCTTTTTTTTAAACCCAGGAAAGATTTACTGAGAGCACTCTCGGTTGTACACATACTAATCTGGAAGGTGTGTTGTACATCCACAGTTGGCCACTGAGTAGCTACAGTTTGGAGCTAAGGATCCTGCTCAAGGGCCATTATAAATGGATGTGATACATTTTTTGTTGCTTATAATCCTATCTTTGCATGCCTGACTGGCACATTTGAGTCTAGTCCGCTGTGGTCCATTGTATTGCATGGAATTAGTGTTGCCACTTTTTTTGTATCCACTTGACAGACCTAATGTTGCTTGTTCATAGGCAGGCAGGCCCTGGTTAATAATAATATTAATGTCAAGTACTATTTAAAATTATATTCCATCAGTGCTAAGAAGCAATAATCTAGGAATCAGATTGATATCACAATGGAAGCATGACATTAAAGTGTGGGATTGCTCACACTTGTATATACTGTTTTAATTCTTCACTATACATAGGGTAATTAAAAGTGTATCCATGTCAGAGAGAACTTGCATTACCAATATAAGGTAGCCTAGAAGACAAACTGTGCCCGGGGTAAAAGGTCGCCTTACATTATGTGACTGCACCTGTAAAAAGTCCCTCTGTGACACTGACTCCAGCTATCTTGTTTGCAGAAATATGTAATTGCAAGGTTATTCGACCATCGATCAGATTTACGATTCATTCCTTTTACGCATAGCAACATTAATCATACGTTTCCACAATCACGTTATTACCCAAGACGCTCACACTCAATTAAACAGGTGATGCTTAACCTGTTTAC